>JBBGZY010001670.1:0-600000 GCA_037952925.1 Lithobates clamitans | reverse complement strand
TCATACGAGAAATTTCGTATGGTGAGTAATCTCTTCACTTTCGACATGAGACTAGCATGCAACAAAAAACGGACGAACGGTTGTCCGAAAATCTGATTGTGTGTACGAGGCTTTAGACTGGGATGCCATTAAAGTTCATGTGTGTGTAAAGGCAGGTGTCCCAATACTTTTATAAAATATAGTGTGTGTCATGTATGGGAATCATCAAACTGCTCGGCTAGTATTACACATTTACAAGGACACGGAGCAGTTGCCAGTACTTATGTATCGAAAACCAATAACAATAATTCAATAATTGCAGTTTATCAATCCTTTTTTTTCATTATTTTCACCTGCAGCACACATCCTGTCCTAGGGTGACAACATTCACTCCCCGCTCATAGAGGAGCAGAATTGTCACCCTAGAGATACAAAACACTTACCAGTCTCCCTATCTACACAACCATGCATGCAGTTGCACTGCACTGGTTTGACATTTTGAGCTTTAAACAGGCAGTGAGGAGGTGACATATCACCTTCTGTCAAACACTCTCTGAAAAGTAATCCACCACAGATGGCTTTTCAGAGGGGCTGCAATGATAACCACAAGTCTGAATGAGCACCAAGAGTAAACATCCGACAGCGACAGCAACACAACCAAAAATCGAAATACTTTTTTTTTTGTTTTTTTGTTTTTTTTGTTTGTTGCAGTCTATTTGCTCACTCCCTGTCTAGTGAAACCATTTAGATTAGAATAGACATTGAGGGGAAATCTCTCTAATGGAGTGTGGAATGACAGCCAAAACCTGACAGAGGTTATAAGCCTTTCCCACTCACATTTACCGGACCAATAAAAAAAAAAGGGCTTTAAATGATATTTTTTTAATCTTGACACCTAATAGTAACTATAAAAAGCAAAACATACAAAACTACTATACATTCCTGTTCATATAAACTTTTATGAGCACCGGAGCTAACATAGATGGTTAATTTGTGGTTAATGTGGTTAATCTGCCTCTTTTTTTCTGGCATATTTTAGCTTAATATTGTGTTAGGAATCTGTGCTCATTGCTGGGTGTGTCCGGTATTCTATGATTTCCTGTGCCTGAAGGATGTGGGTTCACATATCAAATCAGTTACAGTTCCTACTCTACATAGAGAGAGGCATGGATGAAGTAAGAAGCTAACTTGGTGAACTATGACTCATTATTCAATGTAATAATGGTATTCCCACCTTTAGCACATCCCGGACTTCCATGTATTTATGAATAAAAAGAACTATGCATGTAGGCTGCGTGGGCGGGTAAGTGGGGCCTGCAGAGGTAGTTGTGTGGTTGTTTGTCACATCCTCCATGTTTCCCCATGAACCAATTGGGCACCAAGTACTGGGTCACATGGAAGGCCTTCCCCCGTGGGTTCTTCTGGGCTACGTAAGGCACTTTGTTACAGGGTCACTTTACTGCACACATGGGGGAACCATTCCTTTGTGTCGTCTTCAGTGCTGGGGCAAGGTCACCTAGAGCCCAGGGCGAACATGTCAAACTGCGCCCCCCCCCCCCCCCAAGATGTATGGGCATTATGTGTTAGCAACCCCCCCAAAAAAAGAGCACTAATTTGCATGCTTAACCCCTAAGCATAAATTCCCCCTCTTCTGAGGATAAATCTGCCCCTCTGCTAAAATACTTCCTCCCAGCACAAATCGGTGCCCCCTCCTACCAGCTTAAAAACCTCTCTTTCCACAAGTCCCCCCTGCCCTAAAAAAAAAAAAGTCACTCCTCTTGGCACAAATCTTCCACTCCTCAAATCTCCCCTCCAAGTCTAAATCCCCCCCTCCCAGCACAAATCACCCCCTCCACATTTACCTAGCACAAATACCCTCCAATCATCCCTACTAGCACCCCCCCATAAAATAAAATCCCCCTCCTAGCACAAATTCCCTCCCCCTTCTACCAAATCTCCTCTTCTAGCACAAATCCTCTTCCCCATCCCCCCTCCCAAAACAAATCCCCCAAATCACCTTTCCTAGCCCCCCCCCCAATTTACCCTCCTAGAACAATTCTTGAGCCCTGTTGCCCAACAAATTTCCCCACCCAACACAAGTCCCCTCCCTCCAATCTCCTTGTGGCGCCCCTTCAACTCACATGATACCACAGTGTCCAGAGCAGCCACCCCTCCTGCCCACCCCTTGTCCCGGCCCTGGTCGTCTTCATCAGTGCTCTGGAACAAGGCTGAGGCTGCCGTGGGGGAATACTCAACCTTAAGGCGGGCCTCCACTCTAATGCCCCGAATACACGATCGGACATTCCGACAACAAAACCGTGGAATTTTGTTCAAAGGTTGTTGGCTCCAACTTGTCTTGCATACACACGGTCACACACATGTTGGCCAACAATTACAAATGTAGTGATGTACAAGACGTACGGCGAGCCGATAAAAAGGAAGCTCAATAGTCTATTAATATCTCCATTACAAAAACTAGTTTTACAAGACCGAGTGCTTCTGGCTTGTACTTGATTCATGCGTGAACTTTTGTGCGACAGACTTGTGTACACACGATCGGAAAGTCCGACAACAAAGTTTTGTTGGCGGAAAATTTGAGAACCTGCTAGCCAACATTTGTTGGTGGGAAGTCCGCCAACAAATGTTCAATGGAGCATACACACGGTCGGACTTTCAACCAATAAGCTCACATCCAACATTTCCCGTCGGAAAGTCCGATCATGTGTACGCGGCATTAGAGATTAACATACACCGTGTATACTGACACTGCAACTGTTCTCTAATTAACTCTCAGTTCTCCGTGACAATGTACACCTTCTCTGTAATGTGCTTTTAGGAAGGACACACTGAGCCAATATCCACATCCACCTGTCCAGTATTTTTCACTACTAATCCTCAATAGCGGAGTGAGCCCCGATGTGCACTCTGTGCGGTCTCCACACGTGCACTTAACTTGACTCTTGAACTTCCATACCTCTGTACAGGATGGGAACCTCTGTGGTGCAATCAATTCCCATTGCTATGGGAGACAGAACGCTGGTGGAAGGAGTGCCAACTTCTCCTCCACTGCTAGAGGCAGTTCCACCTATAACAGGTACCTGCTATCAACAGTCTGCTTGTTAAAAAAAGAAAAAAAAGAGGGGGGGAGTGGTGCACTTATTCAATATAATGTGCCGTTATTATAAAACCCAGAAATAAACTAAAGTGCAAAAAAAGTCCAAATAAAAACAAATGGTCGGGATCAGCTCATGGTGGATCTGCGGAGACATTCCGGTCCCAAACGAAGACAAAATGCTGCATGGAATCTCAACACCAACACATCCTGCGCTCACCACTGGATAGTTCTATATATAGAGAAAAACTCACTCCAAAAAGGTACTATTTCTTGTGTGGATAGCACTCAGAGAAAACAAAACAACCATGATGCAATATTGACAAATAAAGTAAAGCTTGTTTAATAAAAAACTTCTTACATCAAATAAGAACAAAATCCGCAATATAGAATGGGAGTAGTGACACACTCGCCTCCTCACCATGCTTCCGCTCTCAATAGAGACCGGAAGTGACGTCACAAGGCTCCACCCGACGCATTGCGTCACGTGACTTCCTCAGGAATCATCCACACAAGAAGTAGTACCTTTTTTTCGACAGAAAAACACAGAATTGTTGACATTTTTGCAGATTTATTAAAAAAGAAAAACTGAAATATCACATGGTCCTAAGTAGTCAGACCCTAGTATTTAGTAGAAGCACCCTTTTGATCTAATACAGCCATGGGTCTTTTTGGGAAAGATGCAACAAGTTTTTCACAGCTGGATTTGGGGATCCTCTGCCATTCCTCCTTGCAGATCCTCTCCAGTTCTGTCAGGTTGGATGGTAAACGTTGGTGAACAGCCATTTTTAGGTCTCTCCAGAGATGCTCAATTGGGTTTAAGTCAGTGCTCTGGCTGGGCCATTCAAGAACAGTCATGGAGTTGTTGTGAAGCCACTACTTCGTTATTTTAGCTGTGTGCTTAGGGTCATTGTCTTGTTGGACGGTAAAACTTCGGCCCAGTCTGAGGTCCTGAGCACTCTGGAAAAGGTTTTCGTCCAGGATATCCCTGCACTTGGCCACATTTATCTTTCCCTCAATTGCAACCAGTCGTCCTGTCCCTGCAGCTGAAAAACACCCCCACAGCATGACGCTGCCACCACCATGCTTCAATGTTGGGACTGTATTGGACAGGTGATGAGAAGTGCCTGGTTTTCTCCACACATACTGCTTAGAATTAAGGCCAAAAAGTTCTATTTTGGTCTCATCAGACCAGAGAATCTTATTTCTCACCATCTTGGAGTCCTTCAGGTGTTTTTTAGCAAACTCCATGTGGGCTTTCATGTGTCTTGCACTGAGGAGAGGCTTCCGTCGGGCCACTCTGCCATAAAGCCCCGACTGGTGGAGGGCTGCAGTGATGGTTGACTTTCTACAACTTTCACCTATCTCCTGACTGCATCTCTGGAGCTCAGCCACAGTGATGTTTGGGTTCTTCTTTACCTCTCTCACCAAGGCTCTTCTCCCTAATAGCTCAGTTTGGCCGGACGGCCAGCTCTAGGAAGGGTTCTGGTCGTCCCAAACGTCTTCCATTTAAGGATTATGGAGGCCACTGTGCTATTAGGAACCTTAAGTGCAGCAGAATTTTTTTGTAACCTTGGCCAGATCTGTGTCTTGCCACAATTCTGTCTCTGAGCTCTGCAGGCAGTTCCTTTGACCTCATGATTCTCATTTGCTCTGACATGCACTGGGAGTTGTAAGGTCTTATATATCAGTATAATCAAACACAGCTGGACTCAAATGAAGGTGTAGAACCATCTCAGGATGATCAGAAGAAATGGACAGCACCTGAGTTAAATATATGAGTGTCACAGCAAAGGGTCTGAATACTTAGGACCATGTGGTATTTCAGATTTTCTTTTTTAATAAATCTGCAAAAATGTCAACAATTCTGTGTTTTTCTGTCAATATGGGGTGCTGTGTGTACATTAATGAGGAAAAAAATGAACTTCAATGATTTTAGCAAATGACTGCAATATAACAAAGAGTGAAAAATGTAAGGGGGCCTGAATACTTTCCGTTCCCACTGTATATATAACTGATCCTGACCATTTGTTTTTATTTGGACTTTTTTTGCACTTTAGTTTATTTCTGGGTTTTATAATAACGGCACATTATAATGAATAAGCGCACCACTCCCCCCTTCTTTTTTTAATTTGTTTATGCAGTGATTATGAGTGCACTCCTAAAGTGGTTGCAGCTGTTCACATTCATTGTTTTTTTTTTTTGTTGAGTTTATTCTATTTCACAATATTCATTGGAGTTTGACTTTTTATTTCACTGTAAACTATACATAGCAGCACGCAAGTTCCATTTCTATAACACAGGCTGCTTGTTAAACTTCCATTACTCTAGGTTTCACATTACTCCACATCAATGTCGTCATGCCCCACTATGTTTAAAGCGGGGGTCCACCTAAACCGCCAAAAAAAAAAAAATATTAAAAGCCAGCAGCTACAAATACTGCAGCTGCTGACTTTTAATACATGGCCACTTACCTGTCCCAGGGTCCAGCGATGTCGGCAGGCGACGCCGAGAACCCGCTCGGTTCTCGGCAGCTGCCGCCGCCATCCTAGGTGAGGGAATCAGGAAGTGAAGCGAGTCGCGCTGCGCTTCCTAACTGGTCCCCGCTGTCTCTGGGACCCATGTGTGTCCCAGCAGACAGCACGGTGGGGACGGGAAGAGGCATAGACTCCCATGGGAGTCTATGCCGGAAGTGGGTGCAAATACCTGTCTTAGACAGGTATCTGCACCCCCCTCCCCCCTGAAAGGTGTCAAATGTGACACCGGAGGGGGGGGGTTCCGAAAAGCGGAAGTTCCATTTTTGTGTGGAACTCCGCTTTAAGACCCCCTCGGTGACTATGTGTTTGCCAGTTACTTACACTACACTTCTTTCAGTAACTATAGACAAGAAAAAGGATAATGTTTCAATCCTTTACTTAAAGCGGAACTTCAGTCACTTTTTTCAACTTTCCATCTATTTAATCTTCTGCCCTTGTTGTTTTAACTTTGGTTGGTAAAACATTTTTTTTTCTGCCAGTAATTACCTTATACAGCCCACTTCCTGTTTCTTGTCTGGTCATTAGCCTAGGCTTATGACTTATGCACAGCACAGAGTTTGCCAGGAAGGGGGGGGGGGGGGGGGGTGAGTCAGAAGAGGGCCAATGAAAGCTGCATTGCTGCAGAGCTGGAGGTGTGCCTCTGTGTAAATCCAGGAAGTGAACAGGCAGCAGCTTCAGCTGCCCACAGTTACAATTCCTGAGAGGGGGAACTTGATGGTGGTAGTTAATGTTTCACAACAAGTTCGGGTATTAGTCCATGTAAGGATAAAATGATGCTGAATAAATGGAAGGAAGCCAGTCTATAAAAGCTAGAAGAAGCTCTGGAACAAATAAAAAAGAAAGAAGGACGGCGCCCTCTAAGTGCAGCATGTATGTTAAAAATATTTATTACAATAGATAAAAACACTCACATTTGAGTTGCTAAAAACCAGCATGTAAAGTAGTATCATCCGCGTGCTCTCGGGGGATGTGGGTGTCACGGGCCAGTTCAGGGGTTCCTGGGATGTGAGTCCTGTAACCTGGGTCCTGGTAGCTGTTCCGGTGGTGCCGAGGGTCCTCAGAGCCTCCGGGCGGCCAGGATATCGGTCATGGATCCTCCGTGGAGCGCCGTGCTGACCTGCGTCTTCACTTCCGGGACCCAGGTTACAGGACTCACATCCCAGGAACCCCTGAACTGGCCCGTGACACCCACATCCCCCGAGAGCACGCGGATGATACTACTTTACATGCTGGTTTTTAGCAACTCAAATGTGAGTGTTTTTATCTATTGTAATAAATATTTTTAACATACATGCTGCACTTAGAGGGCGCCATCCTTCTTTCTTTTTTATTTCTTTTTTATCTCTTCCACCAGATCCTGCACTTCTTCATGCAGCCACCAAGAGGCTCGTATCTGCCCAAACCCCTTCCTTGTCTCAGCAGTCGGCAGCAGAGAGGAAGACAGAACTCCTCCTACAGATCCTGCACTACCTCCTCCTCTTCACCTCTCCACCCCTGATCTCAGCATTAAGCTGACTCCAGCCCTCCTCTGGTCCTCCTCCAGACTCTTCACTCTATGCTTCCCAGCTCCACCCCCAGCTTCTTCTCGACAGCAGCACAAGGTAAGGGGGGGTGCACTGTGATGTAAGGGGGGATGGGGGGCTCTTGACTTCTAATGATGGGAGGAGTGGAGTACTCTGATATCTAGTCTTATAGGTACAACCGGCCCTTTGAAGTTAACCATAATGCTGATGTGGCCCACAATGAAATTGAGTTTGACACCCCTGTGCTAAACTTTGTCCAAGCACTGATAAGTCCTTTTACAGGAATCTCCATGTAGGTACAAGTCCTTCAGAGGCATACTCCAGTGCTGGTGTCTTCAGGGCAAACCGCAGGTTCAGATGACTTTACATTCTGATGCTGATAGATGGCCTCCTTTTGCTCCATGCGGGTGTCATTCTCCCTCAATTACGGGTACAGAATCTCTCTTTTGCATAGGAAAATGTTCTCTCTGGGGTTCTCGTTAGGGGGAAGCCCTGAACTCTGTCTGTACCAGACCACTGTTTGTTTTTACATCACACAGGACCAGTGGGCCAGACACAGAGAAGAATCTGCCAAAAAGACCAAAGAAATGGGAAAGGCATTGACTCCTACCCTCCCAGCTGGGACAGCACCTAACTATTTCAACCTGCCCACATGTGATCTAAACCACTGCATTGCACCGCCGCTGTGGTGCAGAGAACAAAATGAAATGCCACTTTTGACATTTCAATAAAGTTTTAACAAAAAAATTAAAAAAAGAGTGTGATGCCCTGGGATTTAAGCTCCATTGGCTTCAGTGGAGGGCAGGTAAGGCATCAGGGGGTCTCATTAACCACTTGACCTCCGGAAAGGTTTTACCCCCTTCCTGACCAGAGCATTTTTTTTTTTTGCAATTTGACACTGCGCTGACGGAGCCTCTTTCTGAGATTTGGTGTTTACAAGTTAAAAACATTTTTTTGTTTGCTAGAAAATTACTTAGAACCCTCAAAAATTATATATATATTTTTTAACACCCTAGAGAATAAAATGGCGGTCGTTGCAATACTTTCTGTCACACTGTATTTGCACAGCGGCACTTTTTTTGGAAAAAATACATTTTTAATTGAAAAATAAGACAACAATAAAGTTAGCCCAATTTTATTTTACATTGTGAAAGATAATGTTACGTCGAGTAAATTGATACCCAACATGTCACGCTTCAAAATTGTGCCCGCTTGTGGAATGGCGACAAAGGTTCACACATGTGGTATCCCCATACTCAGGAGAAGCAGCAGAATATATTTTAGGGTGTAATTCCACATATACCCATGGCATGTGTGAGCAATATATCATTTAAGTGACAACTTTGTGTAAAAAGAAAAATGTGAAAAAATATATAAAATATTCCATGGACTCAAAATGCCTCTCAGAAAAAAGCTTGCGGTGTCTACTTTTCCATCACCCACTCTTCTGACCACTTGAAGAACAAGCCTTTTCTGACACTTTTTGTTTACGTGAAAAATTTTTTTTTATAGAAAATTACTTACCCCAAACAGTCGGAAGAAGACCCACGGAGCTGCCTAATAAATTACTTTAAAAACCTGTCTAGTGTGTTTTTTTATTGACACTTTTTTCCTAGGTGAATGGGTAGGGGTACGATGTACACCATACTCATTCACATAGGGTGGGGGGCCCAGTTCTGGGGGCCCTCTTATTAAAGGGGGCTCCCGGATTCCGATAAGCCCTCCGCCGGCAGACCCCGACAACCAACGGCCAGGATTGTCGGGAAGAGGCCCTTGTCCTCATCAACATAGGGACAAGGTGCTTTGGAGTGTGGGGGGGGGCCGCAGGGTGCCCCCATGCCCCAAAGCACCCACCTCCAATGTTGAGGGCATGCGACCTGGTCAGGTTCAGGAGGGGCGGGTGCTCGCTCGTCCCCACCTCTTTTCCTATCTGCGTGCTCAGATAAGGGTCTAGTATGGATTTGGGGGGGACCCCCACTCAGTTTTTTCAGTGTAGGGGGTTTCCCTTAAAATCCATACCAGACCCAAGGGCCTGGTATGCTCCTGGAGGGAGAACCCATGCCAGTTTTCTTTTTTTAAATTAGGCGCGGAGTTCCCCCTCAAGATTCATACCAAACACAGTGCCTGGTATTGGCGGGGATCCAAGTCAGATCCCCGTTCATTGAAAGTCGGACATATGTCGGCTTCAAGTCACAGGGCAAAGTCAGATCCAAAGTAGGACGGCTGTCGCGTCGCACCAGTGTGAACCCGGCCTAAAAGGTCAATGGGTTTCTGGACTCCTGACAGACCCTTGCATCTTTCATCCAGTGCTGCACTGAAGTTTCTGGATTCTGAGTCATGGGGAAAGCAAAAGAACTGCCAAAGGGTCTTTGGGAAAAGGAATTTGAACAGTATAAAACAGGAAAGGGATATAAAAAGATATCCAAGGAATTGAGAATGCCAATCAGCAGTGTTCGAACTCTAATCAAGAAGTGGAAAATGAGGGGTTCTGTTAAAACCAAACCATGGTCAGGTAGACCAACTAAAATTTCAGTCACAACTGCCAGGAAAATTGTTCAGGATGCAAAGAAAAACCCACAAATAACTTCAGGTGAAATACAGGACTCTCTGAAAACATGTGGTGTGGCTGTTTCAAGATGCACAATAAGGAGGCACTTGAAGAAAGATGGGCTGCATGGTTGAGTCCCCAGAAGAAAGCCACTATTACGCAAAAGCCACAAAGTATCCCGCTTACAATACGCCAAACAGCACAGAGACA
Organism: Lithobates clamitans; assembly: GCA_037952925.1. Lineage (NCBI taxonomy): Eukaryota > Metazoa > Chordata > Amphibia > Anura > Ranidae > Lithobates > Lithobates clamitans. The sequence goes on along the minus strand of JBBGZY010001670.1, from coordinate 590,091 downwards.
AGCCTCAAATCTTCTGCCAGAAAGTCATTTGGCGTGATGAGACAAAAATTTAGCTTTTTGGCCACAACCATAAATGCTACATTTGGAGAGGCGTCAACAAGGCCTATGATGAAAGGTACGGAGGTGGATCGCTGATGTTTTGGGGATGTGTGAGCTACAAAGGCACAGGAAATTTGGTCAAAATTGTTGGCAAGATGAATGCCGTATGTTATTAAAAAATACTTGAGGAACATTTGCATTCAGCAGACAGGAAGCTGCGCATGGGAATTATTTTGACATTCCAACATGACAATGATCCAAAACACAAGGCCAAGTCGACCTGTCATTGGCTACAGCAGACTAAAGTGAAGGTTCTGGAGTGGCCATCTCAGTCTCCTGACCTCAATATGATTGAGCCACTCTGGGGAGATCCCAAATGTGTAGTTCATGCAAGACAGCCCAAGAATTTACCAGAACTGGAGGCTTGTTGCCAAGAGGAATGGGCAGCTTTACCATCTGAGAAGATAAAGAGCCTCATCCACAAATATCACAAAAGACTTCAAGCTGTCATTGCTGTTAAAAGGGGCAATACACAGTATTAAGAACTGGGGTGTGTAAACTTTTGATCAGGGTCATTTGGGTAGTTTCTGTTGTGATTATGATTTAAAAAGATTAAACTCAGTTGATTGATAATAAATGGCTTCAGCCAAACACTAACCATGAGTGAAAGAAAAGTTTTTATGTTATCATTCGTATTCTTTGAAAAATGGCCAAGAAATCATAAATTCTGCAAGGGTATGTAAAATTATGAGCATAACTGTACCAACGTCTGGTCTTATAGGCAACTAAGTACGGGCCCCATCATCTGGTCGTTGAAGTCCACCCCCCCCCATTTTAAGGTTGTAGTCGTGGACACAGAGGCGCTTCTCAACAACACCAGTGGTCATTGCAGTTTGGACTGTCATATCTACGTGAATGGAAAACAGAATGAAAACGTTCCGTTTGTCTTTCCACCTCACTGCAAGCAATTCATTACTTCTCAAGCAGGCTCTCTCCACATGTGCCAATTACAAATTCAAAAAGGTGCCTAAAAAGTGTCACGCTTGTGTAATAATTATCCACGTATAAATGGTACCCCTTTCGGAATAAAGGTGACCCCATGTCCCAAACAATTTTGCCACTGCTCCCTATGTAGTCTGGGCAGTCACGGGGCTCCACCCTGCTATCTTTTCCCTCGTAAATCGGGAAACTACATGTATAGCCTGTTGCCCTGTCACAGAGCTTATACGTTTTCACCTCATATCTGGCACACTTGCTGGGGAGAAACTGTTTGAAAGCAAAGCAGCCAGAAAACTTAATCAGGGACTCATATACGCAGACAGCTTGTGGGGGGTATACAAGCCTTCAATTTTGTGAAGTGATTTACAGAGGGGGCCAAATTTTGTGGAGCCGATCATATCCAGGGTCACCCTGAGGATGACAGAGTTCATTGTCGCTAAAGTGCATAAACTGCAATACTTGCTCGTATCTAGTCCTGGCCTTGGCAGCAGAGAACACGAGCATATGATGAATTGGGTCAGTGGACCAATAGGACCGCAACTCATTCTTTTTAGTAATGCCCATGTTGAGGGATAGGCCCAGAAAAGTCTCAAGTTCGGAAACAGTGATACGTTTCCATGCAAATTGTCTGGCAAGGGTCAAGTTTGGGTTTGCTGGCCTTGTTTATTTATTTATTTTTGTTAAAATTTCTGGCTGCTATGGCTGGCCCAGGTTTGTTGTACAAATAACTTGGACTATTTTTACCAATGGAAATGCTATTCCAAAAAAACGGTCTAGTGCGTATTATCCTGATCTGTACTTTTGATGGGCTCTGCATAGCTAGCTTTAATAAATCTATCCCATAGTTTGTAGACACTATAACTTTTGTGCAATCCAGTCAATATACGCTAATTGTGATTTTTTTTTTTACCAAAAATATAATGTAGCAGAATACAGATTGACCTAAATTGATAAAGAAATTTGATTTTTTCATAATTTTATTGGATATGTTTTGTAGCAGAAAGTACAAATTTTTTTTTTCAAAACTGCACAGGGCCAGTGGCTGCAACTAGCTGCTCAGGAATCTCTGATTCCTGCCACTACAATTCACACTGGCCTAAATCACCAGTGTGAATGTAGCCTAAGCCCCCTTTCACACGGGAGTCTCCGTGAAATTGATTCCACTTGCTTAGCGGGGGATTGCTTTGCTGATCGCCGCTGAGCAGGCAGGTGACAGGTCCATCTCCGCTCACTGTGCAAAACGGACACAGACACAGTCCCACTCTCCCCTATGGGGAAATTGGATGGAAATGGACCGCCTGTCCGTTTCCATCCGATCTTATCCGATCTGATCCACCAGACTGATGGAAAATAGGACCACCATCTGTATGGATTTTGCAGGCAGGATCGGGTAGCGGCGGATGTCAGCGAACATGTCCCCGCTGACATCCGCCGCTCCATAGGGGAGACTGGAAGGTCCAGACAGCAGCCAATCCCTGACGATGTCCTATCGTGACGAAACGTGTAGGGCGGGCCTGTAATCATGACGTCATCACGTTTGTCTCTCTGGAGATCGTAGCCTTTCGATGATACAGCAACAAACAGGCAGAGAAAGCTCAAAAAGACGCCGATACTTTTGTTCATACAATGCGCTAATACCAGCTTGATTTTGTAAGTGTAATCTTGCTTACTTTTATTAAACCTTTTACTACATACTGCACTATTCTTTTTTATATCTCTGAGTGATAAAGATCCAGCTGATTAGGACATCCGTTCAGGTTTCTGGGAGACCCAATTCCCTGGGCTTGGTGAGACCGCCATTGCGGTCATCCCTGCGGGTAAGGAGACTACATGCTCACTTTGGGTGCACACCTATTTGGATGAAGGTTCTCTACTATCCTTTTCACGGCGATCAGCTGTTTTCATTTTCATGAACATTCTTCAACTTTTCCTGTGACTTTTTTTGGGACTTTATTTGTTACAATTTTTGTTTATTATCACTTTTTGAGTTTTTTTTTGTGCATATTTTATGATCATTATTATTTTTGGAATTCCTTCTGATGTTTTGTCACTTTATATTCTGAGTCAATGTGCCTTTAAAGTTGCGACTCACATCATTGTCATTTATAGGATTTTTACTTTTTATATTTTATTTGTTTTCACTGGATTGCTTTTGCCAAATTTTGCCCATTTTTTTGTAGGGATTCTGTTTTAGTTTTCTACCTACATCTTTTATCACCACTGCATGTTCATTCTATTGATTGTGTGTAATAAATTTTTTTTCATTTTTTCCTATTTTGACTTGTAGGGACATTGCTTTAGTTTTCCACTTACATTTTTCACCACTACTGAATGTTAATTTATTTAGTTCTCACATTATTTTTTTCTGATCAATATTTTTAGCGCTGCACCCACCCCATATTTTACACTGATTCTAGTTTTGTATTGAAGACTTTTTGGTGCTGGCAGCTTTATTTATAATCAAATTTGTCTCATTCAATTTCTTATATATAGTTTTTTATTTTCAAGCGCAGCATTAACCTTTTGGTTTTTTCCCAATCAGGTCCGCCTGAAAAACTGACAAACAGACCTGATCGAACAGCCTGTGTGAAAGGGGCCTAAAGCTTCCAAATGCCTCTAATAATTTTGCAGTTTACACTGCTCTTATACAAGCTAAAGTCTGTGCGAAGTTTTCGGTTAAAAAAAAAGTCTGTGTGAAGTTGGCTTGACAGGGTCAAAAGATCCCTTGGCTTGGCTCTGAACTCCTTGACTCCTTGGGCTAACACCTGTTACGACCTGGCTCTATTTTAAGAGACTTGTTGATGTGTACTGGTGAAAAATGTCAACTGGAATTGAAGCAGTTAACAAAGTCTTTCAGTAAATATGATGTCGCACAGCTGCAATGGAAAAAAAGCTAAAATAGAAGAATACTCAGATTTGCATGGGGCTTGGGGCACACAAATTGAGAACCAGGTAAACCAGTTTTCCTTTCACCAAATGCTGGATTTTTTTTAGAGCATACTATGCTGAAAAACCTAGTTTGTCTTGAGCAATCCTTAACTCACCATGGTCAAGTAAAGGTTAAATTTAATTCTGAATTTACTGTTCGGTACAAAGTTCATTTCGAAAACATCCTGTGTTCCATATCCAAACCAAATAATTTCCTTCCTTGTGTCACTTACAAACACGATGGCTCTATTCTTTAGAAAAACAAAAAAATAACGGGAAAGCATGTCCACTCTTTAACCCATTCCTGCCTGGACCCAGGGGTAGGGACCTTGTATTGGGTCTTGGCAGCATACCATGGGCACAAGGCCCTCCAGGGAAAACCATCCTTCTCTACGCTGTGTGTGGAGATGCCTACAGGCAATTTGTCCTGGATATCCTGTTGACAGTCCTCTCTTCACCTGCTTTAGGCCTTACACCAACAAACCCAAAACCCTATGTTGCCCCTTGAGCTCAAGTTTTGGTTGCAGGATATCTAGAGTTTAGGTGAAGGAGGAACACACACCAGGAATGCCTTTTAACAGTTTACTGAATCAACAGAAGCAATGGTGTTTACTTATTTCAGTCATCTGTTGAAGTTGGCCGCGTCAGTTTAGCCCGTTCCTCCCCACCCTGACATCCGCTTAAAATTTCTGAATGCCTGGCGGGCAGGAAGGATCGGTTAAAGCGGAGTTCCACCCACTTTTACAACTCTTCAGCATCCCTCACTAAACTGCGCACTGTAAACGAATTGGATATTTTTAAATTTTTCTTCTCAGTACCTACTGTATATCTGCTGTATTCATTTTTCACTTCCTCCTCCCTGGCCGTGGCTCATCGCATCATTTCCTGTTTGCAATGCCTTCTGGGAAGGGGCGGCAACTTTCTCTGACACTGACATTGCTATGGAAACCTGACCTGAAACCTATTACACTGCTTGTGCTGCACTGAGCATGTGCGAGATCTGCAAGGATGAGATCCAGGAAGAAATACAGTCTGGCTTCAGATGCCCACACTTAAGATGGCCACGGCCTGCTGTAAGTTTATAAAATAACAAACTACTGCTATAAACTAACAAAACAGACCTTAGTTTACAGACTAACTTTAGTAGAATACATTAAGCTTGTGTATTATAGGGGTATTTTTATTTAAAAAGTATAATTTCGGCCGGAACACCACTTTAACATGTAATTGGCTGTCACAGTGGTCACATAATTGGGAGCCGGTCTTGCTGGCTACTGACCGTTAGTGGGAAGCAGAGCTTAGTCTCTGTGCTGAAAGCACACTCTCAGCACAGAAACATAAGCTGCCTAGTACTGCATATATACATTGTTGTGTGAGCTTTAAATCCCACCCTTTTATTGCCGCACATATGTTTTATGTGAGCGGCAAGAGGTTAAAGTAAAACTAAAATGTTTGCATTTCATTTTGGATAGAATGTAGAGGGATTAGAAAACCTGTCAGTTTTTTTTGCTATCTGTGCCCTCATTAGAGAGACTCACCCTCTCAATTGGTCCTGTATAGAAAAACTTGGAGTGTCACTCCTTTTTCATCACCTCCGTTTACTGCCACCATCAAAAACCAACAGAAAACACAGCCACAGCCCGAAAGGGGATCCCGTTGGATCCCCTTCTGTAACCCCATAGACCAGAGGTCAATCCCCACATCAGAGAGGTGAACTCCATCCCTCCTCAAATAGAGTCCAACATTCGTCTCTAACTCTCTGTGCCTGATCACCATACCCCCATTCTGAGAAACAAACCTCCCCACTACTTTATTAATGTGGATGTGGGTCTTATTAATTCGCGCCACAGACCTAGCCCTGCGCCATGTCGTCCGAGCGACAATGTCAGAACACAGCAGCAGAGTGCTAGGGAAATCCGTGGGATGTCCGCGATCAGGTCCCTGACCGGTCGGACCCCCAAATCATTCCCTCCTGCATGTACCACTAAAACATCAGGTGGTCTATCCAACCTTGTGTACCTCTCCACCTCCGCTACTACTCTGCCCCACATCATCCCGGGCATTCCTAACCAGCGCACATAAGCCTCCCTCCTTGAAATACCCATTTGCCTGCCATCCGGTCTTACATCCCCTCTCCTAGCCCCCAACAAACATAGGAGTGACGAGGATCCAGACGAGGCGTAGGGAACCTCCATCTGAAACGAAAAGACGACAACATAAAGGTAGCATCACCCAGAACAACATACTTTTAAAACCACCACATCACAGCATGCAAATCCATCCTACCCATATGCACCCCCTTTTTTTTTTTTTGAACTTCGACAAATAGACCCAAGGGCTCACAGATCCAACCCGGACAAGGAACTCCTTTCTTCTTTGCGCCCGGAGCCAGCTCTCTGAACTTGTCCCACTGAAATCGAGACAAGGAGTCAGCCAGCGAGTTGTCAACGCCCGGGATATGCACTGAATAGATAAAAATGTTCAATCACAAGCACCTCAACACCAACTGGCGCAAAAGCCTTATAACTGGTTGTGATGATGCTGACATGCGATTGACCACTTGAACCACGCCCATATTGTCACATTTCAGGTTCTGACATGCCTCCCCCCACAGCTCCATAGCCAGTACCACTGGAAAAAGTTCCAATAGCACTAGGTTCCGAAGGAACCCCGCTTCCACCCAAGACTGTGGCCAAGGTTCCGCGCTCCAGCGCCCCTGGAAAAACACACCGTAGCCCGTGGAGCCCGCCGCATCTGTGACCAATTCCACATCAAAATTACTCACCGGACCAGACATCCACATCAATCTGCCGTTGTATTCGGCCAAAAATACCATACCTTCAAATCCTCCCTGTGTTCCCCCTGGTCAGGGGAATATAATGAGTCAGGGCTTTAATCCCCGCTGTAGCTGCCCACAGCCGTCGGCAAAAAACCCTCCCCATCGGGATGATCCTACAGGCAAAATTCAACTTACCCATCAATGACTGCAAAGTCCTCAACTGTACTTTCCGCAGTCTGTGGATCTCCCGAATTTCTTTCCGTATGTCCTCTAACTTACCTCTTGGCAGGCGGCACTCCATCACCACTGAATCTATCACAATACCCAAAAAACTTCAGTTTTCTCAGCTGCCAATGGCACTCCAAACCTGCCTGCGATGTGTTGCAACATAGAGTAAAATCGCACACACAACGGAGGCAGGGGGGCCTATGCACAGGAAGTCATTCAAATAATGTATGACTGAATCCTGGCCCGACACATCCCTAATCACCCACTCCAGAAAAGAACTGAACGCCTCAAACATGGCACAGGAAATGGAGAAACCCATGGGCAAGCATCTGTCCACATAAAACTGCTCGTGCCAGCAGCATCCCAGCAGCCGTAAACTATCTGGATGCATCGGAAGCAAGACGCAGATTCTATGTCTTCCTAAGCGCCCTCTGTCCATAGCGCCTAACCCACCGGACTGCCACGTCAAATGACATGTAGTACACTGTGCACGCTTCAGGGTCAATGAAATCATTGACCGAAGCCCCCTTTTGGAAAGGATAAGTGATGAATAAGGCGGAACTTGTTTGGTTCCTTCTTGGGCACCACCCCCAATGGTGAAACCACTAGATCCTGCAAAGGCTTTTTTGCAAACGGCCCCCCCATGCAACTCATGGCCATCTCTTTTGCCAATTTTTCCCCCACCACCCCACGGATGCTGTAATGCAGATTTTAGATTCCTTGCTATCGGCGGCACTACCACCAATGCACATGGGATCTTAAAACCGTCCCGAAACTCCAAAGCCAGTAACATCAAGCTGTTTCCCTGTCCGGATACCTATTTAGGAAAGGCTGCATTCTTTCCCCCCTCACCAGTGTCTTCCCTTTTTGGCGTAGACTCGCCGGTACGCTTCCCTCTCTTGAAGCACCGTGACAATGTATGGGCTCCCCCACACCCTGAACACTCATGCTTAAACTTGCAGGACCCCCTGAACGTACAAGAACCCTCATTGTATTGCCAACACACGCCCCACTTTTTTCCGGCCGGCAGTCCTGAGGAATGTGTACCCCCGGCCCCCCCTGAAGAAACTAAGGCGGGGCCCACGCCAATGACATAAGCTGCATCCAGAGGCTAATATCTTTGTGGTCCCAGCGCAGAGACGGGCGAACCGCTCTGCGCTGTCAGAACTGCTCGTCATATCTAAGCCAAGCTGAACCGCCGTATACCCTGTGTGCCTCTCCAACAGCGTTCATATAGCAGAACAACGCCAAGCAATGCTCTGGGTTCTTCTCGCCAATAACACTTGCCATAATGGCGAACACTTGTAGCCAATTAACAAATGTACGTGGGATCAGCCTGTACCTCCTCTTCTCCTTGTCCTCTTTTTTGGAGTCATTAGGTTTCATCCTGTCCAAGTTAAATTTTTCCAATGGCAGTAGCGAGAAAATCTCCACATACTCGCCCTTGCAAATCTTATGTGCTCCCAGAGGACCCTCTAAACACATGTACACTTCACACTGCTGCGTCCGCAATCCTTACCACATCTGTCCTCCCTGCCATCTCTGTGACCCCCTTTTCTCCTGCCTTCTAGGTGACAGCTCCTGTCCCTGTCGGCCCGGGGGGCAGTGTCGCCGGAGATGCCTCAGCACCGGATACCCACGCTCCCCCATCCGCTGTCCCGCTCGCCGATACTGCCCATGGGGCCACTTGTGGGGGCTGTCCCTGCCCCCCTTCAAATCTGCCTACCAAGGCCCGCAGGCCCACCAGCAAATTCTTCAACTGTGCCCTGGACCCCGAACTGGCGGGCCTATTTTCTGACAATTGCTGGACCAGCGCCTCCCTTGTTGACCATGCCATAGGGGCGGCTTCCCCTGCTGTACCCGTTTTTACAACCCCTAACAAATCATTCAATGCATCAGACAATGACAAATTATTAGTGGACTTACCGGGCTGACCAAGAGTTCTCCCAACAGCGGCCGCACCGGTCTCCCTCGCTGGTTCTTGTGGCTCCTCATCCTCCGACACCTCCCCTTCTGACTTTTCAACCTGTTCTGTGACAAGTGGTGTTGTTAGCCCCCTGGGTGAAGTGGCCCCGGAGGCCGTGGCACTCTGGCGTTGTGGGGCACGTCTCTCCCCCGAAGCTCCGCTCACTGCTGCATGGCCTCGTCATGCTGTGCTGTCTGTCGCCTGGCCGACCTGCCTGTGTCCTCCTCCGCCATCTTGCCCTGCTGCACACCGCTCAGATAGGCCCCTCCCACTCGCGGCAGTGTCGACCTTGCCTGTGCCCACTCCTGTGGCTTTGCGCTCTCTCCCTCTTAGTCTCCCCCCTCAGACTGTTGGTATCTGTGGGGGATGCCGCCCTTCTTAGTGTCCCATAAATTCCTGGGCGGGGAAGGGGTGCCATGCCGGCCCGTGGCCCCGCCCACCGAGTTAGGCCGGCGGCGTGTGGACCGCCTGGGCCCTGCTGGGGCCTGTTGTTGTACCCTTTTTCCCGGAGGAGCCGATCGGTCCTCCAGCAGGCTCCGGGGAAGACGACAGGTCGAGATGGAGGCCCTGGTGAGAAGCGCGTCGGAGGCCGCGACCTCCGAGCGCGAGGGGACGCCTCACCTGGTACCGACCCGCCCGCTTCGTCCTCGACGAGGGCCGCGACCTGGCTGTGCAGCCATTCCGGTCCCTTATTCGCCGCTGCAGCTCTCAATCGTGCTAGGATTACGTCTATGTTGGCCATTGTGGAGAAGCAGTGAAAAAACTGCCTCCTCCTTCCACTTCTTCTTCACACTGCCCAGCCTGGCTCCACCTTTCCCTTAAATATAGCCACTCCACCCCCTAACTAAACTTCTCTCTTACCCTCCCCTCTCTACACTCCCATTACATCCTTTCCAACCTAACCCCTTATGTGTCTCCCTTAGACACACTGTCATGCCCAGCCCTACACTATCACTCCTTTCTGTCTCTTCCATTCCTGGCCTCACTTTACTGCAATAGTTGCCCTCTGTTCCTGTTCTGGTGACTACTCAAAATGTGTGATTATCTCTCACCTTTAGTCTCTGTGACAATGGTTACCAAGACACATAGAGGGTTATTGTCCCTAGCAGGGACACAGATAGGGGTTCTAACTATGCACACCTCTATTCAATTCTATTTTTAAAAAAATAACATTTTTGGCTTTATCCCCTTGTCAGCTCTGGCATCCCTTTAACAGGGTCTTTACATCCATGGGCCAGAAATGACTGGCTGATAATGTGTCCACTGTGATTGGCTGTCACAGTGGTCACATGATTGGGATCCGGCATCACTGGCTCCTGATTATTAATAGAAACCAACCTCTCAGTCACTGTGGGAGCATGCATTGTGCACGCTCTCAACACAGAGGTTTCAACCTCACCTACAATGTAACTATGTAACAAAAAGCTCCGCTGCCCACAAATGCAATTATATGGTGTGTGCATGTTAAAAGTGCAGCACCCTCTAGTGTGCAACTTTACTGTAGGTAAATTTATTTTGTTGACTCATGGTAGCTGTGTAAGTCTGTAATTGGGTCGGGTTTCTCCAGATCAGGCTGGAGGGTTCTGCAGGGCAAGTCTCTGGTACCTTCCCTGGCTCTAGAAGCTTGGAAAAGCTTCTGGAAGTTAGTGGGCAGAGGGTAAAATATCCTGATGTGCATACTTAAGGGAATCTGGCCAATCAACAGGCAGAACTCACTCTCAGGGTGGCTGGATCTGCCCTTAAATATGGTGGAGCCTGAGCAGCAGGGGAATCCGGTGGAAGATGGAATACTGAGGTTGCTGTCGTGTGGCCTAGGAGGGGACCTGGGTCTAGGAGCTCTGCCTCAAGGCTGGATCTGAGGAATGCAAGGAGAGCAATCCTAAGAGAGGGATCTTCATTACGTTTGGGTCTTGTGCAGAAGACATCCAGGCTGGCATGGGAAGATCTGATTAATTGAAGGCCTGAACAGGATTCTTGCCCAGTGCAGTGGGGAGAAAATGACATTGTAAGTACCTCAACAAACCCAGCGGCATACAAGGAGAGATACTGCCAGATGTAGCATACTATTCAGGGACAGTGTTGTGCTAAATCCCAAACTCTTGTCCTGAGGCATTCTTCATAGCAGCCAGGTGGGCTGGTGGTGAAGGCAGACAGGTGGGCTAATAGTATCTGGAAGCATCAGAACTGTGTGAGGTTCTACTGAGGAAACACTATACTCCTGCATACAGTTTTGGGACTTTGTTCTATTTCACTAAAAAGGACTGAGAGCTCCTCACTGGTAAAGAACTTTGTCACGGATCCATAGAGACTGCAATTATTCCGGAAGGAGTACAGTTCAGGATCTCCATTTTTGTGCACATAGAGAAGGAAGTGTGTCCTCGTCTGCTGTTGTGCAAGTCAAGTTGGGCATCCCATAAACCCTATACCCTATCCAAGTTGCTTCTCCCAATAAAACAACAAAAACAAGCCCATGGACTGATTTCTTGTGTTTGGATGCAAGTTGGAAATGTGTGTTGCCTGGCTGTGCAGGAATAGGAGGAATCAAGATCCAGTGGCTCCTGTGGGGGTAGCGCTACAAACACTAAGTGCAGCCAAAAGCAAAAACAGAAAAATCAACACAGGGGACACAACAGTCTGTAGGATGTGTTCCTGTTACTGATTCCTCTTCTTTTAGTGTTGGTTCATAATCTGTCCTGACATCCCCCTCCCCCCCCCCCACCCCCATAATCTCCTGATGTGGCAGGGGTTAACACAACTATGGGGATGTCACAGGTTCTTATCAAGAGAGCCTGACTAAGCCTGTAATTTCTGCCTAACTGCTTAATTCATAGAAACTCGAATCAATTTGAATAATTTTTTACGTCAATACTTTGTTTATTTTAGATGCTTTAAACATTAACCACTTGCCGTCCGCCGATATACGTCGGCACAATGGCAGCAATGGACAAATGGGCGTACCTGAACGTCCCCCTTAATTGGCGGGGCTAGCGGGCGTGCCTACCACGTACAGGGTGACCGTGTGTCCGCCGGTCTCCTGGCGATTGTGTCACGGAGCTGCAGAACGGGGAAGTGCCTATGTAAACAAGACATTTCCCTGTTCTGCCTTGTGACATGACAGAGATCACTGCTCTCTGTCATCGGGAGCAGTGATCGCTGTCATGTGAGTTGTAGCCCTTCCCCCCCACAGTTAGAATCACCCCCTAGGACACACTTAACCCCTTCATTGCCCCCTAGTGGTTAACCCCTTCCCTGCCAGTGTCATTTACACAGTAATCAGTGCATTTTTATAGCACTGATCGCTATATAAATGTCAATGCTCCCAAAATATTGTGAAAAGTGTCCGATGTGTCCGCCATAATGTCGCAGTCACGATAAAAATCACAGATCGCCACTATTACTAGTAAAAAAAAAAAAAAATTATAAAAATGCCATAAAACTATCCCCTATTTTGTAGACGCTATAACTTTTGCACAAACCAATCAATATACAGTTATTGAGATTTTTTTAACAAAAATATGTAGCAGAATACATATTGGCCTAAACTGAGGAAAACATTTGCTTTTTTATATATTTTTGGGGAATATTTATTATAGCAAAAAGTAAAAAATATTGCTTTTTTGTCACAATTGTCGCTTTGTTTATAGCGCAAAAAATAAAAACCACAGAGGTGATCAAATACCATCAAAAGAAAGCTCTATTTCTGGGGAAAAAAGAAAGTAATTTTTGTTTGGGTGCAATGTCGCATGACCGCGCAATTGTCAGTTACAGCGACGCAGTACCGAATCGCAAAAAGTGCTCTGGTCAGGAAGGGGGTAAAATCTTCCAGGGCTGAAGTGGTTAATAAAAGGTTCGAATGAAACAAATACATTTTGTTGTTTCATTATAATCTATTTCGGATTCATTTAAATTAGTTACTATTCTGATCCGGAGATTCGTATACCTCTGAATCTCTAAATAACGAAAAATGCCATCCGAATTTTGGTTTGTAAGCAGGGGCGTAACTAGAAATAGCAGGGCCCCATAGCAAAATGTTGTATGGGGCCCCCCTGCAAACAGCCCCCCCCCCAAAGCTGCCCTAATGTCAATGCAGCGTGACCTGTGCCACATATAGCGTGACCTGTGCCCAATGCAGCGTGACCTGTGCCCAATGCAGCGTGACCTGTGCCCAATGCAGAGCGACCTGTGCCCAATGCAGCGCGACCTGTGCCCAATGCAGCGTGACCTGTGCCCAATGCAGCGTGACCTGTGCCCCATACAGTGTGACCTGTGCCCCATACAGTGTGACCTGTGCCCCATACAGCGTGACCTGTGCCCCATGCAGCGTGACCTGTGCCCAATGCAGCGTGACCTGTGCCCCATACAGCGTGACCTGTGCCCAATACAGCGTGACCTGTGCCCAATACAGCGTTGCCTGTGCCCAATACAGCCTGGTCTGCCTGTGCCCCATACAGCCTCACCTGTGCAGAGAGCGGGATTGCCCGCTGTAATAGCTTTCATTTGAATTTCCCGTCTTCCCAGGGCTCATCGTCACATAGCCCCACCTCTTGGCCTGACGCCTTTGATGACGTCACACGTCCCACATCAGATTGGCGTTCTGTCTTTCAAAGGCACCGGGCCAAGAGGTGGAGCTATGTGACGTGAGCCCCGGGAACACTGGAAGTTCTAATGAAAGCTATTACATCGGGCAATTCAGCTCTCGGCTGATCCGGGTGGCTTGCCTCTTCCTCTGCACAGGTGAGACTGTATGGGGCACAGGCAGACCAGGCTGTATTGGGCACAGGCAATGCTGTATTGGGCACAGGCAATGCTGCATTGGGCACAGGTCACAGCTTGCCTCTTCCTCTCCTCTCTCTTCCCCTGGCTGGGAGACTGTGCCGGCGGTGCTCTCATCCTCACTGGGCCCCACTTGGCTGCGGGCCCCATAGCGCCCGCGTGGGTCGCTATGGTGCTAGTTACGCCCCTGTTTGTAAGTAAACGAATCTCATATGTATAATAGGTAGGCTTTCATATTTATGGTAGAAATTCTTGAAATACTAGATGACACTTTATGGTTGTTATCAGCATAGGCAAAAGTTGGAGTAATGAACCCCGGCCATCAAATGATTTACTGTACTCGGGGATATATGTGCGGACTGCTGCTGTATGTTGAACTATACTGTATATAATCACAACATGTGGCCATCAGGCTGTATCTGCCACAAAGCCATCCTGTAGTCAGGCTTGGACAGATAAATGTACACGCAGTTTATATCTTTACATGAAGAGAGATTCTCCGTTAACCTAGCACTTGATCTCATGTTGATTAAGGATGGGCTCGGGCGTGTTCGCACACTCCACGTGCAGAGCCACCAGGAAGTCGGCACGGCGCTGCGCTAATCACAGGCAGTGAGACATTTCCCGATCTCTGCAGCCGCACATCGGGGAAAATGTCTCACTGCCTGTAATTAGCGCAGCACCGTGCCAACTTCCTGGTGGGCTCTGCACGTACAGTGTGCGAACACGCCCGAGCCCATCCTTAAAGCGGGATTACGGCCTAAAAAAAAAAAATAAATAAAAGTCAGCAGCTACAAACACTGTAGCTGCTGACTTTAAATAAGTACTTACCTGTCCTGGGTGCCCACGATGTTGGCCGCCCGAGGCTGACCCGTCCCTTGGCTCTCGGGTCCCGGCACCGCCATCCTAAGTAAGGGAAACAGGCAGTGGAGCCTTGCGGCTTCACTGCCAGTTTCCTACTGCGCACGCGCGAGCCTCTGTGAATGGCCCCGTGGGAACACACACCGAGGAGCAGAAGACGCCGCAGAAAAGGAAGAGGCAAATTAGGAAGTCTGTCTAGCAACAAGGGTTTAGGTAAGTTTAAAGCGGTTGTATACCTTTTTTTTTTTAACTTTTACCTACAGGTAAACCTATGATAAGGCTTACCTGTAGGTAAAAAAAATATCTCCTAAACCTGTACGGTTTAGGAGATATTCCCCTCGCAATGAGCCGCTGACTGCAGCAGCGCATTTCCAGGGGATTTTCGGCTGACAGCCCGGCAAACTCCGGAGCTTGCCGGACAAAAGTCTCCCGCGCGCATGCGCGGGAGTGACGACATCGTGGCTCCGGCCACTTACAGCGCCGAAGCCGCGATACCCGGAAGACATGCCGAGGGGAAATGTCAGCTCCCTCGGCGTGGACAGGATGAGATGCCGGCGCCTCGTTCTAAGGTAAGGCTGGCCATACACCTATAGATTATCTGCAGATTTTCTATGGTTAGATGGAAAAAGTGGGAGATTCCTCCATCCACACAGTTTAGTGAACATGGAGAGATCTGTTGCACATTTTCTATCTAACCATAGAAAATCTGCAGATAATCTATAGGTGTATGCGGTGCATACTAGCTCATTATGCCTTTTCCCTTGCAGGTGTAGGAAAAAAAAAAAGCCAGCGGGTTTACTACTGCTTTAAAAAAAATTTTTTTCAAATGTTTTTTTTTTTAGTTTCTTTTTAGGATTTTTGGTGTAATTTTTTTTTTCAGGGTGGCCCTCCACTTTAAGATTGAATCAGACTAGGGTTGCCACTCATCCCTTTAAACCCGAACACATGTGATTTACAGAGGTTCTGAGGTTAATTTAATGCAGATAAAGCACCAAGTGAGTTTAATTACCACCTTAATCAGCCACAGAACCCGTGTGATTAATATGTGTTCAGTTTTAAAGGGATGAGGTGCCAATCCTAATCCAGAAGGACAAGTTTAATGTATCTCATTATTAGCGTACTCCTTATTTCCTGTAACTTTCTTAACTCCAGTCACATTCTTTTTTTTCTTCTGTTGGGAGCATAGGAGAGAAGAGAAACTTTCTCATCAGACTCCTCCTTTCCCTCCCACCAGTTAACATTACTAAATCCTCTCCTGTGTTCTACAAACACTCTTCTCAACAGAGCTCTGCAGAGAGTCTTCTATTCTTTCCTCTGCTACACGGGAACAATGGAAACCAGCGGTTACAACCACGATTTCACCTCTCCACCTAAGTACAGCGAGCGTGGCTATGAGCCGCTGAAAGAAGACCTAGAGATCCGTAGTCAACCGATCCAGCACATCCAATCCACTGTGGTGACAATAATGCCAGAGGAGCCCCCTATCCGAGATCACATAATCTGGTCGCTCTTCAATGCCATGTACTTGAACTTCTGCTGCCTCGGATTCTTCGCCCTTATATTTTCTGTCAAGGTAAGAGGAGGTCTTCAGGATTCATGCCAAGAATGTAAAAGTTGTTTTTTCGCTCACATCGTGCTGAAACAGATTTTGGTTTACAGTTTAAATGCTTTAAATCATCAGTTCACACCATAGAAATGCAATCCAGAAGTATTTCTGCATATGCGTTTTTGATGCGTTTCGGGTCAATTTTTGATGCTTTCCAGTGCATTCCCCCCCCCCCTTTTTTTTTTTTTTTTTTTTTATTCACCTAAATGGGGACATTCCAGTACAGTTCAATGCACTGGAACTGACTGCACTGATGTGAATTATGCCATTGGAAACCATATAACCTACTATCCATGCGTTTCAGAAAAAAAAAATGCACTGGACTGCATGTGGTGTGAACCGGCCCTGAAGTGGGTGTTAAATCATATAAATAATTGTTTTCATCGGACAAATCATCTTTAATTTAGGATCTTTTTCCCTGAACTCATACAGCAGTAACTAGTCAACAAAAAACATAAACTAGGTCACTGCGCAGCAATGAATACCTACACCAAGAAAGAAACAAAACATGCTGGGCTAGAAGTGAGCCGGATACACACTATGCAATTTTCTTTCGATGTTTGTTTTCCTTTAGATTTACCAAAATCATATAATATAAGGTCAAACCTTAAGCTGGCCATACACCTATAGATTATCTGCAGATTTTCTATGGTTAGATGGAAAAAGTGGGAGATTCCTCTATCCACACAGTTTAGTGAGCATGGAGAAATCTGTTGCACTTTTTCCATCTAACCATAGAAAATCTGCAGATAATCTATAGGTGTATGGCCAGCTTTAGAGTTTCAGTTTGTATGCAATCAGGCAGGCCCTTGCACTACATGGTTTTGGTAAATCCAAAGGAAACCAGACATCAAAAGTTGTATAGGGTCTTAAGCTGGCCATACAATTTTCTTATTCAATTTTCTTTAAATTTACCTTCAACTATGTAGTGCAAGGGCCTGCCTGATTGCATACGAATTGAAAGTGTTTAGGTCTGACCTCATATTACTGTATATGGTTTTCGTAAATCTAAAGTTGTACAAGAAAATTTGTATAATGTATGGCCAGCCTTAAGCCTCGTACACACGGTACGATTGTTGGCAAGGGATTGTCTGTCGACAGACCTGAAATCTTACCGTTAGTACGCTCCTTTTGACAATTGTTATCCAACTTTCGGCCAACAAATGTTGGATGACAGGCTAGTAAATTTTCAGCGGACAACGGTTTGACGTCTGATTTTTGTATGGTCAGTACACAAATCCATCACACAAGTCCAAAGTACAAACACGCATGCTCGGAATCAATGCATACCAAACATGAAATTAGCAGAAGGGGCCCAAAGGGTGGTGCCCAAGAGCTGAAATTCCTCGTAGTACGTCACTACGTTCGTTTTGGTGCACAACAATTGTGTACTGTTTATATGGAAGACAAGATCCTGGCACACGCCCTTTTGACAAAAATCTGAGGCTCGGTTGGCCAGCAATCGTACCGTGTGTACAAGGCTTTAGGCCACATACACACTATTAGATTTTCTGCAGATGTTTGTCTTCAGATTGACCAAAACCATGTAGTTCAAAGGCCGGCCTGATTGCATACAAATTTAAACTCTTAAAGTTTGACCTCATATTATATGGTTTTGGTAAATCTGAGGACAACAATCTGCAGAAAATCTAATAGTGTGTATGGGGTCTTAGGTCTTGTACGCACGACCGAGCTTCAGATTTTTGTCAAAAGGGTGTGTGCATACTAACTATCTGCAAATTGTCGTTTGACAAACCACGAATGTAGTGACGTACTATGAGAGTATAAAGAGGAAGTTCATTTCTCAAGCGCCACCCTTTGGGCCCCTTCTGCTAATTTCGTGTTCGTAGAAGTTCGTAGAATTTTGGTGAGCGCTGATTTGCAATTTTCAGATCATACAAAACAAATGCCTTTTAAAATACGTTTGGCATAACTCCATCAGTATCGCCAGCAAAGCAGCTTCCTTATTATCCCATTAAAGATGAGAATGTGCGCTGCATTTCGCCATTTTATCAGCTGCCGCATCACGAATGTTAATTCTAGATTTTGAACGGTAATTTACAAGACCAAACTCTTCCGGCTCGTTCATTGATTCCGAGCATGCGTGGTTGTACTTTCAACTTTTGTGTGATGGATTTCTGTACTGACCATCCGAAAATCGGAGATTGAGTTCACATCCGACAAATTTTATAGCCTGCACATCAAACCTTTTTGTCTGATGAAAAAGTCAAATCGGCTGTCGAATGCACCGTAGGAGCGATCCGAGAATCCGCAGACAGCTCGTCTTCAGACTTTTCCCTTCTGATTTTCCTACCCTATGTATGAGGCCTTAAGGCCTGTACACACGATACGAAAATCGGATAGAAAAATTTGTACGACGAGCTGCCAATTTTCAGATTGTTAGTACGGTGCTTTCGACAGCAGATTTCGCTTTTTCGCCAGACAAAAGCTGGATGTGTAGACTATAAAATTTTTGTCGGATGTGAACTCAACGTCCGATTTTCGTTTTATTAGTACGGTTTTCACATACCTCCCAACTTTTTGAGATGGGAATGAGGGACACCTATCAGCAAAAGTATGCAGGCGTAGGACACACCCCTTGCCCCGCCCCCTTAAAGGAGAATTGTAAAAAAACAAGATTGGTTAAACCCACAAGGGCTTTTTTTACCACTACGATTCCTTTTTATATTGGCTTTTGAAATTTACAAATGCAGCAATTTAGAAATTGGATGAAAGGTTTAGCACTGGAAAACACTTTTTGAAAGATAAAAAGTGCATTTTATATACATCTATATAGATCAGACCAAAAATGAGGGACAAATGAGGAGGAATGAGGGACATTGCTCCAAATCAGGGACAGTTGGGAGCTATGGTTTTCATATGAAAAAAATCGTAAGAGCAAGACTACGCATGCTCAGAAACAAAAGAATACATACAAAGCTATTCAACACATTACGTGACTTGTGACGTTGTATTCTGTCATACGAAAATGTTCATATTGTGATAGGCTCCAGATCTAAATAAAGGACAGACCTATATCTCTTCCCTTGTTATTGCCAGTAGATATTTGACCCTCTATAGCAAACCTTATACATGAGTATTGTATAGTCTTAGCTTTTAAATGCTATTCCAAAATTGTAAAGTATAACTAAAGGCAAAACTAGAAAGAATTTAGAACACCTGTCAAGAGTTGTATTGCTGTCTGCCCCTCCTCCCCCCTCTTTACCAAAACCATGTAGTACAAGGGCCTGCCTGATTGCATACAAATTGAAACTCTTAACCACTTGAGCCCCGGACCATTATGCTGCCTAAGGACCAGAGGTCTTTTTCCAATTTGGCACTGCGTCGCTTTAACTGCTAATTGCGCGGTCATGCAATGCTGTACCCAAACGAAATTTGCGTCCTTTTCTTCCCACAAATAGAGCTTTCTTTTGATGGTATTTGATCACCTCTGCGGTTTTTATTTTTTGCGCTATAAACGGAAAAAGACCGAAAATTTTGAAAAAAAATGATATTTTCTACTTTTTGTTATAAAAAAAATCCAATAAACTAAATTTTAGTCATACATTTAGGCCAAAATGTATTCGGCCACATGTCTTTGGTAAAAAAAATGTCAATAAGCGTATATTTATTGGTTTGCGCAAAAGTTATAGCGTCTACAAACTAGGGTACATTTTCTGGAATTTACACAGCTTTTAGTTTATGACTGCCTATGTCATTTCTTGAGGTGCTAAAATGGCAGGGCAGTACAAAACCCCCCCAAATGACCCCATTTTGGAAAGTAGACACCCCAAGGAAATTGCTGGGAGGCATGTTGAACCCATTGAATATTTATTTTTTTTGTCCCAAGTGATTGAAAAATGACAAAAAAAAAAAAAAAAAAAAAATATTTACAAAAAGTCGTCACTAAATGATATATTGCTCACACAGGCCATGGGCCTATGTGGAATTGCACCCCAAAATACATTTAGCTGCTTCTCCTGAGTATGGGGATACCACATGTGTGGGACTTTTTGGGAGCCTAGCCGCGTACGGGGCCCCGAAAACCAATCACCGCCTTCAGGATTTCTAAGGGTGTAAATTTTTGCTTTCACTCTTCACTGCCTATCACAGTTTCGGAGGCCATGGAATGCCCAGGTGGCACAAAACCCCCCAAAATGACCCCATTTTGGAAAGTAGACACCCCAAGCTATTTGCTGAGAGGCATATTGAGTCCATGGAATATTTTATATTTTGACACAAGTTGCGGGAAAGTGACACTTTTTTTTTTTTTTTTTTTTTTTTTTCATAAAGTTGTCACTAAATGATATATTGCTCACACAGGCCATGGGCATATGTGGAATTGCACCCCAAAATACATTTAGCTGCTTCTCCTGAGTATGGGGATACCACATGTGTGGGACTTTTTGGGAGCCTAGCCGCGTACTGGACCCCAAAAACCAATCACTGCCTTCAGGATTTCTAAGGGTGAAAATTTTTGATTTCACTCTTTACTGCCTATCACAGTTTCGGAGGCCATGGAATGCCCAGGTGGCACAAAACCCCCCCAAATGACCCCATTTTGGAAAGTAGACACCCCAAGCTATTTGCTGAGAGGCATGGTGAGTATTTTGCAGCTCTCATTTGTTTTTGAAAATGAAGAAAGACAAGAAAAAACATTTTTTTTTTTCTTTTTTCAATTTTCAAAACTTTGTGACAAAAAGTGAGGTCTGCAAAATGCTCACTATACCTCTCAGCAAATAGCTTGGGGTGTCTACTTTCCAAAATGGGGTCATTTGGGGGGGTTTTGTGCCACCTGGGCATTCCATGGCCTCCGAAACTGTGATAGGCAGTGAAGAGTGAAATCAAAAATTCACGCCCTTAGAAAGCCTGAAGGCGGTGCTTGGTTTTCGGGGTCCCGTACGCGGCTAGGCTCCCAAAAAGTCTCACACATGTGGTATCCCCGTACTCAGGAGAAGCAGCAGAATGTATTTTGGGGTGTAATTTCATATATTTCCATGGCATGTTTGAGCAATATATCATTTAGTGACAACTTTGTGCAAAAAAAAAAAAAAATTTGTCTCTTTCCCGCAACTTGTGTCGCAATATAAAATATTCCATGGACTCGACATGCCTCTCAGCAAATAGCTTGGGGTGTCTACTTTCCAAAATGGGGTCATTTGGGGGGGTTTTGAACTGTCCTGGCATTTTATGCACAACATTTAGAAGCTTATGTCACACATCACCCACTCTTCTAACCACTTGAAGACAAAGCCCTTTCTGACACTTATTGTTTACATGAAAAAGTTTTTTTTTTTTGCAAAAAAATTACTTTGAACCCCCAAACATTATATATTTTTTTAAAGCAAATGCCCTACAGATTAAAATGGTGGGTGTTTCATTTTTTTTTTTCACACAGTAATTGCGCAGCGATTTTTCAAACGCATTTTTTGGGGAAAAAACACACTTTTTTTAATTTTAATGCACTAAAACACGCTATATTGCCCAAATGTTTGATGAAATAAAAAAGATGATCTCAGGCCGAGTACATGGATACCAAACATGACATGCTTTAAAATTGCGCACAAACGTGCAGTGGCAACAAAATAAATACATGTTTAAAAGCCTTCAAAAGCCTTTACAGGTTACCACTTTAGATTTACAGAGGAGGTCTACTGGAAAAATTACTGCACTCGATCTGGCCTTCGCGGTGATACCTCACATGCATGGTGCAATTGCTGTTTACGTTTGACGACAGACCGCCGCTTGCGTTCGCCTTAGCGCGAGAGCAGGGGGCGACAGGGGTGTTTTTTTTTTTTTTTTTTTTTTTTCTTTATTATTTTTTTGCTTTTTTAATCTTACTTTTAAACTGTTCCTTTCATATTTTTTTTTTTAATCATTTTTATTGTTATCTCGGGGAATGTAAATATCCCCTATGATAGCAATAGGTAGTGACAGGTACTCTTTTTTGA
Organism: Lithobates clamitans; assembly: GCA_037952925.1. Classification (NCBI taxonomy): domain Eukaryota; kingdom Metazoa; phylum Chordata; class Amphibia; order Anura; family Ranidae; genus Lithobates; species Lithobates clamitans. The sequence goes on along the minus strand of JBBGZY010001670.1, from coordinate 567,961 downwards.
AAAAATTGTGGTCTATTAGACCCTAGATCTCTCCTCTGCCCTCAAAGCAAATGACCACACCAAGATCGGTGTGATAAAATGCTTCCCCAATTTCCCAATGGCGCTATTTACATCCGGCGAAATCTAAGTCATGAAATACTCGTAGCTTCCGGTTTCTTAGGCCATAGAGATGTTTGGAGCCACTCTGGTCTCTGATCAGCTCTATGGTCAGCTGGCTGAATCACCGGCTGCATTCTCAGGTTCCCTGTTGAGACAGGAGAGCCAGAGAAAAACACGGAAGACGGTGGGGGGGGGGGGCATTCCCTCCCACGGCTTGTAAAAGCAGTCTAGAGGCTAATTAGCCGCTAGGATTGCTTTTACATGAAAGCCGACCGCTGGCTGAAAAGAATGATACCAAGATGATACCTAAACCTGCAGGCATCATTCTGGTATAACCACTCAAAGTCGTGAATGGCGTACCTGAAGACAAAAAAATGGTTAACAATGGTTAACAATAAAGCACAGTAAAGTGTAAATAATTACACACCTGAAAAACAAACATGATAAAACATAATAACAATAACAATAACAATAACAATCAATAACAATAACAATAACAATAACAATAACAATCAATAACAATAACAATAACAATAAAACATTGCAGAATAGAATACAGTAAAAAAGAGCAGAACAATAGAGAGAGAGAATAGAGAGAGAGAGAACAATAAAACAACAACTATTTTTTTTTATTTCATATTTTTTTTTTTTTTTTACACTTTTTTTTGTAACTAACTTTTATAACTGTAACCGGTTCCAGGTTCGGGTCTCTCAAAATGCGATGGCATCTTGGGAGACCCTGTGAAAGTGTGCCTAGTCTGTGCAATGCTGTACCCTACGCTAATACTCAACTAGTGAATGGTAGCGTTCAAAACATTCACCAATGCAAAGACCAGGATTGTCAGGACAGGAGGGACAATAATAGCGGGTGTCACGCCTATATCCGCGCTTGCTGCAGACACGACATCTTTTTTGGGGGGTTCGCTGGGTAGGGGTACTCGGGAGGACATAAAAATGCCTCTCATGCAGCCGACTGCATTTGGTTGGGGATGTGAATGGGGGAAGTACGGGCGCTGCAGAAGCGGTGGGTTCCCAATTAGGATTGGCGAATGCAGCAGGAAGGGCACTATGGGCACGACGGGCCTGTGTTTGTCTTTTTGGTGGCAGCGGGACACTACTTGTGCTTGCCACCTCACCAGCTTGAACTGCACTTATGGGACTCGCCACGTCACCACGTGTTACTGTAGTGCTGGTTTGACTACGACCGGGGTGTACTAGGCCGCTGGCGCTTGCCAGTTCACCAAAACACTACCAAAAAACTGTTAGCGATCGCAGGGATCAGGCCTGACTCTGCGAACGCTGCAGTTATGCGTTTAGTGTTTTGTAAGTGACAGTGATCGATCGATACCGCACTTGGGTGGGCTGGGCTGGGCCGGGCGGAGGGGCAAAACGCAGGTGCTAGCAGGTATCTGGGCTGATCCCGCTAACACTGCGTTTTTGGGAACCCTAAACTGCTGGTGACGCTAGTATAGATCTAATCGGATCAGATATTGATGCGATCAGATACTATACCACTAAGGGAGGTGTACAGTGCGTGCGTGGGTGTTAGCGGTACTGGCGCTAATCTGACGCTGCCTGGGGCTGGTGCTTGCCAGTTCACCAAAACGCTACAAAAAAAACTGTTAGCGATCGCAGGGATCAGGCCTGACTCTGCGAACGCTGCAGTTATGCGTTTAGTGTTTTGTAAGTGACAGTGATCGATCGATACTGCACTTGGGTGGGCTGGGCTGGGCCGGGCGGAGGGGCAAAACGCAGGTGCTAGCAGGTATCTGGGCTGATTCCGCTAACACTGCGTTTTTGGGAACCCTAAACTGCTGGGGACGCTAGTATAGATCTGATCGGATCAGATATTGATGCGTTCAGATACTATACCACTAAGGGAGGTGTACAGTGCGTGCGTGGGTGTTAGCGGTACTGGCGCTAACCTGACGCTGCCTGGGGCTGGTGCTTGCCAGTTCACCAAAACGCTACCAAAAAAACTGTTAGCGATCGCAGGGATCAGGCCTGACTCTGCGAACGCTGCAGTTATGCGTTTAGTGCCTTGTAAGTGACAGTGATCGATCGATACTGCACTTGGGTGGGCTGGGCGGAGGCACAAAACGCAGGTGCTAGCAGGTATCTGGGCTGATCCCGCTAACACTGCGTTTTTGGGAACCCTAAACTGCTGGGGACGCTAGTATAGATCTGATCGGATCAGATATTGATCCGTTCAGATACTATACCACTAAGGGAGGCGCATGCTGCGTGTGTGGGTGTTAGCGGTACTGGCGCTAATTTGACGCTGCCTGGGGCGACGCATATCACCGCCGGGCGATCGGGGGGCTAAACCTTTATTCGGTAATAAACGGCGGGTGCCCTGACACTATAAAAAATAAACAAACTAACCAGCGTCACCCGTATCGGTTATACGGTGATCAGTGGTGAAAGGGTTAACTAGGGGGCAATCAAGGGGTTAAAACATTTATTAGATAGTATATGGGGGTCCCTGACGCTATAAAACGCTGACGGCGAACCTAAATATTTACCTCACTAACTAGCGTCACCAGCGACACTAATACAGCGATCAGAAAAATGATCGCTTAGCGACACTGGTGACAGGGGGTGATCAAGGGGTTAAAACTTTATTAGGGGGGGTTAGGGGGGTACCCTAGACCTAAAGGGGGGTAATATACACTGTCCCAACACTGTCACTGTCACAAACTGACACTATGCAGTAATCAGAAAAAAAAAAAAAAAAACTGCTGGTGTCAGTTTGTGACAGGGGGGGGGGGTGATTGGGGGGGGATCGGGGGGCGATCGGGGGGGGGATCGGGGTGATTTGTGTGCCTGGCATGTTCTACTGTGTGTGTAGTGTTTGTGCACTCACATACTTGTCGTCTCTCCTCGGGCCGGAACGGAAAATACCGACCCGAGGGGAGATGACATCACTTCCTTTGCTGCTGTTTAGCATACAGCAGCAAAGGAGTGTTTTCATTGGCCGGCGGCGATCGCGAGGGGGGGGCCACGAACGGATGGTCTCCCCCTCATCACCGATCGCCGCTGGACAAACGACGACCGCCTCGGGCACCGGGGGGGGGTCCGATCGGACCCCCCACCCGCGGAAGGCAAATCACGTACATGTACGTGATTTTGCCTGTCCGTGCCACTTTGCCGACGTACATCGGCGTGAGGCGGTCGTCAAGTGGTTAAGGTTTGACCTCATATTATATGGTTTTGGTAAATCTGAAGACAGAAATCTCCAGAAAATCCAATAGTGTGTGTATAGGGCCTTAAGCCTCGTACACATGATCGGATTGTTGGCCAACAGAGCGTCAGACTTTTGTCCGAAGGGCATGTGCCTGCATTTTTGTCTTGCATACTAATGTTACACAATTGTTGGCCAACAAACACGAACGTAGTGACGTACTACGTGGAATTTCAGCTCTTGAGCGCCACCCTTTGGGCACCTTCTGCTACTGTCTTGTTTGGTGAGCATTGATTGACACCCCGCAATCAGTTTGCAAAACGCAGCGCGTGTGAACACCCATGCGATCCGATTCTGGTGCGGACAAAAAAGGGTCCTGTGCGAGTTTGGTCCGAAAGTGATGCGAATTCAGCCATGCAGTTTGTATGGCTGAATTTGCATTGTACAGGCATCTTGTATGATCTGAAAAACAATGCGGTGCAAATCGCATGCAATGTCTGGCATCACACTAGTGTGAACCGGCCCTTAAACTGAATGGGTTGTTTTACAAGTTGATTATTTACAATGACTTTAAAGCATCCTTCAGACTTTTACACTCTCAATACACACTTCAATGGGAATGCTGAATGTAACTTTAAAGAGATCCTGTCACCGGGCTTAATATTTAAATGAAAACCTTGCCGCAGTAGAGGATAATAACCACATGCATGTTTTCCTACTTTATAAAAACTTTCCCCACTATTATGACTCATGACATTTCAGTAGGAATCTGACCAATTCCTGGAAAAGTAATTTCCTGTCTGTGCCAACCCCCTACTCGTGCCCCCTCCCCATTTAGGAAGCCTCAAACATTAATGATAGCTGGGTATGCCTATGCAGCATCATTTGACTGGCAGTTCTGATTCTACATGAGGCTACTGATGTCGAATTTAAGATGGTGGCGCCCAGCAGTAGTCTCAGGCCTGTTCAATATTGTAATATCATTAATAATTACAAGGCAATTAAATGCACAACACAAGGTCATTTGATATGTATTCTTATGGGAAGATTCAATAGTATAGGGATGGGGTCTCTTTAAACAAGCATTTAAAAGGCTTCAGCGACAGATAAGCTGAGATTAAACAATGGTCATGTGTATGAGGCCTTAAAAGGAAAGTTGGCATTCAGTTTTGGACAAATGCCAGTGTGATAAATTGTCCGCCGGTGTCTCAGAACATGTTTTTCTGAAATATTGTTCCCAGCACTTCCCGCCCACCAGGGTCATTATGGTGTAATCCAGACACTATCGTTTATTTTGTATTAGTAAGATTTTCCGGGAAGGGGAGAGGTGGAGGGAGAAGAAGGAAGGATGCCCAGCGTGTTTTTTTTTTTTTTTTGTTTTTGTTTTTTCAAAACTGTTTGTATTTTATTTTTTTTTATTTATTTATTTCAGGTACTTGTATAGCGCTGACAATTTACGCAGCGCTTTACATATACATTGTACATTCACATCAGTCCCTACCCTCAAGGAGCTTACAATCTAAGGTCCCTAACTCACATTCATACATACTAGGGACAATTTAGACAGGATCCAATTAACCTACCAGCATGTCTTTGGAGTGTGGGAGGAAACCGGAGTACCCGGAGGAAACCCACGCAGGCACAGGGAGAACATGTTTGTAAGTGGAGTTTCTCAAAATCCAAAATCAATGGGTGATTTTAGCATAATTTAATCAACCCTGGGGAATACAGCCCTGAAAATTGTCTTCTAGTACAGAGTAGAACTTCAGGAACAATTGTTTCTGTTTTGCAATTTATGCAAACTTGTTACATTATCATTTCTAGCTCATCTATGGGATACTTTGCACTAAAATATTTAGGCTACAATGATGCCATAGTACTGACACTGTTCCCTTTTCTGGTATTCTAAGATTGTAAAGTGTTACTAAACCCACAACAGTAGAATCAGTCTGTATATAGCATGCTTGCTATACTCACTGTGGAACTTAAGGGGTTAATCCTCTGCGTTGTGTAAAAAGGCTGTTTTTATCCTGTAAGCACAGATCCTTCCCTCCTGCACTAACTGGGGAAGGCCAGCCAACGCAGGTAGAGTAGCCGAACTGCACATGCTCAGTTGTGTCTTTTTTATGCTGGAGAGAATTTTTTTTCGTTCTCAGAGATAGCCAGGTCACATGATATTGACATGACACATGTGGGTGTGTATACAGGCTGCAGGGAAAATCCCCTCCTTCCTGAACTCTCAGCACTGGAAAAACTGTGCAGTTTATCATGTAACCGTGGTATACAGATCACCCAAAAAGGTACAGTATCTAGGGCTGGGAGTTTTTCTAAAAAAGAAAAAAAAAAAAAAATCAGCGATTTTCTTAAAAACAAACTCAATTCACAATTCGAATTGAGTTTTGTTTTTTTTGGACACCGCGCCGGTCCTGAGGAGCTGCGGGCAGGAGTTTTTAGGAGAGGCCGCGGCTTCAGCCTAGTCCATGGCGTCCGGCCTCGCGGACTAGGCCGAAGCCGCGGCCTCACCTAAAAACTCCTGCTCGCAGCTCCTCAGGACCGGCGCGGTGTCGGCGCCAGTCCTGATGGGGAAAAAAAAAAATCGAGAAAAATCGATTTGCTAAAATTTTGAATCGATTTGACCTGTCAACTTGATTCAAGATTAAAATCGATTTTTTTTTTATTTTATTTTATTTTATTTTTTTTTTTCCTTCCTCAGCCCTAACAGTATCTCACAAAAGTGAGTACACCCCTCACATTTTTGTAAATAATTTATTAAATCTTTTCATGTGACAACACTGAAGAAATGACACTTTGCTACAATGTAAAGTAGTGAGTGTACAGCTTGTATAACAGTGTAAATGTGCTGTTCCCTCCAAAATAACTCAACGCACAGCCATTAATGTCTAAACCGCTGGCAACAAAAGTGAGTAAAAATGTCCAAATTAGACCCAATTAGCCATTTTCCCTCCCCGGTGTCATATGACTTATTAGTGTTACAAGGTATCAGGTGTGAATGGAGAGCAGGTGTGTTAAATTTGGTGTTATTGTTCTCACTCTCTCATCCTGGTCACTGGAAGTTCAACATGGCACCTCATGGCAAAGAACTCTCTGAGGATCTGAAAAAAAGAATTGGTGCTCTACATAAAGATGGCCTAGGCTATGAGAATATTGCCAAGACCCTGAAACTGAGCTGCAGCACGGTAGCCAAGACCATACAGTGGTTGAACAGGATAGATTCCACTCAGAACAGGCCTCGCCATGGTCAACCAAAGAAGTTGAGTGCACGTGCTCAGCGTCATATCCAGAGGTTGTCTTTGAAAAATAGAAGTACAAGTGCTGCAGAGGTTGAAGGGGTGGGAGGGGGGTCAGCCTGTCAGTGCTCAGACCATACGCCGCACACTGCATCAAATTGGTCTGCATGGCTGTCGTCCCAGAAAGAAGCCTCTTCTAAAGATGATCCACAAGAGAGCCCACAGACAGTTTGCTGAAGACAAGCAGACTAAGGGCATGGATTACTGGAACCATGTCCTGTGGTCTGATGAAACCAAGATAAACATATTTGGTTCAGATGGTGTCAAGCGTGTGTGGGGGCAACCAGGTGAGGAGTACAAAGACAAGTGTGTCTTACCTACAGTCAAGCATGGTGGTGTGAGTGTCATGGTCTGGGGCTGCATGAGTGCTGCCAGCACTGAGGAGCTACAGTTTATTGAGGGAACCATGAATGCCAACATGTACTGTGACATACTGAAGCAGAGCATGATCCCCTCCCTTCAGAGACTGGACCACAGGGCAGTATTTCAAGATGATGACCCCCAAACACACCTCCAAGACAACCACTGCCTTGCTAAAGAAGCTGAGGGTAAAGGTAATGGAGTGACCAAGTATGTCTCCAGACCTAAACCCTATTGAGCATCTGTGGGGCATCCACAAATGGAAGGTGGAGGAGCACAAGGTCTCTAACATCCACCAGCTCTGTGATGTCATGGAAGGTGGAGTGGAAGAGGACTCCAGTGGCAACCTGTGAAGCTCTGGTGAACTCCATGCCCAAGAGGGTTAGGGCAGTGCTGGAAAATAATGGTGGCCACACAAAATATTGACACTTTGGGCCCAATTTGGACATTTTCACTTAGGGGTGTACCCACTTTTGTTGCCAGCAGTTTAGACATTAATGGCTGTGTGTTGAGTTATTTTTAGGGGACAGCAAATTTACACTGTTATACAAGCTGTACACTCACTACTTTACATTGTAGCAAAGTGTCATTTCTTCAGTGTTGTCACATGAAAAGATATAATAAAATATTTACAAAAAATGTGAGGGGCGTTCTCACTTTTGTGAGATACTGTATATAGTGGCAGTATTTTAAAAGGAAAAAGAAGATTTAAAAACTATGGGCACTGTGGGGGGCGGATGAACTATTTGCATATTACTGGGTTTAGTAACACATTAAGTACAATGCGTGTATCTTCTTCTTCTTTTTTTTTTTTTTTTTATTTTCTTTATATAATTGGAAAAAAGTTTAATATGTATTTTTTTAATAACAAATTTTTAATTTTCTAGCTCACCCATTTAACACTCAGACTAGTGGGTGCCCAATGTGATACAATCACTTTCTCTATAAACAGCTTTGCTGCAGAAGTACATTTGGATCACTCGCACACTAATGCGGGCACTTGTTTGCCATTAGAATATAAATCAGCTTAGCCATGAAAAATGATCTAGCACAGCCTCTGGATAGATTGTTTTCTAAATCTTCTTTTTTTTTTTTTTTCCAGCAAGTGTTACATATCAGCACAGGAGGGGCTGAGAGGTTCCCGGGCTGAAGGAATGCAGGGGTGGGGGGAAGCTGGTAAATCTATCATGGCAGGGAAAGATTGAAAACAGCAGGGAGAAAGAGCCAGGGGTTGTCTTAAAGTGGAACTATGCTCTTAAAAACAAAACAAAACATTGCTATGTTTCCAAAAAACTTTCCTTTGTCTCTTTTGTAGCAAATCTTTCTCTACTGTACACTGCATGTAGTGCATGCGCAGTGCGGTGTACACAACCAGCCCATTTTCAGCATAAGCATATGCACAGGTGTTACATCATCAGTGTCCAGTCAATGGCCGGAGAGAAAAGCTGGCCTACGCTATTAGAATTTTTGGTTTGAAATTTTTCGTTTGATTTTTCTAATCGTTAGTGGGGTCAAAACAACATTTGTTTTCAAGGAGCAGGATGGAATTTTTTTTTCTCGAATAAGCACATTTCTAAGAGTGAATGTGTTTTTTTTCTTAGAATATTATATTCATTCCAAAAGGTAAAAGAAAACAACCTTTTGTACTTCCGATGACTTGACAAATGTCATTTGAATGTACTTATGACAGTTTTCATATGCATGTACGTACAAATGTTTGTTGCAAAATCTAGTGTATGGCCATGATCTGATCAGTTTCTGTGTTGCCCGCCTCCACATTATATGGCCATTCAGACTTGGCTGGAGAAGGCGAAGTGAACACTGAGCAAAAAGAATAGACTAATATATGTAGAGAGACAATATGTGATGTGTGTCCAATGCAGTTTTGCACTTTTTAAATGCATTTTTATCCAGTTTGAAATGAATAACAGTGTCCGACTCTTGAATATTGTACTTGATAAAATATGACTAAGTCCTTTTGCACACGGTACTGATTTCAGACATTTGTGTCGCACATTGTCAAGTGTATTCGTGCGTATTTTTACACACACAATACATTCCTGGCAAAATCCATTAATATATATGCTCATAGGTGTGCATTTGCATGTACCGGAGCCAAATATTGACTGGGAACGCAGATTTTTCTATTTTTTTTATTTTTTTTTTATTTCTTTTATTTATTATTTTTATATTCAACAATATGCAGCGCTATATTACATGCCTGTGTACAGGCTCATTGTAAACAATTGGCTCTATTTTAGATCAGTAAAAAAAAAAATGGGTGGAGTTGGGCTTGGCCCCTTAGTTCCAGTGAAGGGAACTCTTAAAGGGGTTATAAAGTCTCATGGTTTTTCACCTTAAAGTGGATGTAAACCCAATTTTTTTTGATGTCACAATGTAGAGTATAAGATTTCCTATCATTTGAGCCCAGTCTTGCCGCGAAGAGTTAATCCAGCTCTGAGCAATCCTCTTTTATTGTTCAGTGAGATAAAACTTGACAGAGAAAAACTTTGTCAAATCCTCCCCCTTGCTGTGAGTGACAGGTGATTTACATATCTCATGCACTAGCCTAAGACATGCATTATATTTTAATTCCCACCCCCACTTCTTTCTTCAGCAGCTCTGCCAGGATTGGCTGTTCCACACCTCAGCATGATTTGGCATGCTGAAGTCATGTGCTTACTTTCCTGTCTTTTCACTGGATGTTGGAGATCATAGCAGACGTTCAGTGTAAGAAATACAAAGGAGAAATGCATATTGACAAGGGGAGTGTAGAGGTGGGCGGGGAGTCTACTTACATCACGACTCCACCCACCGAGCTCCAGACAACAGACCCACCCACAGAATCTGCAGTTTTTCAGGTCTCATAACAGACAGGGGGGAGACATTTGACAGGTAAAGATACATGCAGGAGGCATGTATATCCTTATAGATAACCCCTATGGCAGTAGTTTAGAAAGGATGACATTGGGTTTACATCTACTTTAATGCATTCTATACATTAAGGTGAAAAAGCTTCTGTGCTTTTCTTACCTGAACCGATCGTTTCAGCGATGGCTGTCTCAGGTCTTCATTTGATAGATTGATAACAGCACGAGCCATTGGCTCCCCCCCCCTGCTGTCAATCAAATCCAGTGACACGGAAGCCAGGGGTGGGGCCGAGTCCTGCTGTCTGTGTCAATAGATGCAGCAGTGGGACCCATGAGTGTGCCCCCCAGGGAAAGCGACTCTCTGTGGGGGCACCTGATGAAAAGGAGGAGGAGCCAGGGGCGCCGATGGGCCACCCCAGAAAAGGAGAATCAGTGCTGCTCTGTGCAAAACCCCTACACAGAGCAATTAGGTATGACATGTTTGTTATTTAAAAAAAAAAAACAAAAAAACTTTACAATCACTTTAAGGCTTCAGCATACCAAGACATTTTGGAAAATTTCATGCTCCCAACTTTGTGGGAACAGTTTGGGGATGACCTCTTCCTGTTCCAACATGACTGCGCAGCAGTGCACAAGGCAAGGTGCATAAGGACATGGATGAGCGAGTTTTGGGTGGAGGAACTTGACTGGCCTGCACTGAGTCCTGACCCCAACCCGATAGCACACCTTTGGAATTAATTTGAAGGTACACTGCAAGCCAGGCCTTCTTGTCCACATCAGTGCCTGACCTCACAAATGCCCTTCTGGAAGAATGGTCAAACATTCCCATAGACACACTCCTAAACCTTGTGGACAGCCTTTCCAGAAGAGTTGAAGCTGTTATAGCTGCAAAGGGGCGGCAACTCCAATATAGAACCCTATGGACTAAAACTTGGATGCCATTAAAAAACTGTTGGCGCTGTATAAATCTTGTATAATAATAATTAAACTTCATGTGCGTGTAAAGGCAGGCGTCCCAATACTTTTGGTAATATAGTGTATAGTTAGGAAGTTTCCACACTTTTTTTTTTTTTTTTTTTTTTTTTGTAACATAACACTCTCAGACATGACCTCCTCCAGCTCCCAATGAAAATATAATGTGAATCTGATTCCTGCTTTTATTATATCTAATAACAGACTCTTTTTACTTTGTCACTATCTTAATATTTCTTTTTCTTCTTCTTTTATAGTCCCGGGACAGGAAGCTGCTGAGAGATCTGAATGGTGCAAACAGCTACAGTTCCACAGCCCGTTCCTTGAACATCGCTGCCACCGTTCTCTCTATTCTGTTTTCAATTGTCTTTATAATTATAATGATTGTTGTACGAATCAACGTTCCAGGCCCTCAATATCCAGACCTTAGCTACATAAATGATTACGGCCACGGAAAGTGATAGCAACTCAACGACAGCAATGCCTGAGTGTCTTTCGGACCCTTTTTCCTTTCAATCCTCACTCCTATTTTTTAAATCCTCTAAATGTTGGACTAAAATGTTATTACGTTGGCTGCAAGGCTCCTAATCTGTAAATTGGTAATGGTAGTCTGGCATTCAAGCTTCAAGATAGCTGTGGGAGTCTCTATTCATTTCTATGACTGAATGGAGAAATCATTCAGGTGTGTTAAGGATTCATATAAGGATGGGTTTTGGTGGTTAGATGTGCAGTGAATAATGCTATCTGTATGAGGACTGTCACAACTACTTTGAAGCTGGTTTAGCTAAGGTGAAGGGTCTCAGCAGTGTCCTCCAGCTAAAGACACAGCTCCCTGCCTCATTGGATTAGACCCCATTGCCATAAGCATCTACCTACTTAGATCAGAGATTGGTAACAGACTTGTATGGATTTATTGCCTATTTAGTACAGAAGTCCTGAAAGTACTCAATGGGCACCTTCACACCAGCAAAACACGCCACTTACCCAGCTCATTCAAGTCCATCTAACCTAGTGGACTACACTGCTTTAAAGTGAGCCACCATAAGATGTCCCACTATTACCAAAAAAAACATCTATCTCACTTGGATTTAGTTTTTATGCTATAGGGCAGGGATATGCAATTAGTGGACCTCCAGCTGTTGCAGAACTACAAGTCCCATGAGGCATAGCAAGACTGACAGCCACAAGCAGGATCGGAGTTTTGCAACAGTTGGAGGTCCGCTAATTGCATATCCCTGCTATAGAGCAAGGTCTGAATTGGTGACTTATGCCGCGTACACACGAGCGGACTTTTCGACCAGACTGGTCTGACGGCCCAAGTCCAGGGGACAATTCGGCCGTGTGTGGGCTTCATCGGACCTGCAGCGGACTTTTTAAGGTCAAAAATCTGACGGACTTTAGATTTGGAACATGTTTCAAATCTTTCCGACAGACTCAAGTCTGGTCAAAAAGTCCACTCGTCTGTATGCTAGTCCGACGGATGAAAACCGACGCTAGGGCAGCTATTGGCTACTGGCTATCAACTTCCTCATTTTTAGTCCGGCCGTACGTCATCACGTACGAATCCGTCTGACTTTGGTGTGATCGTGTGTTTGGAAAGATCCATCGGAAATCCGTCGGATAGACCGTCGGACCAGTCCGGTTAAAAAGTCTGCTCGTGTGTACGCAGCATTAGTTCTAATAATTGCCATTCCAGATTTTAATAAGACTGCTACAATATCCACCACTCTAACTGGGCACCAAGATGGCAGCCAGTGAAGCTAAGTCACAAAGCCAGGCAAAATCAGCTTAATCAAGGAGTATTTCTGCCTATGAAATGTAAAATGTGATCCTGTAACATTTGTTCACAGACAGGACTTTTTAAAGTTTAAATTGGTATATGGTTCACTTTAAGGTAGATTGAAAAGTAACAGTTGGTATGATTGTTCTATTTAGGTTAAAAATATAGGTGTCTACTCTCCATTCTTTTTATACCTTTATAACACTTGTGTGCAACTTTGTTCTAATCCCAAATTTTTGATGTACGTTATTTTATCTTTTACCTAAAGTTTAATGGCTGTTGGTCATCAACTTTTCTGTACATAAAGGGTTCAACGTACTGAATGTTCTCTTTTACTTAATAATAAAACTGATATTAAACTTCTTAGAACTCCAAAGTGCCATCTTCACAAGTGCACAATACTTTTCTTCAGATTTTGTAGCTTTTCTAAGATAATATGTATTTTTATTACAAATGCTATTGTATTTTAGGCAAAATGTCCACTTTTTTGTAATGTTGATTATTCATTAAGAGGGCTACTGTCTGTTGTAAATCATGACAACCAATCAGAAACCAGTTTGCTCTGTTTGGTTGGTATATTAGGCTGAATAACACTGCTTTTTGCTTTTTATGTAATTCATTTGATGAAGTATGGGAAAAGGTTGGCTTTTTTTTTTTTTTGTCTTTTACATCTCGTTGTAATAGTTATTTGCAACTTTGTTTTCTGTGACACTTGATTGATTAGAATTTGTTTTCTTTTTGTGATTGTGGTTTTGCAATATTCTCAACAATGGCATGCTTAAAACCTAAAAATTAAAGTATATCTTAAAATGCCAACAATGATTGACAAGTATTGTTATGTGTTCTACTGTATCAAACCAAAGAGGCATAGGAAAGAACTTTGCAACAGGAGTAATATTTGAAAGATCTTGATTTAAAATTAAATTGGTGTAATAACTAACGAACTAAAGTTAAAGCAGGAAAACAAACAGATATTTAGGCCTCATACACACTGGGTGTTTAGCTCCAGTGCATGGTGGAGCGCATCGCACAAGTGCAGTAAGTATTTTTTGGTTGGAACGTCACTTCCATCAAAATCTGATGGGTAAGCGGTAATCTGATAGAACACCCCATCCAGCCACAGAAGCTGTGAGCCTCTCATAATAGAGTTTCACGGGCTGCTGGCAGAAGGTCTGGACTGACACTTGTGCCCGATGCCCACAGATAAATGCCAGAGCCCCACAATTGCCCAGTGTGCATGGTGCCTAAGTGGCACCTAGGTGTGAATGTGTCTACGTGTGAATCAAATGAGATGTAACTACAAACATAACATCGAAGATTATAAAATTTTCATCATAAAAGGAAGAAGTAATCCTAAAAACAGTCATAAACATGCTGAAGCTATGTATTGCAGCCAGTTCAAAAGAGAGGAAGTGGGAACTCTGAAACAAAACTGCAGGGACTTATTCACACCACCAGGTGGGCTTTAAGGTGCAAAATAAATAAACTGTCCGAAATTCAAGCCAAGGGTGGCCCTGTTGGCACTCTTCCACCCGACATCCTTTCATCTGAAATTTAAAGGAGCCAGGCAGAAAATTGTCAGCTACATCGAACATCGAATCAGATTCAGTTTAAATATGCTTTTTTTTTTTGCCTATGCATTATGACTGTTGGGCAATGTCACCCAATGCAGCCCTATGGGGCTGTTGATGTGCCCTTAGAAATGACAAAGCAGAGAACAGCACAAAAGCTACATAATGTGTTAAGTAAAATACAGATTGATTAGGATAAAAAGCAGAGCATATTGCCCTCACAAACACATGGGATGTGTGGAGGGCAAAAGCGATTCCCAGACTTCCTCTGGGAATTCCTCAATTCCCAGAGGAAGTCACGAGATTGTGACGAAACCGGTAGGAGGCGCTTGATCGGCTTACGAGGAAGGAAGTAAGGTGTTGTTTGTACTACAGGCTGGGAACCGTAGCTGCAGCTTCGGTCTCCAGGTGACACTATCACCCCCCTTTTGCTGTCCATAAATATATCAAGGCTTGTTTTTATTGTACTAAATGTGTGTACATCTATCTGGGATTTTAAATTTAATAAACCTGTTTTAAAATGTTATCACACCATTGCAAGTTCACATGTGTGATATACGGCTTGTGATCAATCAGGAGGAAGGAGTGATCTTTGTAGCAGCATTTAAGCCATAACTAACCACTACACGAAAGAGGAACCATAGGAGGATCTTCCCAAGCTGATATGATTATTTATCACAGGCTTTTTTGAAGACCTCACCATCATGGTTTATTATGTTTGGATTGTTGCAATACTAAGGATTTTTTTGTGCAATACACAGCACACGCGCACTTTCCCTATATATATATATATATATATATATATATGTTTTTGGACATTGCATTAAGATTTTATTTTTTGCTCTATGTTTATGTTTGTATAATGGATTTTTGTATATTATTGAGGGTTTGTGTGCATCACACAAAGCACGTGCACTTTAATCATATATTATATTTTATGTTTTTTTTCACATTCTAGGATATATGCATGAGTTATTAGTTTTATATTCATTTTTAAAATTTATTTATTTATGTTTAGCGCTGCACATTTGCGATATCAGGACCCGAGACCCTCACCAACAGAGGGTGGCCAGCACTAGCAATGCAAGAAAAGTCTATATAGTTTATTGTCCCTAATTTTTGTGCCCTCCGATGCATCAATCTTTCTCATATATGGTATACATTCTCTTTGCTGCAATTTTGTGACTTCACCATATACAAGGTGCAAATCATTTGTAGTGGGAGAAAGGATCAGCTAGGGATTTGGTGGGTTGGAAAGTCTCACACAATTGTTGATACAGTAAAGTACTGTGCTCTCTCAAAGGCAGGCAAAGATGAAAAGCAACACCAAGGTGAGTACATTTCAGGAGGGAAGGGGGGATTTGTGCTGGGGGAAGTGTTTTCCTGGGGAAGGGGGGTGTAGAGGGGAAGGGAATTTTTGCTTTGGGAAAAAATTTGTGTGATGCCCCGTACACACGGTCGGACTTGTCAACGGGCTAACCTCTGTCGGCATTTCCAGCGGAAAGATTTAGATTATGTTCTCTATCTAAGGCCGTTGGAAATGCCGACAGAAAAAGTCTGATGGGGCATATGCACCCATCGGACTTTTTCTGTCGGGAATTCCGGCCGTGTGTACGCGGCATGACTCCCACGTTACTTAATTTTTGACCCCTGTACTCTGTGTATTACTTTTATTTTTGACCCCTGCTCTTGTGCCTTACTCTTGCCACTGTGCTTTGTGCATTACTTACTCTTGGCCCTTTATTCTGTTGTGTTATTTACTCCTGACTGCTCTGTATGTTATGTGTGCCTGACTCCTGCACTCTGTGCTTTATGTACTTTTATGTACCCCTGCACTCTATTCATTACACCCACCTGGTCCCTGCATATTGTGCATTACTTACCGGGCAGTCTGTGCATTATGTACTTCTGACCCTTGTATGCTCTGTGCATTATCTACTCGGCTCCTGTACTTTGTGTGTTTCATACTCCTGACCCCTGTGCTTTGTGTGCTATGTACTCCTGACCCCTGCTTTTTGTGCATTACATACTCCTGCATTCTGTGCCTTACAGCCACACTTTGTGTTTTACCTACTTCTGACTGCTGTGTTTTGTGCTTTTTGTACTCCTGCTTATTGTGTCTGCAATATATACTCCTAGCCCATGCTTTTTATGCATTTTGTATTCCTGCCCCCTGCATTCTGTGCATGACATACTTCTGACCCCTGTGTTTTGTTCATTACCTACTGTTGGCCCTTGCATTATGTGCCCTTGTGCTTGCTGCATTATTTACTCTTTCTTGTGCACTTTGTTTTGCACTCCTGGCTCCTCCACTCTGTATTTTACATACTGCCACCCCTGCATTCTGTCTGACATACTCCTTAACCCTGGCACTGTCATATGCTTCTGTGCATTACATATTCCTGATCCATGC
The DNA here is from genome assembly GCA_037952925.1 of Lithobates clamitans. Taxonomy (NCBI): domain Eukaryota; kingdom Metazoa; phylum Chordata; class Amphibia; order Anura; family Ranidae; genus Lithobates; species Lithobates clamitans. Next base: position 551,404 of record JBBGZY010001670.1, on the reverse strand, counting down.
ACTTTATGTATGTTGTATAGGGATGAGCTTCGCGTTCGAGTCGAACCCATGTTCGTCTCGAACATCATCTGTTCGATCGTTCGCCGAATTGCGAATGATATGGGCCGTTCTCGCCAAATTCGTGTGGCGCGTCACGGCCCATAATTCACTGGGGCATCGCAGTGCATTGCTGGCTGATGATTGGCCAAGCATGCACTATGACCCGTATGCTTGGCCAATCACAGCGCCGTCAGTAGAGAGAGCTGTAATTGGCCAAAGCCAAGGTGGCTTTGGCCAATTATGGCTCAGGGGGTTTAGAACACGCCCCACACTATATAAGGCCGCCTACACGGCAGCCCTGTGTAGTGTGTTCCGGCGTGCTTAGAGAGAGAGAGAGAGAGAGAGAGACAGTGTCATTTTATTTGCTGGTGTTCTTTTGATCATTTTAGTACCACAGTCAGGCAGCTAGACTATTCACAGTTATGCCCCGTACACACGGTCGGACATTGATCGGACATTCCGACAACAAAATCCTCTGATTTTTTCCGACGGATGTTGGCTCAAACTTGTTTTGCCTACACACGGTCGCACAAAGTTGACGGAATTTCCGATCGACAACCACGCGTTCACGTACACCACGTACGACGAGACTAGAAAAGGCCGGTTCAGAACCAAGCGCGGCACCCTTTGGGCTCCTTTTGCTAATCTTGTGTTAGTAAAAGTTTGGTGAGAGACGATTCGCGCTTTTTCAGACTCGTGGCTTTCAGATCGTTTTCTGCCGTTCAGTTTGTGCTTGTGGGTTTGTATTTGCTCTTCAGTGCATGCAGTCAGTTCGTATCGGAGTTTTCTGTGCGATCTTGTCCGCTCGTTGCTGTTTTTCAGGTCGCTCTTCACAGGCCTTGCTGTTCTTCAGTGCGTTCTGTTACTTCGTTCTGAGCAGCCGACCGTTTTCTAGCCATGTTTCGTATGCGTACTCCTCGTAGAGTTCGTGCTGTGCGGGGGCTTGGTGTTGGGGTCCTGACTTTGACACAAGTCCAGTCCATGAACAGGGTGGGGAGGAGTTCATGGACCAAGAATTGGTTGCTTCAGCGTGACCAGTTCTGTCATATGCCTTTGCTCCGTGAGAATAATCCTGGTGATTTCAGGAATTTTCTCAGGATGACTGACCCCGTATTTCACCGTTTGTTGGCTTCGCTGACCGCCTATATCAGCAGGCAGGATACCTGCATGAGGCAAGCCATCACTCCGGAGCAGAGGTTGGTCGCTACCCTGCGGTATTTGGCGACAGGGAGAAGCCTGCAGGACCTCAAGTTCTCGACAGGCATCTCCCCCCAGGCTCTTCTTTGTGGACATTTACTGCTTGTGTTTGTTTTAGCTGACCCTGACAGAAATGTGTGGAGTCCAGAAAATGTCGTGATTGTGTAACCTTATACAAAGCACTGTTGGCTGTTATTTACTAAATGCAAAGACACTTTTCACTACAAGTGCACTTGCAACTGCACTGAAACTGCACTTGTAGTGCAAAGTGGATTTGCCCTTAGGAAATTACCCCCATTTTCTCATAAAACAACAATTACATCACCCCAAAAGTGTTGTAGCGTGAGACAATAATCCACACATTCTTGATGAACAATCTTTTTAATACCTGCACAATCACATGTGCATTTACCAAAGGTTTTTCTGACAAACCGACATGTTTGTTTGTATAACAATTTTTGTGGTGTCATTATCCAAAATCAAAATGTGCATTTTATAGAAAACAGGCCTGTGTAAAACCCACAAGAAAGACACAAATCTTGATCTTACAAAGTTCACATTTGGTAGAACTGGAAGGCAATATCAGACATGAGTATTTAGGAACTGTGTTTGATATTGCGTTCAGATGGGGGGAAATCACCCCTGGAAAAGCCAAATTTGGAAGATGCACACAAATTTCCCAATGTCAACATGTGCTATCTGCCATCACGGGGGATGAAGGGATGTGTTTTGGGGGAGCAAACCCTTCCTCACCGCTACTTTATTATTGTGGAAGGGGTTGCACCCCCAAAACGCGTCCATTGATCTCCCATGATGGCAGATAGCACATGTTGGCACACTGTGTGCATCCTCCAAATTTGGCTTTGGGAAAAATCACAAAAACATTTCACACATTGTAGCAGACAAAAGAAGAAAGTGATTTTGAGGGGCTTTAAACTCGCCCCAAACCATCAATGATGTTTTTATATTTTGGAATAACATCATTGATGTTTTGCTTGATGTTTTCCAATTGTAAATTACACCCCATGATCTCCCCGATCAGGATCTGGGCACTTTCGGATGTGAAAGGATCTTCATCCACAACCTCACGATCACCTAAAAAGAAAGGAAACCCAAAATAAATTGGGTCTAAAAAAAATGCCGCCATCCATCTCTTATCTGAGCCTGTGGACGCAGACACTCACCTGTTGTAGTGACTACTTCCACCACATCTTCATCCTCCTGCTCAGCTTGTGTTGGTATTTCCCCTTCTTCCAGAGGGGGGGGGGGGGCTCTGGTCTCCTCGGATGAGGGGTGTCCTCCGAGTCTTTTCTCCCCTATGTAAAACAAAAATGGTATAATTAGCACACAGATATTTGATGGCAGAACTCTAAAGATGAAACATTGCTTGGAAGTGGGGTACAATTGTCTATTTTAGCAGAGTTCCAAGATGTAGCTTTTTTAGTGTCCTTTGTCAAGCTTCAATACTTTACCTGTTTTGTACAAGCTTCACAGATGGAGACCCCCCTATAGTATACACTGGAGCACCTGTGTGGCCCCCCTAATAAAAAGGGTGTTCTGGGGTCCCACACTAGTGCTCCAGTGTCCAGATGTGAAAACAGCTGCTCAGTGTCCTCTCCTTACACACAATCTAGTTTGCATTTCATTCTAGTAACAAACCCATCTACACAACCCAATTCTTTGAAGACAAGTATAGGGCCTCAAAATGAAGGCCAAATGCATATGGGCTAAACAATGGTATTTTATAGTCCGAAAAAAAAATGTGTGATCCGAACGAATAATGTGCCCATGAACATGAAAGTTGCCATTTTAAACTGTACAACAGTTCCTAAAAGCACATGGAGCAGCACGAACGTAATAAACACAAGAACAATAGGAACACAGCACAACTACTTACTTTTTTGCAGCACTCTCCGGATCTTTCTGTACTGCTCATGTTCTCGTAATTTCAGGTCCGACCACCGCTTCCTGAGCTGATCTTTCGATCGCCGTACCCCGAATTTCCGGTGCAGACTCCTGACCACTTTCGCCATGATCTTGGCCTTTTCGGACATTGTGGTTGGGGTAAGGCCCATACTTTCCATCATAGTCGGCCTTCTTCAGGATGTCCACCATTTCCAACATCTCCCCAAAGGACATATTTGAGTCCTTTAATCTCCTTCTGGATCGGGACGTTTCAGGCTCCGGCCTTTCCTCCTCCTCCTCGTTGCTGTAATTAGCACGATCCTGCTGTCTATCCGCCATGTGCTCTTCCTCCACTGCGCCGAACAAAAAGGGGCGGGGAATAGAATAGAAAGAATGTCAGGGGCGGGCGGTGTTATACGCATGCGCAGTGTGTATAAATCGCAACGCGCGCGTCTTACGTACGATCTGTGAGCGGAGGAAGGAGCATCGGAGACGCCGATCGTGCTAACGAAGGTAGGATCTAAACTTGGGCCTATACTGCTTCGAAATTGAAGCCTATATTGTAACAAGATTAGGGGAGTTTGGCCTGACATTAGGGTTTGTCTTGTGTTGTGTCTTGCAGAGAAAATAGATGGGTTCAACGACCACAATTTCCTGCCCCTGTTTATTGACAAGTACAGAGAGCTGCCCTGTCTGTGGCAGGTCAGACACCCCCACTATAACCACAAACAGAAGAGGCAGGCAGCCCTTGAGAAACTGCTGGAGTTGGTGAAGCCGGTGGTCCCCACAGCAACCATCCCTTATTTAAAAGTCAAAATTGGTGGCCTGAGGAGCACTTATCTTAGGGAGCGCAAGAAGGTCACAGATTCCCAGAGATCCGGAGCTGCAGCAGATGACGTTTATGTCCCCAGGCTCTGGTACTACGAGAGACTGCGATTTCTGTCAGACCACACTGAAGTCAGGGAATCCCTCTCTACTCTTCCTTCCACTCTTCCTTCCATCCCAGCTGAGGCTTCTGATGTCCAACCTGGGCCTTCTAGCCAGGAAGAAGTGGAGGAGCCCAGGTGGAGCCAGGTATAGCATTCTTCTACAGATTTCTGGGCAATAAATAAATGATGTTTACTAGATGTTATTATTGATCACTAATTGCTGCTTGAAAGTGTTTTACATATCAATACACAGTAGTGGGCACCCAAAATTGGGACAAGAATGCAAAATGCTGGGCTCAGAAGGATAGTCTGTTATATTTGTTAACATTGAATTTGCAGCAGTCAGGAGGTGAAAATTGTGTGTGATTGATGAAAACAATACTAAAACTATGTCCCTTTTTCATACACAGGAAGACCTCAGCCAGGAGGAGGTTGTGGAATGTGGCAGTCAGGAGGAGGCGGGGATTAGTGGCAGCCAGGAGGAGGCGGGGCTAAGTGTCAGCCAAGAGAAGCCAGGGACAAGTCGCAGCCTGACTGAGTCTCAGGTCCCTCCCCTCCGCCTGCCATATAAAAGGGCCAGGAAGGCCACTCCCAGTCCTGTGCAGGATTCAGCGTACAGGCTGATCCAGGAGGCTTCGGCGTCCCTCAGAGCCTTCCCCAGTCCTGAAGAGGCCTTTGCCTGCATGGCTGCCACCAAATTGCAGGGCATGCAGGAGGGCCAACGCAAGATCTCTGAGGACCTGATTTATAAAGTCCTTCGTAAGGGGGAGAGTGGGGAACTGACACCCAAGACGGATGTCATTGAGATGGACGATCCTCCTCCTCCTCCTCCTCCTGCTGCCACAACTCCACCACCACAGCCAAAGCCTGTAAGGAAGCGTGGAAAGAAGACCTGAGAGTGATGACCCTGGGTTCAGTCTGGTCTGACAGAAGATACAGTCTCTCGTATGACCACAGCCTGGGGACACAGATGTCATCTGCTGCTTTCCGGATCTCTGGGACTTCTGGACCAGACTGCCCTCCCTTAGATATGGACTCCTCAGGCCACCAATTTTGCTTTTAAATAATTGATGTCTGCCCTGGGAGTCCAAGGCTTCGCCCACTTCTGCAGTTTCTCCAGCGTTGCCTCCCTCTTTGTTTATAGTTGTGACCCCTTAATAAAATATTTTTAGGTAAATTCTACTCTCCTGTGTGTGTTTTCATCCAAAAAGGACAGTTTGTTGGTGAGTATTCAGGTACATTTCTAAAGTACAATGTGAAATTAACAAGGGACAACAACACCAAACAATCTCCTCCTACAGATTAAATAGAACAACATATCAATGGTGTTGTGGGAACTTGTCACAAAAAACACACAAACATTTTCGGGAGTACAAATCAAAATCACCAAAAAAAATAAAAATAAAAAGAGAAACACAAAAAAAGATTCTACATTAAAGTAAAAAAAAAAAAAAAAAAATATGTTGTCAGATGTGAGAAATCAAAATATATTGAGGGAATCCCGATAAATAGTAACGAAAAAAGTTTGTGAGAAGTGTGTGTGAATATGAGCATCAAAACGACTTAATTCTTGTCACATTATAAAGAAGAAAAGAGTGCGCTGTATTAAACCATTTTGAACATTGCAGCGTGACGAAAGTGCTTTATCCATTACGAACGCTAAGTTTACCAGAACGAGCTGTCCCGTGTCGGAATTTCTTCTGAGCATGCATGGCACTTTGTGCGTCGGAACAGGCCACACACGGTCGGAATTGACGCGATCGGATTTTGTTGTCGGAAAATTTTATCTCCTGCTGTCCAACTTTGTGTGTCGGAAAATCCGATGGAAAATGTCCGATGGCGCCCACACACGGTCGGAATTTCCGACAACACGCTCCGATCGGACATTGTCCATCGGAAAATCCGACCGTGTGTACGGGGCATTAGTGTGGTGTGTCCTCCTCACAGTGTTCAGTTAAAGCTACAAGTTAGTTTAGTGTGACCTCTGCACAGTGTTCAGCTAAAACTACAAGTTAGTGTAGTGCGTCCTCCTCACAGTGTTAAGCTAAAACTACAAGTTAGTGTAGTGCGACCTCTGCACAGTGTTCAGCTAAAGCTACAAGTTAGGGTAGTGCGTCCTCCTCACAGTGTTCAGCTACAGCTACAAGTTAGTGTAGTGCGTCCTCCTCACAGTGTTCAGCTAAAACTACAAGTTAGTGTAGTGCGACCTCTGCACAGTGTTCAGCTAAAGCTACAAGTTAGGGTAGTGCGTCCTCCTCACAGTGTTCAGCTACAGCTACAAGTTAGTGTAGTGCGTCCTCCTCAGTGTTCAGCTAAAACTACAAGTTAGTTTTTTGTGAGCTCTGCACAGTGTTCAGCTAAAGCTACCTGTAGAAGGTTGGTGGTGTTTTCCTGATCCTATCACTACCGCAGGCAGCTAAATAAGCTACAAGTTAGTTTTTTTCGAGCTCTGCACAGTGTTCAGCTAAAACTACAAGTTAGTGTAGTGCGAGCTCTGCACAGTGTTCAGCTAAAGCTACCTGTAGAAGGTTGGTGGTGTTCTCATACTACAGGCAGGCAGTTGATTTTGCTAGCTGCAGTATCAGTGTGTATATATATATATGTATGTATATGTATGTGTATGTGTGTGTGTATATATATATATATATATATATATATATATATATATATATATATATATATATATATGTATATGTATATGTATATATATATATATATATATATATATATATATATATTCTCCCAGCTTAGTGCAGCTACAATCCATTAGTATGTCTGGAAGGCCAACAAGGAGAGGCAGACAGTCACAAGCCAATAAAAGAGGGCAAGCAGGCTCTGTGTCTAGAGGCAACAGTTCTGGTCGTGGAGACAGTGCATCCTCATCAGCACGTGGCCGTGGGACACACTTGGCCTTTTTTTTTGGCAGCTGGCCGTGTTGAGCCACAACATGCGGAAGACTTGGTCGAGTGTATGACCAAGCCGTCCTCATCCTCCTCATCCTCTCTCACCCATGCTCAGGGTACTTTGTCTGGCAAAGCAGCTGCCAACGCGGCCTCTTCCCTCAGCTCAATGGCATCAGTGACTCCTTCCCTAGCCCCACCATGTCCTCCTGAGGAGTCCCTCGAACTGTTTGACCACAGTGTTGGGTACATGCTCCAGGAGGATGCCCAGCGTTTAGAAGGCTCTGATGATGATACTGAGCTAGATGAAGGCAGTAACCTGAGCATGGACAGAGGGGGTGCCCAAGAAGGACAGCAATCTGGCAGTCATGCTCCCCCTGCTGCAGCATACTGCCAGGTTTGCTCCAGTGATGAGGAGGGAGGGGATGATGAGGTCACTGACTCAACGTGGGTGCCTGATAGGAGAGAGGAGGAGGAGGTACATCACCAACGAGGCAGGATGCCCTCCAGGGGCCAGCCTAACCCTGACTGCATCGCACCCCAAAGCTCCGCATGTGCAGGGCGCTGCTGTCTCTGCGCGTTATTCCAAAAGTTCTTTGGTGTAGGCCTTTTTTGAGATGAGTGCATCAGATCGCACCGCTGCTATTTGCAACATATGTCTCAAGCGTATCTCGCGTGGCCAAAATATCTCCTGCTTGGGCACCACATGCTTGACCAGACATATGTTGACCTGCCATGCAGTTAGTTGGCAAGCGTATCTAAAAGACCCACACCAAAGAACAAAGAGGACCTCTCCTTGCTCCTCATCAGCTGAGATCTCCAACCCCACTATACCTTCAGTCCTCTCTGAGACCTGCACTGAGAGGAATGAAGGTGTAGAATTAGGTGTGTCACAGCCAAGTACTTGTGGGCAATCTGCTTTCGGTACACCGACGTCAGATTGTACCAGGCAAATTTCCCTGCCCCAGCTGCTGCACTGCCGAAAGAAGTTCGCTCCCAGCCATCCACATGCCCAGCGGTTGAATGTTAGCTTGGCAAAATTGCTAGCACTTCAACTGCTGCCTTTTCAGTTGGTAGACTCTGCCCTCTTCTGTGAGTTTGCGGAATGTGCGGTTCCTCAGTGGCAGGTACCCAAACGCCACTTTTTCTCAGGGAAGGCGATTTCGGCTCTCTACCGCCATGTGGAAGGCAATGTCCATGCCTCGCTGGACAGGGCGGTCAGCGGTAAGGTGCATATTACCACTGACTCATGGTCCAGCAGGCATGGACAGGGACGTTACCTAAGTTTCACAGCGCATTGGGTGACTCTGCTGGCAGCTGGGAAATGCTCCAAAATGCCACTACTAAGGATTGTGACACACCTCTCTCCTCCACCCCCTCCTCTTCTTCTTCCTCCATGGCCTCTTCCTGTGCTTTGTCCTCAGAACCAGCGGTGCTCCATAGCCGTTCAAGGGGCTACGCAAGTATGCCGGCCAAAAGATGCCATGCGGTGCTTGAGCTGGTGTGCTTGGGGGACAGAGACACACTGGGGCAGAGGTTCTGTCAGCTCTGCAGGGGCAGGTTCAGAGGTGGTTGACGCCACGCCAACTTAAGGCAGGAATGGTGGTTTGCGACAATGGCACCAACCTCCTCTCTGCCCTCCGACAGGGACAAATGACCCATGTGCCCTGTTTGGCTCACGTCCTTAACTTGGTGGTGCAGCGGTTCTTGGGCAGGTACCCGGGCTTACAGGATGTCCTGAGGCAGGCCAGGAAAGTCTGTGTGCATTTCCGCCGGTCATATAATGCCAGTGCTCGGCTGACGGATCTCCAAAAGGAGTTTAACCTGCCCAAGAACCACCTAATCTGTGACATGCCCACCAGGTGGAACTCAAAGTTGGCCATGCTGCAGCGGCTGCACACGCAGCAGAGGGCCATCAATGAGTACCTGTGCGACTATGGCACCAGGACAGGGTCAGGGGAGCTTGTTTTTTTCCCCCCACGCCAGTGGGCCATGATCCAGGATGCATGCACTGTCCTGTCACCATTTGAGGAGGCCACGAGGATGGTGAGCAGTGACAGTGCATGCATCAGTGACACTGTCCCCCTTGTCCACCTGTTGGAGCACACGCTGCATGGAATAATGGACAGGGCACTTGAGGCAGAACAGAGGCAGGAAGAGGAGGACTTCCTTAGCTCTCAAGGCCCCCTTTATTCAGACAGTGTTCCTGCGTGCCCGCCGATCACACAGGAAGAAGAGGAGGAGGAGGAGGATTGTGTCAGTATGGAGGTGGAGCCTGGCACTCAGCATCAGCAGCAGTCTTTAAGGGATCAGTCCCAAGAAACACATGGACTTGTACGTGGCTGGAAGGAGGTGGCTGCGGACCATGTCGTCCTTAGTGACCCAGAGGACTCCAGACCGAATGCCTCAGCAAACCTACGCTGCTTGGCCTCCCTGATCCTGCAAAGCCTGCGGAAGGATCCTCGTATTCGTGGTATCAAGGAGAAGGACCAATACTGGCTGGCAACCCTCCTTGATCCACGTTACAAGGGTAAGGTTGCGGACGTTATCTTGCTGTCGCAGAGGGAGCAGAGGATGAAATATCTTCAGGAGGCCTTGCAGAAAGGTCTGTGCAACGCGTTCCCAGAGACTGGGAGGTTACAAACTCCTGTTTCTGAGGCTTCGGTCAGTCAAAGAAGGAGCGGTGGAGAAGGTGGCCGTCTGACCGATGCGTTCAGACAATTTTTTAATCCGCAGCCCCAAGGTATGATCGGTTCCAGCAACAATCGCCAGCATCTGTTTTATATGGTGCAGGAATACCTAGGGGCAAGATCTGACTTGGACATCTTTCCCACTGAAAATCCTCTGGGTTATTGGGTCTTGAGGATGGATCACTGGCCAGAGCTTGCACAGTATGCAATTGAGCTACTGGCCTATCCTGCATCCAGCGTTCTTTCGGAACGCACATTCAGTGCTGCTGGAGGCTTTGTAACCAGTCACAGGGTGCGTCTGTCCACCGACTCGGTCGATCGACTGACCTTCATAAAAATGAATCAGTCTTGGATCACCACCAGCTACCAAGCACCTAATGCTGATGTAACCGAATATTTTTTTTTAAAATCTCAGATCCCTTCAAAGACTGCCTATGCTGATGCTGAGTGACTATCCTGAGTAATTATCCTCTTCCTCCTCAATGATCACGCTGATAGCTTGTAAGAACATTTTTGGTTCTGGGTGCCAACACCAGTGCCTAAGGCCCAATTTTTCAGCCCCTGTTTAACAGGGGCGTGTAATTACAATTTTTGATGCAATACTTTGCAGCAGGGCTCGTTCCTGCGTTCCAACTAGAGTATCTGTGAGGGGTTGCAGTGTTGTGGCACCAGCACCAGTGCCTAAGGCCCAATTTTTCAGCCCCTGTTCAACGGGGGCATGTAATTACAATTCTTGATCTACTATTTCACAGCAGGGCCCGTTTCTGCTCCCACCAAGAGCGAGTGAGGACTAACAGTGTTGTGGCACCAGAACCACCACCACCACCAAAGGCCCAATTTTTCTGACCCTGTTCAACAGGGGCATGTAATTACAATTCTTGATCCAATATTTCACAGCAGGGCTTACAGTTTTGTGGCCACAACAACACCTAAGGCCCAAATTTCTGCTGAGTATATAGGGCAGGCCCCTACTTTCAAACATCCAACTTACAAACGACTCCTACTTGCAAACGGAAGGAGACAACAGGAAGTGAGATTAAATCTACCCCTAGGAAGGGAAATTCTCTCCTGTAAGAGTTAATATGGGAAAAACATTTCTCCTTTCCACTGATGCTTTATCACCAATCCTTGTTTCACAAAAAAAAACAAATTTTCAAAAAACATTTGTCATTGGGACAAAAAGTGAGGTGAAATCTTCTGAAGAGGAGCACAGACAGCAAAACAAATGTCACAGAGGTGATAACCCTTCCCTATGTTTTCCAAAAAGCTTAAATAGATTTTTTGGCTGGAGCTAAACATGTTAAAAATGTACCAGTTCAAAATTACAAACAGATTCTACTTAACAACAAACCTACAGTCCCTGTCTTGTTTGCACCACCTGTATACTGCTGTTCAGAGTACAGAGCCTGTAAACTGCTGTTTCCTTTTTTAATTTGGGTGCGGGGTTCCCCTTAATATCCATACAAGACCCAAAGGGCCTGGTAATAGACTGGGGGTTACCCATGCCGTTTGTCTCACTGATTTTCATCCATATTGCCAGGACCCGACATTACATTAAAGCCGCAAGCAGTTTTAAATGACTTCTTTTCCTTTAAAAATGACATTTTGTGCAGGGACTGTTCTAAGCACGGGAAACACGTGCCACTTTACAGGCATGAAAATAAAAAAGTGTGGCGCTTATTTTTATTTCACATTTGCAACAGTCATATTGCTGTGTCGGCTTCTTTTTTTCCTTTTAGGAGTTGGCGCAATTTCTACACCTTTCTTTTACACTTTACAGGCATAGTATAAACACCCCCCAGGTACGACATTTAAAGGAATATTTCACTTTTTTTTTTACTTTAAGCATCATTAAAATCACTGCTCCCGAAAAAATGACCGTTTTTTAAAAGTTTTTTTTTGCATTGATACATGTCCCCTGGGGCAGGACCCGGGTCCCCAAACCCTTTTTAGGACAATATCATGCAAATTAGCCTTTAAAATTAGCACTTTTGATTTTGAACGTTCGAGTCCCATAGACGTCAATGGGGTTCTAACGTTCGTGCGAATTTTCGGTCCGTTCGCAGGTTCTGGTGCGAACCGAACCGGTGGGTGTTCGGCTCATCCCTAATGTTGTACTCACGACTCCCTGTGCTTTGGTTGTTATGCACACTCTTGACCCCACACTCTGTGCATTGCGCACTGGTGTACTCTGCACCTATTGCAATCTGTGCTCCTGTCTCCTAAGCTGTGACCTTTATATATCCTGTCTCCTGTGCTATTTGCATTTTGTACTCCTGTCCCTTACACTATGTGCATACTCCTGACCTCTGCACACTTTATTCTGTATTGTACAGTATATACTGCTTACTAAAGTGTTCATGGTCTCAACAATTGTTGGTTCTTAAAAAACATGTAAGCCCAACATTTCATATTCCTGATACGTGTCTGCTGTACCATGGTCTTGTATGAAATAGTATCCTGTTCTCTTTATATTGCTTCCTTTGTGTAAAATACATGACGTTCCTGCCAGTCCCTCTGCTTTCCTAATAAAAACTAACTACACAAGGCATGAGAGCAAAGCATGGTCAGTTTTATGGCTGTGCTGGGAATTCTCCTCCAACGATCAGACGTGTGCTGATACGCCTCCCTGCACATCCATTCACTGATCAGTGTGCTACTGTTTCTCCTGCCCCAGATCCCTGAGCTCCTTACTCAGCTGAGAACAGAGAATACGTGATCACAAAAAAGGAAAATAAAACTATTTTTATAATGTTTTTCCTAGGTATACACTTGTTATGCCTTTCAGTTCTATTTTAAACTGATCGGTAGTTTTACAAGGTGAGGGGTCACACATCAATATAGGAAAATATCCTTCTAGATTTATATATCTTCAGACTTTGCATGAAAACTGCTACTAAGTCTATGAACTACAACCAGGGCTGCTGTTAGAAATTAGGAGCCCTGTACAGCCTACTGAAAAGATTTTCAGTAAAACACACTAAAATCATTATTAGCGGACACAAACGCAACATAACTTACAACATGCCTGCTAACTGTAATGCCCTGTACACACGGTTGGATTTTCCGCCGGAAAATGTGTGATAGGACCTTGTTGTCGGAAATTCCGACCCGGTGTGGGCTCCATCACACATTTTCCATCGGAATTTCCGACACACAAAGTTTGAGAGCTTGCTATAAAATTTTCCGACAACAAAATCCGTTGTCGGAAATTCCAATTATGTGTACACAAATCCGACGCACAAAGTGCCACGCATGCTCAGAATAAATTAAGAGACGAAAGCTATTGGCTACTGCCCCGTTTATAATCCCGACGTACGTGTTTTAAATCACCGCGCTCAGAACGATCGGATTTTCCGACAACTTTGTGCAACGTGTGTATACAAGACAAGTTTGAGCCAACATCCGTCGGAAAAAATCCATGGATTTTGTTGTCGGAATGTCCGATCAATGTCCGATCTTGTGTACAGGGCATATGAGATAAAAGTGTATTAAGTTAATAAATAAAATTCTGTGTGTGAATTAGGTCTTGGGGCTCATTCACATGGGTTCTGTTGCCTGTACAGTGTGAATCAGTGTTTTTTTTTATTTGGTTGAAGCTGTGTGTAGGCATCCTATGTTACGTTATGGGATCACAGCCAGGGGCGGATCCAGGGGGGCAACGGGGCAATTGCCCCCCCCCCCCGAAAATAGTATTGACTCCAAGGCTTTCTCCCTCTGCCACCTCACCAGATTTGCGTTACAAGGCTTCTAAATGCAGCTGCAGGGACTTTATTTCTGCTTCCCCTGGCTCTCCCAAAGACCCAGGTGGCCCAAAATATATTCCCTGGGCCCCATCAGTTCATTTAGAGGGGGCCAGTGGCATCACTATGGGGGTCTGGAAGTGATGTGACACCGGGGCCGCTGCTACACACTGGCAGATTTGCAGCACAGCGGTGCGAGTGTCACTTCACTTTCCTGTCAGGTGGAGTGATCTCCACCCGACAGGAGCTTCCTAGTCCCGGCTGGTGTGAGGTCATGATTGAGAGGCGGCAGGATTGAAGACAAGATGGACCTGTAGCCAGAGCTCAGTGCACTGCAAGTAAGTGAGCACTTAGCTAAGGAATTGTCATGTTGATTAGCTATGGCGGGCATTGTTATGTTAATAAGTTAACACCTTGAGAAGAGGTTAACGCTTTGGGGGAGGGGGGTTAAATAATTTACAATGGTAATTGTAATATGGCACATGAAGGGGGTTAATGTACTCACGGATATATTACTGACCAGTGGCAATTAACCCCTCTGTGCAGCATTAATGACAGTGGCACTATCAATGTTAATTAACCCCTTTTATGCTACAGCATGAAGGGGTTTATAAACACTGCCACTAGTGCCGCTAATGCAGCACAAAGGGGTAATTAATTGCCACTGGTCAGTAATACATCAGTGAGTACATTAACCCCCTCCATGTGTCATATTACAATTACCAATTATCATCATTATCATCATGATAATCACACAGTACAGGTGCTTTGAGCCACAGCTCCTGTATTGTGTGATTATCATGATAATAATGATGATATAGAATGACAGAAAAATTCATCTTTAGGCTTCATTTACACAGGGCGTGCAGCAGACATGTGTCTAACATGCAGGGCTGTCTTTTACTGGCTTGGGGATGCATAAAATGTTACATGCATCCCAATGCCAGCATCCCATTTATTTCTATTGTGACACACAGCCGCTATATCCCAATATGTAATGCGTGTGGATCCCAGAATGCAGGCAGGGTTTACTCAAGGACCTGCACCAGCATGTCATATTAGGTTATAGCGGCTGTGTGTTTCAGTAGAAATAAATGGGATAAAACCACCCCTCTAGCGGCCAAATAGCGGCGCTAAAACGGCGCTATAAATAGCGCCCGTTTACCGCCGATGCCCGCCCCAGTGTGAAAGTAGCCTTATTTTCTGGCAGTGCCCCTCCCGAGACTAGACTCTGGATCCGCCCCTGAGCACAGTCCATAGAAATTGTCCAGGCAGAGACAGCCAGCACAACCATAATATTGGTACACTGTTAACTGCAGACACTCATTATTGTACCGCCCTCCAGCCCTTCATAAACATACTGCCTCTTGCTACAGCTAATTATTTGCATAGTCCAGGTAGCGGTGTGGTCCACTCATGCGACAGGCAGAGGCATGGTGGCAGTAAGTCAGCAGCAGGCTGAGGGCCGCAATCAGGTAAGACCTGTGCACAGGGGCACAGGGGTAGAAGCTTCAACCCACCCAAATCTCTATGAAGCCTCCGGACTCCAGACCCTAATCCAGAAATTCCGAAACCTGGAGAAAACAAAAAAATTATTTTCTCCACTTGGAAAAACAATTCTGGAGCCCCTCACATATGTGAGACCCCTGTGTACTACAGTAGCAGGGCAACAGATCAGTCCAAGCAGGTAGGCAAAAGCATAGTCCATAAAACAGGCCAGGGTCAGTTCACGTGCAAGCAGTCCAAGCGGTAGGCAGTAGCGTAGTTAAAAAAACAGGCCAGGGTCAGTTCACGTGGAAGCAGTCCAAACGGTAGGCAGAGGCATAGTCACAAAACAGGCCAGGGTCAGTTCACGTGGAAGCAGTCCAAACGGTAGGCAGAGGCATAGTCAAAAAACAGGCCAGGGTCAGTTCACGTGGAAGGCAGTGGCATGGTTATATGGGGAAGAATGGAAAATGGTCAGCACAGATGATGAAAATGGGGAAATGGTTAAAAATATGGGCTAATATTTTAGGGATGTATGATATAGTTGGAAGCATTCACCAATGCAAAGGCCAGGTTGGGAGGGACACTGGGGACAATGGTAGCTGGTATCTTTTCTAAATCCTCTTTTGGTGCACACGCAACATTTTTTTTGCCGTCTTCAACCTGCTTCAGATGGTGGAATGCTCAAGGGGAATTGGCGCTCATGAAGTCGGCAAACAGCCTCAGAGCGAAGGTCTTCTGGGGGGGTCTTTGGTGATAGATGAGGGACGTGACAACTTCTTCTATGGATTTTAGGAAGGGGCGGGGCTTTCAATGGATTTGGTGTAGACTACGTAGGAATTGTAAATGGCCAAATGGATGAGATAAATTGCTACCTTCTTATACCAGAATCCGGACCTCGGACCTCCTTATTGACAAATAGGGCTGAATCATTTGATCATTAAAATCCACCCCCCCCCCCCATGTAGAGATTATAATCTTGGACACATGTTGGATTTTCAATGGGACCTCGTCTTCTTTGTACCTCAATTGTAGTGTCGTCATGGATGGTGGACATCATGTGCATGTCCCTCCTTATCCTTCCACCTCAAGGCCAGCACTTCGTTGCATCTCAATGATACTCTTTTTGCAGCTTTTTGTTCGCTAGAGATTGTGGGAAGCCTTTCCTATTTTTTCTGGAGGTTCCACAGGTCAGGGTTTTTGCAATGTATAAGTGTTTGAAAAGGGGCAGGCTCGTGTAAAAGTTGTCAACGTATATGTGATAACCTTTGTTCATAAGTGGGTATGCCAGGTCCCATACAATCTTTCCAGTTGTGCCCATGTAGGCCGGGCATTCAGGGGGCTGGAGCTGGGAATCTCTTCCTTCATATATGCGGAACGCATACAGATATCCCGTGGCTCTCACATAGCTTGTATAATTTTACTCCGTATCTGGCCCTTTTGCTAGGAATATATTGCTTTACTCCTAGCCGGCCTGAAAAGGATACCAGGGACTCATCGACACACATATTCTGATCGGGGACATAGAGTTCTGCAAATTGTTGGGAAAAGAAATTTATCAGTGGGCGAATCTTGTATAACTTGTCGTAATTTGGATGATTGCAGGGAGGGCACTGGGTGTTGTCGCTGAAGTGAAGAAAGCGTATTATCATCTTGTATCGGGACCTGGACATTACGGCAGAATAAATGGGCATGTTGTGGATAGGGTTGGTGGACCAATAGGCATGTCCTTCATTTTTTTTTTTGTAATCCCCATGTTTAGGGTGAGGCCCATAAACACTTTGAACTCCTCCACTCAAAAGGACGGGCATATGAAGATTGGGGGTTGTTGGCAATCTATTCTATCTCTGAGAAATTTTGGGTGTTGGTCTGCACACCTGGCAGTGCTGTGAAAGGGAGAATAATTGGTGATGCCGAGTTGGAAGGCAGCCATGTTGGGTTGGCAAGACCATTTGGCATGTATGTAGAGGCCCTGGCTTCTGGGGGGTGTGACACTCCAGTAGTTGGATTGGAATTTCCTATGCTGGTACTCAGGCGTGATGTGGCAGGACTGGTACTGGGTCTGGGCATTTGTTCCTGGGGCCTATCGCCAGCGGCAACGCTGGTACTGGGCATTTGTTCCCGGGGGCCTAACGCTGGTGGCAGCGCTGGTACTGGGCCTGGGCCTGGGAATTTGTTCCTGGGGCCTATTGCTGGTGGCAGCACTGGTACTGGGCCTGGGAATATAATCCTGGTTTCCAGAGTGCCGTGCCCTTTTGGGAGGGACCCATTCTTCCTCCGAATCATTTGCCGATTCACTATTCGGTTCAAATGCCGAATTTGATTCAGAATCAGAATTGGAATCTGATGAGAACTCCCCGTTGCTCTCATCGTTTATGGAGAGGATCTGGAACGCCTCCTCACAGTTGTATACTCTTTTGGACATGACGCGGTGTGACAGGTGGCAGGTGACGGTCACTGATGGGCTGTGCGATGGGTGGCAGCTGACGTTCACAGATAGGTGATGACGGTGTGACAGGCGATGGTCACTGATGGGTGACAGGCCACGGACAGTGATGGGTGACGGGTGATGGCTGGCGGTCACTAAAGGGTTACAGGTGATGGGTGATGGCTGGCAGTCACTGATGGGTGATGGGTGATGGCTGGCGGCCACTGATGGGTGATGGGTGATGGCTGGCGGTCACTGATGGGTGACGGGTGATGGCTGGCGGTCACTGATGAGTGACGGGTGATGGCTGGCGGTCACTGATGGGTGACGGGTGACAGGTGCACCGCTGACGGTCACTGATGGGTGACAGGTGCACCGCTGGCGGTCACTGATGGCAGTCCCTTATGTGACAGGTGCACTTTATTGGGTGACTGTGGTGACTGTTGGGTGACAGATGACAATTGGGGGGGGCGATGGGACAGGTGTGGTGTTGGTGCAGACACTACAGAACACAGATCGGTAACTCATTGCTTCTGGCTCTTCTCGCCTCACACTGGAAACGGTGTGTGAGGAGAGAAGAGCTGGTAACAGCTAGTTACCGCCCTGTGTTTACATTTATGATCGGCTGTAAAAGGATCACAGCCGATCACGTGGGTAAACAGCTGGCCAATGGCTGTTTACCGGCGTCGGTGACGAGTAGTGTTCCCGCCACCGACGTGCACGGCGCAGCGTGCTCACGATCCTGCACATGCGCAGTGCACAATGGGGTGGACCTATCTGTGACTTCATCACGGCCGATCACGTGGTAAACAGCCATGTCCAATGGCTGTTCACCCCCCTCGGTGGCGAGCGGTGTCTCCATGACACGCCGCCACCGAAGGAACAGGGATGCGCGCACACGATCGCGTGCATTCCCTGCTTAAATGGGAGGCCGTCATATGATGGCCTCCTGCAATTGACAGCCGGCGGTCGGCAAGCAGTTAAAAGCATACAATGTGCTGGACCTAAAGCAGCATGGCTTTACTGAGGGCAGATCATAGCAGACCTATCTGACTGAATTTTTTTACTATATCGCTAATGTTCTGGACCAGTACTGTGGACATAGTCTATCTTGATTTCAGCAAAGCATTTGATACAGTTCCACATAGTGATCTAATACAAAAGTTGTACAAGCTAGGAATAATCCCTTGGGTGGTTCAGAGGAGGTGCAATTGGTTAAAGGATAGATACCAGTTAGATAGTGCAGTTGTAAATGGGGTTCATTCAGAAGAGAGACCAGTTACTAGTGGCGCACCACAAGGCTTTGTACTAGGTCTTGATCTATAAAATCTATATGTGGGTGATATAACTAAAGGGTTGTTGGGTAAGGTTTGTCTTCTTGCTGGACAGGTAGACTCGATGGACCACATGATCTTGTTCTGCCGTCCCTTTTCTATGTATACAATCTTGATATTCTAGGTGATTGCCAAATGGTGGTTATATTTCTTCTTTGATCATGATCCAATGTCCACCAAACCAGATTAGTGGTTCTGACACTATTGATCACTTGCCGGAGGACAGTCTCAATTTTCCTATGAAGCTGCAGGCCACAGACAGTTCCGTTTAGGTAAAATTGGTAAGCACTTATATAATTTTGCGAATTTTGAGAAAGTTGGAATGAAATAATTTAAAAAGACGTAAATGTTGTTATAATGATGTTTTTTGAAATCTAGATGCATTTAGAGTTCCCAGAAGAAGCAGTTATGGCTCTGCGAAACATGTCGGAAAACTCCATGCAACAGCATCTTTCAAACCATGTTTAAGTATTGTGTTTGGCCTTTGCCACACATAGTTTTATGTATAATTTGTATTCCATTTATGAATTTGTAATAAAATGACATTTTATTATTATATTGTTGTGTGCTTACCTCAGCGACAGTCGCACAACCTTTAAAGTCCCACACCATATGAGAGAGTGATAATCTCTCAATCTTTTCTCTAAGCAGCAGTGATAACATCATACATATTATCTAGGCGTGGTTCATATTTCCCTTTACTTTGAATACTGCATTATTGTTTCCTGCTATTGTGCATCATTTGTAGTTTATCAATATCTAGCTTCCTTGCCCCAAGTGACTCTAGGCAACTTAGCCACTATCCTATTGCTAACGACTCAGGGTTGCCTTAGTGCACATTTAGTGGGGAAAGCTACAGTTTATGCTGACTTTATCGGAACTCAAGGTAGTCTTCTCACTTTAGGTGTAGAGGGTGCTCTAGTACATATTAAAATAAACTGTGCAATGATGAATGTACAAAACACTCAATTAACTACCATTCATTGGAGAAATAAAGTGCAAAGTGCCATAAATAGTTATACATAGACAGTGATAGACACAATGAGTGAAAAATTAAGAGCCACAGAAAGCTGTCAATCTTTTAAAGTCCCAAACACAAATATATCTTCTGTGTTGAATTCTTCTGAACCATAATAATAGTGGGTAATACTTCACCAAATGAGAAAAATACACCCAAAGTGCTCCGTATGGGGATTCTGCTTACCAGAAAGTGGTGACCCCATTAATTAAAAAGCAGGTCAGATACGCTTTAGCAAGATTATGCTTGCTGCAATGGTGAAGACATTGCAGCAAGCATAATCTTGCTAAAGCGTATCTGACCTGCTTTTTAATTAAAGGGGTCACCACTTTCTGGTAAGCAGAATGCACATACAGAGCACTTTGGGTGTATTTTTCTCAGTTAGTGAAGGATTACCCACTATTATGGTTCAGAAGAATTAAACACAGAAGATATATTTGTGTTTGAGACTTTGAAAGATTAACAGCTTTCTGTGGCTCATATATTTTTTCACTCATTGTGTCTATCACTGTCTATGTATAACTATTTATGGCACTTTGCACTTTATTTCTCAAATTAATGTTAGTTAATTGAGTGTTTTGTACATTCATCATTGCACAGTTTATTTTAATATGTACTAGAGCGCCCTCTACACCAAATTTCATTCGTTTTTTAGTAGTATATCTACCTAATTAGGGAAGCAGCTGTTTTTCATGATTTAAATCAATTCATTGTTTATTACTTTAAGTAAGTTTGACGCAAAGTACACATTTTTTATCATAGTCTTCTCACTTTGTTATCTGAAGTTGAAAGTGTGTGAACCACAAAGTATTGCAATATACTAATATTATAATATTGTAATATACTTTGTTATCCTACCTCAAAGTCTTAAGTCTCATTTTCGGGTGACCCTAAGATATTAATCAAAATTTTCCAATCCCTAACTATTGACGTGCATACCCAAGGGTTCAGTGGTGTTGAGTTCTCTGCTGAGACTAAGGTAAGAACAGAAGACTCGATACAACCAGCGACTCCTGCAGGGATAGCACTTCACATAGCATCAAAAAAGTGATGTAAGAAAAGGGGCCTAAAAGGATGTCCCAGCTAGGGTGATGAGGGTGAATGGCTCCTGAAAAGAAGGATCATTGATCTTTTAAAAACTCACAACATCCAACAGCATGGCTTTACTCAGTGCAGATCTAATCTGATTGACTATATCGCTAATTTTTTTGGACCAGGGTGGTGCTGTGGACATAGTCTATCTTGATTTCAGCAAGGCATTTGATACAGTTCCACATAATGATTTAATACAGGCTAGGACTTTTTTTTTTTTTTTTCAAAGAAGTTTATTACATTTTTCATGAATACAGAGTATAGTCAACATACATTTTGCTATCCTTTACAATTGTATGAAAAAGGTAGAGACAATTTAGAGGCCGGTGGGCCTAACAGTGAAATAACGGGTACAAGTGTCTCATCATTCGAGTTGCAATCAGGTACAGGTAAAGTATGAATAGAGTCAGTAGGAGCATATAAACTTTAAGATTAGGAATTCCGTAACAAATAGGTGTGAGTATGGGTATTAAGGAGGACGTACACCGCAGTGTTAGGCCCAAGAACCATCCACCCCTATAAGGGAACTTTCTGTGGATGGGAGGGCGACTAAATGTAGGTAATTCGGAGTCTAACATCCAGCGGTGTGTTAGGTTAGCGTAGCTAAGTTTGTGAGGGAGCATCATTATAGGGGTGCTTTAGCAGCGGAAAGGAGTTGGGGGGGGTGAGGGTAGGAGAGGAATCCAGTGACCGAGTCGAGACGTGACTATGCTCTGTGTCATGAACAGGTGTGACCAGAACCGCGTGATCTGCGACAGAGGACACCAAAACGTATATAAGTGAAAATATATTAATTTATTAAGGAAAGTGAGTAATAAAATACAACCAACTCCAATATGACACAGTGCAATAACCAACCACAGACAGAGACCCACAAATAACAATAGACAGATAAGTGCAATAAATGGGAAATACCAGGATCATAAACAATAGCCAGGCCAGGGTCATACACAGCAGATCAGCAGGGGATGTTCCAGAGATATAAACGTAAGCCAGGCCAAGGTCATACACAGGGAAGTCAGTAGATGGGGTATGGAACACAGGACAGGGAGAGGATGGATGGGTCAGACTGCAGGCAGGGATGCAAGGTAACAGGTGGGACAGGATAGGGTCCGAGACAGGTTCAGGTTCAGGTTCAGGTTCAGGTTCAGGTTCAGGGCACAGGATCAGATCGCTAGCAGGTCAGGAGGCAATGAAGAGATCAAGGCAAACATGTGAATGTTTGCCGGGTATTTATAGGCTTGTGATTGGCCTCAAGTGACACCTGATTGCAGGAGGTACTGTCTGCTCCACACTGCCAGGATCCATCCGCTGGTGGACGCCAGTACTGCGGCCCAAAGATGATATACTATTAACAGGGAAAAGCTCTCCTGACAGTTCCAAACTGCCAGGAGACACCTGCTGGTGGACCTCAGTACTGCATGCCAAATAACAGGTATTACCAGCGGATGGAACATTTCCTGACACTCTGTGACCGGAGGGTTCAGAGAAAGAGCGGGTGCAATCCCTCAGTGGTTGCTGAGAGTGGGTGTTGTGGCCCATGAGGGGGGGGGGCATTGGGTTGCCTGCTGTGTGTGTGTAGCCTGGAGGATCTGGGAGAGGGAATGTATAAGATTTGTGTGTTCTAGTTTCAAGTTCTCACGGTGGGGGCGATGAAGGGGCATGAGGTGTATTCTGAGTCGTGGATTGTTTGTAGTGGAGCCAGCAAGCCCACGTGGTGTTGAATTTGGACGGATTGTCCTGGGCCTGACTTATGAGTTTTTCCATGTCTGCGATTCTATTTACTCGACGGATCCAGTCGTTTACCGTTGGGGGGGAGGTAGTTCTCCAAAGGGGTGGGATGCAGAGGTTGGCAGCATTAATAAGGTGTATTGTGAGCGATGTTTTATAGGAACCGGGGGGAAGTGGGGTGTGGTGTAAGAGGTAAAGCGCGGGAGAGAAGGCTGGTGTGTAGGTGGTTATTTGGGAAATTAGTTGGTGAATCTCTGACCAGACAGGTTGGATGATGGGACATTCCCACCATATGTGTAGAAGTGTGCCGCGTGCTGCGTTGCATCTACAGCAGGTTGGGGGTACGGTTGGGTGGAAATGATGTACTTTGTCGGGAGTCCTATACCATTTTGAAAAGAGTTTGTATCTATTCTCTTGTGTTGAGACGTTTATTGAGCCTTTATGTAGGAGAGTGAAGATGCGTTCCCATTCAATGGGAGTGAGATCTAGAGCAAGGTCTGACTCCCACTGTCGCACTAGTCTATCTTCCTTGACTTTACAGCCTGAGTGTAAGAGAGAGTAGATGGAGGAAATCAGATGGCCCTAAGGTTCCGTGCTGGTGCATAGGATTTCAAAGGGTGAGTAATCTTTGTGCCAGTGCGTGGTACTGTTAGAGGAAGAGAAGAAGTGTCTTAGTTGGAGATATTTATAAAAGGGAATGTTGTAGTCTGAGATTGCGGTCGAGAGTTCGTGATATGGTAGGAGTAAGCCGTTGTGGAAGAATCTTTGTGCTCTGGCGTGTGAAGTTCGTGCCTCTAGAGTTGGGTCTTTGAGTGTGAGCCCAGGCGGGAATTTTGGATTGTTTTCTAGGGGCATCATGGGACCAATGGAAGGGGTGATAGCAAGAGTTTTACTAGCTGTTTTGACGATGGAAAGAGTGGCTCCGATGAGTGGGTGTGTCGTATATTCTTTGGGTGTGGAAGCAAGATTGATCCATGGTGAATTCATTATCGGTAGATTAGCAAAGGAGTCTTCTAAAGTTGTCCAGTCCTTGGTAGGACGGTGTACATGCCAGTCTACCACCCTAGTGAGGTGGCAGGCCCAATGATATTTTTGGATGTTTGGAAGGCCTAAGCCTCCCAAAGGTTTAGGTAATGTCAACCTATCCCAGCTGAGACGTGGGGTTTTGGCGGCCCAAATGAAGAGTCTGCACATATGTTTGTATGACTTGAAGAAAGAGGGTGGTAATTTAATGGGAATTGCCTGAAGAAGGTAGAGGAGTCTGGGTAGGACGTTCATTTTGATAATGGCGATTCTGCCGATCCAAGAAAAGGATCCCAGATGCCACTTCTGTAGATCATCTTGTATGGACATAAGCGTCGGCGGAAAATTACTGGCATAAAGCTCATTTAAATTTGCTGGGATCTTGATTCCTAAATAGGATATGGCATGTCGTTCCCAGCCAAAAGGGAAGTTAAGTTTGCATTGGGACACTGTGGTATTCGGCAGTGTAATATTGAGGGCTTTAGATTTTTCGAAATTAATTTTCAGATTGGATATAGATTGGAAATGCGAGAAGTCTGCCAGCAGGTTAGGGATGGTGGTGATGGGGTCCGTAAGGAATAGTAAAATATCGTCAGCGTATGCGGCCATTTTGTATTGCTTACGATTGATTTCTACGCCTTTAATGGAGGGGTTGTCTCTGATTTTGCGGAGCATGGGTTCTAAGGTCAAGATGAAAATTAGTGGGGATAGGGGGCAGCCCTGCCGGGTTCCATTGGAGACAGAGAAGGCGTCCGACAGGTTACCATTAATTCTGATTCTTGCCGTAGGAGATGAGTATAGGGCCAGGATCATCTGTAGCATGCGTGGTGGAAGGCCTATCGCCTGTAGCGAGGCTTCCATATAATCCCAGGCCACCCTGTCAAATGCCTTCTCTGCGTCAAGGGAAAGAAAAAACCCCGGGGCTGCAGTTTTGGAGAGCCAGTGGTGAATGTTCAATGTGGTGTTGTCCCGAGCTTCTCTGCCTGGGACAAAGCCCGCCTGGTCTAGCGAGACAAGGTTCGGGATGAGAGGAAGAAGGCGATTTGCTAGGGTTTTGGCGTATAGTTTTAGGTCTACATTTAATAATGAAATTGGGCGATAGTTTGAAACTAGCGTGGGGTCTTTGCCAGATTTGGGGATAAGAGTGATGTGTGCTTCCAAAATATCATTGTGGGCTGCTGTATCGGGTGTAAGATTGTTGAAGGCTTTGGTGAGGTGGGGATCAGGATAGCGGGGAATGTTTTATAATAACAGACCGATAGGCCGTCGGGGCCAGGGCTCTTGCCTGTTTTCATTTGTTTTAGTGCGAGAAGGATCTCTTCAGTGGAGAGAGGTCGGTCTAAACTTTGAGAGTCGTCGAAAGAGAGGGGGGTTGGGCTGTATTGGGCTAAAAAAACTGTGATGGCTGTCTTATGGCTTGCATTGTTTTCGAGAGTGTGTGTCTTTGGAAGGTTATACAGTTTGGAGAAGTAATGTACGAATTGGTCCGAGATCTCCTCATTAGTAACTGCTACATCACCCGATGGTCGGTGTATTTTGTGGAGCGTCTGGGTCGCCCTCTTGGATTGAAGGGCTCTCGCCAGGAGTTTGCCTGCTTTATTGCTAAATTCGTAGTAAAGCTTTTGCGTCAGTGCGAATTTGCGTTTTAGAGTACTGTTGAGTGTTTCTAGGAGTTCCTCCCTTGCTGTTGTGAGGTCCGCAAAAGAGGATGTCGCTAGAGACGCCTTGTGTGCCTGTTCCAGCGTGTGGATGCATGTAGTCAGTTCTGTAATGCGCTCTTTTTTGCATTTGTTCCGTCGTGCTGCTATGGAGAGCAATTCACCCCGCACAACGCATTTATGTGCGGCCCAAATTACTGATGGTGCAACAGTTTCTGAGGAGTTTTCATTAAAAAAGTTAGAGAGGCAATCAGTTATTCGTTGAGTGTTAATGGGGTCCGTCAATAAGGAGCTGTCAAGCCGCCATATGTGGTTCTTGGAAGGTGTAGTAGGTAGTAGGAGGGTCATTGATATGGGGTTGTGGTCGGAGAGTACAGATGGATCAATGGTAGCTTTGGTGAGGTTAGTCAGAGCATTCTGGGACAGAAAGAAGTGATCTAGTCTAGTATATTTTCCGTGTGGGGCTGAAAAAAAGGTGAAGTCCTTTACTTTGGGATGCAGTGTGCGCCATGTGTCATGAAGTAGTAATTTGTTAAGTTGCAGTTTAATGGCTTTGAGGGCCCTGTACGTCAAAGATGAGGTACCGTTGGAGGTATCCATGGAGGGGTTGAGGGCGACGTTGAAGTCGCCGCCAACAATCAGTGTGCCAGTTTGGAAACTGGTGAGGTGGTGGAGTGTGGAGCGGAAGAAGGTCACTTGCTTGGTGTTGGGGGCATAAATGTTGGCGATCGTGAGTTGTTTACCGTGGATGGAGCCCTTAAGAAAGAGGTATCTGCCCTGTGGGTCTCTTTGGACTTCAGTAACCAAAAAGGGGCAATTATTGGAAATCAGAATAGATCTGCCCTTAGATTTCGCCTCATTGTTGGAGGAATGATACGCTATGGGGAAATGGTTGTCCTTTAGTTTAGGCACCGCGTCAGTGTGAAAGTGTGTCTCTTGTAAAAGTACTATCTGGGCCTTTGATTGGCGCAAACAGTACAGGAGTTTGGACCTTTTTTCAGGAGTGTTTAGACCCCTGATGTTTAGTGAGCAAAATTTGATGGAGTTCATTGGAGGTTGTGTGTCTGTATTCTGAGGGTTGGTGGTGTTAGTGTCCGCCATAAGGTAGTCAGGGTGTGAGAGCCAGGGGATATGAAGTATTAAGTGCCTCCGGCAGGTGTGGGTATTGGGGTTAGGGCACGTCAGTCACTGGTAGGAACCGATGAGGTGTGGAGAGGGGTGTCCACAAACCTCAGAAAAGGTGGTTATCGGTAGGGTACAGTACGTGGTCGGTATACGTGTCCCTTATCAAGGTATAACGCTCCGGCCCGTTTCTGTGTGGGGGTTGGTCTAACAAGAGGCAGTGAAGAGGGTACAAATGAAGGTGATAAGTGAAACTAAAAAGGAAAGAGGTAGATTCTATCATCCGCCGCCACAGGACGGTAGCTAATATTGATGAAGGTGGGTGTTAAATATGCGATGTGGGGTAGCTCTGTCTGGAACATGGTTGCAGGGACCATGTGTGGCAGAGTATGATCGGGCAGGTTAGTAGTATCTTATGAGACCATCCTTCTGCCCAAGCCCGAGTGTGCCGGTTTGGAACTTACCACGCCAGCCCCCTCTTAATAACCAAGGGGACTACATGTGGTGGTTATCAGTGCCTGGGCAGAAAGCTGGTGTCACAACCAGAGAAAAAATAATACAGTAGCATTAATACAGAAGCGGAGGAGGGTGGCCAAAATATGAGGCGCTGTCTAACAAAGGGGGCGTCTAAGTGGACCTAACATCAGAACAGCCAATGTAAGGTGACAACGTTAATAAACAATTCAAGAAGCTAGCAGGTCAAGGCTAATGAAATCTACATTATGAGAAAACCTTAAAGCCACTTTGAGGTGAAGAGGGAGAAGCACCTGAAGGGTAGATAGTGTCACTTTCAGGCTATGAGAGCTACTCATAGCAGGTACCTGTTCCGGCGATCCGTGTAACAAGTCATGTTGAAGTGTGGGCCGGCCGTTGTGTCGAGCGTGCCCCGGGCTCGAAACTGCAGTCATGAGGTAAGTTGCGGCGGTGGCAGCTCCGTTGTGGACGATAGGTCTGGTTTCGCTGGCTGTTCGCTACGAGTTCTAGCTGCATGGATCATTATCTTGCGATGTGGAGGGCGGAAGTGGATCCCGCTGTTGGTACGGTCTGCGTCGTCCTCAAGGTTAATGCGCTGCGTCGTGTAGAGTGCGGCGTTGGGACAGGAAGTGCGGAGCAGCGTTCAGCCCTTCGTCTTCCCTGCGGGGGGCGTGGATATCTGCCGACTGGGATTCTGGTAGTTGTAGTAGAGGACCAGAGGTTTGTTGCCGGGCAGATTGCAAGGTTTAGTGGCATGTTCGGATCAGGTGGTAGAGCCTAGAACAGGGAAAGTGATCCGTGGTGACGTAGTCTTCCATGCTCTGAAGGTAGAGGGAGTGCGAACTGCCATCTTGGGTATCGCTGGAGGGTTATGAGGAGAGTCATTGCCGTGGTGATCGTTCATTCGTGCTGATGTCACAGAGTAGAAAGTAGAACTTAAATAAAGAAAATAAAAGTAAAAAATCAGTTCATGGAGTCTGCAGATAGGTTTGAGCAGAGTCAGGGGGGCCTAAACAGTGAGCCTTTCAAAGGGGCCCAAACGGGGCCAACTAAGAGAACAAATTGGTGCACAGCATGCCCAGTTCAGCGGTCCCTGCGGGCTCTCCTGGAACAGGGGGACTCTGGATCCCTGTATCCGCGGGGATCGGCCTGATATCTCTGTGCAGAAGGGGAGCGTCTCCTGCGAAATCTGGAGGTCTGGGTCTCCATGGGTACTTCCCGCGCTGTGCCGTTGCTGGAAATCAGAGGGCGGAATGTAGCGTACCAGTTAGGAACTGGTGTCTGTGGAATGCCAAGCATGTCACAAAAGTGAGGCAGGTCTTCGGGCACCTTTAGGAGGGCAGTGCGGCCCTGTGCGGAGGCTGAAAGGCAAAATGGAAACTTCCATTTATAAGGGATGTTCCTCTCCCTCAGGGCGTCTAGCAGGGGTTTGAGGTCTCTCCTGTGCTGCAGTGTAATGCCAGATAAATCCTGGTATATTTGAATGGGTGCACTGTCGTGGAGGATTTGTTGTTTCCCCCTGGCTTGTCGAATTATTTCCTCTTTTAATTTAAAGTCTACCAGACAGCATATGATGTCATGCGGGGGTCATTTTCTCTGCCTCTAGGGCACAGGGCTCGATGAATTCTTTCCATGAGGATGGGGGTCTGAGGGGGCCTGCGGAGGAGGTTGTTAAAAAGATCCGTGACAGCAGGTGTGATTTGGTCGCTCTATTGATTCTGGCATCCCGCGGATCCGGAGGTTATGGCGCCTGCCTCGATTGTCGAGGTCTTCGATGTGCCTCTGCATGTCCCGCATTTGCAGTGTGTGAGAGTCAATGGAAGAGGCGGTAGAGCGGAGGGCTGTGTCATGGCGGTCTGTCACCATCTCCACCTTGTTCACCCTGTCAGTGAGGTCGCGTAGGTCGAGCCTCAGCTCTGAGATGGCTGCGGCTAGGGTTTCTTTAATTTCATCCGCAATGGAGCGGAGGTCTTGTAAGTATATAGGCGTTTGGTGGCCAGTCTCTAGGCAGATTCCTTCTCCATGAGGGAGAATATGAGGGGAGGTTGACTGAGGTGGATCGAGCAGTGGTGGCGGCTGTGCCTGGGAGCGGGAAGGTCCCTGCTGAGAGGACGCCATATTGCCCCTGCTATTCCGGAACATCTCCGGGATGTTATGGCCTTGGGATCCTGAGTGAGCCCTGGGCGAGCGAGAACGGGAGGCGGACGAGGTCCGGGAAGCTGTCCCCATGGTCTGGTGAGGTTTTCAGTTGAAATACCTTCGGTAGTTAACGGCTTTTTCCTGTGGCGGCAGGAGCTCGGGAATCAAGCGACCTTCTTCATGCCAGGTCAGGCCACGCCCCCTACAGGCTAGGACTTAATCCTTGGGTGGTTCAGAGGATGTGCAGTTGGCTAAAGGATAGATACCAGAATGCAGTTGTAAATGGGGTTCATTCAGAACAGAAGCCAGTCACTAGTGGTCTACTACAAGGCTCTGTACTTTCAAATCAATATGTAGGTGATATAACTAAAGGGTTGTTGGGTAAGGTTTGTCTTCTTGCTGGACAGGAAGACTCTGCGGACCACTTGATCTTTTTCTGCCGTCACTTTTTTATGTTTCTATGTAGTCTTTTTGTGCCTGGCTATCGCACTAACCCAGATTGACCTAACTATTCTCTTGATTGTCCCCTGCCCTGATCCCTGCCTGGACCTGACTATTTTCTTTCCAACCCCTTAATGTACAATCTCTAAACTGTAGCTTTCCTGTCCTTGCCAAGGGCTGTGACCTGGTGCCAGCTTGCTGCAAAGAGGCCCATCTCCATCATTGGAAACTCTGATGAAGACCAGCTGGTACATAGAGTTTGTGCCTTAAGCGAGCCCGCATCACTACCCAGTTGTTGCTGCAACAATAACAAAAATTAGTATATTATGAATGTTCATATTTTATTGCAACATTTTATAGAGATTCTTTCATTTTTTTCTGAACTTCCACTTTGCACTTACAGCCTAATTTCATTGCTCTCGACTAGCTTCCTGATAGCGTCAATAGAAATGTCATTAACCTAACAGTGACAGTCTCAGATCCCACCACTGGCACCGGAATGTGACGATTGTGCATTCATCCTCACCCTACGGGACAACAAATAGCCAGCAGACTGAGAGTGGACATCATTAGAGCATGTTAATGTTACAGTTAACCCTATACAAACACAAACATTAGCCACCACCACAGGTTTTAATGGAAACACCCACCATTCACATCTTTTATTGCAAATCTGACCTTTAAAAAATGTATGTGATATTCTTCCTCACCCCTACAGGAATGCAACAGAGTTTAAACTATGGTAATGTTATTCTTTCCTTTCCTATTCACAGTATTCATAGATTTATCTTATACATTTTTAAATATTTTAATCAAAGAAAATAAAAAAATGTGTAGAAAGATCTAATCCCCTAAATTTCGCCCCCTCTTTTACAGAGTGTGACCTGCTGTTACTGCCTTAATGTCAGGGCCTCATATACAGTATATGGTGAGTGGAATCTAGGAGGGTGGAGAGAAGTGTGTACCTTAGAGAGGAATGAAGTGACAGAG
Source organism: Lithobates clamitans (assembly GCA_037952925.1). Taxonomy (NCBI): domain Eukaryota; kingdom Metazoa; phylum Chordata; class Amphibia; order Anura; family Ranidae; genus Lithobates; species Lithobates clamitans. The sequence goes on along the minus strand of JBBGZY010001670.1, from coordinate 521,066 downwards.
AGTCAAGTGGAACCCTGTGCCCCATCAGCTTTCTGCTCTTTTACAATATTGATGTGTTTGGTGTCTACCTGATCGTTATTTTCTTATACATTTGGGTAAACACATGTTATTAATGTAATTTCATCAAAGCAGGAATTTTAGATAATTTGCACAGTTTGGCAGCTCTATCTCAGGTTAAAAAACAAATTAGGAATGTGTATAGTTTTAAACTGTTCTGCCAGACTATTTATGACCTGACTTCACTGGCAGTGTTTTCAAATTCTGCTTAGCACTGTTTAAGACTAGGGATGAGCTTCGAGTTCGAGTCGAACTCATGTTCTACTCAAACATTGGCTGTTCGCAAGTTCGCCGAACAGCGAACAATTTGGGGTGTTCGCGGCAAATTCGAATGCCGCGGAACACCCTTTAAAAGTCTATGGGAGAAATCAAAAGTGCTAATTTTAAAGGCTTATATGCAAGTTATTGTCATAAAAAGTGTTTGGGGACCCGGGTCCTGCCCCAGGGGACATGGATCAATGCAAAAAAAAGTTTTAAAAACGGACGTTTTTTCAGGAGCAGTGATTTTATTAATGCTTAAAGTCAAACAATAAAAGTGTAATATCCCTTTAAATTTCGTACCTGGGGGGTGTCTATAGTATGCCTGTAAAGGGGCGCATGTTTCCTGTGTTTAGAACAGTCTGACAGCAAAATGACATTTGGTAGGAAAAAACTCATTTAAAACTACCCGCGGCTATTGCATTGCCGACAATACACATAGAAGTTCATTGATAAAAACGGCATGGGAATTCCCCACAGGGAAAAAAAAGGAGGAGGAAGAACCAGAAGAGCCAGAAGAACCAGAAGAAGAAGAAGATGAAGGAAGAAAGAAGAAGCATTTAAATAAAGGAATTGTCAAAAACTGTCTCTTGTCATTTTTAACATTTTTGACAGTTTTTTAGTGAAATGGTAGGGGTAAGTACCCCCTTACCATTTCACACAGGGGGGGGGCCGGGATCTGGGGGTCCCCTTGTTAAAGGGGGCTTCCAGATTCCGATAAGCCCCCCGCCCGCAGACCCCCACAACCACCGGCCACGGTTGTGAGGATGAGGCCCTTGTCCTCATCAACATGGGGACAAGGTGTTTTGGGGGGCTACCCCAAAGCACCCTCCCAATGTTGAGGGCATGTGGCCTGGTACGGTTCAGGAGGGGGGGGGGCCGCACTCTCGTCCCCCCCTCTTTTCCTGCGGCCTGCCAGGTTGCGTGCTCGGATAAGGGTCTGGTATGGATTTTTAGGGGGACCCCACGCCGTTTTTTTTTTTTTTTTTGGCGCGGGGTTCCCCTTAAAATCCATACCAGACCTGAAGGGTCTGGTATGGAATTTAGGGGGAACCCCACGTCAATTTTTTTTTTAAATTTTGGCTGGGGTTCCCCTTAATATCCATACCAGACCTGAAGGGCCTTGTATGGAATTTAGGGGGACCCCCACATCAATTTTTTTTTATTTTTATTTTGGTTCGGGGTTCCCCTGTGGGGAATTCCCATGCCGTTTTTATCAATGAACTTCTATGTGTATTGTCGGCAATGCAATAGCCGCGGTAGTTTTAAATGTGTTTTTTCCTTCAAAATGTCATTTTGCTGTCAGACTGTTCTAAACAGGGGAAACATGCGCCCCTTTACAGGCATACTATAGACACCCCCCAGGTATGAAATTTAAAGGGATATTACACTTTTATTGTTTGACTTTAAGCATTATTAAAATCACTGCTCCTGAAAAAACGGCCGTTTTTAAAACTTTTTTTTGCATTGATTCATGTCCCCTGGGGCAGGACCCAGGTCCCCAAACACTTTTATTGACAATAACTTGCATATTAGCCTTTAAAATGAGCACTTTTGATTATTCATGTTCGTGTCCCATAGACTTTAACGGTGTTCGCGTGTTCGAACGAATTTTTTTCCTGTTCGCATGTTCTGGTGCGAACCGAACAGGGGGGTGTTCGGCTCATCCCTATTTAAGACATCACCAGAAGCTTTATGACCTGCTGCCTGGGATCTAATGTTATCTGCTTTCCATCTCACTTGGGTCTGGTTTCTGTCAGTTGTGCTGTAAACTTGAAACATTTTTCAAGGGTGTTTTATTCTGGTGTGTGGCTTTTTATTCACTTTCTCTAGTACAGACGGATGATTTAAATATGACCATCTTTGATTTTGGTTTGCAAATTTTGGAGAAGTAAAGGAGGCACTGTGTATGACATGGCTTACCTATTCTCCTCAATAAGTTTGGGGTCAGTCATCACAAACCTGTTGAAGCCTACATGGGATCCTAATGGCTGGGTCTAAATTTTCTTTATGCTTTTAGGCTCATTGCTTTGTATTTAACATGCATAGGTATGTGAAGTGATGGTGCACGGCGATGATGGTATCTGACACATGAATGGGCAAAACATGGTCGGGTTTTTGGCCATTTGGGAGTTATCATAAAGGAAGCAACAGCCAGAAGAGTTATTTTGTTGAGCAGATGAACAAAGTGTAAGCACAAGGTTCCAGACCAACAACACTGGGTAACTGCACCTGTAAATGTCCTCTTGAGTTTATTAACACTGAACAACCTAGCATAGAACCAGTATAGTGTATAGATAGTAGCAATATATTATGCTCCTCCTTCTTGGAATAACCTGTTAATTTATCCTGGAGTTGGGCTTTAAGCATATGTGAGACAGAAACCATATGTGGTACCAGCATTTAAAATAAGGGCCATTATTAAGGTATTCAGTACATGTAAGTGAAAATGGGTCTGATTGCTAATAGTGTATAGAGCTTGGAGGGGCCCAGGTTTTCACCAATCCAAATATGCCAGTGAGATGGCTGTTAATGTTAACATCTTTTATAATGACGTCCATGGCGTCATTTTTTAAAATCTATCTATCTATCTATCTATCTATCTATCTATCTATCTATCTATCTATCTATCTATCTATCTATCTATCTATCTATCTATCTATCTATCTATCTATCTATCTATCTATCTATCTTTTACAGTAGCTATCTATCCCTAACTATCTATTTACCCATCTAATCATAGGGGACACATAGACATGAGTTGAATATATATCTTGATCTAGCCAAATGTTAGCAAGCTGTTTATACAGACATAGATACAACAATAATTTTCACATTTTCTACTATGATTGGTAGTTATGCCACTAGGGGTATTGTTGATTATTATAGTGGCATAATGTAACGTTTTTTTCTAGTGGAATTACTCTATGTCTTCACCTTCACATTCCTGTTGTTTCCAATAAAACAAAAAATGCTCAGCCACAGGTCCAGCAACATCTTGACTGCTAAGAGTCATATCATATCTGCACTAGCTTTTAAACAGAAAAAAAAGCTGTACTGAGAAAACATCTACCTTCTGAGCAAAGCATCAGTGCCTCAGAGTCATGGCAAAAAAAAAAAAGTGGAGATGAAGACAGCAGGCAGTTGGACTTCAGGGGAACCCCACTCCAGGATATTAATGAGTATTTGCAGAATCTAGCTTCTTTTTGGGGGGTTGAGTTCCGTGCATTTTTAAACTGGCTATTTTGATGCATTTGTTGCACATTTCCCATGCACAAAAATGCATGTCTGCTTGCTGCATTTGGGGTGCCATTACCAAAGAATAGCACCCAAGTGTGCAAAAGTGTTTTTCGCTCATTCCATGTGAATGAAGCAATGGGGCAAATAAGGGATAGGTCACTGTATTTCATACAATTTAAATGTGAGTTTAGCTAATTTGGCTTGTAACCATTATAGTCAATGCATAGGTTCACGTGGTGCCACAGTTCACAGACCAGTGTCAGGATCTTGAATTCATGCCCTACCATCAACTGACATCTATGGGCAGCATTACAGTGACAATAATTCCTTTTAGTGGTCACAACAGAGGGAAGGGAGGAGGGAGGGGCCAGGAGCGTTGGAGAGGGACCCGAGCAGAGGAGGTTCCAGGCTGCTCTGTAAAACCACTGCACAGCACAGGTAAGTATGACATGTTTGTTATTTTTAAACAAAAAAAAATAAGACTTTGATATAAATGTAATCTTTTGGATTTGTCTCAAATTATCATCCTATTTTTGGGTCAAGGGAGGCCAACAAAATTTTAAAAAAATGTAACCCATACAGATCACATGGTGCCTATGGAAAATAACACATGTTTTAATTTGGTTTTTACTTGCAAGTTTGTAGGAAGGGGGCTGGATAGACAAGTGGTAGTTGTTTGTCACATCCTCCATGTTTCCCTCCTCATTGGGCATCAAGCAACGGTCACATGAGAGACCTACCCCAGTATGGGTTCTTCTGGGCTATGCTAGATACCTTGTACAGGGTCGCTTTACTACACATGGGGTACCTTTGTTTTGTGCTGTTCTCATTAATGCCCTGGGACAAGGCTGAGGGTGCTGTGGGGGAATACTCCACCTTAAGGCGGGCCTACACTCTTAGAGATGAACATACACCATGTACACTTGCACTGCAACTGTACTCTTGAATCCCCGTGACAATGTACACCTTCTCTGTAATCTGCATGTAGCACCCTCCTAGGTAGGTGCTAGTGAGTGTATATCTTTTTTGGTTTCTCTGCTTAACAGGGAGACAGCTAGGTAAATGTATGTGCTGTCTGCTTAGCAGAGAGTTGTGGTTGTTTGATAGAGTCTGCTCTGTGTGCCCTGGTGCGGCTCATGCTGACTGGGGAAGATCCACACTGCTCCAATAGCTATGGAGTATATTGGACAGTGGGTGGAAACCTGGCAGATGAAAGCATGGATGCCTATACAGCCCTGGCCAATTGGAAGGGGGTGTGCCCCAAAGCATGCTGGGTTCCTGTATTTAAGTCTGAGGTACACATTGTGTAGTCAGTCGAGTCTACCTCTGAAGAGAGGTCCAGGTGGGGAGGAGGCTGCTGCCTCTCTCCAGCACAGGCTGCCATGCAGCCTCAGGTGGTCAGCCTGAGGGTCTGAAACATTGAAGCTACAACCCAGGGTTCCTTTGCAAGCTGACTGAGGGAGGATGTCCACGGATCCTGTCTAGTATCACTTGTATAGAGTGTCGCTTGGAAGCTGGAAGGAGGCTACCAGCTGTCCCTGGACATTTTGTAAATACAGACCCCTGAAGGGATCCCTGAGACTGTGTGTGTTGCTGAAATCCCCCTCTTGGTCCTAGAAGTCAGCATACTGTGTGTGTGAGCTAAAGGGGACACTGGCTAGTGTCTTGAAGACAAAGGGACTTGTTCTTACCATACTGCTGCTGTATGGTTCTGCAGATGAGCTGCTATACAGTTCTATTGAGAGAGTTGTTCTCACCTGTGAATAGGTCATTTGGAGTATCCTACTAAATCCCTTCTCCTATCCAAGTTCTCCAAATTTAACATAAAAACAAATCCCTCAGGATAATCAGTAGGAGGGCCAGGAAAGTCTATACTCAGCAACCCCCACAAGGGCAGTGCTACATTTGGGGGCGTCGGTCCGGGATTATCCGGGATTATCCCCTGAATTATCGCAGTGTTTGCTACCGGCAACCGCCGGCAAAGTAAAGTGTCCAAGAAATTGTCATGTATTGCTGTGTGGATTACAGGACCGCAATCAAAGAGAAACTGTGTTGTGCTATGCAGTGCTAATTTCATCGACTAAAATTCTTTCAACAACTAAATTAATACTATTTTAGTCGACTAAAATACGACTAAAACTAAAACAATTGAGATGACTAAAATACGACTAAAACTAAAATGACATTTTAGTCAAAAGTCTATAACTAAAACTAAATTGAAATTTGATATTAAAATTAACACTGCACTACCACATAGAAATATGTAGGGGGCGCCTTTCGCACTGGGGCGCTTTGCAGGTGCTACAACGCCTGCAAAGCGCCCTGAAAGAGCCGATCCTGCCCGAGGGCTTTCCCATTGGAGCAGTGCACTGGCAGGACGCTAAAAGACGTCCTGCTAGCAGCATCTTTGGAGCGGTGTGTATACCGCTCCTCCACTGCTCCTGCCCATTGAAATCAATGGGCAGCACGGCTATACTGCCGGCAAAGCGCTGCTGCAGCGGGTGGTTTTCACCCTTTCGTGGTCGCTAGCAGGGGGTAAAAGCGCCTGCTAACGGCCGAATAGCGCAGCGAAAATGACGGTAAAGCGCTGCTAAATATAGCGGCGCTTTACCGCTGATGTACCCACCCTCCCCCCAGTGTAAAAGGGGCCTATAACTAAAACAAAATCGAAATTTGAGGCCAAAATTAACTCTGGTGCTTTAGAGTGGATTTGATCCGTAAACAGTTTTTCATTCATGCTATTTGGTGAGTTGTTTTTTGTTTCACGCGTGACGGTGGAGCACAGATAATCAAGAGCGATTTGTTTTTTGCACTACTTCATTTGGTGAGTGGACTTTCTCTAAGGACTTTCTGTATTTATGTTTTTATGGTTTATGTTTATGATACTACTCATGTATATATGATTGAATTAGCGCTGCCCTTTATTATGTTTTAACTTCTGTAGAGGGGAATGTCTGCTCTACAGTTATCAGTGCACATGCATTTCCAAGTGATGGCATAGGGAGAGTTAGAAGCTGCCTGGGAAGAAGCAGGAGTGTCACCGGAGAGCACCTTACTATCTCTGTTTCAGAACAGCTTGCAAATGGCAGAAAAGGTATTACAGCACAGCTCACTAATACCTAAGTAAGGCCCCTTTCACACGGACGGACCGTCTATCCGTTTTTCTTTCATCTGTCGACGGACGACAATGCATTCCTATGGGCAAACGGATGACCATCTGTTACCATCAGTTAACCTCCGCTTCTTAAACGTCTTTTTAAATGTACAAAGCTACGTCCAGATCCGTCAAAACGGATATTAACTGACGTTAACGGACAATGTCCGTCAACGTCCGATCAGTTAAGATCTGTTTTGAAGAAATATTTTTTTTTTGTTTATCTGTATGGGAGGAGCAATGCTTTCTGGGTAATTTCCTTAAAGGCACAGAAACTGCTGTAAACGGATCAACACTGATACAAAAACGGATGAAAAAACGGATGTGAACGTGTACATTAACGGATGAAAATGGATATTAACGGAGCGGAAGACGGATGAAGCAACGGATAAGAACTGATACGTTATTAACGTAGCTAAACTGACGGTGCCCATGTGAATGAGGCCTTACAGATGGCCAAGAAAGAGTTAACCCGGGGCGCAAGAGTCTGAGCGCCAGGGGTTGTATCAGTGTATATGCTACAGAGGAAAATGTCTGCTACACAGTCATTAGTAACGGGACATTTTCAAGCAGTAGCAATGAAGAAGCTCAGTCAGCGCACTGGAGGAGTAGTGTAGCTGAGACTTGTTTAAGGACAGGTTAAAATGCCCTACCCCAACACACCCACCGTGACGTTGGGGGCGTCATGCGAAGTGGCCGGGGCAGATATACATTGCAGTCCTGTGGGAAGCAATGGTTTCCCATTTCATGCTGCACACCCTTTGGAACACACGTGTTAGCCTTAGCACCACCACCAGGGTCGCCAGGTACCCACCCTTACACTTCCCTCTGGGTACTTTTTGTCCCTTGTTCTTTCACGTCCCTCTGGGTTCTTTTTGTCCCTTGGTCACCTTAGGTAGTTCCTGATTCTCTGGACAGGATTGGTCTGTCGCGATCCCAGGATATTAAATAAAAAATGCATTCTCTGCACAAAAAAAAAAGAACAACTAAAATCATAATTTTAAAACTAAACTAAAAGAAAATTAAAAATTGTAGGGTTGAAAATCCCCAGCCCAGCGGGGTTGTTGAGGGTGTTGGGGCTGCATTTGCCACAGTCCACCATGCTGCTGTGGTGGGTGGGGTGGTAGATGTGTGTTTTCGGTGTAATTTTGCCCCTCCTCCCCTTGTTGAGGAGCTGCAGGATCATCTCCTCGCACATACTGCATTGGTCCTCCTCCATATCCTTCAGCTTACTGGCGGTCATGCATCCAAATGCCTCCTGTGCATCTGGTGCCATGCTAATGGCACTTGTTGCATGCCTGAGGAAGGCAGTCGTGGCATCATCCAAGTTTCTGTTCTTCCTGGCCCTTTTAGTTGGAGGGCGTAGGGGAGGAATCTGGGACTCAGTCTGGCTGCTGGGCAGGGGCTTCTCCTGACTGAGACTTTCCTGTGTATGAAAATGGGACATATATTTAGGTTTTTGGTTATCAATCACACAAATAGAAAAGACTATCATTCTGACCCCAGCATTTTTCATTCTTGTCCCAATCATTTTTGGCCACTACTGTCTACTGATATGTAAACCACTTGGTAAGGCAGAAATTTGGGATCAATAACGTCTAGTTAACAACATTCTATTTTTGTCTACAAATGCCTGAGGATAGCAGCCGTGGCGTCATCCAAGTTTCTGCTCTTCCTGGCCCTTTTAGTTGGAGGGCATAGGGCGGGAATCTGGGACTCGGTCTGGCTGCTGGGGGCTCCTCCTGACTGAGACTTTCCTGTGTATGAAAATGGGACATATTATTAGGTTTTGGTCATCAATCGCACACAATTTTGAGCTCATGACTGTTGCAAATTGAACGTTAACAAATAGAAAAGACTATCATTCTGACCCCAGCATTTTTCAATCTTGTCCCAATCATTTTTGGCCACTACTGTCTATTGATATGTAAACCACTTGGTAAGGCAGAAATTTGGGATCAATAACGTCTAGTAAACAACATTCAATTTTTGTCTACAAATATGTTCAACAATGCTATACCTGGGTCAAGCTGGGCTCCTCCACATCTTCTTCGTGTGTAGACCAGGATGAATCTCAGGAGCTGTGGCCTCATCTGATGTGGAAGGAAGTGTTGAGAGTGATGGGCGTGGTTCGCTTTGGCCTGACACAAAACGCAGGCTGTGGTAGTACCACAGCCTGGGGACATATATGTCATCTGCTGCTGCTCCGGAGCTCTGGGATTCCATGACCTTCTTGCGCTCCCTATTATATGTTCTATGCAGGCTACGAATTTTGACCTTCAAACAAGTTAGTGTGGTGCGTCCACCTCACAGTGTTCAGCTAAACCTACAAGTTAGTGTGGTGCGTCCTGCTCACAGTGTTCAGCTAGATCCGTTCCTGTTAACTTCTTACTGACAGGCAGGCTTGTCTTATTACAGTATTTACAGCTACCTGAAGAAAATTGCTGGTCTTCTTTTGATCCTATTAGTACCACAGTCAGGCAGCTAGACTATTTACAGTTACTGCAGTGCGTCCTGCTCACAGTGTTCAGCTAAACCTACAAGTTAGTGGGGTGCGTCCTGCTCACAGTGTTCAGCTAAACCTACAAGTTAGTGGGGTGCGTCCTGCTCACAGTGTTCAGCTAAACCTACAAGTTAGTGGGGTGCGTCCTGCTCACAGTGTTCAGCTAAACCTACAAGTTAGTGGGGTGCGTCCACCTCACAGTGTTCAGCTAAAGCTACCTGTAGAAGGTTGGTGGTGTTCTCATACTACAGGCAGGGAGTTCATTTTGCTAGCTGCAGTATCAGTACATATATATATATATATATATATATATATATATCCCAGCTTAGTGCAGCTACAGGCCATTAGTATGTCTGGAAGGCCAAGAAGGAGAGGCAGTCACAAGCCAATAAGAGAGGGCAAGCAGGCTCTGTGTCTAGTGCTGGTCGTGGAGACGGTGCATTCTCATCAGCACGTGGCCGTGGGACACGCTTGGCCTTTTTTTCGGCAGCTGGCCGTGTTGAGCCGCAACATGCGGAAGACTTGGTCGAGTGGATGACCAAGCCGTCCTCATCCTCCTCATCCTCTCTCACCCATGCCCAGGGTACTTTGTCTGGCAAAGCAGCAGCCTCTTCCCTCGGCTCAATGTCATCAGTGACTCCTTCCCTAGCCCCACCATGTCCTCCTGAGGAGTCCCTCGAACTGTTTGACCACAGTGTTGGGTACATGCTCCAGGAGGATGCCCAGCGTTTGGAAGGCTCTGATGATGATACTGAGCTCGATGAAGGCAGTAACATGAGCACGGACAGAGGAAGTGCCCAAGAAGGACAGCAATCTGGCAGTCATGCTCCCCCTGCTGCAGCATACTGCCAGGTTTTCTCCAGTGATGAGGAGGGAGGGGATGATGAGGTCACTGACTCAACGTGGGTGCCTGATAGGAGAGAGAAGGAGGAGGCGGCACATATCCAACGAGGCAGGATGCCCTCCAGGGGCCAGCCTAAGGGCAGCACATTGACTGCATCACACCCCAAAGCTCCACATGTACAGGGCGCTGCAGTCTCTGCGCGTTATTCAAAAAGTTCTTTGGTGTGGGCCTTTTTTGAGACGAGTGCATCAGATCGCACCACTGCTATTTGCAACATATGTTTCAAGCGTATCTCGCGTGGCCAAAACATCTCCCGCTTGGGTACCACATGCTTGACCAGACATATGTTGACCTGCCATGCAGTTCGTTGGCAAGCGTATCTAAAAGACCCACACCAAAGAACAAAGAGGACCTCTCCTTGCTCCTCATCAGCTGAGATCTCCAACCCCACTATACCTTCAGTCCTCTCTGAGACCTGCACTGAGAGGAATGAAGGTGTAGAATTAGGTGTGTCACAGCCAAGTACTTGTAGGCAATCTGCTTTTGGTACACCGACGTCAGATTGTACCAGGCAAATTTTCCTACCCCAGCTGCTGCACCGCCGAAAGAAGTTTGCTCCCAGCCATCCACATGCCCAGCGGTTGAATGCTAGCTTGGCAAAATTGCTAGCACTTCAACTGCTGCCTTTTCAGTTGGTAGACTCTGCCCCCTTCCGTGAGTTTGTGGAATGTGCGGTTCCTCAGTGGCAGGTACCCAAACGCCACTTTTTCTCACAGAAGGCGATTCCGGCTCTCTACTGGCATGTGGAAGGCAATGTCCATGCCTCGCTGGACAGGGCGGTCAGCGGTAAGGTGCATATTACCGCTGACCCATGGTCCAGCAGGCATGGACAGGGACGTTACCTAAGTTTCACGCCGCATTGGGTGACTCTGCTGGCAGCTGGGAAGGATGCAGGACAAGGTGCAGTAGTGTTGGAGGTTGTTCTGCCACCACGCCTCCAAAATGCTAATGATTGTGACACACCTCTCTCCTCCACCCCCTCCTCTTCTTCTTCCTCCATGGCCTCTTCCTGTGCTTTGTCCTCGGAACCAGCGGTGCTCCGTAGCCGTTCAAGGGGCTACGCAAGTACGCAGGCCAAAAGATGCCATGCGGTGCTTGAGCTGGTGTGCTTGGGGGACAGGAGCCACACTGGGGCAGAGGTTCTGTCAGCTCTGCAGGGGCAGGTTCAGAGGTGGTTGACGCCACGCCAATTTAAGGCAGGAATGGTGGTTTGCGACAATGGCACCAACCTCCTCTCTGCCCTCCGACAGGGACAAATGACCCATGTGCCCTGTTTGGCTCACGTCCTTAACTTGGTGGTGCAGCGGTTCTTGGGCAGGTACCCGGGCTTACAGGATGTCCTGAAGCAGGCCAGGAAAGTCTGTGTGCATTTCCGCCGGTCATATAATGCCAGTGCTCGGCTGACAGACCTCCAAAAGGAGTTTAACCTGCTCAAGAACCACCTAATCTGTGACATGCCCACCAGGTGGAATTCAACGTTGGTCATGCTGCAGCGACTGCACACGCAGCAGAGGGCCATCAATGAGTACCTGTGCGACTATGGCACCAGGACAGGGTCGGGGGAGCTTGTTTTTTTTTCCCCACGCCAGTGGGCCATGATCAGGGATGCATGCACTGTCCTGTCACCATTTGAGGAGGCCACGAGGATGGTGAGCAGTGACAGTGCATGCATCAGTGACACTGTCCCCCTTGTCCACCTGTTGGAGCACACGCTGCGTGGAATAATGGACAGGGCACTTGAGGCAGAACAGAGGCAGGAAGAGGAGGACTTCCTTAGCTCTCAAGGCCCCCTTTATCCAGACAGTGTTCCTGCGTGCCCGCCGATCACACAGGAAGAGGACGAGGAGGAGGGGGAAGATTGTGTCAGTATGGAGGTGGAGCCTGGCACTCAGCATTAGCAGCAGTTTTTAAGGGATCAGTCCCAAGAAACACATGGACTTGTACGTGGCTGGGAGGAGGTGGCTGCGGACCATGTCGTCCTTAGTGACCCAGAGGACTCCGGACCGAATGCCTCAGCAAACCTACGCTGCATGGCCTCCCTGATCCTGCAAAGCCTGCGTAAGGATCCTCGTATTTGTGGTATCAAGGAGAAGGACCAATACTGGCTGGCAACCCTCCTTGATCCACGTTACAAGGGTAAGGTTGCGGACCTTATCTTGCCATCGCAGAGGGAGCAGAGGATGAAACATCTTCACAGAAAGGTCTGTGCAACGCGTTCCCAGAGACTGGGAGGTTACAAACTCCTGTTTCTGGACAACGTGTTGCTGAGGCTTCGGTCAGTCAAAGAAGGAGCGGTGGAGAAGGTGGCCGTCTGACCGATGCGTTCAGACAATTTTTTGGTCCACAGCCCCAAGGTATGATCGGTTCCAGCAACCATCGCCAGCGTCTGTTTTACATGGTGCAGGAATACCTAGGGGCAAGATCACTGGCCAGAGCTTGCACAGTATACAATTGAGCTACTGGCCTGTCCTGCATTCAGCGTTCTTTCGGAACGCACATTCAGTGCTGCTGGAGGCGTGGTAACCGATCACAGGGTGCGTCTGTCCACCGACTTGGTCGATCGACTGACCTTCATAAAAATGAATCAGTCTTGGATCACCACCAGCTACCAAGTACCTGATGCTGATGTAACCGAATAATTTTTTTTGAAATCTCAGATCCCTTCAAAGACTGCCTATGCTGATGCTGAGTGACTATCCCTGAGTAATTATCCTCTTCCTCCTCAATGATCACGCTGATAGCTTGTAAGAACATTTTTGGTTCTGGGCGCCACCACCAGTGCCTAAGGCACAATTTTTCAGCCCCTGTTTAACAGGAGCATGTAATTACAATTTTTGATGCAATACTTTGCAGCAGGGCTCATTTCAGCATTCCAACTAGAGTATCTGTGAGGGGTTGCAGTGTTGTGGCACCAGCACCAGTGCCTAAGGCCCAATTTTTCTGCCCCTGTTTAACAGGGGCGTGTAATTACAATTTTTGATGCAATACTTTGCAGCAGGGCTCATTTCAGCATTTCAACTAGAGTATCTGTGAGGGTTTGCAGTGTTGTGGCACCAGCACCAGTGCCTAAGGCCCAATTTTTCTGCCCCTGTTTAACAGGGGCGTGTAATGACAATTTTTGATGCAATACTTTGCAGCAGGGCTCGTTCCTGCGTTCCAACTAGAGTGTCTGTGAGGGGTTGCAGTGTTGTGGCACCAGCACCAGTGCCTAAGGCCTAATTTTTCAGCCCCTGTTCAACAGGGGCATGTAATTACAATTCTTGATCTAATATTTCACAGCAGGGCCCTGTGAGGGCTTACAGTGTTGTGGCCACAACAACACCTAAGGCCCAAATTTCTACTGAGTATATAGGGCAAGCCTCTACTTTCAAACATCTAACTTACAAACGACTCCTACTTGCAAACGGAAGGAGACAACAGGAAGTGAGATGAAATCTACCCCTAGGAAGGGAAACTCTCTCCTGTAAGAGTTAATATGGGAAAAACATTTCTCCTTTCCACTGATGCTTTCCAATCCTTGTTCCACAAAAAACCCAAAATTTTCAAAAAACATTTGTCATTGGGACAAAAAGTGAGGTGAAATCTTCTGAAGAGGAGGAAAGACAGCAAAACAAATGTCACAGGGGTGATAACCCTTCCCTATGTTTTCCAAAAAGCTTAAAAAAGATTTTTTGGCTGGAGCTAAACATGTTAAAAATGTACCCGTTCAAAATTACAAACAGATTCTACTTAACAACAAACCTACAGTCCCTGTCTTGTTTGCACCGCCTGTATACTGCTGTTCAGAGTATATAGGGCCTGGTGGCCCCACACCTTTCCTTATTTTAATTTGGGTGCGGGGTTCCCCTTAATATCCATACAAGACCCGAAGGGCCTGGTAATGGACTGGGGGGTACCCATGCCGTTTGTCTCACTGATTTTCATCCATATTGCCAGGACCCGACATTACATTAAACCCGCAAGCAGTTTTAAATGAGATTTTTTCCTTTAAAAATGACATTTGGTGCAGGGACTGTTCTAAACACGGGAAACACGCGCCACTTTACAGGCATACTATAGACACCCCCCAGGTACGATATTTAAAGGAATATTTCACTTTTTTTTTTTTTTACTTTAAGCATCATTAAAATCACTGCTCCTGAAAAAACGGCCGTTTTTAAAAGTTTTTTTTGCATTGATACATGTCCCCTGGGGTAGGACCCGGGTCCCCAAACCCTTTTTAGGACAATACCATGCAAATTAGCCTTTAAAATTAGCACTTTTGATTTCGAATGTTCGAGTCCCATAGACGTCAATGGGGTTCTAACGTTCGTGCAAATTTTCGGTCCGTTCGCAGGTTCTGGTGCGAACCGAACCTGGGGTTGTTCGGCTCATCCCTACTCGGCAGCTTCAGCCCTGCATGGATTCTCCACTGATGATTGTTCTGGAGTTTGTTACATGCTTATTTCTTATGGACATAGAGAGACCTGTTGGAGTGCTGCACGGGTGCTGGGAGCTGCCAAACAGCCAGAGTTGGACTGTGCTAACCTTGGGGGCTGCATGAATGTTCTTTTAATGTCATCACTATTGTCGGAAATTGCATAGGCACTGTTCTATTAGAGGTATATCCATTGGGGATTCACTGCTTTGTGCCATCTGACTATCCCAGTATGAAGGTGTTCTAAGCGGAGTTTATTAGCTGGTGGATCAGATCCTCTGTGAACCATTCCTGGAGCATAACTGTGTGTTTTGACCGCTTGTAATTAGGTGGTCAACTCCATCTGGTAAGAGGCTTTGTGCGCTTCTGTAGGAGGTGGCAGATTTCCCTCTGGGTCACATCTTTATTCACTTTAATAATTATCGCATGTGAGGAAAGAATGGGCTTTACGTTCACTTTGGTGTAACTTTACCAAGGAGCGCTACACTTTTTTGTCTATTTCTGTATATGTGTGTAGCTAGCACAGTGGTTCTCAACTCCTGTCCTCAGGACCCACTAACAGGACAGGTTTGCAAGATAACTGAAATACATCACAGGTGATATCAATTGCTGTTCAGTAATTGCAGTATTCTAGTCTGCATCTCCCTAAGGTAATACATAAAATCTGGCCTGTTAGTGGGTCCTGAGGACAGGAGTTGAGAACCACTGAGCTAGCAAATTGTGTTAGCAGCTATTTCATATATCAGATTGTGTCCAAGCGCAGTTTTTTTCTATTTCTTATGAACGTTTGTGAGTGCATCTTTTTATTGGATTTACATTTTGTTACATAATAAAAAAATTACACCATTGGCGGATTGGCGCCTTGCTTCCCCCTACCCTCTTCTTTTGCAGTGGTTGGGTTCCCAGCCCACTCTCAAGCCCCATACACACGATAGGACTTTGTACAAACTTTCCCTTGGATTTTTGTACAAAGGGCGTTGCCCAAAAATTTGTCTTGCATACAGATGACAGGACTTTTTCAGCCAACTTTCACCAAATCACGTGGTTTTTCAGCTCTTTACCACCACCCTTTGGTCAACTTCTGTATTGTTGTCTGATATTGTGTCAATCTCGCCACTTTTATTGGCGAGATTGACACCTTGCGAGCCGGGTTCACGCTGGTGCGGGGATCCGACTTGGATCCCCGCCAATGCCAGGCACTGTGTTTGATATGAATCCTGAGGGGGAACGCCGCGTCAAATTTTAAAGAAAAAAACGGCATAGGTTCCCCACCAGGGGCATACCAGGCCCTTAGGTCTGGTATGGATATTAAGGGGAACCCCCTACGCCGAAAAAAGCAGCGTGGGGGTCCCCCCCAAATCCATACCAGACCCTTATCCTAGCACGCAGCCCGGCCGGTCAGGAAAGGGGGTGGGGACGAGCGGGCGTCCCCTCTGCTGAGAATTACATGACCCCGCCCCCTTGTGAGGTCACAGTCCCAGCATGCCCCGGGACTGTGACCTCACAAGAGGGCGGGGTCACCGCCTATATAAGTCCCTTGCGGAGCGCTCAGAGAGCATTCCAGCTGGAGAGAGTGTCGTGTCAACATCTCTGGAAGAGAAGAGGGAAGAAGACGATCCAGAAGTCTGGGCCACTGCTTGCAAAAGAGCGGCAGAAGATAGCGGTGGAGCCGACAGAAGATACGGACTTCAGGGGAAGATGCCGGAGAGACCCCCGAAGTCGGAAGAGGACCCCTGAAGTCGGAAGAGGACCCCCGAAGTCGGAAGAAGACCCCTAAAGTCGGTAGAAGACCCCGGAGCTGCCTAAAAAATTACTTTAAAAACCTGTGTGCTGTGTTTTTTTACTGACACTTTTTTCCCTAGGTGAATGGGTAGGGGTACGATGTACCCCATACTCATTCACCAAGGGTGGGGGGCCGTGATCTGGGGGCCCCCTTATTAAAGGGGGCTCCCGGATTCCGATAAGCCCCTCGCCCGCAGACCCCGACAACCAACGGCCAGGGTTGTCGGGAAGAGGCCCTTGTCCTCATCAACATGGGGACAAGGCGCTTTGGGGTGGGGGGGCCGCAGAACGCCCCCTCCCCTAAAGCACCCACCCCCCATGTTGAGGGCATGCTGCCTGGTACGGCTCAGGAGGGGGGCACTCGCTCGTCCCCACCCCCTTTAATGATCGGCAGGGCAGCGTGCTCAAATAAGGATATGGTATGGATTTTGTGGGGAACTCCCCCCCCCGATTTTTGGCGTAGGGGGTTCCCCTTAAAATTCATACCAGACTGAAGGGCCTGGTATTCCCCCAGAGGGGAATTCCCTCTCGCGCCTGCCGCAGTAGGAAAATGTGTTTTTCCTATTGCAGCCAGCGCGAGATGTACAATACACTGTCGCCGAGAACCAGCGCAATCGGATCGCGCTGGAGACTTTGCTCCATCGGACTTTTGTTGCCGGAAAGTTTGTCCGTTCGCACAGCCAACAAAAGCCTGATGGAAACACAAAAAGTTTGTCCGATGGATCGTACACACGGACGGATGTTGCTCCAAAACAGCTAATTTGCATGTTTGTTGTCAAAAAGTCAGATTGTGTGTACGGCCCTTCAGAGGCAGTCCTGATATTCCCAACAGTGTTAGTCACAGACTATTTGTTATGTTCCCAAGCTTATACCTCTGGGATGTTTCCTAAAATGTACTTCCTATTAATTTATGTTTATTTATATGCACATCTATCAGCATAATAGCTTACATATTACACAGTATTACACAGTGTCAGTTCCTGTTCTGCACAGACAGGCTCGGATAAGGTAATAAGCTAACCTACTGCACTATGATATATTGTATTTCTTGATATAATACTGTTATTCTCATTTTTATCACATCTAGGAGACCTATATGTGTTTATATACAGATATATCTTGTATGACTTACAATGGCCACATTGTAAGTGGAGAATTTGATTAATTTTATATTTTTTAGAGGATCACACCAGTTCATTCTATTCTAATTCTTTTTTTTTTGGACAGATATAGCTTTAATTTTGTAGCAGAACTTACATTTTAACTCTTGGTTGTAAATTGCTAGAAAAAGGAAAAAAGTTGAAAAAAACGTTCCTGTATTTTTCCCTATGCAACTTTTACATTATTGGCATAAATTTAGATACCCACCCCAAAAGAGCTCCCTGTAACTGAACCAGAACAGTCCTCTTGACTTGGCGCTGAACTCCTTGACCAACATCAACATCCGTTGAGTTCTTCTAATGAAAGTTACATATTTTTGAAACAAAAAATAAGTGCATGCTCTTTTTTTTGTTGTTGTGAGCACTCCTTTAGGCTCCATGCACACTATCGCTTTTCATAAGCTTCAAAAAGGCTAGAAAAAAAAACGCTTGATGAAAAATGCTGATAATGGCATTTTTGTGCCAGCTTCTAGTAGCATTTTATTAACATTTAGAAGCTTTTAGGAGGTTTTAGGCACAGTTAGGAGCATTAGCATTTTGCAGTACATGAAGCTGTTTTAGTAGCATTTAGAAGCAGTTGAGAGCATTTAGGGGCATTGAGCATTTTTATCTGCTGGAAAAACACTCCAAAAAACTGTACAAAATAATTTTTTTTCTGCTCCTAGATGCTGAAGCTCTTTCTTTTGTTTGAAAACATGACCTGTTGGGGCGCCTTGAGGACTGGAGTTGAGAAACACTGTCCTATACTTTCAAAGAACTCTTTCTTGTAGAGACCAGTGTGTTATAGTGTGCAAATAATCCATGAAACATTGCTAAAGTGTTGTGCTTATCCTGAGGTTGTGGCAGCAGGGGGCAGAATGGAGTATTCTGACCCCAAGCCAGTCACTCTACTTACCTTTTCTTACATGTGGTCGTAGGCTCCATTAGAGTTGCCAGTTGCTGTTGCTTTTTCATCTTTATAACGAATGCCCACAATTTTATTGTTTATTGTGCCAACTGTAATAATTTCTTGTGCATCTGCTAATTTATTTGTCAATTGCCAAATATTAAGTAAAAAAAAAATACTTGTTTACTGTATGATAGTGTGGTGTCTGCACTGTACAGTAAGAAATGTCTGAACCCAGAGTGTCAGAGGGTCGGGAGACTGTAAAGGTCAGGGAAAGGACTGGGGTCAAACTTCCTAAGCGGCCCTCACGGGGGTAGCGGTACAATTAGTTACAGCAAACATTTTTTGCTGATCATTTTAATCAGTCCTGCCAGTGTTAAGTGGTTTGTCTCATCCATGCAAACTGATACATTCTGCTGGAGAGCTTGTGCATTTGTAAAACAACAGACTTGCTGACTGGATTACCAGATGAAAATAGAAGAAAGCCTAAAAAAAAGGAAACTAATGCAGTTATCACATCTAAGAATTGGTAAGCGGCAATATAATAAATGTTTGCTTTTTGGTTTATTATTGCTTTAATCCGACATTGACAGCTTCCACAGTTTGTATCCAGCAACGCAAGCCTTTACTTTACTGGTTGCCCCTGCACATTACAGCCCAATACGCTTCAATGGGTGAATCTTTGGCTTGGGGATACAGCCCCATAGAGGTCAATGGGGCTGCATTGCACAGGCACAGACAAGACAGTGAAGACTTATGTCGCTGCCTGTAACCAAACAGTGTAGGCTGTGGTTGTTGGATTGAGGATAAACTGGATATATGCTATGAGATTTTATTCGTTCAGACCCCCAGGCTGAACGTAAGAAATCTATCAATTTTGCCATGCACATCAAATAGCGTGGATGGAGGAATCTCCACTGCCGGCTATTGTATTCTGATAGCCAGCATCCACAGCTGACAGAATACCTAAACACTTGCAGGATCTGACTGGATGCAGTCATTGTTCAGTTGACAATGTATCCACCTGGTTACTTTGATTTTCAGATGAAAGGGTGCCTACAGGACCAACCATAGCTCGAATTTTGGCCAGTGTATCAGTAACTTTATAAAATGCATGCGTATGGCCAACTTAAAGTGGAGCTCCACCCAAAAAGGGAAGTTCTGCTTGTTTGCCTCCCCCCCTTCCGCTGCCTCATCTGGCACCTTTCAGGGGGAGCGGGTACCTTGCTTCGATAGGTACCCGCCCCCACTTTTGGTTGACTTTGCCACGGTGAACTCAGCTGGAAGTTCGGCCTCCCCTCCTCCTTCCCCCAAAACTGGACCGTTCATAAAGGGCAGCAGGCTTCGCACATTCACAGTAGTTCCCGTAGCCGAGATGGGGGCGGCAGCACCCGAGAGCTAATTGAAAAATTGGCTCGGGTGAAGACACCGATGGATTCGGGGGCAGGTAAGTGTCCTAATATTAAAAGTCAGCAGTTACAGTATTTGTAGCTGCTGACTTTTAATTTTTTTCTAAAGGAGCCTGGAGCACCATCCCAATAAAAAAAAAACTTTCGAGCAATACATACAAAACTGAGCGTGTGCAGAGTGCCTCCAAGGCTCTGTTCTATCAGAAGATGGATTGGGGGCAGTAAAAGAAGGGAAAGATCAGAGAAGACAGGGTCAAACAACCTTTTTACACAATGCAAAGGATTAGCCCCTTAGGTTCCACAATGAGTATAACAAGCATGTTTTACTGCATATACAGATTGATTTTACTGTTTTGGGTTTAGTAACACTTTAAGTATGCATCAGCGGAGGGGATGGGGGGGGGGGGGTAGGTTAGGTTAGGTCAAGGGACAAAAAGCATTAGAGGATTTTGTTTTAAAGTGCACTTATTCATTAAAGTCTATTTTTTTTCCATTGAAACAGATAACATGAATTACATGTAATATATTTTTTTCTAATACATTTCCTCCTTTGACTATACGTTTCACATTATCCTCTGGCTATGCTGACACATTCTATGTCTGCCCACTGTACCCCAGGACCTATGGAGCCCTGTATAAATTTCCTGTACAGTATGTGTTTGCCCCCGCCTCATTCTACAACTCTGTGCTGCCCCTGTGAGTGCTGCACACACAAGCAGTGAAAGGACACACAGAGCAAAGGCCACTTGCAAAGAAAAAAGAAAGGAGGAAGCACTTGGATGTAGCACAGTAAATCACTTTATTAAAAACAAACAATGGAAAGGTAACAGTAACGCAATTACATTTGTAAAGTGAGGAGGTCACTATACACAAAGTGGGGGCGGGCCCCCTTTGTCAAGCCTATGGGTATCCATGCAGAGCTTGAATATAAAGCCTCTGAGTGTTCAGGACCATCTCCAAATATGCAAAGGTTTCTTCACAGTAAGAGCTGTGAAAATGTGGAATAGACTCCCTCCAGAGGTGGTTCTGGCTAGCTCAGTAGATTGCTTTAAGAAAGGCCTGGGTACTTTCCTAAATGTACATAATATAACTGGTACTAACATTTATAGGTAAAGTTGATCCAGGGAAAATCTGATTGCCTCTCGGGTTGTCAGCACCCGGGGCAAGGCAAGTAATATGCGCCCCCCCTAACCTGCAGACTTTTAGCAGGTTAGGGGGGGAGGAGGCAGCCAGTGACACATACTGGCGCCCCCCTAAATATCGCGCCCGGGGCCACGGCACCCCCTGCACCCCCCACGCTACGCCACTGCTCTCGGGGGATCAGGAAGGAATTTTTTCCCCTGCTGTAGCAAATTGGAGCATGCTCTGCTGGGGTTTTTTGCCTTCCTCTGGATCAACTGAGGGTATAAAATTGGGTATATTGGATTGTATGATATTTTTTATTTGATTTATTTATTGTTTTTAAGGTTGAACTGGATGGACTTGTGTCTTTTTTTCAGCCTGACTAACTATGTAACTATGTAACATAGATACATTTTCACTACTTAACCTCTTTTCACTACTTAACCCTTTAGGGCAGTGGTTCTCAACTCCTGTCCTCAGGGCCCACTAACAGGCCAGGTTTGCAAGATAACCGAAATATATCACAGGTGATATCATTTGCTGCTCAGTGATTGCAGTATTCTAGTCTGCATCTCCCTAAGGTAATACTTAAAAACTAGCCTGTTAGAGGGTCCTGAGGACAGGAGTTGAGAACCACTGACTTAGAACAACCTTAAAAGAGCAACATACATATTTTTATTAATATTTGCATGGTGCAGAGATCATATATAGAGAAGCTAAGGGATATATAACTACATACTGTTATAATAATATCTCTTCCTTAGGCTAAGGTGACCAGATTTTCAAAATCAAATCCGGGGGGGGGGGGGGGGGACAAATTTTTTATTTTTTTTGGCAAATGGTAAACTATTTTAAAAAGCATATTTTCCTCAAATGATATATGCAGTGTATGCGGTATGTGTTTATGGAATGATTGTAAAATATATGTATATATATATATTCATGAGATAAAAAAAAAAGATACTTCTTAGAATTTTTGAGGATATGACTACCCCTAACCTAACAGTGCCCACCAGTACGGCCTATCAGTGCCCATCAGTGCCGCTTCATGAGTGCCCATCAGTGACACCTCATCAGTGCTGCCTCATGAGTGCCCATCAGTGCCGCCTCATCAGTACTGCCTCATGAGTGCCCATCAGTCCTGCCTCATCAGTGCCCATCAGTGCAGCCTATCGGTGCCCATCAGTGTTGCCTCATGAGTGCCCATTAGTGCCACCTCATCGGTGCTGCCTCATGAGTGCCCATCAGTCGTGCCTCATCAGTGCCCATCAGTGCTGCCTCATGAGTGCCCATCAGTGCCACCTCACCAGTGCCCATCAGAGCCACCTCATCAGTGCTGCCTCATCAGTGCCCATCAATGCCGCCTCATCAGTGCTGCCTCATGAGTACCCATTAGTCTTGCCTCATCAGTGCCCATTATTGCAGCCTATCAGTGCCCATAAGTGCTGCCTCATGAGTGCCCATCAGTGCCACCTCATCAGTGCTGCCTCATGAGTGCCCAATAGTGCCGCTTCATCAGTGCCCATCAGTGCCACCTCATCAGTGCTGCTTTATGAGTGCCCGTCAGTGCCACCTCATCAGTGCCACCTCATCAGTGCCCATCAGTGCAGTCTATCATTGCCCATCAGTGCTGCCTCATCAGTGCTGCCTCATGAGTGCCCATCAGTGCCGCCTCATCAGTGCTCATCAGTGCAGCCTATCAGTGCCACTTCATCAGTGCCCACCAGTGCAGCCTATCAGTGTCACCTCATCAGTGCAACCTATCAGTGCCACCTCATTAACGTTCATCAGTGAAGGAGAAAAATTACTTATTACAATTTTAAAACAGAAACTTACCTCCTCCTTGTGGTCAGTACACTCAGTCTGTAGCTCCATTCAGTTTCAAGGCAATCCCGCCCCTCTGGACTACATTACCCCTAATTATTTGCCATACAGGAGGAAGGGGGAGGGAGGAACACTGTGCTCTGTGCTCTCCCCTATGTACTGCCGCTGCCGGGAGAGTAATGGGAGGAGTCAGCAGATGTAGAAGGAGAGGGGTGGGATGCTGGGAGAGGGCGGTCATGTGTCCCCAGCATCGCAGCCGGCAGTTCTTCTTGACAAATGCAGAACAGGAGTGGCGGCTACAAGCAGCGTTCAGTCAGGCTGGAGCCGCTATAGCTCCCCCTCTCCAGCTACTCTGCCCCAATATGACTATTACCGCACTAGTGCACAGAGCTGGCTCCTCTCACAGCCAACGCCACCCCAGCCCACCGGAAAACTGCCCACCCAGGATTGGCCCTGCAAAAGTGGCTACAAAACCGGGGACAGACAGTGGGGACAGTGTCCCCAGTTCGGGGACTGTCCCCGGAAACTGGGGATGTCTGGTCACCGTACCTTAGGCTCCTTTCACAAGAAGGGTCTGCCTGTCAGTTTTTCAGATGGATGCCGCCTACCTCAAATCCGGTCCGTTAGAAAATAAGACAAAAAAATAATTAAGGGGATCTTTCCCCCTTTGTCTGGCCGTGTTCACACATATGTGGCCACGGGTTCGTGCATGGGGTCCAGTGCATGTCTGTTCACCAGTTCAGGTGCGATTCAGTTCTGAATCTTTGCCTGAATTTGCATCTGAACCGGACCCAAACATGTACAGGACACTTTTGCAATCCGCTCCGTGTCCACCCTGGGCCTGTATGAACCGACTCCATTGAGAGCCAGGCACACTGGCCTGTAATGCGAATTGGACACTTTTTGTGACACTAATACAGAGATCAGTGCTAAAAATATGCGCTGTCACTGTACTAATGACACTGATTGGGAAGGGGTTAGACATCAGGGGTAATCAAAGCGTTAAAGGTGTGCCTAACCAGTGTTTTAGTGTACTGTGGGAGGTGCTTTTACTAAGGGAAGGCATGGATCCAGGTGGTCTGTTTCATCCGAACGCCCATAGGGGATAATGGGCTGTGTCTGTGTCCACTCTGCATAAGTGGAGCTGACACGGACCAGCCATCTGCCTGCTCAGCGAGGATCAGCGGACAGATTCCCTGCTGAGCAGGTGGACCCCAACAGCCTAACTCCAACATGAAATAAGGTTCCAGCAACAACTTATAATGCAATGCATAGCCTTTGCATTTTTGAAGCAGCTTTGCCCTGTTTTTTGGATTCCTGACTCCAATCATGCACCTTTGAGACTTGGACATGTGACTCAGTGGCGGCTGGTGAAGTTTTAGGATGGAGGGGCGCCAGGCCCCGCCCTGCCTTTTTGACCCCTCCCACTTGGTGAAAATGGGCATAGTTTCAGCGAAATAGTGGGCCTGGCTCTAAGGTGGTGTGGTTAGTGTCTGAGATGAACTAGGGATGGAGGAAGAGGGAGAGAGGGATGGAGGGACAGCAGGCCCAGATGTGGATCCTGGGCCATTCTTAAGTGCACTGGGGGGCAAAAAGGGCTTTGGTCAGGCCAGAGGGAAGGCAGTTGGGTTTTCCCAGGCAGAGGCTATAATTCGGTGGATAGGGATCCCAGGGATGCTGTGGCATTATGCTCGTTTGGATAGGCCGCCGGATGTGCTCCTGCTACATGTTCGGGGCAATGACCTGTGCCTAAGGGCCTCTAGGGAGCTCATCAGAGATATAAACTGGGACTTCCTCCGTCTCCGGGTGTTCTTCCCGGACACGGTAATTGTCTGTTCAGACACGGTTGGTTGGTGGCTTGGCGGGGGGGCACGGTCAGTGGAACGTGTAAACAAAGCCAGGATGAAAGCTAATAAAGTGGTAGCAAAGTTTTTAGTCCGCAATGGGGGCTGGTGGTGCACCATTGCGAGTTACAAAAAGACGTTGGCCTTTATCTAAGGGAGACGGGGTTCATCTTTCCGCAGTAGGAATAAACATCTGGTTCCTGGGGCTCCAGGATAGATTACAACGGGCCTTGCGGCTGTGGCGGGTCACCCACGTGTGAGACTGGTGGGCTATATATATGTAATTTATGGTGTGGTAAGGGTTGGGACCTATTTTGGTATGGGGACCTTCCCTATATGGTAAAATGAACGGTCATCGAGCTGAAGGTGCAAGAAGGTGGTAAGTACTTGTCACTGAGCTGTATCCTTCGCGGCTAGTGGTCAGGATGCTGTAGTGGTGGTGTTGGTCAGCCGATGAGATAGTGGTACCTTCTTTCAGGAACCTCAGACGTAGCTGTAACATGTTTTGGTTATAAATATTGTTTTATATATATATTTATTATATACCTGTATTTATCGGCATATAACACGCACAGGCGTATAACACGCACATTCATTTTAAGAGGGAAGTTTCAGGAAAAAAACTAAAATTTTAAATGAGGAACTTTTAAGCAAAATAAAGGTCAGTGCCCATCTGCAGCCTCACCATTGCCATCAATGCAGCCTGATAAATGCGCACCTGCCGCCTCACAAGTGCCATCAATGCAGCCTCACCATTGCCATCAATGCAGCAGCCTCACCATTGCCTTCAATGCAGCAGCCTCACCATTGCCATATTACCATCAGTGCAGCCTGATCGATGTCCATCTGCAGCCTAGAGGGGACAGAGAGGGGGGCGGGACGAGCACCGACAGATTACATGCAGTGAGAATCTCCTAAAATAGACAGAACAGTGGTCCAATGGTGGCCCAGGAGAAGGGACTTCCTATTACAGAGGCCACCAAGTAAACAGGAAATTCTCACTGTATGTAATTTGATGACGCTCGTCCCGCCTCCCTGCCTGCCCCCTTTGAGGCAGCTAAAAATGAAGTATTGGCGTATAACACGCACGTGCTCTTTACACCCAATTTTCATGGTGAAAAAGTGAGTGTTATACGCCAATAAATACAGTATATATATATATATATATATATATATATATATATATATATATATACACATATTTAAAGAAAAAAGTTATTTTATATAATGTGTTTGGATTTAATAAAGGGGCCCTTGGTGGCCATTTAATCCAGACAGTGTGGCGTGTTTCATTGGTAAGGTAAGAATAATTATGGTGGTTGATTAGTGGGGGGTTGTCAGGTTAAAGCAGCTAACCTATCAGCCTCAGTAAGGTGACCACATTTTCAAACTGCCATTCAGGGACAATTTTGCCAAGGACGGGGGGGGGGGGATGGGGGTGTTGAATGTTTTTTCGGCGACGAGTGATTTGTCGGGTGAATGGCTGGTTTTAGCACTTATATCATCTCAATACCATGCTTGAAATGTATTTCTATTGTTACATTGTAATAATAGACCCCCCTCCCTTAGTACAGACCCCCTTCCCTCAGTAGGGACCCCCTTCTACTAACTATAGACCACCTCCCTCAGTCCGACCCCCTCTCCACTAAGTATAAGCCCCCTCCCTCAGTACGGACCCCCCACACTAACTATAGACCCCCCTCCGTCAATACGGACCCACCTCTCCACTAAGTATAGGCCCCCTCCCTCAGTACTGACCCCCCCACTGACTATAGACCCCCTCCCTCAGTACAGACCCCCCTCTACTAACTATAGACCCCCTCCCTCAGTCCGACCCCCTCTCCACTAAGTATAAGCCCCCTCCCTCAGTACGGACCCCCCACACTAACTATAGACCCCCCTCCCCCAATACGGACCCACCTCTCCACTAAGTATAGGCCCCCTCCCTCAGTACAGACCCCCCCACTAACTATAGACCCCCTCCCTAAGTACAGACCCCCCCTCTACTAACTATAGACCCCCTCCCTCAGTCCGGCCCCCTCTCCACTAAGTAAAAGCCCCCTCCCTCAGTACAGACCCCCCACACTAACTATAGACCCCCCTCCCTCAATGCGGACCCGCCTCTCCACTAAGTATAGGCCCCCTCCCTCAGTACTGACCCCCCCACTGACTATAGACCCCCTCCCTCAGTACAGACCCCCCTCTACTAACTATAGACCCCCTCCCTCAGTCCGACCCCCTCTCCACTAAGTATAAGCCCCCTCCCTCAGTACGGACCCCCACACTAACTATAGACCCCCTCCCTCAATACGGACCCACCTCTCCATTAAGTATAGGCCCCCTCCCTCAGTACAGACCCCCCCACTAACTATAGACCCCCTCCCTCAGTACAGACCCCCCTCTACTAACTATAGACCCCCTCCCTCAGTCCGGCCCCCTCTCCACTAAGTAAAAGCCCCCTCCCTCAGTACAGACCCCCACACTAACTATAGACCCCCCTCCCTCAATACGGACCCACCTCTCCACTAAGTATAGGCCCCCTCCCTCAGTACAGACCCCCCACTAACTATAGACCCCCTCCCTCAGTACAGAACCCCCTCTACTAAATATAGACCCCCTCCCTCAGTCCGGCCCCCTCTCCACTAGGTAAAAGACCCCTCCCTCAGTACAGACCCCCCACACTAACTATAGACCCCCCTCCCTCAATACGGACCCACCTCTCCACTAAGTATAGGCCCCCTCCCTCAGTACAGACCCCCCCACTAACTATAGACCCCCTCCCTCAGTACAGACCCCCCCTCTACTAACTATAGACCCCCTCCCTCTCGCCCTCCACTAAGTATATACCCCCTCAGTAAAGACCCCCCTGGATCAAGTATAAATTCCCCTCCCTCAGTACAGACTTCCTCTCCTCAGTATAGACCCCCCCACTAAATACAGACCCCTTCTCCATCAGTATAGACCGCCCTCCCTCATTATAGACCCCCTTCAGTACTGACCTCCTCCCTCATTATAGACCCCTCGAGGTACAGAATCCCCCCATCCCACAGTACAGACCCCCCACTAAGTAGAGAATCCCCCACAGTACAGACCCCCCCTTCCACTTGTGCTAGTAGAGAGGTGGGTGTCAGAAACGTGCTGGGGGGGCACTTTTAACCCTTTTCCTGATCACTGTCCATCTACATAAATATAATATAAGCTTAGAACAGACCTCAGATCAGCACCAGGAATGCACAGCGGTGTCCCTCTTCCCTCTCCGTGTACTTGTAAATAGCCGAGGAGGGGGAGGCGGCTTCAGTCTGCTCTGCGGTATGAGGCAGGGAGACATCCAGGTAACAGTGCCCAGTGGATTAGTCTCTTTGGGGCTGCCCCCACTGACAGCCTTGTCCGGCATGGTGGAGAGCATTAGGCGCGGAGGAGAAAGTTAACTGCACGCTTTGCATGCTGGGCAGTCTGTGAGGCCACTGGTTGCTAGCCGCCAGGCGGCTATAGCAACCAGTAACCAGAGTCTCAGGTGGAGCTGGAGGCAGAGCGAGCACCAGCGCTATGGCGGGATTTGCTCGCTCTGTCAATTCCATTCCGGGACACTGTATTGTCCCGGCATGAAGGTGCCTGGGACCCGGGACAAACCTGCCATATGCGGGAATGTCCCGAGCAATCCGGGACACGTGGGCACCCTATACACCAGTCAAGCTAACTGCAGACAATTGCTGGTGTTCTCTTCCTAATAATACCACATGCAGGCAGCTGCAGTATTTTCAGTCAGTGTACTGTATCCTGTGCACAGTGTGCAACTAAAGCTAACTGCAGACAATTGCTGGTGTTCTCTTCCTAATAATACCACAGGCAGGCAGTTGATTCAGCTAGCTGAAGTATATTAGTGTACTGTATACTGGGCACAGTGTGTAGCTAAAGCTCACTGCAGACAATTCCTGTTGTTTTCTTCCTAATAATACTACAGGCAGGCAGGCCATTCACCTAGCTGCAGTATAATCAGTATATATATACATCCCAGCTTTGTGCAGCTACATCTCACTGCAGGCCATTCCTTGTGTACCTATTCCAATACATCAAAGACAGTATGTCTGGAAGGCCAACAAGGAGAGGCAGACAGTCACAGGCCAATAAAAGAGGGCAAGCAGGCTCACTGTCTAGAGGCAACAGTGCTGGTCGTGTACATGGTGCATCCTCATCAGCACGTGGCCGTGGGGCACGCTTGTCCTTTTTTCTCAGCAGCTGGCCGTGTTGAGCCACAACATGCCGAAGAGTTGGTAGAGTGGATGACCAAGCTGTCCTCATCCTCTGTCACCCAGGCTACCTTGGCTGCCAATGTAGGTGCCAAAGCGGCCTATTCCTTGGACTCAAGGTAATTATCAGTTACTCCTTCCCTAGCCCCACCGTGGACTCCCCCGAACTGTTTGACCACAGTGTCGGGTACATGCTACAGGAGGATGCGCAACGTTTTGAAGACTCCGATGATGGTACCCAGCTTGAGGAAGGCAGTAACGTGAGCCCAGAGAGATTGGTTCCCCAAGAAGGACAACAAACTGGCAGTCATGTTCCCCTAGCTGCAGCATACTGCCAGGTTTGCTCCAGTGATGAGGGGATGATGAGCTCACTGACTCTACGTGGGTGCCTGATAGGAGAGAGGAGGAGGAGGCGGAGGAGGCGCATCTCCACCGAGGCAGGATGCCCTTCAGGGGCCAGCTTAAGGGCAACCAACCAACTGCATCACACCATAGAGCTCCGCAAGTGCAGGGTGCTGGTGACTTCACGCGTTATTCCAAAAGTTCTTGGTGTGGGCCTTTTTTGAGACATGTGCAGCAGATCGCACCGTTGCTATTTGCAACATATGTCTGAAGCGTATCAAGCGTGGACTAGACAGCAAGTGCTTGGGCACCACATGCTTAATCAGACATATGTTGAGTTCCCATGCAGCCCATTGGCAACACTACCTAAAAGACCCACACAAAAGAACAAGGCGGACCTCTCCTTGCTCCTCCTTATCAGCTGGGATCTCCAACCCCACTATACCTTCAGTCCTCTCAGAAACCTGCACTGAGAGGAATGAAGGTGTAGAATTAGGTGTGCCACTGCCAAGTACTTGCGGGCGATCTGCTATCGGTACACCAACGCCCGATTCTAGCAGGCAGATTTCCCTACCCCAGGTGCTCCACAGGCGAAAGAAGTTTGCTCCCAGCCATCCACATGCCCAGTGGTTGAATGCTAGCTTGGATAAATTGCTAGCACTTCAACTGCTGCCTTTTCAGTTGGTAGACTCTGCCCCCTTCCGTGAGTTTGTGGAATGTGCGGTACCTCAGTGGCAGGTTCCCAAACGCCACTTTTTTTCACGGAAGGCGATTCCAGCTCTCTACCGGCATGTGTAAGGCAATGTCAATGACTTGCTGGATAGGGCGGTCAGCGGTAAGGTGCATATTACCGCTTACTCATGGTCCAGCAGGTATGGACAGGGACATTACCTATCTTTCACCACGCACTGGGTGACTCTGCTGGCAGCTGGGAAGGATACAGGACAGGGTGCAGTAGTGTTGGAGGTTGTTCTGCCACCACGCCTCCAAATGTCTACTAGTGGTGATTCTGCCACACCTCTCTCTTCCACCCCCTCCTCTTCTTCTTCCTCCATGGCCTCTTCCTGTGCTGATTTGTCCTCGGAACGAGCAGTGCTCCGTAGGCATTCAAGGGGCTACGCAAGCACTCAGGCAAAAAGATGACATGCTGTGCTTAAGCTGGTGTGCTTGGGGGCAGGGGCGGGCTAGGTGTCTTCTCATCTCCCGTGTGACTCCTCCTTCCCCCCGCCGCTGCTTTTATCCAGAAGGTAGAAGACAAAACATCCAAGCAGAGAGTTGTCCAACTTTTCAAGTTAAATCGCCTGTGATTGGTTGCTAGAGGCAGTCCTAGCAACCAATTATCTGTCTGTTAAATTGAAAGTTGGAAAACCCCTGTCCTCTGATCCAGCATGCCGCATCCTCTGTCTTCTATCTGCAGGTAAGAGAGGGGGCAGTGACATGTTGGACTGTGTTTCAAGGAAAGAAGGTGGCTGTGGAGGAGACTGGTATATAAGAAGGGGGGGGGGGGGGCTGTGTGGAGGTAACTGATATACCAGAAGGGGGGCTGTGTGGAGGAGACTGGGATACAAGAAGGAGGGGCTGTGTGGAGGAGACTGGTATACAAGGAGGGGGGGCTGTGTGGAGGAGACTGGGATACAAGAAGGGGGGGCTGTGTGGAGGAGACTGTTATACAAGGAGGGGGGTTGTGTGGAGGAGACTGGGATACAAGAAGGGGGGGCTGTGTAGAGGAGACTGGTATACAAGAAGGAGGGGCTGTTTGGAGGAGACTGGTAAACAAGGAGGGGGGGCTGTGTGGAGGAGACTGGTATACAAGGAGGGGGGTTGTGTGGAGAAGACTGGGATACAAGAAGGGGGGCTGTGTGGAGGAGACTGGGATACACAGAGGGGGGCTGTGTGGAGGAGACTGATATACCAGAAGGGGGGGCTGTGTGGAGGAGACTGGGATACAAGAAGGGGGGGCTGTGTGGAGGAGACTGGTATACAAGGAGGGGATCTGTGTGGAGGAGACTGGTTTACAAGGAGGGGGGCTGTGTGGAGGAGACTGGTATACAAGGAGGGGGGTTGTGTGGAGGAGACTGGGATACAAGGAGGGGGGCTGTGTGGAGGAGACTGGGATACAAGGAGGGGGGCTGTGTGGAGGAGACTGGTATACAAGGAGGGGGGCTGTGTGGAGGAGACTGGTATACAAGGAGGGAGGCTGTGTGGAGGAGACTGGGATACAAGGAGGGGGGCTGTGTGGAGGAGACTGGTATACAAGAAGGGGGGCTGTGTGGAGGAGACTGGTATACAAGAAGGGGGGCTGTGTGGAGGAGACTGGTATACAAGAAGGGGGGCTGTGTGGAGGAGACTGGTATACAAGAAGGGGGGCTGTGTGGAGGAGACTGGGATACAAGGAGGGGGGCTGTGTGGAGGAGACTGGTATACAAGAAGGGGGGCTGTGTGGAGGAGACTGGTACACAAGGAGGGGGGGGCTGTGTGGAGGAGACTGGGATACAAGAAGGGGGGCTGTGTGGAGGAGACTGGGATACAAGAAGGGGGGGCTGTGTGGGGGAGACTGGTATACAAGAAGGGGGGCTGTGTGGAGGAGACTGGGATACAAGAAGGGGGGGGGGCTGTGTGGAGGAGACTGGGATACAAGAAGGGGGGGCTGTGTGGAGGAGACTGGTATACAAGAAGGGGGGCTGTGTGGAGGAGACTGGTATACAAGGAGGGGGGGCTGTGTGGAGGAGACTGGGATACAAGAAGGGGGGGGCTGTGTGGAGGAGACTGGTATACAAGAAGGGGGGCTGTGTGGAGGAGACTGGTATACAAGAAGGGGGGCTGTGTGGAGGAGACTGGGATACAAGGAGGGGGGTTGTGTGGAGGAGACTGGGATACAAGAAGGGGGGGGCTGTGTGGAGGAGACTGGTATACAAGGGGGGGGGGGCTGTGTGGAGGAGACTGGTATACAAGGAGGGGGGCTGTGTGGAGGAGACTGGTATACAAGAAGGGGGGCTGTGTGGAGGATACTGAGATACAAGGAGGGGGGCTGTGTGGAGGAGACTGGGATACAAGAAGGGGGGGCTGTGTGGAGAAGACTGGGATACAAGAAGGGGGGGGCTGTGTGGAGGAGACTGGGATACAAGAAGGGGGGGCTGTGAGGAGAAGACTGGGATACAAGGAGGGGGGCTGTGTGGAGGAGACTGGTATACAAGGAGGGGGCTGTGTGGAGGAGACTGGTATACAAGGATGGGGGCTGTGTGGAGGAGACAGGTATACAAGGAGGGGGACTGTGTGGAGGAGACAGGTATACAAGGAGGAGGTTGTTTGTGTGGAGGAGACAGGTATACAAGGAGGGGATCTGTGTGGAGGAGACTGGGATACAAGGAGGGGGGGGCTGTGCAGGGGACTGAGGTGCAAAGAAAGTGGGATGCAATGAAGGGGGGCTGAGGACACTGATGTAAAGGGGGAAGGTCTGTGATGTAAGGAGGGGAGCTGTGATGTAAATTGGGGGACTTGAATGGATAGAGGTATGTGATGTAAAGATGGCACTGTGTTGTAAAGGGGTGCTGTATTGCCACTATTTTTCTTCAGGCCAGGTCCAGAGACGCAGGTGGAGACCACGGCTGAAGAAATACGTGGAGAGGTGCCGCAACAAAACTCCACCCCTGCCACCTCCACCGAATACATGGACAGGGCAAAGGGGGGTGGAGTCAGGGGCAGAGCCAGGGGCAGCAAAATGAGGTTTCGCCTAGGGCAGAGGTCTCCAAACTTTTCAAAGGAATGCTTTATTGCCCTTTAGACTTTAGGAGGGCCGGATTGTGGCCAGCAGGGGTAGAAAATGTCATGGGCCCAACATCAGTGAGAATAAATATGGCCTCATGGTTGGTGGACCATAGGAGGAGTATTCCCCCTATTAGTAGGAGGAATAGTATTCCATTATTGGTATCGGTTTGGAGACAAGCCAAGGCTAACGCTGCGCACTGCGCTAAAACAAAGACGCATGGAAGTTCAGCTGCCAGCATCTAAAGTCAGAATACAGACTCCACAGATAATAGTAAAAAAAAATGCAGCGCTAGAACAGTAGCATAAAATAACAGAAAATCAAGCAGTGATAGAACTAATAAAAGTCCAATATCACAAGTCCATATATTGAAGAATGGATATACTGTAGTAGCCAACACCTGTGCTCTGTACAGATAAAAGGGCTATAAGTGAAGATAGGGTGATATTCCTCCACACCAGAGAGAATCTCGTTCCACACCCAGTGAGAGTAAGTAAGCCTGCTTACCAGTTATCCGTGACCACAGATAAAAGTGGTCTCACCAAGCATAGGGAAATGGTTCTCCCCAGAATCCTCATAGGCTCTCTTCAATTCTCACCAATCACTCGATACTCCTCTGCTGCCAGAGGAGGAATATTACCCTATCTTCACCTATAGCCCTTTTATCTGCACGGAGCATGGATGTTGGCTACTATACCCATTCTTCAATATATGGACTTGGGATATTGGACTTTTTTTAGTTCTATCATTGCTTGATATTCTTTAATTCTATGCTACTGTTCTAGCGCTGCATTTTTTAAATTTTACTGTAGTTTGGAGACCCCTGGCCTAGGGTGTGAAAAATCCTTACACCAGCCCTGATTTTGGGAGTTGTAGTCCACACACGCTCCCGGTTGGTGGAGAACTGAGAGCAGGGAAACGCAGCCAGGAAACTACAACTCCCAGATCTTGGAGGGAGGCAGCAGGGCGCGCCAGGGAGTCAGCACCCACATGACTGGCTCGGGCTGCATGTTTAGTTGACCCCAGGACAGGAGCATCACATCCCCAGGACTGGAAAAGGCCATGCAAACACCTGCTGAACTAACGCGGGCAGCTGCCATCACTGTGGTGAGAGACCCTGACACCCGCAGCTGAACCCCACATCCCATTCCACCCCCCCATACACCCTATTTACCCTGCCCTAGGCCAGTGCCCACCCAGTAACCTCAAAATAGCCATTAACCTTTGGGTCCTGCTGGCTGCTGGCCTTTGGGTCCTGCTGGCCGCTGGCCTTTGGGTCCTGCTGGCCTGTGGGTCCTGCTGGCTGCTGGTCTGTGTGTCCTGCTGGCTGCTGGCCTGTGGGTCCTGCTGGCCGCTGGCCGCTGGCCGCTGGCCTGTGGGTCCTGCAGGCCGCTGGCTTGTGGGTTCTGCTGGCCATGGCCTGTGGGTCCTGCTGGCCTGTTGGGCCTGCTGGTCACTAGCCTAGGGTGAACAGACATCTCTGGTTCCTGGGGACAGTCCCCGGACTGAGGACACTGTGCCTGGACCAAGTCTGTCCCCGGTTTTGTCCCCATTTTGCAAGACCAATCCGGGACGGGTGCACCACAAGCTGGGACAGTGGGAGGGCGCCCAGGAACCACCCTACCAAGGATCCCGCTGGGCCCAGCACCACCAGATCACACAGCAAGGATCTCCCACTTACCTGGCGGCCGCTGTCATACGAAGTCCCTCCTCCTGGGCTGGCTCCTATGATAGACAGCACACTGGTGACGTCTATCATAGGAGCCGGTCCAGGAGGCAGGACTTCGTATGGCAGTGGCTGTGCCGGGTAAGCGGGAGATCTCCGCTCTGTGTAATCCCGTTAACTCTTCTCTCTAATCCCCATGCACTGAACAGACTGCATTGATGGGCACTGGCGAGGCTGCATTGATGGGCACTGGTGAGGCTGCATTGATGGGCACTGGCAATGGTGAGCTGATTCGGTGGTTCAATGGGCCACTTGACTGGACTTGCCCCCCAGGCCTAAGGCTGCCAGCCCTCCCCTGCTTGGGAGACAGGGGCCACACTGGGGTAGAGATTCTGTCAGCTCTGCAGGGGCAGGTTCAGAGGTGGTTGACGCCACGCCAGCTTAAGCCAGGAATGGCACCAACCTCCTTTCCGCCCTCTGACAGGGACAGCTGATCCATGTGCCCTGTTTGGCTCACGTCCTTAACCTGGTGGTGCAGCGGTTCTTGGGCAGGTACCCGGGCTTACAGGATGTCTGTGTGCATTTCCGCAGGTCATATAATGCCACTGCTCGGCTGGCTGACCTCCAAAAGGAATTTAACCTGCCCAAGAACCGCCTAATCTGTGACATGACCAGCAGGTGGAACTCAACGTTCGCCATGCTGCAGAGGCTGCACACGCAACAGAGGGCCATCAATGAGTACGTGTGCAACTATGGCACCAGGACAGGGTCAGGGGAGCTTGTTTTTTTTCCCCCACACCAGTGGGCCATGATCAGGGATGCATGCACTGTCCTGTCACCATTTGAGGAGGCCACGAGGATGGTGAGTAGTGACAGTGCATGCATCAGTGACACTGTCCCTCTTGTCCACCTGTTGGAGCACACGCTGCGTGGAATAATGGACAGGGCACTTGAGGCAGAACAGAGGCAGGAAGAGGAGGACTTCCTTAGCTCTTAAAGCCCCCTTTATCCAGACAGTGTTCCTGCGTGCCCGCCGATCACACTGGAAGAGGACGAGGAGGAGGAGCATTGTGTCAGCATGGGGGTGGAGCCTAGCACTCAGCATCAGCAGCAGTCTTTAAGGGATCATTTACAGTCCAAAGAAACCCATGGACTTGTACGTGGCTGGGAGGAGGTGGCCGCGGATCATGTCGTCCTTAGTGACCCAGAGGACTCCGGACCGAATGCCTCAGCAAACCTACGCTGCATGGTCTCCCTGATCCTGCAAAGCCCATGGAAGAATCCTCGTATTCGTGATATCAACGAGAGGGATGATTACTGGCTGCCAACCCTCCTTGATCCACGTTACAAGGGTAAGGTTGCAGACCTTATCTTGCCGTCGCAGAGGGATCAGAGGATGAAACATCTTCAGGAGGCCTTGCAGAAAGGTTTGTGCAACACGTTTCCAGTGCCTGGGAGGTTACAATTTCCTGGTCCTCCTGGACAACGTGTTGCTGAGGCTTCGGTCAGTCACAGAAGGAGCGGTGGAGAAGGTGGCCATCTGACCGATGCGTTCAGACAATTTTTTAGTCCGCAGCTCCAAGGTATGATTGGTTCCAGCAACCATTACCAGCGTCTGATTCACATGGTGCAGGAATACCTAGGGGCAAGATCAGACTTGGACACCTTTCCCACTGAAAATCCTCTGGGTTACTGGGTCTTGAGGATGGATCACTGGCCAGAGCTTGCACAGTATGCAATTGAGCTACTGGCCTGTCCTGCATCCAGCGTTCTTTCGGAACCCACATTCAGTGCTGCTAGAGGGTTTGTAACCGATCACAGGGTGCGCCTGTCCACCGAATCGGTCGATCGACTGACCTTCATAAAAATGAATCAGTCTTGGATCACCAGCTACCAAGCACCTGATGCTGATGTAACCAAATAAGTTTTTTTTTAATGTGAGATCTCTTCAAGACTGCCTATGCTGATGCTGAGTGACTATCCTGTTATGCTGAGTGACTATCCTCTTCCTCCTCATTGTTCATGCTGATAGCTTGTAAGAACATTTTTGGTTCTGGGCACCGCCACCAGTGGCTAAGGCCCAATTTTTCTGCCCCTGTTTAACAGGGGCGTGTAATTAAATTTTTTGATGCAATACTTTGCATTCCTGCGCTCCAACTAGAGTATCTGTGAGGAGTTGCAGTGTTGTGGCACCAGCACCAGTGCCTAAGGCCCAATTTTTCAGCCCCTGTTTAACAGGGGCATGTAATTACTATTCTTGATCTAATATTTCACAGCAGGGCCCGTTCCTGCGCCCACCAAGAGTAACTGTGACGGCTTACAGTGTTGTGGCAACACCAACACCTAAGGCCCAAATTTCTGGAGAGTATATAGGGCAGGCCCCTACTTTCAAACATCCAACTTATAAATGACTCCTACTTGCAAACAGAAGGAGACAACAGGAAGTGAGAGGAAATCTACCCCTAGGAAGGGAAATTCTCTCCTGTAAGAGTTCCTTGTTTCACTAAAAACCCCAAATTTTCAAAATCCAATTGTTATTGGGACAGAAAGTGAGGTGAAATCTTCTGAACAGGTGCACAGACAGCAAAACAAAGGTTACAGAGGTGATAATCCTTCCCTATGTTTTCCAAAAAGCTTAAATATAGATTTTTTGGTTGGAGCTACACGTAAAAAACGTACCAGTTCAAAATTACAAACAGATTCTACTTAGGAACAAACCTACAGTCCCTGTCTTGTTTGCACAGCCTGTATACTGCTGTTCAGAGTACATAGGGCCTGGGGGCCCCACGCCTTTCCTTTTTTTATTTGGGTGCAGGGTTCCTCCTTAAGATCCATACAAGACCTACCAAGACCTTAAGGGGCTGGTAATGGTCTGGGGGGTCAGGAAAAAGAACGACCAATCCCCTGAGCGGATTAAAGCCAGATAAACACCCAAACAGGTATTAAAAGATTCTCTTAAACCTATGTGACATAGTCAAAATAAAAAAATAATAAAAAGGACTAGAGCAAAAATATATTACATGAAAACATAAGATATTGAGTGCATCGAAGGTTACCCTATCGATATCAAGCCGGTGAATCAAAACCCGCACCAGCACATATCTGTATGGGCATAGAGTGTATATTAGACATCACTACGCCATCTTGTGGAAACAAGAAAAACTAACACTAGTACGATTAATCAATGGTGACTGATGTGTACCAAATAAGTACAGAGATAATAAAGAACCTAAAAGATAAACTAAAATAGTGTGTATACTCCAAAGAGTAACAACCTCATAATATACATAAAAATACAATAATATGGACCCTTGATACAAGGGTCATTCAAATCAGGTGGCAACCAAAAGCGTTAGAAACGAAAAAAGCGAATATAAATAACAGTTGCATAATACCTTGCACCAAGGATCCACCCCTCCAATGACAGGTATACTTATCGATCCCTAGAAAAATAGTTTTATCCGGGTTTTTGTTATGGACTTCTAAATAATGCCTAGACACAGGATGTTTAGGGAAACCATTGAGGATATTCGTCACATGCTCATTGAATCTGACCCTGAGGGGGGCGCTTGGTCCTGCCCACATACTGCAGCCCACAATGGCATTGGAGCAGGTAATCCACCCCCTCAGTAGAGCATGTGATGAAAGGCCTGATTGTAAACTCCACTTGAGTACTAGAAGACCTAAAAGTATGGGTTCTCCTCTGTGCACATCCATTTAATAACCAAACCCTACATCTCCTGCATCTCTCTTAATGACAGGGGGGGTCAATGATGTTGATGGCAATAGTATCCCTGAGGGAGGGTGCCCCTCAATTAACCATCTGCGGTTTTGCAGGGAGAATGGTTTTGAGGGTGAGATCATTGGTAAGAATATGACAATGCTTTTTAATCATTTGACTCACTGTCCTAGGCTGGATGGAATAAGTCTTATAAATGGAATAGAAGGCACCCTATTATCATTGGGCATTCTTTCCTTGAGCAGATCACTCCTATTAATTGATAATACTTCTTCAAGAGTGTTTTTAAGAAGTATGTCCGAATAACTCTTCTCTAAAAAACGTTTAGTCAGGACATCCGCCTGCAGGAGAAACTCACTGCTGTCCGAGCAGTTCCGCCTCAGGCGAATGTACTGACTTTTAGGCACCGACCTAATCCAAGCCTCATGGGGACAACTATTGGTAGGGATAAATGAGTTGCGATCGGTGCTCTTGAAATAGGTGGCAGTGGTGAACTGACCATCCCTCACTGTAATGGTCAGATCTAAGAAGTTAATTTCATGCTGGCTGGCTTCATAGTTAAGAAAAATACCCCTGGTGTTGATATTAAGTTCCCCAAGGAAAGAGTCCAAGTCAGCCCTATCTCCATCCCATAGGAGGAGGATGTCGTCTATGTACCTAGCCCACAGAACCACCTGGGGTCTCTGTTGGGCATAGACGACATCCTCCTCCCAAAGAGCCATAAAGAGGTTCGCTAAACTAGGGGCGTATTTAGCCCCCATGGCGACCCCTCTGTCCTGCTTGTAAAACTGGCCCCCAAACCAAAAATAACTGCGAGATGCGGCAAAATGAAATAACTCTAGGATGAAAGAAATTTGCTCATCTAATAGGCCAGAGTCGCGCCTCAGAAAATGTTTGACAGCAAAAAGACCTAGACTATGTGGTTTTCTCAACTATGAAGCCAGCCAGCATGAAATTAAATTCTTAGATCTGACCATTATTCCATCCAGCATAGGACAGTGAGTCAAATGATTAAAAAGCATTGTCATATTCTTACCAATGATCTCACCCTCAAAACCATTCTCCCTGCAAAAACCGCAGGTGGTTTATAGAGGGGCACTCTCCCTCAGGGGTACTATGGCCACCAACATCATTGAACCCCTGTCATTAAGAGGGTTTTTTTGATAACCTTACGGGATTTTACCAATGCAGGAAATGTAGGATTTGTTCATTAAATGAACAAGGAGAACCCATACTTTTAGGTCTTCTAGTACTCAAGTGGAGTTCACGATTAGGCCTTTCATCACATGCTGAGGGGGTGGTTTACCGCTCCAATGCCCTTGTGGGCTGCAGTATGTGGGCAGGACCAAGCGCCCCCTCAGGGTCAGACTCAATGAGCATGTGACGAATATCCTCAATGGTTTTCCTAAACATCCTGTGTCTAGGCATTATTTAGAAGTCCATAACAAAAACCCAAATAAAACTATTTTTC
Organism: Lithobates clamitans; assembly: GCA_037952925.1. Classification (NCBI taxonomy): domain Eukaryota; kingdom Metazoa; phylum Chordata; class Amphibia; order Anura; family Ranidae; genus Lithobates; species Lithobates clamitans. The sequence goes on along the minus strand of JBBGZY010001670.1, from coordinate 481,278 downwards.
TAGGGATAGATAAGTATACCTGTCATTGGAGGGGTGGATCCTTGGTGCGAGGTATTTCTCGACTAGAAATGGCATAGATACATAGAATTAAGTCAAATAACAATCAGTAGCAGCGCTGAATAACCTAAAGATGTACACCAAGGATAGCATACAAAGTGCAAATATTGATGTCATATACAGGTACATGTATGTGAAACCAGCCCATATACTAAATTATATAAAATAGAAAAACAGCTCTGAATGGGCATCAATAAAGTTCATCCAGATGCAAGTGAAAAAGTCAAACGATCTATAGTAATATCTCCAAAGTGATGTTGCTGGGTAAACATATGAATCCTCCACCGCACCACTGTGATAACACCGGTAAAATTATATGCTTACCACAAGGCAAGCTCAGGTAAGCTTGTGACCTTGACCCGGTTGGGGCCTTTAAACAGAAGGGATGATTGGAAGGGGATGGTCCACCAAACCGCATGGAGATCGGTCCCAGAAAAAACTTTCCACATACACCTCCAAGGTACCGGAATAAATATCACTCAGGGGTTCCCCAGGAAAAAAGAGGGAATGGACATAGCGTAATCCAGATAACTAATTTATTCTTTAAAAGATAGAAACTGCACTTACATTGTATCAGGAAAATACAAGCATAAAAGTAGCAGAAGCCGGCCCGCTACAGCGTTCACCCGTCCACACACGGACCACGCGAGATGTCATCACGTCAGCTCCTCCTGACGGGCGTTTTGTCACACGATGACGTCGTCTGGGGCACGGGCGACGCACTGACGTGTCGCGTATAAATAATAACAGTGGAAAACCGAGCCTCGATATGAATCCAGACCAGGAAATCATCTAGCGCTCCACCTAAAGCACATGGAGCGAGTCCAATTCGGCCATTTTTAACAATGGAAGAACAGACCTGGCAACAAATCAAACCCAAAGTAAACAAAAAAGCATAAATACATTTAAAAAACTCATATCAAGATCATTTAACCTCCACTAGGCATTAACCGGATTGAGTTATTCATAACCATAGGATACCACGGGGGCTGATTCAGGTTATAAATGAAGTTACTATAATTTGGGAATATATAAAATATATTACTTAAAATTTTATTGATTATAAATTATATATAAAATTATATATAAAGAATAACAAGTAGACAATAAAAAATGTAAAATAAATATAAAAGGAGAAACAGAGAGGCAGACTAAATAAATATATTATAATACAAATCATTAAAAAGATATAAAGTTCTTTTAAGAAAAATTCCTAATGGGAATCACATTAGTGGGTTCTCATAGGAGTCAGTAAGGTCAGGTGACCTATACCAGGCAAGGGACACTAATACCCCACCCTCTCCCAGGAAAATTAAATCTGAATACCTAAAATAGTTAAACTCTTAGAGGGGACCCATCGCTACACTAAGACAGGACAAAAATGATTTCCTGTGGACCACAACAAGTTTGGTTTGCACAAATGCATGAATCAAACACCTAAATATAATAAATGCTATCTCCTACATTGATCAAATCAATTCTACTGGACTAATATCCTCCATAATCTCACACAGCTAAATTGATGTCATTCCGGAGGAGGGGAAACACAAATTCAAATCCCCTCATTTATGTTATACAGGTATATCAAAAGACCCCTATTGGGTATATGCCTAGACTCCTCCCCCATACCCCAAACAGAATTTGCACTTAAGAATTGTCAATGAAGGCATTTGTATCAATATCCACATTAAGTCCATATGGGGTATAGCACCTAATTTTTTGGATCCATAGCATCTCAAGTCTGGAGATACTCCTAACGAGAGAGCTACCTCTCCAATGTGGCCGGTATTTGTCAATCCCCAAGAAAATTGTATTGGAAGGATCTTTATTATGCATGTTTAAATAATGCTTAGAAACTGAATGTTTTGGGAATCCATTTTTTATGTTGGTAATATGTTCATTTAGTCTGACGGAGAGGGGTCGCCTAGTCCTGCCCACATATTGTAACCCGCAAGGGCACTGGAGCAGGTTAGCGACCCCCTCCGTCGAACATGTGATAAATGGCTCAATAACGTGTTCCCTTTGTGTGCTGTGAGCTGTAAACCTTTGAGTGCATCTTTGTATACCTCTATTGATAGAGCACACTCGACATCTACCACATTTGTAGTATCCTGTCAGATTACCAAAAAAACAAGATTTCTTAACGGGGGGGGTCCAAAACATTGGGGGCCAGTCTATCCTTGAGACTCGATGCCCCTCTGAATACCACCTGTGGTTTGGCAGTTAGGATACATTTAAGAACAGGGTCATTTTCCAAGATGTACCAGTCAATGAAAAGGTGGCTAGGTGGTACCGTAAGATGCAGCACCTCATCCCCAAAATGATCAGATATCTAATAGGTGTGTGGACAGGGGATTATAGCGGTGCTAGGGTCAGGGGGTATAAAGAAGAAAAGCACGAAAAAGAGAAAATTGTAAAAAGCAAAAAATTACAAAGTTTATTAATAATAATACATAGGTAGAAAATTACATTTGGAACAATTAACACTTAAAATAAGTACGTATACTGTATGTGACCCATAGTATGATGGAGTAGGCCAGATGGAGATGGCCGTCGAAAAAGGGGCTCGATTTCCTACATGTTTCGCCAAGACATTGGCTTCTTCAGGGAACAAGAGCTCAAAGAATAAATATAAAGCAAGGGTTCTGTATATGGAGATATAGAAAACATCATGTGAGCAAAGGTGTTTAGCAATACAGTACTTAATATACACTCAAAAGAATTAGCATTGTGGCTGGACAATCATGCAATTCCACGGCCCCATCAATTCCGGCAACGCAAACGTACCTGCGGCGTCGGCACCGAGGGGGGGGGGGGCGCACGGAGGCGTCACCGCAAGGGAATGAGCAGGCCGCGCCGTATGATATGCCTGCAGGGGGTATACAGTAGACCTGGCAATGGAATGTATTAACATTGTATGAGTAATTGTTGAATTTGGCATACGAGGAGCAAGAGACAATTATACGTCAGTTGTGTGAAGCTAAAATATGTAGATGTATATACATGGTGTATCTGAATCTCGTTAGAAAGGTATAAACTCACGTTTTTCTTTAAAAACGATAGAATAAGGTGGACACGGAGTGCCTGTGGATGGATGCACACACACAGCAAGGCAGTCAATGGAATCAACAAGACCAGCAATCAGTTGAAAGAAGGCCTGAGTGGAAGAGTAGATTGCTTCAAGGGTAATACTAGTGGTCACTCTAGATTAAACAAGGCAAAGGTCATCCAGGGGGTACTTACCTAATGTGATCGGCTATCAGGTGGAGATCTGATAGTGATGCAATCATACGTATGAGATGTCTAGCTTAGAGGTTTTTTAATAGATTTTCTTTAAAGTAGGGCAGCTATTACGGTGCATCCTAAAAAGAGTAGATGTAGGGGGAAAGTTTAGGACAACATAGATTCTATTGGACAAAAACAGGGCTGCTGAAAGGGTAGGGAGTATCTTACCTAATCAGCCAAATAACAGACAGTGTTACTCAGAGAAAGTCAGCGTTGGCCAAGAGAATGGATGATAGGTCCAGAGTGGCTCCTAGAAATAATGTTTAGGAGCACGATAAGTGGTATACAGGAAAAGGAATTGTTGCAGGATGCCATAAAAAAAGGGAGATTACCTGAATGCTGTGTGTGGAATAGATGCAGGCACGTCCCTCGTCCAATAGAGGAACTGAGGGACTGGCCGGTTACTAATATACCCCCCACACCTGATCGAATGCTGATCAGGTGTGCGGACGCAAATGAGGGGCATCCGCGCCTGCGCACAGCGCGGTGCCGCGGAACTACACGTTCCATCATGCACCGCGTGCACATGCTCAGGACAAGCGGGCCGTGTGGTGAATGGGAGAGCGAGACGCCACGGAATGGGAGGTGCCAAGGCGCCATCCTCTCCCATCGGCCGATGGAAACAAAGGGACCAGGGAGTCCGAGTGCGGCGCGGACGCCCTGGGCATGTATATGTATATGTCATATAGGTTTTAAGAGAATCTTTTAATACCTGTTTGGGTGTTTCCTGGCTTTAATCCGCTCAGGGGATTGGCCGTTTGTTTTCCCGCCACTGAGAGGTCACAACGAGGCGTGGTTATACTTACCTATTTATTGCGATGAGTCAGAGCGTCGCCCGTTCCCCAGACTACGTAAGTTATAGACAAAACATACGTCGGGAGGTTGACGCTTTCATGTCATTGCGATCTTGTTGAGAACGGGCGCTCGCTATGCCGGCCGGCGAACTGCTCTTTTAAACTTCATTTTCTGTAAGTGTTTTACCTTTTCTAATAAATCGTTTATACTGGATTTACGCTATGGCCACCTTTCTTTTGTCCTCATGCCTTTGAGTTCGGGTTGGTGCACCATCCATCGCACTTCTGCAGTCACGCTGCACACAGAGAAGCCTCATCATTAGCCGGACATTTGGATCTGGGTCCGCATACAAGCTTGATTTGCTTGCTTTTTGGTAAGCGTGTATTTCATGTGGTGGAGGATCACTGTGAGCGGTGTTTATTTCAAATTTTCTCACGCCAGCTTCCACTGAGAATTATCGAGGGAATATTCTTTGGGACCTTCCTTATTATCATAAAAGATCTTTTGGATGTTACACTATATGAACTTTAATATGCACTGATTGATTTTATGCACTTATGATTTCATAATCTATATGTTCCTGTATAGTTTTTACCCCTTGTTTGTTGGTACTTTCTCAAAAGATTTCCTGGATTTCTCATTCCATTAACCTTGATATGCACGAATTGATTTTTATGCACTCATATATTCATCATGGTATAGCGCAGTTCTTTCCTTGTTTTTTGTGTTTCTTTGAGTTTATCACGCGGTTGAACTGCTTCTTTTTTTTGGGGGGGGGGGGGAGGTTTCTGTGGTAGCGCTGTAATTTTCTGTTTTATAATGGGCTGGGGGGGGGGGGGTTCTCAATGATTTTCATCCATATTGCTTTAGAAATGTCATTTTGAGCAGGGACTGTTCTAAACACGGGAAACACGCACCACTTTACAGGTATACCATAGACACCCCCCCAGGCACGATATTTAAAGGAATATTTCACTTTTATTTTTTCACTTTAAGCATCATTAAAATCACTGCTCCCGAAAAAACGGCCTGTTTTAAAACTTTTTTTGCATTGATACATGTCCCCTGGGGCAGGACCCGGGTCCCCAAACCCTATTAAGGACAATAACTTGCATATTAGTCTTTAAAATTCACACTTTTGTTTTCTCATGTTCGAGTCCCATGGACTTTAACAGGGTTTGAAAGATCGCGCAAACTCCATTCGAATGTTATGATGCAAACCGAACCGGGGGGGTGTTCGGCTCATCCCTACTCACCAGTGCCCATCAACACAGCCTCATCAGTGCCTATCAGCGCAGCCTCATCAGTGCCCATAAAATTCAGCTTGTTCAGTGCCCATCAGCTCAGCCTGTTCAGTGCCCATCAATGCAGCCTGTTCAGTGTCCAGCAGTTCAGCCTGTTTAATGCCCAAAAATGAAGGCTGTTCAGTGCCCAGCAGCTCAGCCTGTTCAGTGCCCATAAATGCAGCCTGTTCAATGCCCAAAAATGCAGCCTGTTCAGTGCCCATACATTCAGCCTGTTCAGTGTCCATCAATGCAGCCTGTTCCGTGCCCATCAATGCAGCCTGTTCAGTGCCCAGCAGCTCAGCCTGTTTAGTGCCTAGCAGCTCAACCTGTTCAGTGCCCATAAATGCAGCCTGTTCTGTGCCCATCAATGCTGTCTGTTCAGTGCCCATCAATGCAGCCTGTTCAGTGCCCATAAATGCAGCCTGTTCAGTGCCCATAAATGCAGCCTGTTCAGTGCACATAAATGCAGCCTGTTCAGTGCCCAGCAGCTCAGCCTGTTCAGTGCCCATAAATACAGCCTGTTCACTGCCCATAAATACAGCCTGTTCAGTGCCTATGAATGCAGCCTGTTCAGTGCCCATCAATGCAGCCTGTTTAGTGCCCATCAATGCAGCCTGTTTAGTGCCCATCAATGCAGCCTGTTTAGTACCCATCAATGCAGCCTGTTCAGTGCCCAATCATTACCAGTGTGCTGCCTATCATCGGGTCCAGGAGGAGGTACTTCGTCTGACAGCCAGGTAAGCTGGAGATCCCCACTCCTTATCATCCGTCTTCTCTCCTTACTAAGCGGGACTTAACAGAGGATGGATGGGGGGTGTTTCCGCACTGGATCGACATTTTACAGCCCAGGCAAATATAGACGTTCTCAGCCCTGCAAAGTGGGGACAAAACCAGGGACAGACTTCCTCCGGGGAAAGTGTCCTCAATCCGGGGACCTCTGGTCACCTTATCGTAGGTGGGCTTTCATTTTTAGAATATGTTAGAAATTATTAAATTCTAGATAACACATTAGATTTTATTGGCATAACCGCACTAAGCACAAGGAAGAGTAATGACCCAGGTAATCAAATGATTTACTGTACTCAGGAATATGTGTGCTGCTGTAGAAATGTATACAGTATGCATATCTCCCAACTTTCTAAGATAGGAATGAGGGACACTCTTTTAGGAAATGTATGTAGGCATAGGACACACCCCCTGTCTCACCACCCTTAAAGGAGAATTTTACAAAAAAAATAGTTAACGTTATACTAAAGTCTCATTTTTTTTGTTAAAAATAACAAACATTTCATACTTACCTGCACTGTGTAGTGGTTTTGCACAGAGCAGCCCAGATCCTCCTCCTCTCAGGTCCCTCTTTGGTGCTCCTGGCCCCTCCCTCCTGTTGAGTGCCTCCACAGCAAGAGGCTTGCTATGGGGGAACCCAAGCCGAGCTGCAGCTCTGTGTGTGTCCATTCAGACATGGAGCCATGGCCGTCCCCGCCCCCTCTCTCTCCTTATTGGCTCAATGACTTTGATTGACATCAGCGGGAGCCAATGGCATTTTGCTGCTGTCTCAGCCAATGAGGAGGGAGAGTCCAAGACAGCAGTCTCTTGTGCAATATCGCTGGATCTAGATGGGGCTCAGGTAAGTTTTAGGGGGGCTGAGGGGGACTGCTGCACACAGAAGGCTTAAGGACCGCCTCACGCCCATGTACGTCGGCAAGGCGGCACGGGCAGGCAGAATTACGTACATACACGTGATTTGCCTCCCGCAGGTGGGGGGTCCGATCGGACACCCCCCCGGTGCCCGAGGCGGTCCTCTTTTGTCCCCCGGCGATCGGAGGTGAGGGGGAGGCCATCCCTTCGTGGCCCCCCCCTCGCGATCGCCGCCGGCCAATAGGAACATTCCTTTGCTGTTGTATGCTAAACAGCAGCAAAGGAAATGATGTCATCTCTCCTCAGCTCGGTATTTTCCGTTCCGGCGCCGAGGAGAGAAGACTGAAATGTGAGTGCACAAACACTACACACACAGTAGAACATGCCAAGCACACAAAACACCCCGATTCCCCCCCCCCCCGATCGCCCCCCCATCACCCCCCAATCACCCCCCCTGTCACAAACTGACACCAAGCAGTTTTTTTTTTTCTGATTACTGCATGGTGTCAGTTTGTGACAGTTACAGTGTTAGGACAGTTAGGGTTAGCCCCCTTTAGGTCTAGGGTACCCCCCTAACCCCCCTATAAAAGTTTTAACCCCTTGATCACCCCCCGTCACCAGTGTCACTAAGCGATCATTTTTCTGATCGATGTATTAGTGTCGCTGGTGACGCTAGTTAGGGAGGTAAATATGTAGGTTCGCCATCAGCGTTTTATAGCGACAGGGACCCCCATATACTACCTAATAAAGGTTTTAACCCCTTGATTGTCCCCTAGTTAACCCTTTCACCACTGATCACCGTATAAGTGTTACGGGTGATGCTGATTAGTTCGTTCATTTTTTATAGTGTCAGGGCACCCGCCGTTTATTACCGAATAAAGGTTTATCCCCCTGATCGCCCGGCGGTGATATGCGTCGCCCCAGGCAGCGTCAGATTAGCGCCAGTACCGCTAACACCCACGCACGCAGCATACGCCACCCTTAGTGGTATAGTATCTGAACGGATCAATATCTGATCCGATCAGATCTATACTAGCATCCCCAGCAGTTCCCAAAAACGCAGTGTTAGTGGGATCAGCCCAGATACCTGCTAGCACCTGCGTTTTGCCCCTCCGCCCGGCCCAGCCCAGCCCACCCAAGTGCAGTATCGATCGATCACTGTCACTTACAAAACACTAAACGCATAACTGCAGCGTTCGCAGAGTCAGGCCTGATCCCTGCGATCGCTAACAGTTTTTTTGGTAGCATTTTGGTGAACTGGCAAGCACCAGCCCCAGGCAGCGTCAGGTTAGCGCCAGTAGCACTAACACCCACGCACGCACCGTACACCTTCCTTAGTGGTATAGTATCTGATCCGATCAGATCTATACTAGCGTCCCCAGCAGTTTAGGGTTCCCAAAAACGCAGTGTTAGCGGGATCAGCCCAGATACCTGCTAGCACCTGCGTTTTGCCCCTCCGCCCGGCCAAGCCCAGCCCATCCAAGTGCAGTATCGATCGATCACTGACACTTACAAAACACTAAACGCATAACTGCAGCGTTCTCAGAGTCAGGCCTGATCCCTGCGATCGCTAACAGTTTTTTTGGTAGCATTTTGGTGAACTGGCAAGCACCAGCCCCAGGCAGCGTCAGGTTAGCGCCAGTACCACTAACACCCACGCACGCAGCATACACCTCCCTTAGTGGTATAGTATCTGATTGGATCAATATCTGATCAGATCAGATCTATACTAGCATCCCCAGCAGTTTAGGGTTCCCAAAAACGCAGTGTTAGTGGGATCAGCCCAGATACCTGCTAGCACCTGCGTTTTGCCCCTCGGCCCAGCCCAGCCCACCCAAGTGCAATATCGATCGATCACTGTCACTTACAAAACACTAAACGCATAACTGCAGCGTTCGCAGAGTCCGGCCTGATCCCTGCGATCGCTAACAGTTTTTTTGGTAGCGTTTTGGTGAACTGGCAAGCACCCACGGCCTAGTACACCCCGGTCATAGTCAAACCAGCACTGCAGTAACACTTGGTGACGTGGCGAGTCCCATAAGTGCAGTTCAAGCTGGTGAGGGGGCAAGCACAAGTAGTGTCCCGCTGCCACCAAAAAGACAAACACAGGCCCGTCGTGCCCATAATGCCCTTCCTGCTGCATTCGCCAATCCTAATTGGGAACCCACCGCTTCTGCAGCGCCCGTACTTCCCCCATTCACATCCCCAACCAAATGCAGTTGGCTGCATGAGAGGCATTTTCTTTATGTCCTCCCGAGTACCCCTACCCAATGAACCCCCCCAAAAAAGATGTTGTGTCTGCAGCAAGCGCGGATATAGGCGTGACACCCGCTATTATTGTCCCTCCTGTCCTGACAATCCTGGTCTTTGCATTGGTGAATGTTTTGAACGCTACCATTCACTAGTTGAGTATTAGCGTAGGGTACAGCATTGCGCAGACTAGGCACACTTTCACAGGGTCTCCCAAGATGCCATCGCATTTTGAGAGACCCAAACCTGGAACCGGTTACAGTTATAAAAGTTAGTTACAAAAAAAGTGTAAAAAAAAATATATATATATAAAATAAAAAAAAATAGTTGTCGTTTTATTGTTCTCTCTCTCTCTATTCTCTCTCTCTATTGTTCTGCTCTTTTTTACTGTATTCTATTCTGCAATGTTTTATTGTTATTATGTTTTATCATGTTTGTTTTTCAGGTATGCAATTTTTTTTATACTTTACTGTGCTTTATTGTTAACCATTTTTTTGTCTTCAGGTACGCCATTCACGACTTTGAGTGGTTATACCAGAATGATGCCTGCAGGTTTAGGTATCATCTTGGTATCATTCTTTTCAGCCAGCGGTAGGCTTTCATGTAAAAGCAATCCTAGCAGCTAATTAGCCTTTTACAAGCCGTGGGAGGGAATGCCCCCCCCCCCCACCGTCTTCCGTGTTTTTCTCTGGCTCTCCTGTCTCAACAGGGAACCTGAGAATGCAGCCGGTGATTCAGCCAGCTGACCATAGAGCTGATCAGAGACCAGAGTGGCTCCAAACATCTCTATGGCCTAAGAAACCGGAAGCTACGAGCATTTTATGACTTAGCTTTCGCCAGGTGTAAATAGCGCCATTGGGAAATTGGGGAAGCATTTTATCACACCGATCTTGGTGTGGTCAGATGCTTTGAGGGCAGAGGAGAGATCTAGGGTCTAATAGACCCCAATTTTTTTCAAAAAAGAGTACCTGTCACTACCTATTGCTATCATAGGGGATATTTACATTCCCCGAGATAACAATAAAAATTATTAAAAAAAAAAAAATGAAAGTAACAGTTTAAAAATAGGATAAAAAAAAAAAAAAATAATAAAGAAGAAAAAAAAAAAAAAGCACCCCTGTTCTCGCGCTAAGGCGAACGCAAGCGGCGGTCTGTCGTCAAACGTAAACAGCAATTGCACCATGCATGTGAGGTATCACCGCGAAGGTCAGATCGAGGGCAGTAATTTTTGCAGTAGACCAACTCTGTAAATCTAAAGTGGTAACCTGTAAAGGCTTTTAAAGGCTTTTAAAAATGTATTTATTTTGTTGTAAAGCATGTCATGTTTGGTATCCATGTACTCGGCCTAAGATCATCTTTTTTATTTCATCAAACATTTGGGCAATATAGTGTGTTTTAGTGCATTAAAATTTAAAAAAGTGTGTTTTTTCCCCAAAAAATGCATTTGAACAATCGCTGCGCAAATACTGTGTTAAAAAAAAAAATGAAACACCCACCATTTTTATCTGTAGGGCATTTGCTTTAGAAAATATATAATGTTTGGGGGTTCAAAGTAATTTTCTTGCAAAAAAAATTACTTTTTCATGTAAACAAAAAGTGTCAGAAAGGGCTTTGTCTTCAAGTGGTTAGAAGAGTGGGTGATGTGTGACATAAGCTTCTAAATGTTGTGCATAAAATGCCAGGACAGTTCAAACCCCCCCCCCAAATGACCCCATTTTGGAAAGTAGACACCCCAAGCTATTTGCTGAGAGGCATGTCGAGTCCATGGAATATTTTATATTGCGACACAAGTTGCGGGAAAGAGACCAATTTTTTTTTTATGCACAAAGTTGTCACTAAATGATATATTGCTCAAACATGCCATGGGAATATGTGAAATTACACCCCAAAATACATTCTGCTGCTTCTCCTGAGTACGGGGATACCACATGTGTGAGACTTTTTGGGAGCCTAGCCGCGTACGGGACCCCGAAAACCAAGCACCGCCTCCAGGCTTTCTATGGGCGTGAATTTTTGATTTCACTCTTCACTGCCTATCACAGTTTCGGAGGCCATGGAATGCCCAAGTGGCACAAAACCCCCCCAAATGACCCCATTTTGGAAAGTAGACACCCAAAGCTATTTGCTGAGAGATATAGTGAGTATTTTGCAGACCTCACTTTTATTCACAAAGTTTTGAAAATTGAAAAAAAAAAATGTTTTTTCTTGTCTTTCTTCATTTTCAAAAACAAATGAGAGCTGCAAAATACTCACCATGCCTCTCAGCAAATAGCTTGGGGTGTCTACTTTCCAAAATGGGGTCATTTGGGGGGGGGGGTTGTGCCACCTGGGCATTCCATGGCCTCTGAAACTGTGATAGGCAGTGAAGAGTGAAATCAAAAATTTACACCCTTAGAAATCCTGAAGGCGGTGATTGGTTTTCGGGGCCCCGTACGTGTATACTCAGGAGAAGCAGCTGAATGTATTTTGGGGTGCAATTCCACATAGGCCCATGGCCTGTGTGAGCAATATATCATTTAGTGACAACTTTTTGTAAATATTTTTTTTGTTGTCATTATTCAAATCACTTGGGACAAAAAAAAAAAATATTCAATGGGTTCAACATGCCTCTCAGCAATTTCCTTGGGGTGTCTACTTTCCAAAATGGGGTCATTTGGGGGGGGGTTGTACTGCCCTGCCATTTTAGCACCTCAAGAAATGACATAGGCAGTCATAAACTAAAAGCTATGTAAATTCCAGAAACCCTAGTTTGTAGACGCTATAACTTTTGCGCAAACCAATAAATATACGCTTATTGACATTTTTTTTACCAAAGACATGTGGCCGAATACATTTTGGCCTAAATGTATGACTAAAATTGAGTTTATTGGATTTTTTTATAACAAAAAGTAGAAAATATCATTTTTTTTCAAAATTTTCGGTCTTTTTCCGTTTATAGCGCAAAAAATAAAAACCACAGAGGTGATCAAATACCATCAAAAGAAAGCTCTATTTGTGGGAAGAAAAGGACGCAAATTTCGTTTGGGTACAGCATTGCATAACCGCGCAATTAGCAGTTAAAGCGACGCAGTGCCAAATTGGAAAAAGACCTCTGATCCTTAGGCAGCATAATGGTCCGGGGCTCAAGTGGTTAATGCATAGAATGCATTAAGATAAAAAACCTACTGCCTTTACAACCACTTTAAACCCACAAGTGCTTTTTTTTTTTACCACTACTATTCCTTTATACTGGCTTTTGAAATTTGCAAATGCAGCAATTTAGAAATTGGAGAAAAGGTTTAGCACTGGGAAACACTTTTTGAAAGATAAACAGTGCATTTTATTTACAACTATATAGATTATTTAAAATGAGGGACAATTGAGGAGGAAGGAGTGACAGAGGGACTTTGTTACAAATGAGGGACAGTCCCTCGAAATTAGGGACAGTTGGAAGCTTTGAGTATGATCACAGCATTGTGCATTTGCGGCCATTAGACTATCTGCAGCAATGCCATCCCATATTCAGGCTCGGACACATCAATGAACACAGCTTATATCTGTACATTAAGAGAGATTTTCACACATTTTCATCTAGTACCTTTGTTGATTTGTCTGTCTCATTTAGATCCAGCAGGACATGTTTTAATGTACTATATTACCAAACGCATTGGGATGCCTACCTTTACACACACATGAACGTTAATGGCATCCTAATTTTAATCTGTAGGGTTCAATATTGAGTTGGCCCACCCTTTGCAGCTATAACAGCTTCGACTCTTCTGGGAAGGCTGGCCACAAGGTTTAGGAGTGTGTCTATGGGAATGTTTGCCCATTCTTCCAGAAGCGCATTTGTGAGGTCAGGCACTGATGTTGAACAAGAAGGCCTGGCTCGCAGTCTCCTCTCTAATTCATCCCAAAGGTGTTCTAGAAGGTTGAGGTCAGGACTGCAGGACAGCCAAGTTCCTTCACCCCAAACTCGCTCATCCATGTCTTTATGGACCTTACTTTGTGCACTAGTCCAAATCATTTGGTGGAGGGGGATTATGGTGTGGAGTCGTTTTTCAGGGGTTGGGCTTGGCCCCTTAGTTCCAGTGAATGGAACTGTTAAGGTATCTGCATACCAAGACGTTTTGGACAATTTCATGCTCCCAACTATGTGGGAACAGTTTGGGCGTACCCCTTCCTGTTCCAACATGAACCCCAGTGCACAATGCAATGTCCATACAGACATGGATGAGAGAGTTTGGGGTGGAGGAACTTGACTGGCCTGCACAGAATCCTGACCTCAACCCAATAGAACACCTTTGGGATAATTTAGAGTGCAGATTGCAAGCCAGGCCTTCTCTCCAACATCAGTACAACAGAGAAGGCTTGCCGCTCCAGGTGAGATGAGGAAACCTAATGGAACTCATAGGTGCCTGCCTCGGATCGCCTTCGCAATCAATATGAGAAAAAGAATAGGCTGCACACCACGATTGTGATACAAAATCCTTATTATTATGATTAAGCACTTATAACAGTGTGAAACATGCCTACCAGGCAATCTGTTCTTGTGGTGTCACTCTTGGATGTCCCAAAAGGATTTTGGATCACAATCGTGGTGTGCAGCCTATACTTTTTCTCATCTACAACATCAGTGCCTGACCTCACAAATAGAGTGGAAGTAGAAGAATGGTCAAACATTCCCATAGACACACTCCTAAACCTTGTGAACAGCCTTCTCAGAAGAGTTGAAGCTGTTATAGCTGCAAAGGGTGGGCCAACTCAATATTGAACCCTACGGACTAAGACTGGCTTGCCATTAAAGTTCTTGTGCGTGTAAAAGCAGGCGTCCCAATGTTTTTGGTAAAATAGTGAATCTCTTTATTAGTTTACAACAAGGGCGTCCAACCTGCAGGCCCTGGGCCGCATGAGACGGCTATGAATGTGGGCCAACGCAAAATTTTAAGCTTACTTAACCACTTGCCGACCGCCGCATGTACATATACGTCGGCAGAATGGCACGGCTGCGCAAATGGGCGTACCTGTACATCTCTTTGAATTTGCCGCCGTGTGGTCGCTTGTGCGCCGGCGGGCTCCGTAAGTAGGATCGCGGGTCCCGCGGACTCGATGTCCACGGGGATACCCGCGATCATCTCACGGAGCTGAAGTACGGGCAGATGCTAATGTAAACAAGCATCTCACTGTTCTGCCTAGTGATACTGTCACTGATCATAGCTCCCTGTAATCGGGAGCGGTGATCAGTGACGTGTCACTCGTAGCCACGCCCCCTAACAGTTAGAAGCACTCCCTAGGACACACTTAACCCCTTCCTAGCCAGCTAGTGGTTAACCCCTTCACTGCCAGCGTCATTTTTACAGTAATCAGTGCAATTTTATAGCACTGATCGCTGTAGAATGACAATGGTCCCAAAAATGTATCAAAATTGTCCGATGTGTGCACCATAATGTCGCAGTTACAATAAAAATTGCAGATCGCCGCCATTACTAGTAAAAAAAAACTTAGTAATAAAAATGCCATAAAACTAACTCCTATTTTGTAGATGCTATAACTTTTGCACAAACTAATCAATAAATGCTTATTGCGATTTTTTTTACCAAAAATATGTAGAAGAATACGTATCAGCCTAAACTGAGGGAAAAAAATGTTGTTTTTTTTTTATATATATTTTTTAGGTATATTTATTATAGTAAAAAGTAAAAAATAATGCGTTTTTTTCAAAATTGTCACTCTATTTTTGTTTTGTTTGGGAGCCACGTCGCATTACTGCGCAATTGTCAGTTAAAACGACGCAGTGCCGAATCGCAAAAAGTGCTCTGGTCTTTGGCCAGTCAAATGGTCCGGGGCTTAAGTGGTTAAAAATTTTTTTTTTTTTTTTTTAGTAAAAATGCATTTACACTCAACAAACACATGCAGCTGCAAAAATAAATTGACAGTGTCTCTTTACTGGACTGTTATACGTTTTTTTTTTTTTTCAAATATAATTTTATTGAATTTTTGACAAGGAAAAGAGAAAACAAAAACAAATAAGAAAAAAGAAAAAGCATATCATAATAAATATAATACCTCCGTGATCTTTCTATTAGCATTCTGACAAATACCGTTATCATATATCCTTTCCATTAAAGTGTTCCATTCTATCTGCATGGAAACTGGCCTATGACATCATTTATCCTCTTTAGATTCGTGAATCCGTCTTTGTAGTCCATAGGTATATCAACCACCATGCAGTATTACAATATAACCGGAATGACATCTTTCCAATATTTGCTTATTCTTACACAATTCCATCATAGTTGGTGTGAATGGAAAGTTGTCTGTTACTGAAATAATAGACCACTTATTGCACAGAAAAAAGAAAAAAATATATATAAGAAGTAAAGGCAGAGTGGAAGGGGTGAGAAAAAGAGGAGGGGGGGAGGGTTATAGATAGACGCGAGCGCGATGGATCCGGCCAAGGTTCTATCCCGTAGCCGCTACCTAGTCAAGGGGTTCTCAAGAATTTAGTAAGGTTTGTCCTTCATCTGAGAAAATATATATGTTCCAGGATAACCAGTTTCTTGAATGTTTGTCTTGTTTGTGTTGGGCAGTCAGTATTAGGTCTTCCATCTTTTTGATTTCTTCAACTCTACATAGCCACATTCCCACCGTAGGGGGTGTACTCTGTTTCCACAATGCTGGGATACAGGACTTCACTGCATTGAGCAGATGTCTGACCACTGACTTTTTATATGATTTAATTGGGGCTGAGGTGGCATGTAACAGAAAAACGGCTGGATCTCTCTGCGTTATGTGATTTGTGAATTTTTTAACAATTGTCTCTACTGCTACCCAAAACTGCTGTACTAGTGAACAGGTCCAAAAAATGTGTAGGAGCGTCCCCTCCTCAGAACCGCACCTCCAACATCTATCAGAAGTGCCGGGAAAAATTTGTGCAATAATTGAGGTGTGTAGTACCATCTAGTCAGAATTTTGTAATTTGTCTCCTGAATTTTTGTACAGATGGATGATTTCAGTGTAAGTTGAAGTATGTTTTGTGTTTGTGCTTCTGTAAAATTACATTTTAGATCCTGTTCCCATTTTCGTAAAAATAACAAGTCTGGTTGTTCAGTCGGTGTGTTGAGTAGCGAGTATGTCTTGGAGAGCACCTGAGGCAGAGTGCCCTCCCCTCTACAGTATTCTTCTAGCGTCGTCATATCGCGCTTATATCGCATCGGTTCTGGTATTGAGTAAAGGAAGTGTAGCCGAATCGCTTTCCAAAATGACAATTGAAAACCCCTGTTATCATTCGTCAGAGACTGAATTGAGGTCCAGTGGTCGTCTTCCACATAATGTGATGCACAGTCTTTACCTGCCTCCTAGAGCGTCTCATAGTTTGAATAGTCTAGCCCTGGTTCGAACGCTGGATTCCCCAGAATAGGGAATAAGGGGGATTGTTTGGAGGTCAATTAAGTGTTTTTAAGTATATTTAACCCTACTGACAGCGTGGCACCAATGGTCGGGTGTGAAGTCATGTCCCTAGGTAATTTATCATAGCACCAGATAGCCCCCTTCAAGGGTATATTAACCTGATGGTTCTCTACTTGGATCCATAGTTTGGTTTTGTCGTGTCTGTTCCAGTCAATGATCCTCCCTAGGTGCACAGCTTGATAATAGTGTTTTGCGTCCGGGAGGGCGAGACCTCCATAGTGTTTCGGTAGAGTCAAATAGCATCTTTTTAGTCTAGGCTTAGAGTGTGACCACACAAATTTTATAAATAGGGAATGCATTTGTTTAAAATAGTTACCGGGGATTCTTATAGGTAAGGCTTGAAATAGGTATAGAAATTTTGGGAGAATGCACATCTTGATTAGATTGCATCTCCCAAACCATGAGTGAAGACCTTTGCCCCACTCTGCGAGTAACTCTTTAACTGTGCTCAGGATTGGAGGGAAGTTCAGTTCAAATGTGCGTTTCAGATCCCTGGGTATGTTAGTGCCCAGGTACTTGAAGTGACTGTCTGACCACTTGAAATTGAATTTGGACTTCAGAGAGGAAAGTTGTTCCATCGGCATATTGATTCCCATTGCCGCTGATTTGTCAAAATTAATCTTTAGGTTGGACATGTTCCCGTATATCTGAAATTCTTTAATTAAATTTGGGAGGGAGATAATCGGGTTGGTTAAGGAAAATAGAAGATCATCCGCGTATGCGGAAATCTTGTATTGTCTGTGCCCTATGGAAATCCCAGTGATATCTGGGTTCCTGCGTATCGTGTTTAGAAAGGGTTCGAGTACCAGGGCAAAAAGAAGGGGTGACAGCGGGCATCCTTGTCTGGTACCATTAGAGATATTAAAAGGAGCAGACAGGATTCCATTAGCCTTGACCCTAGCCGTAGGTAACGAGTAAACATTAGAGATCCATTGCAACATGTGGTTACCTAATCCGATATGCTTGAGGACTGCTGTCATAAATTCCCAGCTCACCCGATCAAATGCTTTCTCAGCATCTGTGCTGAGAAAGGTACAAGGCGCTTTAGATATATTAGCTCTATGGATCAAATGAAGGACTTTTGTGGTGTTGTCCCTAGCTTCACGCGTAGGGACAAAACCCACCTGGTCTAAGTGTATTAGGTTAGTCATATGTTGGGATAATCTATTTGCCAAGATTTTGGTGAGGAGTTTAAGATTTATATTTAGAAGAGATATGGGCCTGTAGCTACCACAGGCCGCGGGATCTTTCCCTTCCTTAGGTATAAGGGATATGTGCTCGCTTAATGTGTCTCTCTGCAAGTGGCCCCCTTCCGTAAGCTTGTTAAATAGTTTCAACATACGTGGGCCTAGAATCGGCAGTAGAGTCTGGTAGTACTGCAGAGTCAAACCGTCCGGACCCGGAGCTTTACCTGGTTTCATGTTTTTAATTGCGCCTTGTAGTTCTACCATTGTGATGGGTTCTTCTAGGGCAGCTGCATCTTCTGCTGATAGTTTGGGGGTATTAGCTAGAGTAAGATATTCCCTTATTGCGGTGTCAGTGACTCCTGACTTCGGGAGGTTATATAAGGAGGAGTAAAAATTTTTAAATTCATCTGCTATTTGCGTGGGTGTCGCCCTTTTTTGCCCTGATGGGGATATGATTTGTGGTATATATGCGCGTAACCTCTGTTGTCTAACTGCCCTTGCAAGAATTTTCCCACATTTATTCCCTGATTCATAGGTGAGTTTTCTACACGCTTGTAAAGCTGCTTTCGCTTGGCAATGTAGTATATCTACCGTCTGTCTACGTAATGTAAGGAGTTCTGTTTCTATGGATGTGGTCGGGTTTTGTTTATGTGTTTTTTCTAAATCGTGGGTTTTCTGTAATAGAATTAATAACTGTTTCTCCCGTTCTCTTTTGATATGTGCACCATGTTTGATCAGGATTCCTCTGATCACAGACTTATGGGCTTCCCAGAGTATCCCAGGGTCACAATTGTCAATATCATTCGTCTGAAAATAAAATTTAAGTTCTTTATTGACATCAGCTAACACTGTGGGGTCCTGAAGTAAACTTTCGTTTAGTCGCCAAAATCTTGATTTTGTCGTCGCTGTTCGTGAGAGGGAATATTTCAGGGTAATAGGAGCATGGTCAGACCAGGTGATTGTGCCTATGTCAACTTTGTCTATTGCCTCCAGTTGGTTATGAGGCAACAGAAAAAGATCGATGCGGGAATATGATTTGTGTGGTGATGAGAAGAATGTATAATCCCTCTCTCCGGCGTATAAAAGTCTCCATACGTCAATCAGTCTGGTCTCATGTAGTGTCTTGGCGATTCGTTTGTGTACACCCCTCCGAAGAGAGGACGTTCCATTTGATGTGTCTACCGATGGGCACAGAGGAACATTAAAATCGCCGCCTAGTATTAGTTGTCCTTCTGCAAAAGGTAGCAGTTCGTTCAATGTTTTGGATATGAAAATATCCTGTCTGTCATTTGGGGCGTATACAGTCGCTAGAGTCACCAGTACATCACCAATCAGTCCTTTGAGAAACACATATCTCCCCTCTGTGTCAATTCTGGTGTCTCTACAGGTCCAGGGCACATTCCCCGAGATCAGTATAGACACTCCCTTTGATTTGGCTGAGGGATTGGTAGCGTGGTATGTAGTTGGGAAATATCGGTTTTTCAAACACATCGGTGCACCCGTCTTAAAGTGAGTCTCCTGGATAAACGCCACATCTGCTTTAGATCTTTTAAGATCATTCAGGAGCATGCGACGCTTTTCCGGCACATTCAGCCCTTAGGTGTTTAGGGTATAAATAGTAATTTGATCCATCGCGCCCACGCCAGTAAAAAAGAAATTTCTTTACACAAAAAACAAAAAAAAGAAAAAAAAGGGGGTGGGAGGAGGGGGGGGGGTCTAGTAATGAAATAGGGAATAGAAGACTTGAAGGAGCAGGGGGGGGAAAAGGAAAAGGTAAAAAGAATAAGAGCAAAGAGAGCTCTAGAAACAAAACAAAAACAATGAAAAGGGGTGGACGATCAAACCAAAAGATCGTCCTACACGTACTAGTTGTCGTTAGGCAACTAGGTGCAATTCCTTGCAATGAAACACACTCCAGTTATCACCGGGAAGGTGTTTCGGCCTAATGGGGATGAGGTTAGACTACGACCGGGGGAGCTAATCCCGGACCGCCCTCTCCCCTACCCTTACATATAAGATAGGCATGTAAGCATTGTAAACATCACAAACATTATTAAATGAACAGATAAGGTAAAACACCAACCATATTCTTATTATTGGTAACTTCTTATCTATCTGCATCCCTTGTATTGTCTGCCCCCAATCTTATCCTTCATTGCTATTGCCATATAACTGAGCAAATTCCAACTGGCCCTTCTTACAACAATCTAATTAGTGTTTCCCTCCTCCCTCCATGCCAACCCCTCTTACTCAAAACATAAATGTTCTGTTTTCCCTCTCCCCCCTCCCCAGTTGACCCTCCTCCCGCAATACTGATATGCAATCGTGGCTCACAGTGAACCCTAAGTTTTCAAATTCCTGAGAAATAGTTCCCTGCGGCAATACACAGACATATTTAAAGTGTGCGTAACTTAGTGCAAGATAGTTCCAACAGAGAAAGCACACTGGTGTGGAACCAGGATAGAACATTTCCAGCACAGGGAGCAGTGACGTAATGATACACAGTATTCCCAATACTGATTGTCCATTGCATAGCGTGGAGACAGGTAGGAAGTTCCGCATAGGATCGTAAGGTGAAAAATTGTGATCTCTTCTTGAAAGTCACCGATATGGGGTATCCCCAGCGATACGTGACGCCCGCGCGTTGGGCCAACTCAAGCACTGGCTTCAACATCGCTCTGCGCTGTAGGGTGGCTCTGGAAAGATCAGGCATGATCTGGATAGATGCACCGTCAAATTCCACATCTCTCATCTCCCATGCTTTCCGCAAGATGATCTCTTTATGGGTGTACTGGTGTACTCTGCAGATCACATCTCTTGGGCGGTTCGGATCCGTTGATTTCGGCCCCAGCGCCCTGTGAATCCGGTCAAAGGACATCGTCGCAGGAAAGTCCGCTCTTGCTATGTCTCTGAAAATGGCTATAGCAGTAGCTGTGAGATCCTCTGTACCCGTGGCTTCGGGTAGGCCCCTTATACGCAGGTTGTTCCTCCTGCTGCGATCTTCAATTTCTTCTAGGTGAAGTTGCTGGGTCAATAGTGATTTTGTTTGATTTGCTTGGATATCTTCCACTTGCTTTAGGCGCTGTATAAGCTCCGTTACTGTGGCTTCTCCTGCACCCATGCGATCTGACAGTGCTGTGATGTCGGTGCGCACTGCTGCTATGTCTCTGCGGTGTGAGGCTTCCAGCCTGCTGGCTAGAGATTCAAAGTCTGCTCTGGTAGGTATTGCTCTCAACAGTGCTCTCAGTTCCTCATCTGCGTGCAGGGTCAGGGGTGTATTATGTGAGACCTGTGTGTCTTGGATGACATCCCTGAGCAGCAGAGGGGTAGAGATGTCTCCATCTGACGTACAGGGTGCCAGAGGCGTTGCTAGGGGGTGGCTACTGGGGCTATAGCCCCGAATCTAGGGCACATAGCCCCGAGTCTCTAGGGCAGGGGTCAGCAAGCCCCTGCAGAGTGATCCTGGAAAACCACCTCCCACACGCAAAAGCCAGTCTGATATTCAGCGGGTGTATATGAGAAGCTGTGCGACTGGTTCCCGCCCACCTCCTTCATGCTGACATTGGCACTATCGATCTGTGCAGTGAGGGAGTCGGATGCCCTGGGGTCAGACAGAGTAGTAGTAAGTGGCAGCGGCAGTCTTTTATCATCTGGGTCATGGCCAGGCTTCTGTATGTTGAGTGTTCATCTGTTGTTTCTGAGCACTGCTTGTAACTAAGTAGCCACGCAACTAGCTGAAAGAGAGACCATGTTGGCTGTGGATGGAGTTTTTTTTTTAACAGGTTGGTTGTATAAGCAGGGTGTCACTACAGGGGCGGAGGGCTGCTGTGCTTAAAAATCTCGGGAGTCAGGTATTTTCCTGCCCCTGCCTAATGCAGCTCAAAGTGCACACAGGGAGGGGTCCACTCACCCACTGCTTGCAGAGAGAATACAGCCAGCAGACTGAGTGCACAAGTGACAGATAAGAGTGTTATCTCTCCCCCCTTGGCTGAGAGGCATGAGAGCAGAACACCTGGAGCTGTATGCCGGAGTTCTGGATGCCTTTGCCCTACAGATGGTCACTTTACTCCTAGATATTTTGCCTGTTCCAAGTCACAAAGCTCTGCATCCCTAACAAGTTTCCTGATGAAATGCTCCCCTGGGATAAGCTCAGCAAAGAGACACAGACTGTGCCAGAGCAGAAAGGAATGCTCAGGTCCAGGACAGGGGGAGAGGGTGAGGGGGGGATCGGGGTGGTGGCAGCCTGGCATTAAACTACAGTGAACAGTAAAGTTGGGACAGAAGTGACAGCAGTAAAGAGAAGAGAGCTTGAAGGAGCAGGCTCTGCTGTATTCCCCCTCCTCCATCTCCCCCCTCTAGTCAGAACAGTGCTGTATTATACATTACTGCCCACTCTGTACTCTGCCCTCCCCACTTGCCCTGCACTGTGCCCCCCCGCCCGCTCTGCACCCACCTGCCCAGCCTGTACTGTACCCTGAAGCCTTCACTGCACTGTACCCTCCTGCTTTCCCCGTACTGTACCCTCCTGCCCGCCCCGCACTGTACCCTCCTGCCTTCCCCTGCACCTTCCTGCCCACCCTGTACTGTAACCTCCTGCCTTCCTTGCACTGTACCCTTCTCCCCGCCCTGCACTGTACCCTCCTGCCGCCCTGCACTGTACCCTCCTGCCCGCCCTGCACTGTACCCTCCTGCCTGCCCTGCACCTTCCTGCCCACCCTGTATTGTACCCTCCTGCCCGCCCTACACATACCCTCCTGCCCGCCCTGCACTGTACCCTCCTGCCGCCCTGCACTGTACCCTCCTGCCTGCCCTGCACCTTCCTGCCCACCCTGTACTGTACCCTCCTGCCCGCCCTGCACATACCTTCCTGCCCGCCCTGCACTGTACCCTCCTGCCTGCCCTGCACCTTCCTGCCCACCCTGTACTGTACCCTCCTGCCTGCCCTGCACTGTACCCTCCTGCCTGCCCTGCACCTTCCTGCCCACCCTGTACTGTACCCTCCTGCCCGCCCTGCACTGTACCCTCCTGCCCGCCTTGCACCCTCCTGCCTTCTCTGCACTGTTCCCCTTCTGCCCGCCCTGCACTGTGCTCTCCTGCCCGCCCTGCACTGTACCCTGCTACCAACCCTGTACTGTACCCTCCTGCCCACCCTATACTGTCCCTACCTGCTCACAATGTACTGGCTTTGTGAGAAATGCTTTATATCTGGCTTTGTGAGAAATGCTTTATATCTGGCTTTGTGAGAAATGCTTTATATCTGGCTTTGTGAGCAATGCTTTATAATTGGCTTTGTGAGTACTGCAAAGCCAGTTTTATAAAGCATTTTTTTTACAAAGCCAGTTACAAAGTATTTATCACTAAGCCAGATATAATGCATTTCTTACAAAGTCAGTTATAAAAGAGTACTGCTTTATATCTGGCTTTGTGAGCAATGCTTTATAACTGGCTGCGCTATACACTGTAAAAAAAATTCCAAAACTGTGTATAAACAATAGAAGAAAAAGAATCAACAAATAATACTGGGCAATAAATTTTAATGCAAATATGAATAAAGTGAATAGTGCTTAAAGTGCATATACTGTATTTAAACATATGTTTACTCATTCAAGTGCATCAACAATAGTAATTCATCAATGAAGTCCATTCAAGATATAAGATATGCAGCGAGTCAAATTCTTGTGATGGTGCTCCAATATTTTCAATGCGACAGCACATGTGTGCTTCCCCCCGCATGCAGATATGTAACAATATTTTATATATATATATATATATATATATATATATATATATATATATATATATTAATTATATATATATATACACACACACACACACATGTATATTATATACATATGTATGCCCACCCAAGCGTATGACTTTCTTTACTTCGCTGCCCCAGATCTTTTGTAGACCTAGCAACGCCCCTGCAGGGTGCCATGGACGGTGTTAGTGAGCAGTGCTGTGAGGTACTCATAAGCTCTGTTGTCTGGAGCAGCAGAGGGGTAGTAATGTTTCTGTCAGATGCACCGGGGGCCATGGGCTGCATCAGTGAGCAGTGCTGTGGGGTACTCACATGCTCGTTCGTCTGCATGGCGGCCGCCATCTTTGGAGCGGGGGATGGGTCACTGGGGTCTGAAAGATATTGTCTGATGGCTCCGTTCTGCTGTGTTTTTGGCGGTGTTCTTTTATGTTGTCGGTTGCTCTTTCCTCTGCGTCTTCCAGCAGAGTACATGCCGCTGATTAAATGCTGGTATGGCTGGTTTAAGGGCAGGAAAGGCCGGGACGGACCAGGAGCCGCTCAGAAGCCCGTCTTCACACGGCCATGTCCAGACCACGCCCCCTGTTATACGTTTTATCTTCCCAAAGAAAAATATCCCACTCTTCACAATCACGCCTTATTCATGTCATCAGTTTTCGGCAGCACCTATATTTGTGAGCAACTATTTTCAAGAATGAAGCATACGAAGGGCAAAATTAGAATCAAATTATCTGATGAGCACCTTGAGAATTCATTGAGAATTGCTACTCCATCCATGGAACCAGATATTGATGTGTTAGATCATAAACAGTGTCAAATATTGCACTAGTTGTATGTTGCCTGCATTTACCTCTATAGTAAAAAATGTTACAAAAAAAAAAATGACGTTTTGTCACTCAGGGGTACATTATCTATATCAGTGATCGTTAACTTGTGATCTGCCCGACTTTTTCTGCTCATCAGCTATCTTTATTGTTAGTGTATTTTATGTGTGGTCCAAAACAATTCCTCTTCTTCCAATGTGGCCCAGGAAGGTCAAAGGGCTGGACAATCTTAGATTACAATATACTTTCTATTACTCTCCCAGCTCTAGTTCCATTCACTTTTTTTTTTTTTTGCTTTTTTTTTTTTACCGCTGATAGCTTGTAGGAGAGAAATTAAACTTTCTCATTACACTCCTCCTTTCCCTCCCACCAGCTAACATTACCACATCCCCTCCAGTAATTCACAAACACATTTCTCAACAGAGCTCTGCAGCAAGTCTTCTATTCTCTGCTCTGCTACTCAGGAGTGATGGAAACCACAAATTACAACGGTGAACTACACTCACCACCTACATACAACAGCCGTGGCTATGAGCCGGTGAAAGGTGGGATAGAGTTTCAGAATATCCCAAGCCCGCAGATCCAATCCACTGTGGTGACAATAACGCCAGAGGTTCCTGCTGTCCGGGATCACATTATTTGGTCCTTCTTCAATGCCATGTACTTGAACTTCTGCTGCCTCGGATTCATCGCCCTTATATTTTCTGTCAAGGTAAGAGGGAGCCTTTAGTCTTCATGCCAAGAATGTAAAAATGGTTGTTTTGCTCATACCCTGCTGAAACAGATTTGGTTTGCCATTATTTTTATTATTATTATAGGTACTTATATAGCGCCGTCAATTTACGCAGCGCTTTACATATATATTATACATTTACATCAGTCCCTACCCTCAAGGAGCTTACCATTTGAGCTCCTTTGAGACTTAGCAAATCATCATTCTGATTAAAGTGGGTGATGATTCCTAA
Source organism: Lithobates clamitans (assembly GCA_037952925.1). Taxonomy (NCBI): domain Eukaryota; kingdom Metazoa; phylum Chordata; class Amphibia; order Anura; family Ranidae; genus Lithobates; species Lithobates clamitans. Next base: position 455,784 of record JBBGZY010001670.1, on the reverse strand, counting down.
TTAAGAGTTTTTTTCAGTGGACAAATCATCTTTGATGTAAACTCCACTGTACTTAACCACTTGAAGACAAGGCATTTTCTGTCACTTTTTTGTATACATGTGAAAATCAGGGTTTTTTTTGCTAGAAAATTACTTAGAACCCCCAAACATTATAAAATTTTTCAAAACAGGGGCTCTAGAGAAAAAATGTGTGGGTTTTGCAATTTTTTATGTCACACAGTATTTGTGCAGCGGTTTTTCAAACACTATTTTTTGGGAAAAAATACACTTTTTTAAATATTAATGCAAAAAAAAACACAATGCATAACCCATTTTTTTTGTAAAATATAAAAGATATTGTCACGCTGAGTAAATAGATACCAAACATGTCATGCTTTAAAATTGTGCACGCCTGCTCAGCGGTGACAAGCTATGTAAATTTTAATTTCCATAGATGATGCTTTAAAAGCCTGTACAGGTTAACACTTTATATCTACGCCCTTGGTCTTCTGGGACCTGTGACATGTCCCAGAAGATAGTAGATAACTTCTGCCTGGATCACATAGGCAATTCAAGCAGAACTGGGAGTGGGCATACCTCCCAACTTTTTGAGATGGGAATGTAGGACAGTATCAGCAAAAGTATGCAGGCATAGGACACACCCCTTGCCATGCCCCCTTAAAGGAAAATTGTACAAAAAAACAAGGTTTGTTAAACCCTTAAGTGCTTTTTTTTACCACTACTTTTCCTTTATATTGGCTTTTGAATTTTACAAATGCAGCAATTTAGAAATCAGATGAAAGGTTTAGCGCTGGGAAACACTTTTTGATAGATAAAAAATGCATTTTATATACATCTATATAGAGCAGACCAAAATGAGGGACAATGAGGAGGAATGAGGGACATTGCTCCAAATCAGGGACAGTCCCTCCAAATCAGGGACAGTTGGGAGCTATGGGAGTGGGTACCTGTCAACCCCCCCCCCTTAAGAAAAGGACATGCCAAATGTGGTAAGGAGGGAGACTTAAAGCAGTACTTCCACTTTTGGGTGGAGTTCCACTTTAAAAGAGAAGTTTGTCCAAAGCTGATTTGGCCATACTTCCCCTGTGGATCATGAGTGCACTTATTCTGCACTCCTGTGACCCAGATTCAGCTAACAGTGAGCTAAAGCCCTCTGTTGGCTGATGTCACAGAGCGAGTCCAGGCTCTGCAAGGATCTTGACAATAATGTCAGAATCCACCCAGATGCCTGGACCAGCAGGGAGAGAGAGAGGCTGAGCCAGCTGCTCTCTTCCCCTCCACAGCCTAGAGCTCCAGTGAACGCTGGAGGGGCAGAGCAAAGAGCCAGTGACCAACAGTCACTGCTCTCTGCTCAATGAGGACCGGAACTGAGTGAATAGCAGTCTTTAACCACTCTACTGCCCCGTACACACGGTCGGATTTTCCGGCGGAAAATGTGTGATAGGACCTTGTTGTCGGAAATTCCGACCGTGTGTAGGCTCCATCACACATTTTCCATCGGATTTTCCGACACACAAAGTTTGACAGCAGGATATAAAATTTTCCAACAACAAAATCCGTTGTCGGAAATTCCGATCGTGTGTACACAAATCCGACGGACAAAGTGCCACGCATGCTCAGAATAAATAAAGAGATAAAAGCTTTTGGCCACTGCCCCGTTTATAGTCCAGACGTACGTGTTTTACGTCACCACGTTCAGAACGATCGGATTTTCCGACAACTTTGTGTGACCGTGTGTATGCAAGACAAGTTTGAACCAACATCCGTCGGAAAAAATCCATGGACTTTGTTGTCGGAATGTCCGAACAAAGTCCGACCGTGTGTGCGGGGCATTAATCTACAGAGGTGAGTTTGTATGTTATTTTTTCGAATTTTGAACTTCTCTATTAAAGGAGTTGTAAACCCTCGTAGTTCTTCATCTTAATGCATTCTATGCATTAAGGTGAAAAACCACCTGTACTGCAGCAGCCCCCCAAACCCCCCCCTTTTTCTTACGTGAGCCAGAGCGTTCCAGCGACAGGGACAAGCACAGCAGCTCCAGTCGCTGTCTCAAGTCCACATTGTATATAGGGTTGCCACCTTTTCTTCAAGCCAAACCCGAACACTTTAGTGGTGGAATTTTTTGGGGGTATACGCTATAAGATTGTAAAAGACCTGGGACACTTTTGGTGGCCTGAAAGAGAGTAGTAATGTGGCGTAAACCTCGCTGCAGCAAACAGTGCGCGTGACTGAATTGTGAGTGTTCTGCATGGAATGCAGGGGTCAGATATGTTCTGGGGAGAGGGCTAGTGCTAGCAGGGGGGGGGTGGGGAGAGTTAGATATGTGCTGGGGGGCAGTGGCGGCTGGTGCTCACAATTTTTGGGGGGGCGCAAACAAACCAAAAAATTCTTTAAAAAAAATCATCAATTGCAGTCTCACTGTGTCCCATAAAATGCAGCCATTGTGTCCCATAACATGTAGCCACTGTGCCCCATGAAATGCAGCCACTGTGCCCATGAAATGCAGCCACTGTGCCCATCAACTGCAGCCTCTGTGCCCATAAAATGCAGCCTCTTTGCCCATAAAATGCAGCCTCTGTGCCCATCATATGCAGCCTCTGTGCCCATCATACAGCCACTGTGCCCATCATATGCAGCCTGTGCCCATATGTGCTGGGGGCGCTTTGTGAATGAAGAGGGCCAGTGCAAGGGGGAGGGGTAGGGGGTAGGATATGTGCTGGAGGGGTCCTTTGGGAAGGAAGAGAGATAGTGCAAGGAGGGGTTGCCAGATTTCAAATCCAATCAACACTTCTAGCATGTCTTCCCCCTGTCAAAGTCCCCCCAGCACATATCCTCCTAACCCCTTGATCACTCCACATAATTTCTACCTTGTCCTGCTTTCCAGCTGCTCTCTTCCCCTCCCTCCTCCATCTACAGAGCATAATAAAAACTTTCTACAGATCTGATATCAGGGTGTTCCTGCTCCCCCCTCCTCCTTGTGTGTGTACAGAACAGAGAAGAAGGAGGAGGAGCTTTGATACACTGACACTCTGCTCTGCTCTGCTGAACCAAGCTGCTGTCAGGGAGAGGGGAGACATGTCACTCTCAGTGCAGTCCTTGTGATGTGTCCAGGTCTGGGGCAGAAGTAAACCCGAACACATCATTCAAAAACGAACTGTCTGGGAGAAAAAACATACAGGTGGCAACCCTAATTGGATAGACTGATAGCAGCAGGAACCATTGGCTCCCACTGCTGTCAATTAAATCCAGTGACATGGGATCCGGGGTGGCAGGGCGGAGTCCTGGTGTCTGTGTCAATGGACGCAGCAACAGTACTTGGAGGCGCGCCCGCACGAGTGCCCCCATGGGATGCGGCTCTCCGTGGGGCCACTGGATGAAGCCGGGGGAACCCCAGAAAAGTAGGATTGGGGCCGCTCTGTGCAAAACCCTTGTGCAGAGCAGGTAAGTATCACATATTTAAAAAAAAAAAAAAAAAAAAAAAAAGACCCTTACAATCACTTTAAACTCAGTGCATGTTAGTCACATACTAGTAACTAGATAGTGTTAGGCTGGCCAAAATAAGTGTCTTTGATAAATGGTCCATATGTGATAACTTAGGTTTCTGGCAATTGGAGACACTTATCAAATAAAACGAGTTTCCAACTCTGTATCCACGTTCACCTCTGTATCCTTCCACCCACCTTTGTACCCTCCCATCCACGTTCACCTCTGTATCCTTCCATCCACCTCTGTACCCCCCCTTCCACCTCTTCTGTACCCCCCCATGTCCACCTCTGCATCCCCCATCTACATTCACCTCTGTATCCTTCCGTCCACCTCTGTACCCCCCATCCACGTTCACCTCTGTACCCCCCTCCTCCACCACTTTTGTACTCCCCATCCACGTTCACCTCTGTACCCCCCTCCTCCACCACTTTTGTACTCCCCATCCACGTTCACCTCTGTACCCCCCCTCCTCCACCACACCTCTGTAGCCCCAATTCTCTGCACATGTGAATCCCCTCCCCCTTCTCTCCGCGGTGATCTTTCTCACCTGATGACATGGCGGTGCAACACAGTCTCCGCCTATCAGACCCATAGCCTAAAGCCAGAAAACTTCACTCAGCTGTGTGCTACACAGGTCTGTCAGGTGGGGGTGGGGGTGGGAGGAACAAGGAGCGCCGCTCTGTCATTCCTTGTCACTCCAGTCCGCAGCTCCTGACAGAGGGAGATGCAGGACAAGCGGGCTCAAGCACATGAAGCCCACAGCTGTCCCACTCTCTTGTCGTATTGTGGCCGCCGATTGGGACAGCAGGGGATGGGGGGGATTGGCTGCACCTGCTACTCCAGCAGCGCAGGGCTTAAGTGGCAGCTGCTTTGGGCCCACAGCGATGACAGGGCCCAGGGCAGCTGCCCCTTTTTCCCTGTGTTAAAGAATCATGGTGATCCCAGATGTCAAAGCTAAGGAAATGCAGATGCCTCCCCACTCATTGGAGATATTTGATCCTCTGTAGCTAACCTTACACATGAGTAATGAATGTTATTAGATTCTATAAAGCTTTAAACATGCTACAATCAGCTTGTTTGGAGCACTTTAAGAACACTTCAGCTGCAGATTGAACTTTACACACTTAATGGAAGTGCCGAATGTAGCTTTAACCATTTCAAGACCAAGCCTATTTCTAGCACTTGTTGTTTACAAGTCAAAATCAGTATTTTTTACTAGACAATTGCTAGGAACCAACCAAATATTATATATCATTTGCGCAGCGGTCTTTTAAACGCAATTTTTTTGGAAAAAATAAAATAAAAATAAAGTTAGCCCAATTTTTTGCATATTGTGAAAGATGATGTTAGGCTGAGTAAATAGATACCTAAAATGTTACGCTTTAAAATTGCACACACTCATGGAATGGCGACAAATTACAGTACTTAAAAATCTCCATAGGTAACATTTAAACATTTTTAACGGTTACCAGTTTAGAGTTACAGAGGAGGTCTTTTATTAGAATTATTGTTCTTGCTCTAACGATCGCTGCGATAACTCACATTTCCGGGCATGACTTATGTATGCGTTTTCTTTGAAACAAGAGCACGTGGGGATGGGTCTCTTTAAAAAAAAAAAAATTTTTCGTATTTATTTTATTTTTTTTAATTTAACACTGTCCCTTTAAATAAAAAATCTGATCACTTTTATTGCTGTCACAAGGAATGTGACTGTAATAGGCAGTGACAGGTACTCTTTATGGAGAAATCTGGGGACTAAAAGACCCCAAATCCCTCCTTTGTACTTAAAAGTATTCAAAAACGCTAATACTGACTTTTTTTTAAATTGGTGCCATTGGCAGCCGAGTAAACTGGAAGTGACTTTGTGAAATCGCTACAGGGTTGCTACATTGGAGACACAATCAAAGCTGATTCCGGCTTTGTTTGGGTCCCCGGCCAACCGGCGGACTTGCCGGTTGGTCGCTCCGGTCTCCCGGTGGGACAGGAGACCTGGGCGGATCATACTTCTAAACGAATTTCTGATGATTGTAGCTCATTAGCCACATCGGTTGGTATCATGAGAAAGCTGACTGCCAGCTCTGGCATCACCCCGGTACAGCCACTTCAACAAAATGAGGTACAGGTACGTGAAGTAGTTATAGGGAACCTTTCACCATACCTCACTTTTTAAATGAGAACCTTGTAGCAGTAGAGGATAATAAGTGCTTGCATGTTTTTCAAAAATTTTTTATCCATGTTGGCCATACACTGTTAGATTTTTATTCCAATGTTCATAGAAAATCATTTGTCAGAACATTCTTTCTTGCCATTATTGATTCAACCAATTCCATTTAAAGACCCTTACATTTTTATCCAGACCTGCTATTTGAATGGAATCCCAGACGTACTGTGTTAAACAAGTTTCATTACAATATGAATGATTTTTCCCAAAAGAAAACAACGTTCATAATTAAACCCCTTTCACACCGAAGCAAAACGCCCCTGCCTATTGCGATGAATAGGCAGCGCTTCCGAAGAAACTGAAAAGCGGTTCGGAAGCACCGAAAAGCAGCTCAAAGGCGCCGCTAAAAAGAGAGGCACTTTACCGCTAACGGCCGGCGCTTTCAGTGTTAAAGCAGCCTTAGAATTTCATTTGTTCAAGAAATATTTTCCATCCTGCTCTTTTGAATTTTCTCACCACAACAGTCAAATATGAACACTGAGTTTATCCTGATAACCATTAGAAAACTAAACAATAGCTTTGAAAATGAATACTTCTAAACGAATTTCTGATGATGTAAGTATCAGTTTTTGTCTGTGCAGACGCCATGCTCTTGCCCCCTGCTGCTACATAGACAGACAGCCGGAGCCTGCACAACTACTTGTTAGCAAATAATACGATTTATGGCAAGATTTGTCATCTGTGTGCCCATAAGGTAATTAAACATAAGTGCCATTTGGCGCAGTCACTGATGCACAAAAATGTGAAAAAGCCAGGGCATGATTGTCATATGCGTAGAGTGTTAAGATGGACCGGCCAAATTTCAATCAGTGCTTGTCCTCCCCAGCTCCCTGGCTGAATGCAACCTAACCGTATATGGCTAGATTAAGAGTTCTCCCCGCTGTGTGTGTGAGCTCCTAATATTAGCCTCTCTGCCCTGTCACCAGATAAATAAGAGCCCTTAGCAAAAATAAATGACAGCAGGGGAATATTAGAGAGCGTTATCTGAATGATGGCTCTGAACCTTCATGAGGCTGTTGTTGCATCCAAGATGGTGGCACCCAGCAGCAGTGTCGGGCCTGTGGAATATCATAATATCATCAATAATCACAGGGAGACTAAATGCACAAAACAAGGTAGTCTGACATATAATCCTATAGAAGAGTATTGCTGATAAATAATAGTATGGTGACAGTTTCTCTTTAATCCTTAGGCTGATCCCAATATAAGCCTTGGCCTCTTTTACACACACTTCCAGCGGCTGCGCCCCCCACCCCACACACCCCCCCCACACCCCCCACACCCACCAAACCCACCACCGTGTATTCCAGGCTATGTTGTCTGAAGATTGGCATCGCAACTCTGTGAGCACCCATCTGCTGATACTCCCTCTGGTGAATGAACCAGGAAGCAGCGTGTATTATGTCACTTCCTGCTTCAGGGCAGTCATTCCCTGACAGCATTGGCCGGCTAAGCAGCTAATGGTGCTTGATCTGTATGTAACATGCTATATATGGCCGTGCACCACACGTGAGAGCAAGTATTCAAAGGCCATTATTTGCATCTACCAAAAAAAAACCTTCTAATTGTAGACTTTACTGGTAGCAAAGAGACGGTCACACAAAACTTCTAAAAATATGTTTATTACAAACTAGTTAAAATCATAGAAAAATATTCGTATATGTGGTGTAAGCTATAGCTGTAGCTATAACAGATTATCTTTGCTGTATGATCCCAAAGGTTGACATGTTTCACAACAACCAGCTTCCTCAGGACCTCCTTAGCTTAGTAGCAAAGAGAAATGGCCTACTCAAAATAAAAATACCAATAAGCAACATGTCATATAATACACAGAGTCTATATACAGATTGCTAAGCATTCTATGTCACACTTAAGCATTGCACTAAGAGTATAGCTTTCAGGTGGTGAAAGGATATGCAGTGTGTAATGAATTAATTAAATTTGTGGTCGATGAGAGTCGATGAGAGTTTGTGAGTAGGTGGACCTAGAACAAATATATCTATAGATAATAAAGAATAGGCAACCAATTAGGCACTAAAAATAACTTTTAGAAGTTTTGTGTGACCGTCTTTCTCTGGTACCAGTAAAGTCCGCAATTAGAAGGGGTTTTTCTTGGTAGATGGTAATATAGACGGATGAGGTACCCCTTAACCACTTCAATACCAGGCACTTAGACACCTTCCCGCCCAGCCCAATTTTCACCTTTCAGCGCTGTTGCAATTTGAATGACAATTGCGCGGTCATGCTACACTGTACCCAAACAAATTTTTTATCATTTTGTTCCCACAAATAGAGCTTTCTTTTGGTGGTATTTGATCACCTCTGCGGTTTTTATTTTTTGCGCAACAAATAAAAAAATACGGAAAATTCCGAAAAAAAACAAGTTTTTCTTTGTTTCTGTTAAATTTTTTTGTAAATAAGTACGCTTTCTCCTGAAATAATGGACACTAATATGGCTGTACTGATGGGCACTGATACGGCGGCACTGATGGGCACCGATGAGGTGGCACCAATGAGGTGGCACCGATGAGGTGGCACTAACGGGCACTGATGATGGGCACTGATAGGCGGCACTGATGGGCACTGATAGGTGGCACTGATAGGTGGCACTGGTATGCGGCACTGATGGGCACTCATAGGTGGCACCGATGGGCACACATAGGCGGCACTAATGGGCACTCGTAGGTGGCATTGCTTGGTATATATGGGTGGCACTGATGGGTACTTATGGGTGGCACTGATCTGTGGCACTGATGGGCACTGATAGGTGGGCACTGATGGGCACAGATGGGCACTGACAGGTGGCACTGATGGGCAATGACAGGTGGCACTGATAGAGCATTGCTGGGCAGATCTGGGCATTGCTGGGCAGATCATGGACATAATAGTGCCAATCAGTGCCCATTTGTGGGCACTGATTGGCACAGATTGGGCACATGTGGATGGCCATGGGGTACATACCTGGCCATCCACGTTGCCCCTTCCCTGGTGGTCCTAGTGGCATCCCTGGTAGTCCAGTGGGGTGATCTGAGGGGGGGCTGCGCTGATAAACAATCAGCGCAGACCCCCCCTGCCAGGAGAGCCGCCGATCGGCTCTCCTCTACTTGTGTCTGTCAGACGCGAGTGAGGAAGAGCCGATCAACGGCTCTTCCTATTGACAGCGTGATCAGCCGTGATTGGACACGGCTGATCACGTGGTAAAGAGCCTCCGCCGGAGGCTTTTTACCAAGATCAGTGTAGCGGTGTGTCAGACTGACACACCGCTCCACCGATCGCCGCGATGCGTGCCCCGGGGGGCGCGCTGCGGCATGTTATCCTGCTGGACGTCATATGACGCCCAGTCAGGATAACAGAACCACTTCCCGGACGTCAATCCGCTATAGGGCGGGCGGGAAGTGGTTTTTAAACAAGCTCACCATTTGCAGTTAACTCTAAACTGATTATCTGTAAGAGTTTTTAAAGCATCACCTATGACCAATATAATGTACCGAAGTTTGTTGCTGTTTCACAGGCGATCGCTTCATATATTGGGTATCTACTTACTCAACCTCATCTTTTCAATTTTGTCAACAAACAGTTAATATATTGCATTTTCGTGCACTAAATTTAACTTTAGTATATTTTTTACTTAAAGAATGCATTTGATAAATCATTGCGCTAATATCATGGGACATAAAAAATTGCAACCATCTCCATTTTTATCTGGGGTTCCTGCTTTCAGAAAATTTATGTTTGTGGGTCTTAGCTAATCTTCAGGTCTAAAATATGCATTCTAACATGTGAGCAAAAAAGTGCTCTGGCAGCGAAAGGGTTAAACAAGCTTTTAGAAGGCCACCACAGACAAGCTGTAATTGAACAATGGTAAACAATCCAAAGCCTTAAAAAGGTTAGTTGACATTCATTTTGTGCAGATAACAGAGAGATAAATTGCCCATTAGCTTCTCAGAACATTTTTTCTTGAAAGATTGTTCCTAGCGCTTCCCGCCTACCAAGGTCATTTTGGTGTAATCATACACTATGGCATATTTTGCATTCGTTTAATAGGATGAGCAAAACTTAATTGCTGGGAGGGAAAGGAAGCACAGTTCCAATAGGGTGATCTTGTCAGTGTAGTTCCCCAAAATCTAAGAATCAGAATAGGTGAACCAAATAGGTGATTTAGCATTATTTAATTAAACCTGGGATACAGCCCTGTAAAGGTGCCTTAAAGCAAAGATTAGATCCTTGGGGGTTGATTTACAAAAGGCAATTAGATTGTGCACTTTGCAAAGTTGCACTCTGCAAGAGCAGTTGCTCTAGAGCTTAGTAAATGCGGTAAGGGCTCACTTTGCAAAGAATACCCAATCACGTGCAAGGAATTTTTTTTTTAAAAATAGCATTTTTTCTTGCACATAACTGGATGATGGAAGTCAGCAGAGCTTCTGCTCATTTACTAAGCTCTGGAGCAACTGCTCATGCAGAGTGCAACTGTCTATTTGCCTTTAGTAAATCCACCCCTTGGAAACATCTTTTTGCCCTTAGACCCCTTTCACACTGGGGCGTTTTTCAGGCGCATTTGGGCTAAAAATAGCGCCTCTAAAGCGCCTGAAAAACGCCTCCACTGCAGTCCCATTGTGAGAGCCCGAGAGCTTTCACACTGGGGCGGCGCGGTTGCAGAACATTAGAAAAAGTCCTGCAAGCAGCATCTTTCAGGCGGTGGGGGAGCAGTGTATACAACGCTCCTCCACCACCCCTGCCATTGGAATCAATGGGCACCGCTGCCAAAGCGCTTGCAAAGCGATTCGGCAGCGGCGCTTTGAACCCTTTATTCAGCCTCTAGCAGGGGTTAAAAGTGTCCCGCAAGCAGCCGAAATGCGCCGCCATTACATCGGTAAAGCGCCGCCAAAATTAGCAGCGATTTACCACTAACGCCCCGCCCCTGTGTGAAAGTGCCCTTAGCGGGCAACTACCTCATTCAGTTCATGCTGAGAAAATTCACAGTAGAATGTTATGTCCCAAAACTTCTGATTTAGGGTTTATTCCTTAATACACACAGTCATAAACTGGAACCTGAGCAAAGATCCTATCAAAACCCTCTTACATAAACACATGCAGGATATCCAACGTAACACAGCAAAAATGATTCGATTTAAATTCCGTGCCACAAAACAAACCATAGCCCAATCATAGAAATCACCCACACTGAGTTATCAAGAGGTTAAAAAATGACTAAATGGCACAATGATCAACAAACAATTAACAGCTATTTCAGTAGATATGCATGAGAAATGCCTAAAAATTTGGTCTCCAATGTGGTTTATGATAAAGATGATCAGAAGGTTGCCCAGCCCGCCCCCCCCCCTCTTTTCATGCACCCCATAGCCCTTTTGGATTATCCATAGTCTTTTTACATCATCTTCTTCTTACTCTCAAAGGAGCCGCTGTTTTCTCGTCTCTTGTTCCCAGTGCCCATGACTTTTCAAGCAGCACCACACTTTCCAACAAACCAGAGGGTTGGTATTTATTGCACAATGCAAATGGAAAATGGCAATAAACACTTCAACAAGTATGTGAAACAGTAGTAAAAAAAATTACAATTAACATAATCAAGCAGACCAGTGACTGACCCCTTATCCCTATACTATGAGAGGCCCTGTTTAAAGGGAAATGCTAGGACAAAGGTCCAACAGTCTTTGACAAGCACTCCTCTACTGAACAGTGCATTGGGACATACAGTAAATCTAGCATTGGAGCTCTCAAAATGAGGTCAGTACAAACCCAGATATAGGTGACAGAATGGCATCCCCAATAGGCAATACTGTTTATTTAAAGGATAAGTTCACTTTTCATAACATGTTATCTCCATATTCAGGGTATAACATGTTATGAATGCACTGGCCCCTGTGCCCCCCCCCCCCCCCCATCGATCCCTACTGTGACAGCAGTCCGGGGTTCTTCTCCCCAAGTCTGCTGGCAAAATTTAAAAAAGACGTGGCCATGTGGGACTCCACCCACCGGCCGCGTCACTCATTCACAATCCTCTGTAAATGGAGAACTACAAGGTCCGTCCCTTTGCGGCTGTCGGCTTGTAGTTTTCAATGAACTAGCACTATGGTAGTTCATTAAAGCGAAGGTTCGCCCAAAAAAAAAAAAGATTTAAAGCCAGCAGCTACACATACTGCAGCTGCTGGCTTTTAATAAGAGCACACTTACCTGTCTTGGAGACCATCGATGTCACCGGGAACCCTACTGCGCATGCGCAAGGCCCCGCTCCTCTCTCCTACTGGCCCGGTGACAGGGGGAGGAGGAGGGAGCCCCGTGGCTACGTCATGGGCCATGGTGCGGACTCCTGGAAGTGGGAACTGGATACCTGTCAAAGACAGGTATCCTGTCCCCCATCCCCCCCCCCCCCCCCGAAAAGGTGCCAAATGTGGAACCGGAGGGGGAGAGGAGACAAATGAGCGGAAGTTTCACTTTTGGGCGGAACTCCGTGTTAAGTCTTAAGCCGATACACTGACAGATCTACAAGAGACCTGCATGGCATCAGCAATCTGCTGATTGCTGGTGCTACAATGCTTTACAGGATTTCAAAACATTAGCATTAGCCTCTCACCAATCGCTAGGGTGATAATCCATCTCCTGCCGCTCCCCATCTTGGGGATCAGCAATGTCAGCTGCAGTGATGTCCTCTCTACAATCAATAGGGGACACCAGGCTTGACAGTTATGTCCTCACAAACCAGGAGATGTCTGGTACTCAGTCTCTCTGCATGCCTGATACTGTGGCAAATGGCCCAACAGCAGCCTGCTACACTGTGTGTTGGTCCCAACACTTACTCTCTTAGACTGTCCCTAGCCCAGGAACATTCCTTCCTTATTCTCTCTTCAGATCCCTTGCAATGCTGGGATCTGCAGTTCCAGGAAGTTCCTGAAGTACAGGCTCAGTCTCCCTGGGGACTACATTCCTGACAATACAAAAAAACGGCTACTGCTCTCCAACCTATAACTTGCCTTAACAGCACCTTACATACAAGTCACAGTTCCTTCCAGCAGGCTCTGTCCTCCCCAGAATCCTCAGCAGCTCAGCCTCTGTTTTCCCCAGGTAATGGGTCGGGGGCATTCCACCAGCTCTATCTGTGGCTGCATTCAGTCCTGCATACATCTTGGCTCACCCAAAATGGCCACCCCCAGTTTTGAAGATACTCTATAGCTGAGCGTTGTTCATGGTCTTCCCCAAGTTGGTCGCTGAAGCCCAGCATTGCAGACAATTCATTTAACCCTCCTTGTGAAACAGGTAGGAAGCAAAACTTCCAAACAAGTGAAAAATGTTTGAAACCACTAGCAAACCTGGCCATAATTCTATAACCCTTTTCTGCTTTGTTCTTTCCTTTCACTTTTCAAGGGTAATACAGATACAACAAAAATATCATACCAAAGCTATCCAAAGCCTTTTTGGGGATAACACTAGTCTTACCTTGCTAAATCCCTAAAGTAGTATAAAATTTCAGATTAGCATATGTTATAGCTTTCATAATTGAAAGCTGGATATCTCACCCAATAATGTTAACTGCATTCTGTGCCATTAGAAAAAAGGTCAAGAATTATTTTGATACTTCCCATAATTAATATGTGGACCTTTTATTGATATTTTTATACTAAGTTTGTACAGTATATACAGTATATTTATCTACATTACTTACCTTGTATTTGTCAAATACAACATATTGAACAAGAAAATTAACAGTAGACTGCAGTGCCTGTTGCCAGTGTAGATTTGGCAGATTTGTCTTTTATTTTCTTTTTCTTTTTTTGTCTTGTAGTCCCGGGACAGGAAGCTGCTGAAAGACAAGCATGGAGCGATCAGCTATAGTTCCACGGCCCGTTCTTTAAACATTGCTGCCACTGCGCTCTCTATTGTGTTTACTATTATCATATTAGTCACCTTTTTTGTACAGATGAAATACATGATTGAGTTATTCCAAAAAAATGCAAACAAACAAGGAGATGATTTTAGATTTAGATATGATGGCAGTAATGGAAAGTAATAGCAGCTTGAGGCATGTAATTCCTGAGTGTCTTTTTGCTTCTTATACTTTTCAATTTTACCTACTCTTTTTTTACATTTCCAATGTTGGACTGAACATTACACTGCCTGCAAGATTCCTAATTTGTAAAAGGGCATAAAAGTAGTCTGGTCATCACTTTATCAAGGAAAAGGTGACAAATAGGTAATACTCATTCCTTAGCTCAGTAAGGTCTATTCATTCAAGGTGGTCTGAGCATGCAACTGAACACGCTTCAGAACAGCTGTGAGGTTCTTCATGTATTTCTGTGATTGACTGGAGAAATAATTCATGTGCATTAGGGATAAATTAGGGATAAATTTAAGGATGGGTTTTGGTGGTTAAATATGCAGTGCATGATGCTATCTCTATGACTGTCATAGTGTCTTTGAACCTGGTTTAACTCTGGTGAACTGGTGAACGGTCACAGCAGTGTCCTCCATCTAGAGACACAATTCACCATCTCACGTGATGGACGTTGGACCCCATTGATGTGAAGATTCACTTACTTAGAATTGAGAGATTGACAATGGACATCTGTGAATTTAATGCCCATTTAAGACATATGTCCTGAAAGCATTTAATGTGGGCCTTCACACAAGTGAAACAGGAGCAAATAAATCTGCCAGTTACAGTTACTCAGCCCATTCAAGTCAATCTAATCCAGCTGTCCACACTATTTTACTATTCTTTAAAAGCAAGCCTGTGAACCACCACAAGATGTGCACTGAATGCTTATTTTGTGCCTCTCTTAGATTTTTTTCACATTGTAAAATGAGGCATCTTATTGCCATTCCACTGTGTAACAAGACTGCCTCAGTGGCCTTTACTCTAAATGGACAGCAAGATGATGGTTGGTGATGCTAAAAAAGCCAGGGAAAATTGGATATCACTAAAGTACAATTAAATTGGGAGGTTCAAAGAAGAGGTGTTTCTGCCTAATAAATATAATAGTAGCCATCTTGTAATGGCTGTTCTTTGGCAGGACTTTTTAAAATTTTTAATTAGGAATACCGGTTTACCTTAAAGTAAACCTATACACTGGTTTTGGATAGAACGCGTAAAGGTTACAATCCCTATCAGGCTGTACTACTATCCAGGGCCCTATAAGAGAGATTTTCCTTACTTTCTATTTTGGGGGCACCTTTCCCAGACAAAAAGTGTTGCAAAATCTGCACCAGGCCAACAGACAGCAATAAAAAGCTGGCATAGGTCTTAGCATTTCCTTACTTAAAGTGTAAGTTCACCTTTATAGAAAAATCACACAGGTCCCCCACCTCGCCCCCTCCAGTCCCGCTGACCTGCATGGTGGCGTTCGCCCATTCTGAGCCCTGGTATAGCCGCCTCATGGCTCCGTCACTTAGAAATCCTCTTAGCTTTCTCTCTTCTTCTTCCCCGCCGAGAGGACGGGCTACGCAGGTTCTGAAACGTCCCTCCTGACTGGGTATGTTTAGGAGATTAAGCTCTGGGGATTTCTAAGCCCCAGAGCAGTGAGGCGGCTATACCGGGGCTCAGAATGGGCGATCGCAGCCATGCAGGTCAGTGGGACGGGGGGGGGGGTGAGATGGGGGTCCTGTGTAAGTTCACCATACAGATTTTTCTGTATAGGTGAACTTACCCTTTAACTTGAAAGCATGCATTTTATCTTCTGTCTTTATTGCTGTTGGGGAGATTTACCCTATCTTCCTGTTCTGCGGACAACCTCTTTACCAGATAGGAAACAAAGGAATCTCTCCAACGGAGCCCTCAACTGTAGTAAAACCTGACAGAAGTTGTAACAGTTTCCTACTCTATCAAAAACTTAAAAAATAGCTATAGATACACTTTAAAGCAGAACTTTACCCATAACAACTTCATAAAAAAGTATGTTTTTTAGGAAGGAACATACATTCCACTTTATTAATTATGCTATCAAAATTAATGCATGCTGTATATTGCATCCAGTATTGCTCCTGTTTCTTGTTGCTGGAGGCCGCCATTTTGCTGAAGTCCAAAGCAGTCACTTTTTTATTAAAAACTCTCCCCATTTTCGTGGTCTCAAAAACGATTTGTCACTTTCTGCAATTAAAATGTGTGCAGCCATGATTAGATGTCTTGGCTCAGAGGAAGGCTGCAGTAACTGAATGTGCTCTGGCTCATAGTGCTGCTACTGCTTAGGGAGAAAGGAGAGAAAATCAGGGAGATAAGACAAGACACTATCATTGTGAATCTAACTCTTGTGTCTCCCTGGCAGCAGCATATGAGTTTGTCCTGTCATCTCTCCTGCTTTTATTATCTCTTTCTTTAATCTGTCCTTCCTTAGCACAGTTTGCATCATTCCTGTTGCTTCCTTCCCCATTCAGCAGCAGTAAATCTTTGGGCTGTCAGGAGATCGGCCTTTAGTGACTCACTCAATATTGGCACAGTGCTGAGAATAGAGAGCAACTGAGTGTAAAGCTGGGTGAGACCATGCATTTGTGAATTCTAAATAGTATAGTCACTTATTTTTAATGTTTTACATAGCTATACCTGCAGAAGGGGCCAGTATGAAGTGATCTAGCAGGACTTTTTTTTCTGACTAAAGTTCCAAATTATTAATGTTTTAAAAAGTAACAATTGGTATTAATGTTGTGTTGGGGTTGAAAATTATAGATGCCCACTCCTACGAAATGTTATAATCAGGCTTGTTGGAAAAGGTTTTGATGTACAGTACATTATTTTATCTTTCTTCTTAACCAAAGTAAAATGGCTGTTAGTTATCACCTTTACAATGTATAAAGAGCTCAATGTACCACATGTTTTTCTATTTACTTAATTACAAAACTGTTTAATCTACTTGTACCTTCTTAAAGCTATTTTATTTCACAGATGCCTTATACTTTTATTCAGATTTTGTAGCTTTTCTAACAAAGTTTAATTTTTTATACAAATGCTATTGTATTTTATGCACAATGTCTAATCTTGTAATGCTGCTTATTCAGTAAGAAGGCTGCTGTGCATAGTAAATCATGACAACCAATCAGAAATCAGTTTGTTCTGTTTGCTTGGTATACCACTGCCATTTTTTTGTTGTTTTTTTGTCTTTATATCCCATTGTAACAGTTGTGTACAATTTGTTTTCTCTGACAACACTTTATTTGTTAAAACTGTTTTCTTTTATTATTGTGATTTTGTAATATATATATGTGACAATGGCATGCCTAAAAAAATAAAATTAGAGTATATACCAAAATATCAACATGAGTTGGCAAGTACTGTTATGTGCTGTATCAAGCCAAAGAAAAAAAAACCTGCAACATGAAAAATATTTAGAAGATATGATTTAATATAAAATGAGTATATAAAGTTAAACCAGGAAAAAAGGATACTAAGTGGTGCAAATGTGTCTAGGGCAGTGGTGGTCAACTTTCTTGATATGGGGGCCTCCCTCAACATCACCAAAGGAACACACATAAAAAATCAGTGACTATTCAGTGTCTGAGATAGTGGATACACAACAGGACATAATCAGTGACTAATGGCATGATACAGGAGATGGTCAGACAAAACTGTTGACATGATAAAATAGATGGTCAGAGACTGCAGAAAGGATGCAAGAGAAGGTCAGAGACTGTAGACATGATACAAGAGATGGTCAAAGACTGCAGACAGCAAGAGAAGGTCAGAGACTGTAGACATGATACAAGAGATGGTCAAAGACTGCAGACAGCAAGAGAAGGTCAGAGACTGTAGACATGATACAAGAGATGGTCAAAGACTGCAGACATGATACAAGAGATGGTTAAAGACTGCAGACATGATACAAGAGATGGTCAAAGACTGCAGACATGATAGAAGAGATGGTCAGAGACATGATACGAAAGATGTTCAGAGACTACACACAGGATGCAAGAGATGGCCAGAGACTGTAGTCATGATACAAGAGATGGTTATAGACTGCAGACATGATACAAGAGATGGTCAGAGACTAAAAGCATGCTGCAGGAGACTGTCAGAGATTGCAGACATGGTATAGGAGATTATTAAGGAACTGTAGACACAATACAAGAGATGATCAGAGACTGAGGGCATAATATATGAGACTTCTAGAAATCACTGCTTTAACGGGGCAATAGGGAAACACAGAATAGTGCCTGCAGGAGGTTGGGCATTAGAAGTCTAAGGGCTCATTCACATTTTCGACTTTACTGTCGACCATCTGAAAAGCGATACGCAGTAGATCACTTTCAGTGGGTGTTTGACAGGCAGTGAGACAGCAATATATATCTGAACTCGCCACCATTACAGAACACAGTGCGCACACATCTCTACCCAAGAACAATTTACTGCTTTGCTGGAACACTGTACTCAGATGCCTTAGGCCTTCACTGCTTTGAATCTATTGCTTTCATCTGCAACCAGATTACCGTTAATGAGCTCCAACTAGCTAGTGAAGAACAACAGGCCTGCCACGTGGAACTTTACCGCCATTACTCCTAGGAAGCCCATATATATATATATATATATATATATATATATATATATATATATATATATATACTGTATTTATTACTTTTTTCGTCCTAAAATCAGGGGAAAATCGCGGGTACGTGTTATATGCCGATCCCCTGCCATCCTCCGCTGACTGTGAGCGGAGCGATCGCCGGCTGCCGATATACATAGATAGCCGAGTGTACTCGGCTAGGTTCAGGTAGCTTCGCTCACAGTCACGCCCAGTCCCGCCCTATGATGGACTGGGCGTGACTGTGAGCGGAGCTAGCTGAACCTAGCCGAGTACACTCGGCTATCTGTATATGGGCCGCGCTCGGCTGCGCTCAGTCACGCCCATCCCGGGCGGGACTACGAGAGGAGCCAAAAGTGGCAGAGAGCCGCCGAGAAGAGCTGAGGACCGGCTCTGTGTGTCTCAGCGGCGCCATTTTCAAACTGCAGCGACACTGGCAAGTCACTGCAGTTTAACTGCAGCCTGGGCAAGGCTGCAAATGGACATTTACAAAGCTGCAAATGGACAATAACAAAACAGGAGATGGGCACTGACAAGTCTACAAGGCTGCAAATGGACACTGATAAGGCTGCAAGGCTGCAAATGACTGAAAGGCTGCAAATGACACCAAGGCTGCAAATGACACTGGACAAGCATGCAGATGGACGCTGTGCATATATATATATATATATATATATATATATATATATATATATATATATATACATACAGTGGGGCAAAAAAGTATTTAGTCAGCCACCAATTGTGCAAGTTCTCCCACTTAAAAAGATGAGAGAGGCCTGTAATTGTCATCATAGGTATACCTCAACTATGAGAGACAAAATGTGGAAACAAATCTAGACAATCACATTGTCTGATTTTTGAAAGAATTTATTTGCAAATTATGGTGGAAAATAAGTATTTGGTCAATATCAAAAGTTCATCTCAATACTTTGTTATATATCCTTTGTTGGCAATGACAGAGGTCAAACGTTTTCTGTAAGTCTTCACAAGGTTGTCACACACCGTTGCTGGTATGTTGGCCCATTCCTCCATGCAGATCTCCTCTAGAGCAGTGATGTTTTGGGGCTGTCGCTGGGCAACACAGACTTTCAACTCCCTCCAAAGGTTTTCTATGGGGTTGAAATCTGGAGACTGGCTAGGCCACTCCAGTATCTTGAAATGCTTCTTACGAAGCCACTCCTTCTTTGCCCAGGCGGTGTGTTTGGGATCATTGTCATGCTGAAAGACCCAGCCATGTTTCATCTTCAATGCCCTTGCTGATGGGAGGAGGTTTGCACTCAAAATTTCACGATACATGGCCCCATTCATTCTTACATGTACACGGATCAGTCGTCCTGTTCCCTATGCAGAGAAACAGCCCCAAAGCATGATGTTGCCACCCCCATGCTTCGCAGTAGGTATGGTATTCTTTGGTTGCAACTCAGCATTCTCTCTCCTCCAAACATGACGAGTTGTGTTTCTACCAAACAGTTTTACTTTGGTTTCATCTGACCATATGACATTCTCCCAATCCCCTTTTGGATCATCCAAATGCTCTCTAGCAAACCTCAGATGGGCCCGGACATGTACTGGCTTAAGCAGGGGGACACATCTGGCACTGCAGGATCTGAGTCCCTGGCGGCGCAGTGTGTTACTGATGGTAGTTGGTCCCAGCTCTCTGTGGGTCATTCACTAGGTCCCCCGTGTGGTTCTGGGATTTTTACTCACCGTTCTTGTGATCATTTTGACCCGACGGGGTGAGATCTTGCGTGGAGCCCCAGGTCTAGGGAGATTATCAGTGGTCTTGTATGTCTTCTATTTTCTAATTATTGCTCCCACAGTTGATTTCTTCACACCAAGCTGCTTGCCTATTGCAGATTTAGTCTTCCCAGCCTGGTGCAGATCTACAATTTTGTTCTGGTGTCCTTCGACAGCTCTTTGGTCTTCACCATAGTGGAGTTTGGAGTGTGACTGTTTGAGGTTGTGGACAGGTGTCTTTTATACTGATAACAAGCTCAAACAGGTGCCATTAATACAGGTAATGAGTGGAGGACAGAGGAGCCTCTTAAAGAAGAAGATACAGGTCTGTGAGAGCCAAAAACCTTGCTTGTTTGTAGGTGACCAAATACTTATTTTCCACCATGATTTGCAAATAAATTCTTTCAAAAATCAGACAATGTGATTGTCTGGATTTGTTTCCACATTTTGTCTCTCATAGTTGAGGTATACCTATGATGAAAATTACAGGCCTCTCTCATCTTTTTAAGTGGGAGAACTTGCATATATATATATATATATATATATATATATATATATATATATATATATATATATATATATATATTATATATAAAACACTAGCGAGAGATTAGCTCTTCCACTAAAATAGAATAGGCTGTCTAGATTACATCTAAGTGTGGCCATCTCAGTAGTTAACTGGAACATCCACTAAGGGATGACTTTGGATCTGAATATAGTGCATCCTTGTGTACATAGCATTATTCATTGTTTAAGCATTGTTTTGTCCTTGGGAGGAGTCTATTTGCTGAGTTGATGCTGTTATTGAGGCTCAGCGGATTTACTCCTCTCTTTGTAAAATAACCCTTTTTCTATTTGGTTCAAGTAAAACATTTTAGAACCTTATACCACTGAGTTGGAGAAAATAAAAATACGCTGCGCTAAAAGTGTAAAGGCAAGGGTGCCAACTAATGTGCAAAAAAAAATATTTTTTCCAATAAAGTAAAATATGTAAACAGAAAAATATATAGTATGTATTATATAATGTAGTGTTCCTGCTGCTTACTCTCAATGGTAACGTAATCTGATAGTGTTAGGAATCAGTGCAAATATGCATATGAATCAACAAATATAACATTTATGAATCATCAGATATGCACATTTAATTAAAAAAAAACTTAAAGTGCCTTGTGCAGTGGATCTACAGCAGTAGATATATGATCCCCCTGATGAAGACACGTGACCATGTGTCGAACACGCGTAGGGGAGGGGCCAGGACGGAGCACGGAGCTTTCTCTTTTGGTGTGATGCGACGCACACTTCACCGCACGTGACACTCGTTATTTGGAGGCTGTGTTTAGATTGGTGCACTGATGCACCCAGAGCTTGTGAGTACCCCATTGTGGGGAATGTTTCAATAAAGTTTATAAACGGTAATACACTATCCAATCTTTTCTTCTCATCTTCCCTTACTGTGGAACCACTGCCAGAGCTGTGTACCTGGATATATATACCGAGCCATGGAGGGGCTCCAAAGCGTGTTTTGACTCAGTGTCACAGCTGAGTCACACGCTCTGAGGTGAGCGGCTTTCCCTGGGGGGTCATTGGATGCACACTGGAGCATGGTTTTCAAAGCACAGATTTTTTGGATTTTATGGACAATTTAATTACCTGTATTATTGAACACGGATCACTGGGCATATAGACTTTGAAAATTGTTATATTCTCACTTATGTGTGGTCACTTGGCATCTTTACTGTATATTGCACATCATATATTTATTGCTGTAGATCCACTGCACAAGGCACTTTATGTTTTTATTTAATTATATATGCATATCTGATGATTCATAGATGTTATATTTGTTGATTTATATGCATATTTGCACTGATTCCTAACACTATCAGATTACGTTACCATTGAGAGTAAGCAGCAGGAACACCACATTATATATATTTCTGTTTACATATTTTACTTTATTGGAAAATTTTTTTTTTTTTTTGCACATTATTTGACACCCTTGCCTTTACACTTTTATTTTTATTTTCTTCATGGTGGTGTCCGGTATATGAGACGTGTTCACGCCGGCAGCTTGGTGTTTTCTTCACTACTGAGGCACTATATCCTTGTGGCTCGCAAGAGTTTTCTTTACCTATTATACCACTGAGTTGCTGAGTATTAACAGGATGTCTGAACCCAGAGTGCCAGGTGAGTTAGAAGGTTCACTTGGTCATGGCCATGCAGATGAGCAGGTCATTTTCAGCAGTCCCCAAGGGGGCCGTGCTACATTTGGGGGGGCGTCCGGGATGCTATCTGCAGCAAGCCCCAGTCGACCAAGATCAAAGCCACAATCTGAGTGGGAAGCCGCATCCATGGCCGCGGTGGCTTGGGGTCGAAGTTATGGGACTCCCATCGACAGAAGCACCATTCTGGAGATCTCGGGGAGTGAACATATCAAGAGGGAGATCAGAAGGTGGCTGAGAGCTTTAGTGTCAGGACACTGGGCTTACCTGGTGGAAACTGAAGTCTCCGCTGAGATGGATCAAGTCAGGGCACTGATAGAATTGCAGGAAGAAGTGCCAGTGTGCTTCCAGGAGGAAGAGATTAGCTTAACGGTGGAATTGATGGCAAGGGTATTCCCCCTCAGAAGCGAGAAAGGAGGGAGTGTGAAGCCACCTCTGACAAAAGCTCATGAGAAAAGTCTTGTGTCTATGGGGACTGACTCTCAAGGGGCCAGCGCCCCTCCTCTCTCTTCTTCATGGATATGAGTCATCTGGTCAATAGCCTGGTGAAGAATGGGCCTGGGAATGCTAATCAAAGTTATCGGAGGCTTAGATTTTTCTCAGGACAGTTGCCAACGCCACTGGGAGAAGATGAGTTTGAAACCTGAATGAGTCAAGCTTTACAGGCTATGGAAGAGTGGAGCACTTCAGAGGCTGTGAAACGACAGTGACTTAGTGAGAGCCTCCGAAGCACAGCAGCCAATGTAATCCGCAACCTAAGGATGGGAAAAAGGATTTGTGTTGCCATGGACTACATCAAGGTTTTGTGTGCTGTGTTTGGAAGAGTTGAGACCATCGCAAATCTGATGTACATGTTCAACCACACACATCAACAAAGAGGGGAAAGTTTGTCCGAACACATCTCTCGGGTAGATCGGATGCTACACCAAATCATCCTCAAGAAAGGTCTTGATCCCAAAGACGCTGTCCAGGCACGACTGGTTTGGGTGCTACATGAGGCCCGGCCCAATCATCCTATTGTGTTGAAGCTGTTACTGAAAAGGACCCAGGAGGTACCAACCCATCCTGAATTGATAAGAGAGGTTCGAGAGGAAGAGGCTCTGCTGGAAGAAAAGAGCCAAAGACCGAGAAATATGAATCCTGTTACTGGAAACAGAGAGAAGGTGGTGGCCATGAAGGTGGTTCATGCTGAAATAGAGTTTTCCAATGATGACAGTGGAACCAAATCTGAACCCAAGGGATTGACTACCCCTGACATCCATAAACCAGTTGTAGAACTAGGGCCAATGGAACTGATGGTGCAGGTAGCACAGGCTCAGACTCAAATGTATCACACGTTAATGTGAGTAATGGAGACCCAAGCAAAAGTTCAGGAGCAGGGGACTCGTGCAAGCGAACCAAAACAGTACTCAGGACCAGAAAGGAGGTGTTATGGATGTGAAGAAGCCAGACATTTCCGAGCCAAGTGTCCCAAGATGGGTGTCACCCCCCAACTCCTTAATGAATTTTTGAGAGCATTCCAGAAACTCCACTTCCCCAAGCCAGCGGGAAACTTTAAGGGACCTCAATGAGAGAGCTAGTTGGGAGTCCCAAGGGAAAGTTGTGCACCAAGGACCAGAAAAGAAATTGGAAGAAAAACAAGAGGGGAGAATGCAAGTCATCTGTCTTAATCCCAGCCTGTGCTCAAGCACGACCCAAAATTTAAATCCACAGAAAGTGGAAGAAGGGGACAGGAGATCAATGCACACCTCACTAAACAAGCAATTAAATCTCAAACACCGCCTCCAAGGAGGCCTGTTAGAGCACATGCCTTAGAGGCACCTGGAGGGAACCTACCCAAGAACTTAGTGGGGCCTTCCCCTATAGTAAAAGTCCAAGTGGAGGGCATCTATAAACAAGCACTGTTGGATACTGGAACTCAAGTAATGCTGCTGTATCAAGACTTCTATCATAAGTACTTGAAACACACCCTCTTAAGTAAACTTGAAATTTGGAAATTTGGGGAATTGGAACTCAGAAGTGCCCTTACGATGGTTACAACCTATCAAGATAATATTTGACTCTGCTTTAGCTGGAATGCCAGAAACATTCGACACGTAAGCCGTCGTATGTCCTCGACCGCCTGGAGCCGGCCGAAATTCTTTGCTGATAGGAACTAATACCAACTTAGTAAGAAGACTACTCGCCCCCTTGGCCGTAGAGGGTGCCCCTGTTGGGAAAATGCATCCTCAGCTGAGGCAAGCATTTCAGAGAGTATTGCAAGAAAAGAAGGCACCCGCCGAAGGAGTGGGAAGGTTGTGGTGACTGGACACTCAAGAAAGGGTGCTGCAGCCAGGAGAGAGTGCCTGTCTCAAAGCCACTGTCAAGTTGTCCTGGGACCAACTGGGTCCGTATGTGGTGGTAGAAGATGATACCACAGGGGAGGAAGTTGGGCTAGAGTTAGTTCCAGAAATTATACCCACACAGGCTCTGTTCCAGAGTGGAGGGCGAGTTCCTGTTAGTGTGCGGAACGTCACTAGTCAAACGATCAGCCTAAAGCCTCGAATGTTAATCAGGAAAGTGAGTGAGTGCTGCTCCCCCAGTAGAGAAGAATGAGACAGCCCAAATGGGAGATGGAGGAAACACCACTACTCACTGCCTAAGCCTTCCCTCTGTTTGGGAACAAAGGATCAAAGCTCAGATGGATCGGTGGGAGAAGATATTCTGGAAAAATGACTTCGATGTGGGCTGTGCTAAGAGTGTTCAACATCACATCTGATTGAATGAAGATAAGCCATTTCGAGAAAGGGCAAGACGGGTCCCCTTGTGTGATTTGGAAGACCTTCGGGAACATCTAGCTGAACTAAAAAGGTCAGGAGTGATTAAAGAATCCTGAAGCCCTTACGCTTCCCCGATCGTGGTGGTGAGAAAATAGCATGGGTCTCTACGAATGTTAACACAATATAAAATAACAGTGTGGTTGCGCTACTATAAAAAGAGTATCAAATAACACATGTAGCAGCCAGCTACGAATGTGCATCGATTATCGAACCATGAATCAAAGAACTAACCCTGATCAATACACCACCCCTCGCATAGTGTGTTGGAATGAAGAATGGGTACTACCAAATCCCTATGCACCCAGAAGACCGAGAGAAGACTGCCTTTATTAGCCCACTGGGATTCTTTGAGTTCAATCGGATGCCTCAGGGACTGACCGGGGCCCCTGCCATGTTCCAGGGAATGACAGAAAATACAGTGGGTTATATGAACCTGATAGAAGTACTGGTTAACCTTGATGACATCATTGTGTTTGATCGAACTTTGGAAGAGCATGAGGCTCGATTGGAGAATGTTTTCCTGCGAATACACGAAGAGGGGCTGAAGTTGTCCTTGGAGAAGTGCCAATTCTACCAGACCTCTGTCAGCTATTTAGGGCATGTGGTATCTGCAGAAGGGATAGTCACTGACCCACAAAAACTGGAGGCGGTCATTTCTTGGCCTCGGCCCACCACCATCGAGTTGAGATCGTTCTTGGGTTTCTGTTCTTACTACAGACTGTTTGTGAAGAACTTCTCTCAGATTGCTCGGCTCTTGAATGAGATGTTACAGAAGCAAACAGATGGAGAACCACAAAAACCCCAAAAAGGAGGAGGCAGAAGGCCAAAGGAATCTATCCAGGACCAGTGGACCATGAAGTGTGAGAGGTCCTTTGAGAAGCTGAAGGGAAACCTGGTCAAAGCTCCAGTGCTGGCCTACGCTGACCCCTCGAAGCCTAACGAATTACATGTCGATGCCAGTAGAGACGGTATTGGGGGAGTGTTGTATCAAGAATCGGAAGGGAAGCTCTGCCTAGTGGCATGTTAGTCGCAGCCTTACTCCCCCTGAGAAGAAATATCCGGTGCACAAATTGGAGTTTCTGGCCCTCAAGTGGGCTGTAGTGGATAAACTTCGAGACTACTTGTATTGAGGCACCTTTGTGGTGAAAACGGATAACAATCCCCTGACCTACTTACTATCCTCTGCCAAGCTGGACGCCACTGGGCATCGGTGGCTAGCCACATTATCTGAGGTCCAATTTAGCTTGAAATACCGGCCAGGAGTAGGAAATAGAAATGCTGATGCTCTCTCCCGAAGACCACACTTCACCCATAATGATCAGAGAAGTTGGGTTCATTTACACCCTGAAGGAGTACAAGCAGTGTGCAAAGGAGTGGAGTAAAGGAGTGGAGTATAAGCACAGGGGAGCAATAGGAGCTGAAGCAGTGGGATTCACCCCTGGGGGAGAACCAAATTATTGCAACCTGACTCAAGTACGCAGCCAAGAATTGCCTCAGCTAACTAAGGAGGACATGAGGAGAGACCAGCGGGAAGATCTGCTAGGAAACTTAATAATTAAATCACTATCAACTAAAGACCCTCTGATACTGTTGGATAGTCCCATTGAGGGGGTCAAGGTGATTCATAGAGAAGTGGAGAGAATGAAGATAGAACAGGGGATCCTGTATCGAAGAGACCCCTCCGAAGAGGCCCCTCCAAAGAGGCTGAAGGTGTGAGCCAGCTATTCCTCCCGGAAAAACATCGCTTGACTGTGCTAACCGAACTTCATGATGACCATTGTCATTTAGGTCCAGATAGAACTTTCAAGCTAGTCAAGGACTGATTCTGTTAGCCAAATATGAGGACTGAGGTGGAAAGTTACTGTCGCTCTTGCGGCAGGTGTATCCAGAGGAAGACTCTACCAGGCAGGGCCGCCCCAATGAGTCACTTACGAAGTCAGGGACCTATGAAGTTGGTGTGCATTTATTTCCTGTGCTTGGAACCTGATCTGTGTGGGAGGAGTAATGTCCTGGTTGTGACAGATCATTTCACCCGGTATGCCCAGGCTTTCCCCACCAGGGATCAAAAAGCCAGCACAATGGCAAAGACTTTAGTAGAGAAGTTCTTTGTGCACTATGGACTCCCTAAGCGTCTACACTCAGATCAAGGCTGGGACTTCAAGAGTAGATTGGTCCACGGACTGTGTGAACTCCTAAACATAAATAAGTTGAGTACTACCCCTTATCACTCTCAAGGTGATCTACAGCCATAGAGGTTTAACAATACACTCTTAAACATGCTGGGAACCCTCCCACTAGAGAAGAAACAGCATTGGGGAGACCATGTTGCTACAATAGTGGGAGAGGGGCTCGCTTACCAGTAAATCTAGCCTTTGGAACCTCCCCTGATCACACCTCTCAAGCCTCTTACAAGGGCTATGTTGATAGGCTAAGGAAGAATCTAAAGGTAGCCTATGAAAAAGCCAAGGAAACCCCTCACATCAGAGAACAAAGGAATAAGAGGAACTTTGATCTTAGTAAGAGTTCAAGATCTGCAACCTGGGAATCAGGTGATGTTATGCAATCTAGGAGTGCTAGGAAAACATAAACTATCAGATCGATCACGTTCTCAAACCTACATTGTTTGTCAACAGCTACCGGGACTTCCTGTATATCAGATCAGACCAGAAGGGAAGACTGGGCCATTAAAAACTTGGCATCAGAATCACCTATTGCCTATTTCAGAGGCTGTACGGGTATCTTCCATCCTTTATTCCGAGCCACCTCAGCCTCCAACATTCAGGTCTCGGAGTAGAAAACCATGTACTCCCACATCTCTAGAAGAAGAAAATGAATACAAAGAAGTGGTCTTGGATTGGTTGTGGGTTCCTCCTATGGAAGATAATCCTCTAGACTCTGCAGCCGAACCAGAAGACTGTTCAGGGACAGGCTTTTACATGCCTTATACTGAGGCCATGGCTTCTGGTCCACTGTTGGAGGCTGAGGAAATCAAGCTGGAACCCAGTGAAGTATTTGCTCCGGTTGATGCACCACCTCCGACCAGAGACTGAAGCAGAATCTGAACCAGAAGTGGGATGCAGCCAATGGGGAACTGAACAGGGTCCTGATTCTGTAGAAGACATGCACTCTGTATTGAGACAGGAAATATGTCCCCCAAAGAGGTTGACTTATGAGACCCTTGGAAAAAACTCTGATGAACTGATACCCCTGTTCATCAGCCCACGCAAGCACTTGCCTCCTTTGCCGAGTCTTGATCCTGATCCACCCTCTGACACTCCTGGATGGGCCACTGATCTACTTTTGGCCTGTCATAAACTTAATATGATTTCCTCCTCTGCTGATGGGTGATGGGTATAGTTTATCATCAGAGGATTAACTGTTACCACCTCCAGTTTAGTAGACGAATGATGGACTAGCTCCTGCAGTAAAGTGATTTGGGTCATATCCTGTCTTTGTAGACCAAATATTTCAAGTGGGGGGAGGATGTAGCGATATGGACTGTTATCAGAAAGCTTCGTACCTTCCAGTATTCTAAACATTGTTGTCCCCATGATTATTCATGCAGCAAGTGACTTCATATCTTTGTGCCGGCGGAGAGTTATGCGGCGTGTAGTTGTCTTTGAATCTGCTGCTGTGCATCCATGTACTCTAAGACTACAAATCCCAGGGACCCTTGCAGTAGCCTGAAGGTTACTGGGAGGGACGATAAAAGCTTAGAAGTCCGCGCACGCTCTCTTCTCCCTGGGCCTGACGCAAGACGGACCTCTCTGTGTGACAGAGAGAGAGGTCGCGGCCTACCACGCAAAATGCTACTTCCACCCCGAGGCCTGAGGGGCCTAGTCCTGCTACCCGCTGTCGGACATCCTGTCATTAGCATTATTTACAGCATCTACCCATCAGTGCAGACGTGTGGAGAAAGTCACTACGGCGGCCGAGACAGAGGATCCGTTACCGGAGCATTGCCTTCCGTGTTCCTGTCTATAAGAATGCATATCGGTTTGGGTTGTTAGTGAGAGAGCAAGCTGCTCAATCTTCATCTATTCACTACCACCATTACAGAACACAGTGCGCACACATTTCTACCCAAGAACACTTTACTGCATTGTTGGAACACTGTACTCAGATGCCTTAGGCCTTCACCACTTGGAATCTATTGCTTTCATCTGCAACCAAACAGATTACAGTTAACAAGCTCCAACTAGCTAGCAAAGAACAGGCCTGCCATGTGGAACTTTACCGCCATTACTCATAGGAAGCCTATATATAGGCTTTATATATATATATATATATATATATATATATATATATATGTATATATATAAACACTAGCGGGAGATTAGCTCTTCCACTAAAATAGAATAGACTGTCTAGATTACATCTATCTAAGTGTGCCCACTTGTGTAGTTAACTGGAACATCCACTAGGGGATCTGAATATAGTGCATCCTTGTGTACTTAGCATTATTCATTGTTTAAGCATTGTTGTCCTTGGCAGGAGTCTGTTTGCTGGGTTGACGCTGTTATCGCACTCCTCTCTTTGTAAAATAACCCTTTTTCTATTTGGTTCAAGTAAAACATTTTAGAACCTTATACCACTGAGTTGCTTGATTCTTGCTCTATAGTATTAACAGGACGTCTGAACCCAGCGTGTCAGGTGAGTTGGAAGGTTCACTTGGTCATGGCCGTGCAGATGAGCAGGTAAATTTCAGCAGTCCCCAAGGACTCCAATGCTACATAAGTAATAATAGTAATAATAATAAAAAAAAAATGATGTAAAAAAATGTAGCGCTAAAACCAAATAAAATACATATATGAAAACTGATATTAATCAGTATTAGTAAATATTCAACCAATATGATGTAGATGTGAAAAAATATGTGATAAAGTCCAACAGTGTAAATAAGTCCAATAAAGGTGAAAAGAATCTTCAAACGTGTAATTCATCAACTAGTGAATCCTGAAGTGAGGGAGGTTAAACACTCTTACCGGAGCAGATGGATTCGGATGCCGGTGACACCGAATCAAACAAACTTAGAAAACCAGATGGATGGCTCTCTTGGATGAAGATAGGAACCCCGGATCTCAGAAGGCATCTCCTCTGGGCTGGAACAACTTCAGCAATATCCACCGAACCAAGGAAACGACACATCCAATGGGGACATCCAAACTCGGCCAAAGGTGTTCCTTTAGGGAGACATCAAGGTGGGCGTGACGGAGAACAGGCGAAACGTTCCGCTCCTCTAGCTGGCTAAACGCAGACTGAATTAAAAAAAATGGTTTCACTCAAGTCATACACACATATCAGTAGAAAAAGATTGAGCAAATTATATAATTGACAAAACAGAATGGTAAAGTAGTGTACTGAGGGGGGTGGGGGATGCAATACAGCCCTCCCTATTATTTGTATACTAGCAGATTTTACCTTGCCAGCATTTAATAATTCCTTTTTCACACCCCCCGTGGGTCTTGCTTAGCTGCAGTGGTGGCTGGTGGTAATTTTTGGGAGCAAACAGTGCACCCATAGCCATCAACCCCCCTCACAGCCACCCCTGGTCCGGACGATCAGTCGGTCTTGTCTGGAGCACTTACCCCATCTATGGCGGGCAGCGCTTCACCCAGGTGGTGGGCATCACAGGTAGCGGGCATCATAAGTGGTGGGCATTGCGGGCATTACAGGCGACGAATATTCAGTTGCTATTGTAACACACATGGGTGGGTTCGTAGCGCAGTGCTCTGTGCCCCGAGCCCACTCTATTTTGAATAGGGCCTCTGGCTCTAATCAGGTGCTTTAAACCCCCTCTTGTTGGAATTCATACATCTAGCGTCCTGCATGGAGGCGGGATGCATGGATAGGGGGGGGGGGGCGGCACCCGTACGCCCTTAATGGACGGCCCGCCTAGCTAGATACCTGTCTTAAACTGATGGTAAAGAAAAGCATTTGGGCTTTATGCTTGTTGGGTGATAATGATTCAATTATTCCTATTCTCAGGACTAGTAGGCAATGGATTAGCAATAATGCACTAAATGCAAAAAAAACAAAAAAACAAAAATAATTTTTTTTTTCAATTTTAATATTGCTTACAGTGTTTACGATTAATAATCTTAAGATTAATAATTCTCTATTCCTTTAACAAAATAAAATGCTTGGAGGATACCTGCCTATGAAGTGGTGCTTCTCTAGGAAGTATGCAAAGAACTAGAGCAAAAGTGACATTTACAAAATAAAAAAATTACATTAATATTGCCAATATTTTACATGTCCCTGCAAGCTTTCTTCATTTTGTTAAAAAAAGCAAGTGGATCCCTCAAAATACATACTAGACTCTCATCAAAGAGGATGAGGGTCTGGTATGTATTTTGAGAGTGGGTCCATGCTGTTTTGCAAAAAAAGAAGCTGGCTGTAAAGATAAATAAATAATTAATTAAAAAGCTATGGGATCCTTCCTCCCCCCCCCCACATTTATGCCAGACCCCCCAGATCTGGAATGGATTTTAGGGGAGCCCTTGCAAAAAAAAAAAGAAAAAACACAAAAAATTAAATGGCGTTCCCCAAGATCAATATCAGGCCCTACATATCTGATTTTAAAATGACGTAGGGTCCCACCCCCAAAATGCCCCCTCAATTTATGAACCATTCCAAGTCACATGCTCTCAAGATGGGGCCTCTTTCCCACAACCTTGGCTTGATGGATGTGGAGGTGGGGAGGGGACTCAGAATCTGGAAGCCTCCTTTAATACAAGCAGGCTCCCATATATCCAGCCACCCTCTCATGTAAATGTAAATAGTACCCCTATTCAATAACACAAAACAAATTACAATGGTAAATAAACGCACACAAGCATTTGACAAATTCTCTAATAAAAAATATGCAAAGTTGTAAAACTTTCATCAATCACATCGTCTGGCAATTCAATCACAATTAATGACATCAAAAGTTAAGTAGCAGGCAGAATATCGGTAAATTACTTTGCTGGACACAGGACTCGTTTAAGGGAGTTTTATTTCACTTTGGCCAAAGTGTACACCTGACCTGACTCTCGTCTGGATGCCAAGTGTGTCAATTACAGCTTACACAGTGTATATATAATTTCAGTATATTGCGTCACAAGCGAATATTTCTGTTACACAAACATTTAACCTTTTAAAAGTCAACCTATGTTTTAGATACAAGACAAGTTCTGCAAAACATATATTTTAAACCTAATGGAAAACTTCTGTTTTTCTGCAGTTTGCCCTTTGCGGTTTCGTCTGAGATGGAAGGGGGAAGTAAGTGAGTGAGTTCTGTGTCTCACCACAGCCTGTCACAAGTAGTTTCAACATGGAATGTAAGGAATATGATTCTTAGCTGAAATTCTAAATCAGTCTTACTACGCACATAACTATGGCCACATAAACTGATCCTCGTTGCCACTTCATTAAAACCCACCAATTAGTCCACACCTGAAGCACTTCTTGCCACTAATGGCAGCACCCTGAGCTGTCAGGTGGAACGTAAACAAACGGGTGTGTAATGGGATTGTCGAAGAATCAATAACAGCACTGTCTGTGAGTAGGTTCAAATTAGATAAGCTTGTATTAAAGCACACCCTGTACACACAAGTGAGGCTCAACTTAGAAGCCAATGGATCAATTAAAACTCTCTAAGATTGTATTGGTTTTAAATACTCTACATATCAAAGGGTAGGATAAATGTTTAACGTCATAGGTTATTACAAATAAAATAGTATTATAGAAACGTCCATGTTTATCAGATGTATCCTCCAAAATATGACTTGTTGGTACCTTGTTAACCCTTGATGTTTGGAAATGCCCTTGGCAAAGTGCCTTGAATCTTGAGGTGTTGACTTTGCAAAAGTTCCCTCATAAAAATGTTTATTAAGTTTCAGATTTGTCCACACTTGTACTGTAAAATACATGTATTGCCTTATAAATTACCCTGTAAATGGAGACATGGCTAAAAAGCCTGACATTGATACAAAATGGTGGTTGATGAGGTGATTCAGTAAGGATCATCTATAATTTCCCGCTTTTGATGTTTTTCATTACCTTCCTGTATCCATTCACATCAGCCTAAAATAACACAGGTGAATAGTGTGCGGCAGGAGTCAGCACCCGTCGATCGCGGTCCACCTGCCGACCACCTGCAGGTGACAGGTAGACTGTGAACAGGTTCCTGCGCCGCCGACCCCTGCCTCCTTGGTGCCGGTCCTTGACTTTGTTAAGTTGAACCTTGAAATAAAGGACATCAACGCCAATAGATCTGCATTCGTGTCATGTATGTTTACATCAGAATATGCACTGTACATACAGCGGATCACACCTTCCAAGGGGATGTGATACAGATTACAAAGTGTTTCAGACTTTTATAGAAACTCCTAGCATTACATTCTATGTCGGGCAAAAGCCCAAAGTTACACGTCACAAGTACGCATTTTATCAAGTATTTCAACACAGCTTTTGGCCAGCTTTTGAGTCATCTTGACCTGGCTATTTTTAAGTGACGAGCTATTTTGACAGAAAGGAAGAATAATTATTTGGGAAAGGGTAATTTGACTTTTAGACAGGGACTTTCTATGTCAACATCTTTCCATATCACATCCTTTCTGACAATTGTGTCATGTCATTGGCAGAACATTTAATTGTCAACTGGTCAGCCACTTGTGTTGCAATACCAAAAGAATTCAGAAACATCTTGGAGAAAAACAAGAATAATAAGAAATATCAGAAATACAAATTCATGTTGAAGAGGAACTCTGGATACATAGAAAGATATGGTTCATATATTTCATATCTTCACAACTTCCTCCCAGCCTCCAACCTCCTCCGCGTCTCCGCCGCACCTTCTGTGTCCCGGTCCCCTCTCTCCCTCCCACCTCCTTCTGTGTCCCAGTCCTCTCTCTCCCTCCTGCTTCTTCTGTGGCTCTGCCGCGCCTTCTGTGTCCCGGTTCTCTCTTTCTCCTGTCTTCTCCACGGCTCTGCAGCGCCTTCTGTGTCCAGGTCCTCTCGCTCCCTCCTGCCTCCAGCCTCCTCCGCCACTGTTATCAATGAACAGCGGAGAACGAGAAGAAGCGCAGCTCAGGATGGAGGGCAGGAAGAGGAGCAGGCCAAAAGAACTGTTATACATTAAACCACTGGTGATTGGTTGCTAGGACACAGGGTATTCCTAAGCAACCAATCACCAGCTTGCTAATATGAAAATTTACTCTGCCAGCTCCTGTCCTCTGTCCAGAACTGTGCTGCCTCCCGGTCTCCTGTGGAAACAGGTAGCACATGGCTATGGGAGGGAAGGGAGCCAGAGGTTGCTGCTATAGGGCAAAGGGGGTCAGAAGACACCACTGTGTGTGTGTGTGGGGGGGGTGATGTGAAGGGCCAGAGGACACTGTTATGGGCAGGGTCACCCCCATAGCAGTGTCCTCTACCACCCTTCACATCACCCCCCACCCCCCTAATTCCTGCATTCTGAGCGCAACGCAATACAGATCCCTGCATTCTGAACGCAACTCACTCCTGATCCCTGCATTCTGAGTGCAATGCACTCCTGATCCCTGCATTCTGAATGCAACGCACTCCTGATACCTGCATTCTGAACGTAAAACGCACTCCTGATCTCTGCATTCAGAGTCTAAAATGCACTCCTGATCCCTGCATTCTTAGCGTAAAACGCACTCCTGATTCCTGCATTCTGAGTTTAACACACTCCTAATCCCGGCATTCTGAACGTAGCGCACTCCTGATCCTTGCATTCTGAGCACAACACACTCCTTAACCCTGTATTCTGAGTGTAATGCACTCTTTAACCCTGCATTCTGAGCGCAGCGCACTTATGATCCCTGCATTCTGAGCATTGGTGAACCCTGCATTCTCTGCATAACACACTCATAAGCCCTGCACTCTCTTGTAATACTTATTTTATTTTTGTTCTGAATAAAAATATTTTATCAAAAAAAAAAAAAGGTTGGTCTTACGGTCTTTTTTTTGGGGAGGGGGGGATCTTTGACTACATTAGTGTTGTTCAAATAGATCTCCATCTCTAAAAGTTTGCCTACCCCCGGTGTACAAGATGGGAGACCCCCTGCCTAATCCTGTAGAGACACAAGGGATATGTGGCCACCGATCTTCCATACTGTTCTTACCTACTGATTCTCAAAGTAGTGTCCCATCCATTCTATGCTGAAGACACAAAGACCCATTAGGCAAAGCACATTGGTCTCATTGCTCAGGAACAACTGCTGCATGTACAAGTTCACAATGTTATGTGTGTACCCATGTTTTTTTATGTTCTAGTTTAACTGCTGTGGTGTGGTAAACAATTACAGTTGAAGCTCTTTGTTTTAGTTTTCTCCTCTCTTGTTTACCTTCCTGGGATTTTTGTTCAGCCCAGTGTCGATGTAATACATGATTTTATAGCACTTTTTACTAAAGGCTGTGGAGGGTTATGACTCTGTCCTTGGGAATACACCAAACAATATCTGATACAAAGGAAATGTTCCAACTCTACCTGGGTGTGGTTTCTTTAAAACAGCTGTAGCACTACCCCGAAGGAGCTGCTGATAAATGTTCAATTCTGCACCCTGCCTCTCAACCCCAAGAACAGTCTTGACCCTTCTGGCACACCTGTATGGTAATATGAGTGTGGGACCCAGCAGTAAAGAGAAACACAGTAATGATACACTATACAGTATATTTACCGTAACCTTGGGACCCATCACTTCACCAGCTCTAATAATAGATAGAAATTTACTGATATGGAAATTTAACACAAGGAACAGTGTGGTAATTAGAAGGTAATTAATGACAACGAATAACAGTCAATGTATATATGAAAACATAGATTCAATGCTCACTATAGAGATGTATATGCAGGCAGGCGCACAATAGGACAAACGCTCAATATCCTTAAAACTTATATTAACCGCCTTCCCACTGACCTCAAAGCACACACACCAAATCTGCAGTAATGTTATGAACAAGCAATAGTACAATACAATATATATATCCTGTACTCAAGGGCTCCCCCTAGAATGTAATGCAATGTTCCAAATGCAAAGTTAACTGTGATGCTTTGTGGAAGATGAATAAAAGTCCCTTGTCTTCTTGATCTTCAGCTAGCTTATGGTATTGTAGACTGCAGTGTTTGTAAATCCAAACAAGGAAACAAGTAGAAACAAGTATAAAGCAAATTTTAGGATAAATGATGCGCTGGTAATTGTGTACTTGCACATATAAGGCACTTATAATACTTTCTCCTAAGCAGTGGATGTGATTCAGTTTTAACTCTATAGCACAGAGAAACAAATCCTAAAGTGCAACTGTATGCAGCCTGTGGACAAGTGAGATCACCTCTGTGGGACTACAAGTCTCACCAGCAGCCTGTAGATGGCACACTTAGTTAATAATGTACTCTACTGAAATAGGCATGTGCCCTTCTCACCAAGTAGACCCAGAGGCTGTGAGGCTCCGTCCTGGTGTCTCAGTCTGATAAAAGATGGCTCCACCACGCTGTATCACTCCCCCGGATAGCCAAGGTGCAGATGGCTTCAAATGCTCTGAAGTGCAGACCAATCCTCCTACTCAATCAGCAGGGCCATTCACAAGGATCCCTCTGGGGCGGACGAAACACTCTCCGCTGTAGGCCGCAGGCTCTTCCAGCCCTGGGCACACCCACAGACCTCCTCCTGTATGTTGAATGGTGTCTGGAGAGGCCGAAAGCCTGCCACGCCTGCCCTTTTATCTCCTTACCCAGCAGGCTGTTCTGTCACTTGGCATTGTGGGTAGGTGAACTTGGTAGTTCCCAGGCTGAGTTAAGCACATGAGTCATTAAACTCATTAAACTACTAATCCCATAATGCATATGGGGCATAAGGCTCCTGATGGAACATAGGTTTACATGGTCTGCCTAGCCAGAAGGCCTGCCAGCCCCCCTTCTTCTGGGACAGCCAAAGCCATCCTTGAATACTAAGGGGAGCTTTCCCGAAGAGAAAATGGTTAGCTTACAGTCTTGTTTACACCTGCTTTTGCTTTTCTTCGGCTTTGCTTCAAAAATTATACAACATGTAGCTTCAGTGGTGCTTCAAAGCGTCTTCAAAACCTCCATAGAAGTCTATGGCAAAGCTTGCTTAAAGCCCCACTGAAGCCCCACCAAAGTCTCATTGAAGCCCCACGAAGCCTCTCGAAAGCCTCATCGAAGCCCCACCAAAGCCCCACCGAAGCCCCATTGAAGCCCCACGAAGCCCCACGAAGCCCCACAGAAGCCCCACTGAAGCCTCATCGAAGCAAAAGCAGGTGTAAACAGGACTGTAAGGTAACCATTTTTTTAGTGACAAGAGCTTTGACTGGCGTTCAAAGAGAGCTTTAACAAAGCATGTCCAAAGCCTTGTTTTGAAGCAAGTGTAAACTAGCCCTTAAAGTGTTATCAAATCCACAACAGTAAAATCAGTCTGTAAATGCAGCAAAACATGCTTATTATACTCACTGTGGAACCTAAGGGGTTAATCCTGCGCATTGTGTAAAAAGGCTGTTTGATCCTGTCTTCTCTGATCCTCCCCTTATTCCACAGTCCCCAATCCACCTGCTGATAGAACAGAATCTTGGGGGCACTCTGCATATGCTCAGTTTGATGTGTATTGCTAGAGAGTTTTTTATTTGGGGGGGGGGGGGGGCAATCAGCACTGTCTAGACAGAGGGTCAGGGGTCCTGCAGCCTCATAGGACAGTCAGAGGAGAAGGAAAACTCCTCCTACAAGCTTTAATCAGTGCTTAGCCAGACACTAATAGAAATCACAAGACTGCTATATACTGCTGATGAGAAAATGTATTTTTCAGTTTATATTTATAAAAATAATTGCATTTCCATGTTCTGTGTACTGTGGGAGACCAGATATACTGAATTCAGGATCCTGGGTTCAGTAAAACTTTAATACTCAAAATATATCTGGATGTCCATTCATTCAAAATTGGGCAACACATTCAGACAAGTTCAGAACAACAAAGCCATTAACATATGTGTAAAATATTTTGGATGTTTGTCACATTAGCGTCATCCACTGAAACATAATGCCCATTCATGAGGAATCACATCTATTATAGCCTAGTGAATTAAGCCAATTATACATATGCAGAAAATGACACTAGATCTAAAGCATATTTGGTCATATGCTAAAAAAAACTAACATTTTATGAGGTCAGGGTATGCTATCACCAAATGCTCAGGGCAGCACTTCCTAGGCACATAGATAAGATACAAAATGCTAATTTGGCCAAATGCCCAGAATAGGCTGAGGCATATTGCAGCCTAAACACAACTTACAAGGAATATAATTAATATAAATAATATCTCTAAATGCTGAAAATAACACTTTTGAGCATTTCAAGCAAAATGCACCCTAAGTTGCCTAGGATTTATGATTAAATCCAATATCAAATCTGTTATCCCCCATCTGGCTACTGCATAAAGTGAGGAGTACATTGAAGGTGACACATATGGTCTCCCATCCCTACAGAGCCAAATTTTAGAAGTATCATCAAAGTTTATGTTGTTTCTTTCCCATCTTTCAATGACCTCCAGAGAAAACACAAAATTGTATCAAATACTTACCGTAAATTTCCTTTCCTGACGCTAATCCATGGCAGCATACAAAGTCACATGTATGCTGCCATTTTGGCATCAGGAAAATGGAAAATTGTATTAAATACTTACTGTAATTTTCTTTTCCGGACGCCAATCCATGGCAGCATAAATGTAACTTTTGGTGTCAGGAAACAGGCCATTTCAGGCTAGTATTACATCTGTGTGTTTCAGAACTGTGTTCAAAATTGCATGCTTTCCTGCAACAAAGAAAATTGTGCCGCCCTTTGCTCGTTGGTGTCATTAATTCAAAATGCATGGTAACAAATGCCAAATTGATTATTTACTTTTTTTTTGCTTTTGTTCATGTTCCCCAGAACACTGCCCAGCCCCTATATCATTTGTTGACAATCACTTGCATATTAGCCCGAAAATAGCCAGAAAATGTTTTCAACCTTTGGCTCCTATTGACTTGAATGGGGTTTGGATTTTGCACTTGACCTTCTGTTATGTTTACTGAATCTGCATCAAATCCAACTCAGGTACATTTGGCTCACCCCTAATTATTAAAAATAATTACTTCATAAAAATTAATTACTTCATATTCATTCAATCAAAAAATAGTATTATACCAATGTCCATGTCCATGAAATATGTTCTCCAATATAAGGCTGGCAGGGTGTTGGTCCATCTGGTAACACTTGATGCCTGAAAATATCCTTGATGCGCCTTGAGTCTTGAGGTAATGACTTAGCAAAACTCCCCTCATAAATATGTTTACTGAGTTTTAGATTTGTCCAGACTTGTTTCTTACAATATACTGTATGTATTGTCCTAAAATGTAGACATCTCTAAGACTCCTATCACACTGGGGTGCTTTTCAGGCATTTTAGCGCTAAAAATAGCGCCTGTAAAGTGCCTGAAAAGCGCCTCTCATGCCTCCCCAGTGTAAAAGCCCGAGTGCTTTTACACGGGGGCGGTGCGCTTGCAGGACAGGAAAAAAAGTCCTACAAGCAGCATCTTTGGGGCGGTGCGGGAGCCATGTATACATCGCTGCCAAGACTGCCCATTGAAATGAATGGGAAGCACTGCCGAAGCGCCTTCAAAGCGCTTTGTTGCGCTGCAACATGGGGGGTTTTAACCCTTTCTTAATGCTAGCGGGGGTTAAAAGTGCCCCGCTAGCGGCTGAAAAACACTGCTATAACAGCGGTAAAGCGCCGCTAAAACTAGCGGCGCTTTACCGCTAACGCCGGCACCGCCCCACTGTGAAAGGGGTCTATGGTGGGGAACCTATTATGTGGAATCCAATGAGGTAGCAGTTGACAGAGGAGCAATGCAAGGAGGAGGGTTGGGGTGCAGGTGGTGAGGAGAAAGAGAAGTTTGGGCAGGAGAGGAAACTTACAAATGGAGAGGGGGATTTCTACAGCCAGGTGATGGATAGGCAGTAGTAAAACACGCCCTTCCTTATCTTCCTTCAATGCTCAAACATATCAGGAAAGCAGTTTGGAGAACATCGACTGACTAGAAACTGTTTATATTCAGTTTGTGGTAGGTATATACAATTTCTTATTTACTTGCAAAAATATTTTAAACTTTTATTTAAGTTTTTATTTGTTTTCCTGGTGTGCCTATCCTTGCCCTGGTTGATTGGTCACAACTGATCACGTGGTAAAGAGCCTCTGTCAGAGGCTCCTTACCATGATCGGAGATGCGGTGTGTCAGAGGTATACACTACTCAAAGTGACGTAACTTAGAAATTATCATTTGTGCATGCATGAGGTAAAGAAGTGACAACCCCCACCCCCCCCAATCTGGGGGTAACCGGACCTAAGCAATGCGGCCAGCCTTCTAACTTATCTGGAGTGATGGTGACCTTGTACCTTCTTAATTAACCACTTGGCATCCGTGCTATAGCCAAATTACGGCTACAGCGCGGACCTGAATTTCTGGGAGGCCGCACATCTGGATCGTGTGCGCGCAGCCCTGTACTGTCGGTGGCGGCGTGTCACCGAGACACCGCTCGTCACCGACAGGGGTGAACAGCCACTGGGCATGGCTGTTTACCACGTGATGAAGTCACGGCCGATCACAAATGGCAACTCCCCGCATTGCGCGGCGCATGCGCGTGATTGTGAGCGCGCTGCATGTGCACATCGGTGGCAGCGTGTTCCCGGGAACACTGCTCGTCACGGATGATAGTACACAGCCATTGGCCAGGGCTGTGTACCATGTGTTCGGCTGTGATCCATTCACAGCCGATCACTAAATGTAAACATAGAGCTGTCACTAGCTGTTACTAGCTCTTCTCTCCTCACACACCGTTTCCAATGTGAGGAGAGAAGAGACAGGAGCAGTGAGTTACAGATCTAAGTTTAGTAGTGTCTGCACCAACACCACACCTGTCCCATCACCCCCCCAATTGTCATCTGTCACCCAACAGTCACCCCATAAAAGTGCACCTGTCACATAAGAGGCTGCCATCTGTGA
Source organism: Lithobates clamitans (assembly GCA_037952925.1). Classification (NCBI taxonomy): domain Eukaryota; kingdom Metazoa; phylum Chordata; class Amphibia; order Anura; family Ranidae; genus Lithobates; species Lithobates clamitans. The sequence continues at coordinate 414,725 of JBBGZY010001670.1, read as the reverse complement.
CCATCAGCGGTGCAACCGTCACCCATCAGTGACCGTGCCCTGTCACCCGTCACCCATCAGTGACAGTGCCCTGTCACCCGTCACCCATCAGTGACCATCAGAGGTGCACCCATCACCCATCAGTGACCGTGGCCTGTCACTCATTACCCGTCACCCATCAGTGACCGTCGCCTGTCAGTGACCGTTGCCTGTCAACCATCTGTGACCATCACCCGTCACCGTCCATGGCCTGTCAGCCATCAGTGACCATCGCCTGTCACCCATCAGTGACCATCGCCTGTCACTCATCAGTGACCGTGCCCTGTTACCCGTCACCCATCAGTGACCGTGCCCTGTCACCCATCAGTGACCATCAGCGGTGCACCCATCATCCATCAGTGACCGTGCCCTATCACCCATCAGTGACCGTCGCCTGTCAACCTTCTGTGACCATCACCCGTCATCGTCCGTGGCCTGTCACCCATCAGTGACCATCGCCTGTCACCCATCGCATAGCCCATCAGTGACCGTCACCTGCTACCCATCTGTCACCCGTCGCCCAGCTAGCCGCCACACAGCCATATCCAAAATAGTATATACTAGTGAGGAGGCGTTCCAGATCCTCTCCATGACTGATGAGAGCACCGGGGAGTTCTCATCAAATTCCAATTCCAATTCTGATTCCGAATCAAATTCAGCATTTGAATCGATCGAGAGTAGTAATGATTCGTATGAAGAATGGGTCCCTCCTAAAAAGGCACGACATTCTGGAAACCAGGCAGCCGCCAGCAACCAGGATTATATTCCCAGGCCCAGTACCAGCGCTGCCGCCAGCAATAGGCCCCAGGAACAAAGGCCCACTGTCAGCGCTGCCGCCAGCAATAGGCTCCAGGAACAAAGCCCAGTACCAGTGCTGCCGCCAGCGATAGGCCCCACGCACAAATGCCCAGGCCCAGTACCTGTGCTGCCACATCACACCTGAGTACCAGCACAGGAAATTCAACTCCCCCAACTACTGGAGTGTCACGTCCCCCAAGAGCCAGGGCTGCTACATACATGCCAGATGGTCTTGCCAACCCAACATGGCTGCCTTCCAACTCGGGATCACCAATTATTCCCCCTTTTACAGCACAGCAAGGTGTGCAGGCCAACACCCAAAATTTCACAGAGTTCGATTGCTTTCACCTGTTTTTACCCGACACTTTGCTGCAATTTATTGTGGACCAGACAAATTTGTATGGCCAGCAGTATATTGCCAGCAACCCCCAATCATCTTATGCCCGTTCATTTGAGTGGAGAGATTTGAAGGAGTTCAAATTGTTTTTGGGCCTCGCCCTAAACATGGGGCTTACAAAAAAAAATGAAGGACATGCCTATTGGTCCACCAACCCCATCCACCATATGCCCATGTATACTGCCGCAATGCCCAGCTCCCCATATGAGATGATTATGAGATTCTTTTATTTTAACGACAACACCCAGTGCCCTCCCCGCAATCATCCAAATTCCAATAGGTTATATAAGATTCGCCCACTGATAAATTTATTTTCCCAACGATTTGCAGAACTCTATGTCCCCGAGAAACATATATGTGTGGATGAGTCCCTGGTACCATTTTCAGGCCGGCTAGGAATAAAACAATATATTCCTAGCAAAAAGGTCAAATACAGAGTAACATTTTACAAGCTCTGTGAGAGAGCCACGGGATATCTGTATGCGTTCCACATATATGAAGGAAAAGATTCCCAGCTCCAGCCCCCTGAGTGCCCGGCCTACATGGGCACAACTGGAAAAATCGTATGGGACCTGGCTTACCAACTGAAAAAAGGATATCATATATACCTTGACAACTTTTATAACAGCCTGCCCCTTTTCAGACACCTATATATTGAAAAAACCCTGGCCTGCGGAACCTCAAGAAAAAATAGAAAAGGGCTTCCCACAATCCAAAGTAAACAAAAAGCTGCAAAGGGGGGAAAGAGCAACACTAAGATGCAATGAAGTGCTGGCCTTGAGGTGGAAGGATAACAGGAACGTGCACATGATGTCCACCATTCACGATGACACTACAGTTGTAGTTCAGCGAAGACGAGGTCCCATTGAAAAACCGACATGTGTCCAAGAATATAAGAAAAATACCCCTAGATATGGGACTTTGGAGGCACTACCACAAACCAAAAATTATGTATAAATCGTTTATTTTAACAATAACATCAAAGATAGAAAAATGTAAAAGTGTATGGATGCATTTAAACATGAAATACAAAATGGAAACCAGTCAGATGGTAAAAAAACATATCTCCTTGAACTGACGCGTTTCAGAGAAAACAGCTCTTTCGTCAGGGTTCTTTATGGAGAGAAGATATCTGGGGGTACGTAAAGTATCAATGATTAATAATCAATATAAGTACAAACAATTTCTATCCCAGATCGATTACATCAAAAAAGGTCACTTACATTGTATTCCTTGATAGAACAACTAAGCATCTACAGAGTTAAAAATAAGAGATATGCAGCCTCGCATCCTGCTCCCCACACGCAGTACCCCAATGGTTTAGCCCATAATATATATGAGTAACAAACGAGACATGCCAAGGGGGGACTGTAGGTAGTCCCCAAATAGCATCTAAGGGACGCCGCGTCCTGGCCTGGGCGCAGCTCCTGTATGTGAGCTGGGGCCAAGGTGCAAACCTAAGAATAGGAACACAAGAAAGTAACAGGGCTAGACACAGGAAAGGAGCAATCTATAATGGATATAAAATGCTGTGCAGAGAATAGAAACCTACCTATAGGTAAGAAAATCCGCATATACCGGCAGATGGGATGGTCAAAATCAATGGCATGGAAGATGTGAGGGAGACCTCCCCGACAACACTGTGATGTTCACATATTTAACCACCTCAATACAGTGCATTTTCGCCCCCTTCCTGCCCAAGCCATTTTTTAGCTTTCAGCGCTGTCGCACTTGACAATTGCGCGGTCATCCAACACTGTACCCAAATGAAATTGTTATCATTTTTTCCCCACAAATAGAGCATTCTTTTAGTGGTATTTGATCACCTCTGCGGTTTTTATTTTTTGCGCTATAAACAAAAGAAGAGTGACAAGTTTTAAAAAAAACACAATAATTTTTACCTTTTACGATAATAAATATCCAATTTTTTTTCTTTAAAACAAATTTTTTCGCAGTTTAGGCCGATATGTATTCTTGTACATATTTTTGGTAAAAAAAATCGCAATAAGCGTATATAGATTGGTTTGCACAAAAGTTATAGCGTCTACAAAATAGGGGATAAATTTATAACATTTTTATTTTTTAAAATTTTTTTACTAGTAATGGTGGCGATCTGCGATTTTTATCGTGACTGCGATATTGCGGCGGACACATCGGACACTTTTGACACATATTTGGGACCATTCACATTTATACAGCGATCCATGCTATAAAAATGCATTGATTACTGTATAAATGTGACAGGCAGGGAAGGGGTTAACACTAGGTGGTGATCGAGGGGTTAACTGTGTTGCTAGGGAGTGATTCTAACTGTAGGGGGTGGGGACTCACTAGGGGAGGAGACCAATCGGTGTTCCTCTGTACTGGGAACATACCATCGGTCTCCTCTCCTCTGACAGGACCGTGGATCTGTGTGTTTAAACACACAGATCCACGGTCCTGCTGTGTTACCGGTAATCGCGGGTGCCCGGTGGACATCGCGCCCGCCGGGCACGCGCACCGGGTGCCTAGTGGCACGGCGCGCGCGCGCCCTCTGGTGGCCTAGGTAAGCGAGGCCGTCATATGACGCCCGCCCGCCACGAGAGCTGCGCCGCCTGGCCGTCAATTGACGGCCGGCGGTCGGCAAGCAGTTAAGCAGGGAAGTCACATGAATGCATAAAGAAGAGGAAGGGAAAACAAAACCAAGACCAGTCTATTAGTACATTGGTCAGAAAAATGCCCATCATTGTTTGAGTAAAAAAAAGGGAGAAATATCATTAACTTACCCTAATATAAACTCCAGCCAAGATTACCTTAGACCATCTTCACCAAAGCCATAGTGAATAATGAAAAGACAAGGCTATTTAATGCCCTTCTAGTAAGCCCTGGCTGATTTCACATTGAAATCAGCTGGGAGAGAGTGCCTGGATCAGAGGTTCACGACAGGCCCCCTGAGACTCGGCCGCGCCCCGCCTCCACACCGCGCAGACGCAGTAAACGTCCCGCGCATGCGCGAAGACCAGATTGGAACGCACAGGAGAAGATAGCCATCCGGGCGCGCCGCGGAGAAGCGCGCCACGGACGAGTCCCACCGGCACGGCAACCTGCCCTAGAGACAGTCAAAGGACTGATCCATGGCTAAGGGGGAGTGGATGCCAGGGAGAAAAGGCAGCCTCTCACCAAACATCCTAAAGAAGGATATCTTTGCCGTGCCGGGCGCACAGACATAAATGGATACTCCATTGGCACGTCTACAGGAGGGAAGGAGAAAAAGATTTTTTTCCTATAGTGAAAGAAAAGGGGGAAAGAATTTTTGGTTATTTAAATGAAGACATAAATAGCACCAATCTAATGCAAATGTCCTCAGAAGAAAAAAGGGGGGGGGATACAACAAATAATATCCCCCACTATTGGAAGCCCCCTGCTGGATATATATAGCAACACCCCAACCAAGAAGCTCAAAAAATAATATCTCCAAAACTGGGCAGTATGTGTAGAAAACAGATGCGAGGAAGCATGTACAGGGGCAAGGCATCGCAATAAGTATGTGACAAATGGAAACACCAAACAAAAAAAGGCCAATATAAATATATGTACACAAATCATACTACCTCATATTGAAGTGAAGATCTAAGAGAGATAAACAGAACAAAATTAGAAAAAGAAAAAACAAAAAACAAAATGGTATGAGTAGATCCAAAATGATACGAGAAATGATGGAAATTTGGTACTGGCTTAAAGCAGACTGCATTGTTCAGCCCGGGGGATTTTGTAGCTTTTAAATTATAGATCCAACGCAGTTCGAGCTGGAGGAGACTTTTGTTCCAGTCCCCCCCCCTCGAACTCGGGTGTACCCGATCAAGGATCAGAAATTTGATCCTTGGGAAGATCACATGGTATACCAGGGAGGTGTGTCTCCCCAGGGGCAGGTCGGGGTCACAAGACTTCATGCTCTGAATGTGCCGGCATGCTCTATGCCAGAATTCGAGCTTTGTCTTCCCGACATAGAAGCACCCGCAGTCACATAGGAGCATGTATACTACCACCGGGGTTTTACAATTAGCAAAGTGCTTGGCCTTGAAAACACTCCCATCTGGCAAAATAGGGTTTTTATCAGTGTGCATGAACTTGCAGTACCCACATGCTCCACACACTTGCAGTGTGTACTTGCAGTGTTCTATGTCTTTGTCCCCCTTAAATTCACTTCTTACTAGTCTAGAAGAGATGGACGTAGCCTTTTTAAAAGTGAAGAGTGGACTCTCAGGGAAAAATCTGCCTAGATTGAGGTCCATAGTTAGTACATGCCAGAATTTTGAAACAATTTGCCTCAACTCTGCATGTTGATTGCAATATTTAGTAACGATCCGAAGAAGGTTTTCTTGACTGAGCGGTTTTTGTGAGTAAATAAGCTTGTGATGTGTGAATGATGTAGCCCATTTGAAGGCTTTTTTTAGGGATGTACGCGAGTATCCCCTAAAGAGGAGTCTCTCACGTAAATTGTTGCCCTCAATCTTGAAAGTCTCATCATTGGTACAGTTTCTTTGTACCCTCAGGTACTGACTGTACGGTATAGATCTAATTAGACTCCGGGGGTGGAAACTTGAGGTGTGTAATATGGTGTTTCCCGCAGTAGCCTTACGAAAAAGGCAGAGAGCACCATCCCCACCCCTCGAGACCAGCACATCCAGAAAGGAGATCTCATTGAGATCAAAGGCCATGGTGAAAGTGAGATTAAATTGATTTTTGTTGATATTGGCGAGACATTCATGCAAGAGTTCTAAGGGGCCATCCCAAATGGTGAAGACATCATCGATATACCGGAACCATACTAAAAAATGGTCTGTGTAGATCGATAAAGCCTCGTCACTAAAAAGCATATTTTTCCACTTCCCCAGGTACAGGTTGGCGTAGGATGAGGTCAGCATGTCCCCATTGCCACGCCCTGTACCTGGAGGAAGTGGGAACCATCAAATGTGAAAATATTGTGGTATAGGATATACTCTAATATCGACAAAATAATCTCATTGTACCCCCAGTCAGCATCCCCTCTCTGGTAGATGGCATGTTTTATATCTGCCAATCCCTTGGTGTGGGGGATGGGGCTATAGAGAGCTTCTACATCTATGGTGACTAAATAAGCATTGGTTGGTATAGTTAAGTTTTCAATGATCTTCAAAAAATGAATCGTATCTTTAACATAAGATCGTAGGCAGGTGACGTGAGGTTTCAAATATTCATCAATAAGTCTGCTAGCATTTTCACTAATGGAATCCTTCCCTGATATGATGGGTCTGCCTGTCGGATTAAATTTGTCTTTATGGACTTTTGGTAAGGAGAAGAAGGTTGGGACCACTGTAAATTTGGTTCTAATGTACTCCCAAATGGTTTTATTAATGACCTTTTTAGCATATGCTGAATCAATTAGCGAATAGCATTCTTGATTGAATCTATTTACGATATCTCTGGTAATCTTCTGATACCAATTTTTGTTTGACAAAATCTTTAAGCACATTGAGGTATATTGGGCATTGTCCATAAGGACAATGTTGCCCCCCTTATCAGCTGGCTTGATGGTTATCGATGTATTCTCGCTAAGCTTTTTCAGCACCTGTTTTTCAGATGTATTGATATTGGGCAGCTTGGGTGATCGAATGGTGAGTTTGTCGATCTCCGTGTTGACCAATCTCAAAAAGGCAGAGATATTGGGGTTGGACCTGGGAGGTGGAAAGGATACCGATTTCTTCTTTAGCCACTTAAAGACCAGCCTCGTTTTGGATTTTAGGTGTTTACAAGTTTAAAACAGGTTTTTTTGCTAGAAAATTACTTAGAACCCCCAAACATTATATATTGTTTTTTTTCTAACATCCTAGAGAATACAATAGCGGTCATTGCAATACTTTTTTTTGCACCGTATTTGCGCAGCGGTCTTCTAAGCGCACTTTTTTTGGAAAAAATTCACTTTTTTGAAAAAAAAAATAAGACAACAGTAAAGTTAGCCCAATTTTTTTTATATTGTGAAATATAATGTTACGCCAAGTAAAATGATACCCAACATGTCATGCTTCAAAATTGCGCCCGCTCGTGGAATAGCGTCAAACTTTTACCCTTAAAAATCTCCATAGGCGACGTTTAAAAAATTCTACAGATTGCATGTTTTGCGTTACAGAGGAGGTCTAGGGCTAGAATTATTGCTCTCACTCTACCGGTCGCGGCGATACCTCACATGTGTGGTTTGACCACCGTTTTCATATGCGGGCGCTGCTCACGTATGCGTTTTTTTTTTTTTATTATTTATTTTATTTTATTTTATTTATTTTTTCACTGTTTTAAAAAAAAAAAAAATTTGGATCACTTTTATTCCTATTACAAGGAATGTAAACATCCCTTGTAATAGAAAAAAGCATGACAGGACCTCTTAAATATGAGATCTGGGGTCAAAAAGTCCTCAGATCTCATATTTAGACTAAAATGCAAAAAAAAAAAAAAAAAAAAGTCGTTTAAAAAAATGACACTTAAAAAATTTGTGCCTTTAAGAGAGTGGGCGGAGCCGTCGTAATGACGCCGCTCCGGCCGTCACATGGTATGGAGACGGGTGGGCGCCATCTTGGCCTCACTTGTCTCCATACCTCAGCAGGGAAAGGACCCGATCGCCTCCGCCGCTACCGACGGCTCCGGTAAGCGGCGGAGGGTGCGGGAGAGCGGCGGGAGGGGGGGTGGCACCTCTCCCGCCGCCGATAACGGTGATCTCGCGGCGAACCCGCCGCTGAGACCACCATTATCTTGTACAGAATCGCTCACTGTAAAGATGGATATCTCGGTTGTGGCAGCAGCTGCTGCCGTTACCGAGATATCCATCTTCAAAAAAATGACGTATATATACAGTGAGCGGGGCTGAAGTGGTTAGTTTTGAATTCTTGATAGAACCCTGTGTCTGCCTGTCAGTGACTGGGAGAGAGAGTACAGTGGGGAGATCGATGCGATCTATAAGATCAGTAGTGTCGCTCTCCTCCAGGAGCGACACCAAATGATCTATGGCTTGGTTTTCCTTGGGCGTAAGATCGGTGGTCCCCTGAGGTTTCTGGTACATATTTTTCAAAATAAGTCTATGTGCAAATAATTCCAGGTCTTTAACTATCTCAAATTTGTCCAAATTTTCATTAGGACAGAAGCCCAGGCCCTTTTGAAGAACCCGTGTTTCAGTGTCCGTGAGTATGTAAGAGGAAAGATTAATGATGTTGAGAGATGTATCGGATCCCCCAGCTATGCCTTGAGATTGAGTTTCCCTAGCTTCACTTGGATCTTGTTGGGAGGTTTGTTTAAAATAGCTTTCACTAAAGGGACAGGTTCTGATCTATCTATCCCCTGTGTGGCTCTCAATCTTGTGACTGGAGGAGAAGAACTGCCACAGGCTCCCTGTGATGATGAAGAAGGAGGAACAGTTAAGCCCCTCACCACAACAGGTGCTCTACCTGTAACCAAAGCAGTTGAAGAACACCCCGGTGCATTATCAGTGTTGGTTTTCTGTCCCTGTGGGTGATTGTCACCTCGATTGGGACGTGGAAACTTTTTGTTCTTAGGTGGAACCTGTGAAGAAACTGATGAAAGACTGGAAGAGGAGTTAGATATGGCAGAATAGTGGTCTTTGAGTTTACCAAAGCCTCTATTTTTTTTATATTGTTGGCCTCCACTCCATTTGTAAGCACGATTCTCCTCAAAGGCATTTCTATCTCTACTAAATTTCCCATCTTTCTTAGTTAGAATGTCTCTATTATAGACCTCAAAGTGCTTTTTGAGTTTGATTTCTCTGTCCACAAAAGATTTGTGTGTTTTGAAAGTTTGTAGCTGTAAACATGTTTTTCATATTCCACAATAAGCAATTGCATCATGTCTTTGGAACATGTGCGTAAGATTTGTTCCCATGCAATTTTAAAATCTGAATCCAAACCCTCCAAATTAGGGAAAATCTGGACTCTAGGTCCCAAAGGATTAATATGCTCTTTGATATAGTCCTGGAAGGACTTGATGTGCCAAATAATGGATGATTTCTTTTCAAGGTCTTTAGTGAGTTTAAGAAACAAACTGTTGACCTCAAAATCTATTTGCTCATTGTTCCCAAAATCTTTGAGATATCCAGACATGAGACTATCCCAGTCACTGCCTGTAAAGTTAACCATGGCAAAGAACCTGTAGTACCCCCTCACAAAGAATATATGTGAAATTCTCAGAGGAGAAAGAAAAATGTGACAAAAGAGTAAATCATTTATAAAGTATATAAATGTGTGAATACAACAAAAGGTTGTTGAATAACTAGATTCCTCTATCAGAAGAAACGGGGACTGGTATTTGCTACCAAAATATAAATAGAAAAAGGAATCTGACAGAGAAACCTAGATAGGGGTGTGCCACATCCCGTAATAGCTAGAACAAAAGAAAAATACCCCTAGATATGGGACTTTGGAGGCACTACCACAAACCAAAAATTATGTATAAATCGTTTATTTTAACAATAACATCAAAGATAGAAAAATGTAAAAGTGTATGGATGCATTTAAACATAAAATATAAAATGGAAACCAGTCAGATGGTAAATAAACATATCTCCTTGAACTGACGCGTTTCAGAGAAAACAGTTCCTTTGTCAGATATCTGGGGGTACATAAAGTATCAATGATTAATAATCAATATAAGTACAAACAATTTCTATCCCAGATCGATTACATCAAAAAAGGTCACTTATATTGTATTCCTTGAAAGAACAACTAAGCATCCACAGAGTTAAAAATAGGAGATATACAGCCTCGCATCCTGCTCCCCACACGCAGTACCCCAATGGTTTAGCCCATAATATTTATGAGTAACAAACGAGACATGCCAAGGGGGGACTGAAGGTAGTCCCCAAATAGCATCCAAGGGACGCCGCGTCCTGGCCTGGGCACAGCTCCTGTATGTGAGCTGGGGTCCAAGGTGCAAACCTAAGAATAGGAACACAAGAAAGTAACAGGGCTAGACACAGGAAAGGAGCAATCTATAATGGATATAAAATGCTGTGCAGAGAATAGAAACCTAAGAAAATCCGCATATACCGGCAGGTGGGATGGTCAAAATCAATGGCATGGAAGATGTGAGGGAGACCTCCCCGACAACACTGTGATGTTCACATATTTAAGCAGGGAAGTCACATGAATGCATAAAGAAGAGGAAGGAAAAACAATTACATTGGTCAGAAAAATGCCCATCATTGTTTGAGTAAAAAAAAGTTAGAACTGTCATTAACTAAACTCCAGCCAAGATTACCTCAGACCATCTTCACCAAAGCCATAGTGGATAATGAAAAGACAAGGCTATTTAAAGCCCTTCTAGTAGCTTAAAGCAGACTGCATCGTTCAGCCCTCAGAGATTTTGTAGCTTTTAAATTATAGATCCAACGCAGTTCGAGCTGGAGGAGACTTTTGTTCCAGTCCCCTCCCCCTCGAACTCGGGTGTACCCGATCAAGGATCAGAAATTTGATCCTTGGGAAGATCCCATGGTGTACCAGGGAGGTGTGTCTCCCCAGGGGCAGGTCGGGGTCACATGTCTTCATGCTCAGAATGTGCCGGTATGCTCTATGCCAGAATTTGAGCTTCGTCTTCCCGACATAGAAGCACCCGCAGTCACATAGGAGCATGTCTACCACCCCTGGGGTTTTACAATTAGTAAAGTGCTTGAAAACACTCCCATCTGGCAAAATAGGGTTTTTATCAATGTGCATGAACTTGCAGTACCCACATGCTCCACACATGTAGGTACCTTTGTACTTACAGTGTTCTATGTCTTTGTCCCCCTTAAATTCACTTCTCACGTAAATTGTTGGCCTCAATCTTGAAAGTCTCATCATTGGTACAGTTTCTTCGTACCCTCAGGTACTGACTGTGCGGTATAGATCTAATTAGAATCCGGGGGTGGAAACTCGAGGCATGTAATATGGTGTTCCCCGCAGTAGCCTTACGAAAAAGGCCGCTGCAGAGAGTACCTTCCCCACCCCTCGAGACCAGCACATCCAGAAAGGAGATCTCATTGAGATCAAAGGCCATGGTGAAAGTGAGATTAAATTGATTTTTGTTGCTATTCAGTGAAGACGAGGTCCCATTGAAAAACCGACATGTTTACAAGAATATAATCTCTACATGGGGGGGGGGATTTCTTTTTTTTTTTGTTTACAAACTTTTATTGAGTGTAAAAACATTGGTACAAAAAAGTTGTTTACATATGCCATGAAAGTATAATAAAGAAAATTACAAATATGTAATATTGTCATAATGTATTCAATATTTGAAAGAAATTTTTATTAAATGTTAATTAGTAATATAGCTTTAGTATCGTAAAATATCATCTTTATTGTCATCTCTAAAAGGTATCACTATTCTGAATTGAAGAAATGATTGGAGTGATTAAACCATTGGTTCCATTTTTTATCATATAAATGATACGTATTGTGTACTGTGTGTAATATTTTTTCCATGAGATTTATATTATTAATTCTAGTTTTCAAATGTGTTAAAGGTATCAATGGTGATTTCCAATGATATGCAATCAACCAGTGTATTGCTACACATATTGTATGGATAAGTCTCATTTGATGAATAGGTAGCCCAGGGATTGAGAAGAATAATAGGCAGTTTTGGGGAGTGAGTCGAATGATGTTATCTGAGATTTTAGATGCAAATTTTTCTAGTTGCTTCCATATATTTGAAACTTTCTCACAATCCCAAAAGATGTGAGAGAATGACCCTGTGGATAAGCAACCTCTAAAACAAGATGGGGATGTTGTGGGGGAAATTACGTGGATTTTAACAGGAGTATAATACCATCTTGTGAGTAGTTTAATTGCCGTCTTTCTGATTGTAAGAGATCTTGTGCATTTATGCATGTTATTTATACAGTCTTCCCAGTTCTCTATTGAAAGAGTGATATTATATTCCTGTTCCCATTTCTGCATATAGGGTAATTTATCTTGTCTATTGTTGTTAACTAGGTTAGAATATATTTCTGAAATCGGTTGGATTTCAATGATCAAATGATTCAGCCCTTTCTGTCAATAAGGAGGTCCCGATTCTGGTACAAGAAGGTAGCAATTTATCTCATCCATTTGGCCGTTTACAATTCCTACATAGTCTACACAAAATCCACAGAAAGCCCCGCCCCCTTCCTAAAATTCATAGAAGTAGTAGTCACATCCCTCATCTATCAACAAAGACCCCCCCCCCCCCAGAAGACATTTGCTCTGATGCTGTTAGCCGACTTCATGAACACCACTTCCCGTACAACATTCCACCATCGGAAGCAGGCCGAAGATGGCAAAAAAGATGTTGCGTGTGCAGCAGAAGAGGATTTCAAAAAGATACCAGCTTCCATTGTCCCCAGTGTCCCTCCCAACCTGGCTTTTGCATTGGTGAATGCTTCGAACTTTATCATACATCCCTAAAATATTAGCCCATATTTTCCCCATTTTCATCATCTGTGCTGACCATTTTCCATGCTTCCCCAAATAACCATGCCACTGCCTTCCACATGAACTGACCCTGGCCTGCTTTTTGACTATGTCTCTGCCTACCGTTTGGACTGCTTCCACATGAACTGACCCTGGCCTGTTTTGTGACTATGCCTCTGCCCACTGTTTGGACTGCTTGCATGTGAACTGACCCTGGCCTGTTTTGTGACTATGTCTCTGCCTATCGTTTGGACTTCTTCCACTTAACTGACCCTGGCCTGTTTTGTGACTATGCTTCTGCCAACCGCTTGGACTGCTTGCACGTGAACTGACCCTGGCCTGTTTTATGAACTATGCATTTGCCTACTGCTTGGACTGATCTGTTGCCCTGCTACTGTAATCCACAGTGGTCTCACATATGTAAAGGGCTCCAGAATAGTTTTTCTGCATGGAGAAAACAGTTATTTTTGTTTTCTACGGGTTTTTTAATTTCCAGACTAGGGTCTGGAGTCCGGAGGCTTCATAGAGATTTGGGTGGGTTGAAGCATCTACCCCCTGTGCCCCTGTGCACAGGTCTTACCCGATTGCGGCCCTCAGCCTGCTGCTGACTTACTTTCATCATGCCTTTGCCTGCCGCATGAACAGACCACACCTCTGCCTGATACCTGGATTATGCAAATAATTAGCTGTAGCAAGAGGCAGTATGTTTATGAAGGGCTGGAGAGCGGTACAATAATGAGTGTCTGCAGGTAACAGTGTACCAGGACCAATATTATGGCTGTGCTGGCTGTCTCTGCCTGGACAATTCCTATGGACAAATGCTTTGGCTGTGCTGACAATATCCTTGAGCTGACTATAGACTATAGTCCTGCCTGCTGCCTGGATAATTACTATTGCTGTCGCTAAGCACATCCCTGACTATTGACTGGACCAGTGCTCTCTTCAATGGACACTACTAAAAGCACAGGTAATACTTTTTTTTTACCCTTTCCGCAATAGAATTTATTTTGGATTGTAATTCTTGGTATGTACATGCTATGTGTTGGAAATATGAAGGGCCTTCAAAAATGATAGGTTGCCAGGAAATTATCTATGTAATGTATGCTCCTAGAACGCCTAATGGTGCTACTTGGATGTTGGGCTTCTGTATGTGGCCAAGAAGTGTAAAAGTCTCACACATGTGGTACCCCCATACTCAGGAGGAGTAGCAGAATGTATTTTGGGGTGTAATTTTTGCTATGTGTTGAAGATATCTTATAAATGGACAACTTTGTGTAAAAAAAAAAAAACGTTTTTATTTTTTTCCCACATTTTCCAAAAACTTCTGGAAAAAAAATAACCGTTCAAAAAGACTCATAATGCCTCTTAGATTATACGTTGGGGTATTTGCTTTCCAAAATGGGGTCATTTTGTGGGCAATTCCATTGTCCTGGTGCACCAGTGCCTTCAAAAGTGTAATAGGTGGTTGAGAAATAAGATGTGCAATTTATGCTCGTAGATCGCCTGATGGTGCTACTTCAATGTTGGGTCTTTGTATGTGGCCAGGCTGTGTAAAAGTCCCACACATGTGGTATCGCCATACTCAGGAGGAGTAGCAGAATGTATTTTAGGGTGTGATTTTTGCTATGTATTTGCTATACCAAAAATTGATAATCAAAGAATCACTGCCCACCTATACCTTGTTTACCACCACTACGCCTCGAAGTGCACAAATAAATTAATAATCAAACTAACTAAAGCTGCCACCTTAAACGTAAAGATATATATAAAGTGTTTTCTTCTGTGACGTATAAATTGGATAAAACGTCTGTGGTTAGCACCTACCAGTGGTTGTTTTAAAGTATACCTAAGCGAAGTCTATACCCCAGGTTATATACACCCTCACGCAGTAATGATTAGGTATGGTGTGTTTTTTATGATTAAATATGCTTGAGTACAATTTTATAATATACTTTCATATATTTATAATATATATTTTTATATTAGAGACCGCCAGTCTAAGTAGTTAATGACCGAGACATTATTGGTTAGGGAGGTTCCAGCCATCCATATACATATGGATTATTTATTTTTAAATATATATATTTGATATAATTTTTAATTTTTAATTAGTGATATTTGGTTCATTATTTTAATCAAGAGTTAATTTTAGAGCAATGTTTAAACCTTTCTTTGAAGCAATTAAATGTCATATATTTAATATGCAGGGTCTAATAAATAAATATATATATGGGAATACAGGACTTATATAGGAAGTTGAAAGTAGTTTAAATAGAGCCGGTGCATAATATCGGTTGCATAATTGTACCTTTAGTTTGAAAACTATTAGATACCTACAATGTACTACATGTGTTTCAATGAATACTGTCTCCCAGAGATGGGGATATTGTGATCGCGGGGACACGAGTAGTGCGCAGGCACGCTGGACGATTACCTATCAGCTGATGATAGGAGGGTACATAAGGGAAAATTGTCGTCCCGTGCGGCCAATCCCATGAGTAAGTCACTGTTGTGACGAAACATGTCGGGGTGTGGCCGTGTGATGGTGAGCACCAGAGATGAGTGACGCGTTCTAGCTTACCAGGAAGGAGGATCTGTCAGAGCGGCTTGTCCAGCGAGAAGTAGGTGAGAGAAGCGATTAGACGCCTGCACACCTCGGGTCCGCCGTGACCGCAACCCCTAACGTTTATATCCAATTGTTTGCTGTGCTGTGCATTAGAGTTCAGTGTGCTGTGGAAGTTTACTCTGCGTTTTTTGGAACTTTGAAAGTGTGAGTTTAAACATTGAAGATTTTTGTGTGTTTTTCAGTAAACTGGTTATGCGAATTACACTATTGGAGCACTTTTTTCATTTACATGTGAAACGATTCCTGCACTTATATTTGGATGTGTAGTTTGCCGCTGTGACCCTTCCTGTTTGGGTACAAAAAGCACTGTAGCCTTACACGAGAGTGTGGGCAATTGGAGTCGGTGAGTGAGTTTCTATAGGGAGTGGGCTCACTCAGCCCCTGGGTGTGGTGGAAGTTGTAAAGAAGACATCACTTTCTAAGGACTTTATTTCGTTTTTTCATTTTTTTGATATTTTCCATGCAAAGAATAACGTTTTTTAATTTAATCAGTTGTAGTGCATTTTTTGTATATTCTTCACTTGTCACTTGGTGTTCACTATATATATATATATATTTGCATTTTACATTTGTATGTCCATTTAGTTAAGGGTTCACTTTAAGGGTGAAAATATTCGTTTTTAGATAGCGCCACAGTTTTTTTCACGTTTTATCCAATGTATACGTCACAGAAGAAAACACTTTATATATATGTATTTGCTGTGTTGTGTTGAAAACATCCTATAAATGTACAACTTTGTGTAAAAAAAATGCATTTTTATTTTTTCCCCACATTTTCCAAAAACTTCTGGAAAAACAATAATTCAAAAGACTCATTATGCCTCATAGATTATACGTTGGGGTGTTTGCTTTCCAAAATGGAGTCATTTTGTGGACAGTTCCATTGTCCTGGTGCTCCAGGGCCTTCAAAAGTGTAATAGGTGGTTCAGAAATGAGATGTGCAATTTATGCTCGTAGATCGCCTAATGGTGCTACTTCAATGTTGGGCCTTTGTATGTGGCCAGGCTGTGTAAAAGTCCCACACATGTGATATCCCACACATGTGGTATCGCCATACTCAAGAGGAGTAGCAGAATGTATTTTGGGGTGTCCTTCTTGCTATGTATTTGCTATGTGTTGGAAATATCTTATAAATGGACAACTTTGTGTAAAAAAAAAAAATGCGTTTTTATTTTTTTTCCACATTTTCCAAAAACTTCTGGAAAAAAATAGCGGTTCAAAAGACTCATTATGCCTCATAGATTATACGTTGGGGTGTTTGCTTTCCAAAATGGGGTCGTTTTGTGGGCAATTCCATTGTCCTGGTGCTCCAGGGCCTTCAAAAGTGTAATAGGTGGTTCAGAAATGAGATGTGCAATTTATGCTCGTAGATCGCCTGATGGTGCTACTTCAATGTTGGGCCTTTGTATGTGCACAGGCTGTGTAAAAGTCCCACACATGTGGTATCCCCATACTCAGGAGGAGTAGCAGAATGTATTTTGGGGTGTAATTTGTTGTATGCATATGCTATGTGAGAGAAATAACCAGTTGATATGACAATTTTGTAAAAAAAAAAAAAAAATCTTCCTTTTGCAAAGAATTGTGGGAAAAAACTACAACTTAAAAAACTTACCATGCTACTTACTTAATACCTTGGAATGTCTACTTTCTAAAAAGGGGTTATTTGGTGGGTAATTGTACTTTTCTGACTTGTTAGTACCTCAAGAAATGAGATTCACCTGATCTACTGAAGGCCTGATCAGATGTTTTGAATTTTCAGTGATTGGCACCATAGTTTGTAGACTCTATAACTTTCACAAAGACCAAATATTATACACTAATTTGGGTTATTTTTACCAAAGATATATAGCAGTATAAATTTTGGCCAAAATTTATGAAGAAAAATTAATAATTTGCTAAATTTTATGATAAAAACAAAGAAAAAGGCAATTTTTCACAAAATTTACGTTTTTTTTTTTATTTATAGCACAAAAAATAAAAAACCCATTAGTGATTAAATACCACCAAAAGAAAGCTCTATTTGTGTGAAAAAAAGGACACAAATTTCATTTGGGTACAGTGTTGCATGACTTTGTAATTGTCATTCAAAATGTGAGAGCACCGAAAGCTTGGTCTGGGCAGGAAGGGGGTTTAAGTGCCCTGTATTGAGGTGGTTAAATAGCCCGTTTGGTGCCAGCATCTGTCACAGGTGCACACAAGCCCCGGCCCGCACAAGGCACATATGCGTGAGGGAGTATGCGCATGCACTTATGCATTAGCCAGGCCGCTGAGCATGCTGGGAGAGAGTATATATTTGGGGGAAGTCAGGTGTTTGGGGTCCTCCCACCCAAACTTTGGTCTGGTGTGGATGTGTGAGGAACAGCTGCGTTGGGTGAGGCCTGGAGTCTAAGGCCTGGCTATGTGCTTCAGGCTCTGCCAGAGAGCGCCTTTTTGCTGCCTGGGGGCATGGGAAAGGCTCTGTCAGAGAGAGAGACACTTTTTTTGCCTGAAGGCATGAGGAAAGAGATGGCATTCTGAGATGAAGTACCAGAGGTTACTCTTCATGAGCCAGAGACTGTGGATAGGCTAGGAAAGTGTCAAGGGGAACTCATCCAAAGAAACCCGGCACTGTGTTGTGAGTTTTTGGTTGCTATAGGAGACAGCTGTTGCTATGTAGGTACAGGACATTGGGTGCAGGCCCAAAGCTCTTTGTCCTGTATTGCTGTCTACCTGACTGCTGATCTGTCTGCCTACTGTCCTAGGGTGTCCTGTGCCCTAACCCTCTCTCCCACATTTTTCTGTTGTGAACAGTAAACTTACTTTTGTTCATCCTAAAAGTGACAGGCGCCCATCTTTTCTGCAACTGTCCACACCCACCATGCCTAAGAACCAATGGGGGTCAGGGCCCAGGGGGCGCTACACATAACATACATGAAGGTAGAAAAAATCCTTTAGGCTTTACAACTACTGAACATTTTACAACTTCTGTGTACTTTGAGTTATTTTGTAAGATGAAAGACATCAAAGTGCACCTTTTCAGTTGCTAAACCTTGCAATGAAGGCAGAAGGACATCAGTGCACCTTTCCAGTTGCTAAACCTTGCAATGAAGGCAGAAGGACAATACTCTGCTTGCTTTGTTTTCTCAGGAATATGAAAGACATCAAATCCAATTTTTATGTTTTATAATAAACAGATTCAATAGAGGATTAGAAAATATGCATGTAAACTAATAAACTGTTTTTAAAGAGTAGGTCTACTATGGCATTAGGTCTTCATGGTGCAGGGTTGACCAATGTCAGGCTGACATAGCTAAATGCATACTGCATCTAGCGATGCAAAAATTTATGTTTTTAGGGGCAGTGTACCTTAGTGATGTGGTTCTGTAACCCAGAAAAGGGTAAACATTCCTAATGTTAAATGCAGCTGAATCAAAAGCGTCCCAAATTAAAACTTTGGTTCAATATAAAAAAGTTACATCTGTCTATGTGAGCCATAAAATATTTTTTCTACCATTTGGTTGTCTTTCTTGTTCGAGTTTCCCAATTTTCCTCATACAAGCTGCTAACAGTTTTCTTTTCCAGTGTTGAGATATATGAAAAAAAAAAAATTGCAGGGACATCTGGCACACTTCCTTTCCCTCCCATCAGCAAACATTCTCCTGACTGCTTTCTTCAATACTTTTCTTAGCAACACTCTCCAGAAAAGATCTGTGATCGTTCCTTCACTAAAATTATGGAACCCAGAGATTATGACCCAGAACTTAATTTGCCACCAAGGTACAGCAAGACGGAAAATGGACAACAAGAGATGGAGTTTCTGAATATCCCCAGACAACAGATTCGGTCCACTATGATAACGATTTCTCCAGCAGCTCCTGAAGATCCCCCTGTAAAAGACCACCTAATCTTGTCACTGTTCAATGCCATATACATGAACTGTTTCTGCCTTGGCTTTCTTGCCCTTGTGTTTTCCATCAAGGTAAGACTTATTGTGCCAGGGATAGGCATCCTGCTAGGCATTGAGGACCTCATATGCAGCTCCTAATTGCTCCACATGGCCCCTTTTTACAGAAGTGCCACAAGAGATGGGGAGGGGGAATTGTAGGTTCAATAGCAGCACTTTTTCCTTGATAAAGAAAACAATTGGAAATGCTGTTTATGGAATATGTTGGAAGATGAATATACACTATATTGTCAAAAGTATTGGGATGCCTGCCTTTAAACACCCATGAACTTTAATGGCATCCCAGTCTTAGTCCGTAGGGTTCAATGATGATTTGGCCCACCCTTTGCATCTAAAACAGCTTCAACTCAGTTCGCAGCATTGAATACCTTTCGGATGAATTAGAGCGGAGACTGCAAGCCAGGCCTTCTCGTCCAACATCAATGCCTGACCTCACTAATGTGCTTCTGGAAGAAAGGTCAAACATTCCCATAGACACACTCCTAAACCTTGTAGACAGCCTTTCCGGAAGAGTTGAAGCTGTTATAGCTGCAAAGGGTGGATCAGCCCAATATTGAACCCTACAGATTAAGACTGGGATGCCATTAAAGTTCATGTGCATGTAAAGGCATGTGTCCCAATACTTTTGACAATATAGTGTATTTCGATGAGGAGGCCTTTGATCTTAATGCCATCCAGTGACGCATGGGTGCATATTGTAAATTAAATACATTATTTGGAAAAACGAATAACACTTTACAAAAATGAGAACAGGGCAGACATTAGTGGCTGTAACGGTCAGATACAGACAAAGCAGTAGTAAAAATTATTTATTAATTTGGTCTTACTTGCCCATAATAGGACACAGGGAAAAGCTGTAGAGCTTTGTGAATCTAAGAGGGCAGCATGTCGTCCCTATTCTACAAAAAAACATTGATGCTTTATGCTCACACTGTCACGAAACATAATGTATTCTGATAACTGTGATACATGGAGCAATGGTATGCAGTATATGAATTTATTTTCCTATATCACACAACTTTTTGTCTGCTTGTCTCCACATTTACATGCAGACTAGGCTGTCCAACATAAGTGATAAGACAGAGGCTGAGACAAACTACAGCACCGTCAGCTGTGATTATAAGGGTTCAAAATAGTAAAGGAATACAGCGCTGTCAGAAAAAATAATATGGCATACATAAATTGATCTGATGTATATACTTTAGATAGAATAATAAGCTGCGGTCACAAAAATGCGAGATACCCACAATGTAATGTTAAAAATAAAAGAAACCGCGCTACATGAACTTAAATATAAAAAGGTAAATGCACATCAAACTCATGAGTCCATAAAAGAAAATGATGTCAATAAATGTCCAACAGCAGATCACCATGGGATACAAATCTTCATCCCCAACAATAGTGACATCACACTTAGTTCACCATGGAAAGTAGTGTTAGAGATAGGACAGTCCTCCACCTTCAGAACAACTGCCTCTTACCAGCTCCTTTGATCTCTGGTCAGGAGATCAAATGCGCCTTTTGGCTTATAACCCAGCCACAGTCTCAGATAGGGATGGGTGAAGGTCAGATCAGCTCTTCCTATTGTTCTAAAAGCCCATACACAACTTGTCCAGTGGCCAGTCATAGAAGGAGAAAAGAAGCTCCCATAGTGTAAAAACGTTAAAGAAGTTTATTGTTAAAAAACAGTATTGCACTCACATGTATGCGTAATAATTCAGGCAAAATACGGATAAACGAGCCGGCCGTCTCTCTCTGCAACCGCCCGTAACTTCCGGGACTGCGTGTGTGTGTTGTGGTGGCGTCAGCACGCCGCTCTCCCTACGTCGTTTCGTCAAACCTGACGTCGTCCAGGGGCCCAAAATGGCCCCCCTGGACGACGTCAGGTTTGACGAAGGCCCCTGGACGACGTCAGGTTTGACGAAACGACGTAGGGAGAGCGGCGTGCTGACGCCACCACAACACACACACGCAGTCCCGGAAGTTACGGGCGGTTGCAGAGAGAGCCGGCCGGCTCGTTTATCCGTATTTTGCCTGAATTATTACGCATACATGTGAGTGCAATACTGTTTTTTAACAATAAACTTCTTTAACGTTTTTACACTATGGGAGCTTCTTTTCTCCTTCTATGACTGGCCACTGGACAAGTTGTGTATGGGCTTTTAGAACAATAGGAAGAGCTGATCTGACCTTCACCCATCCCTATCTGAGACTGTGGCTGGGTTATAAGCCAAAAGGCGCATTTGATCTCCTGACCAGAGATCAAAGGAGCTGGTAAGAGGCAGTTGTTCTGAAGGTGGAGGACTGTCCTATCTCTAACACTACTTTCCATGGTGAACTAAGTGTGATGTCACTATTGTTGGGGATGAAGATTTGTATCCCATGGTGATCTGC
Source organism: Lithobates clamitans (assembly GCA_037952925.1). Taxonomy (NCBI): domain Eukaryota; kingdom Metazoa; phylum Chordata; class Amphibia; order Anura; family Ranidae; genus Lithobates; species Lithobates clamitans. Next base: position 393,102 of record JBBGZY010001670.1, on the reverse strand, counting down.
TGTTGGACATTTATTGACATCATTTTCTTTTATGGACTCATGAGTTTGATGTGCATTTACCTTTTTATATTTAAGTTCATGTAGCGCGGTTTCTTTGATTATAAGGGTTACCCGTAATTTCCATGTTTTCAATTTTCTGTTTAGTTACAAAAAGCAAAAGTCACTTAAACAAAATGTCTTATTTTACTACACTTTATTCTACATTCACACTTGTGCAAATTGTAATGCGACTTTGGACATGACAATTCTCATGACAAGCTGCATCCCATTCTTTTTAATGGCACCTGTTCAGAACCTTAAAGTTGCAGTGATTTTGAAAAGGTGCCTGCACTTCTTTGATGCGACTTTTGATTATTATCATCATTATTATACAGTATTTATATAGCGCCAACAGTTTTCGCAGAGCTTTACAACATGATAGCAGACAGTACAGTTACAATACAATTTAATACAGGAGGAAACAGAGAGCCCTGCTTGCTAGAGCTTACAATCTAGTTGATGCGACTTAGGTCCAGAGAGTGTAAAGTAGGAACAAAGTCGTGCTGGAAATTGTGAGACTTTGGATTTGCGTACGTGTGAATAGAGCCTTAGAGAGGGTTTAAACCCAAAAGCACAAATGCATTATACTGTGCGGAGTAAAAAAAAATCGTAATAAGTTTATAATAGGTTTGTGTGAAAGTTATAGAGTCTACAAGCTATGCTACGTATCATTGAAAATTGATCAATCCTGATGTATTGACTGCCTATCTCATTTCTTGAGGCCCTAAAATGGCAGAACAGTACAAATAACCCCCAAATGACCCCTTTTTGTAAAGATGACAGTCCAAGGTATTTAGTGAGAGGCATAGTGAGTTTTTTGAAGTTGCAATTCTTTGCCCACAATTGTTTGGAAAATGAAAAAAAAATGTTCTCCACAAAATTGTCATTTTAACAATTTATTTCTCACACATGGCATAGATAAACTTGTAATCACACCCCAAAATGCATTCTGCTCCTCCTCCTGGTATGGCGATACCACATGTGTGAGACTTTTCCACAGCCTGGCCACATACAGAGGCCCAACATGCAGGGAGCACTGTCAGGTGTTCTAGGGACATAAATTACACATTTAGTTTTCTGAATACCTATCACATTTTTTAAGGCCCTGGAGCACCAGGACAATGGAATTACCCACAAAATTACCCCATTTTGGAAAGCAAACACAATGTATATTCTAGGAGGCATAGTGAGTGTTTTGAACATGTAATTTTTTTCCACACATTTTTGGAAAATTTTGAAAGAAAATGAAAACGTATTTTTTTTTACACAAAGTTGTCAATTTATAAGATATTTCTAACACACAGCATGTACATAGCAAAAAGTAAGGCCCCAAAATAAATTCTGCTACTCCTCCTGAGTATGGTGATACCACATGTGTGAGACTTTTACACAGCCTAGCCACATACAGAGGCCCAACATGCAGAGAGCACCATCAGGCATTCTAAAGGCATAAATTACACATTTAACCACTTCAGCCCTGGAAGGTTTTGCCCCCTTAATGACCAGGCCATTTTTTGCGATACAGAACTGCGTCTGTTTAACTGACAATTGCGCAGGCGTGCGATACTAGTCCTTTTTTTCCCCCACAAAAAGAGCTTTCTTTTGGTGGTATTTGATCACCTCTGCGGTTATTATTTTTTGCACTATAAACAAACAGAAAAAAACTCTATTTTGAAAAAAAACAAACAATATTTTTACCTTTCTGCTATAATATATATCCAAAAAAAATATATAAAAAAGGAATTTATTCATCAGTTTAGGCCAATATGTATTCTGCTACATATTTTTGGAGAAAAAAAATTCGCAATGAGCATATATTGAGTGGTTTGCGCAAAAGTTATAGTGTCTACAAAATAGGGGATAGTTTTTTGGACTTTTATTTATTTATGACGGTGATCTGTTATTTTTTAGCGGGATTGCGACATTGCGGTGGACAAATCGGATGCCAAGTGGCACTTTTTGGGGACCAGAGACATTATTACATTGATCAGTGCTATAAAAATGCGCTGATCAATGTATAATTGACACTGGCAGGGAAGGGGTTAACACTAGGGGGCGATCAAGGGGTTAACTGTGTTCCCTGGGTGTGTTCTTTGGGCTGCCTGGGACAACAAAGAGATTGCTGTTCCTGATCACATCGAGTCCTCCGGGGGCGCGCTCCTGCAGCGTGCAGTTTAACATGCACGGACCGACGTATGGGTACGTTGTTTTGCGCAGGAGAGCCGACCTGCCACAGTATATGTACTGTGGCTGGTCGGCAAGTGGTTAATTTACTGATGACCTATCACATTTATGAAGACCCTGGAGCACCAGGAAAATGGAATTCCCCTCCAAACGACCCGATTTTGTCTGGTTAGCTTCACTCAAAAGGAGGAAATACTACGCTTAGCACGCAACCATGCTTATTTGGAACACGAAGGAGCTTGCATCCAGTTGTTCCAAGACCTATCTGCTATTACCCTGCAGCACAGGTGGGATCTACGCCCACTCCTGCAAGTCCTGCGGGAAAGACATCTGCCTTATAGATGGAAATTCCCGTTCTGTCTACAAGCGACTAATGGAAATCGCACAGCGTTACTGCTGACCCCAGCAGACCTCCAACATTTCTGTGACACCCTGGGCATTTCGGTAGTTCCTGTTCCAGACTGGTATGGCGCGCTCCTGCAATCAGAGCCATGGATCTCCACCCAGCATGGTGACACCCAGAGGTCGCAAAGAAGCAGACAACGCCGCCGCAGGCCCTCGGCTAACTCTCCACCGAGATGTCGTGGAGATATGGAAACAGATGAAAGCCCACGAGTCTCTTCATCATCTGCTCATCATAAGACTGATCATTGAGCGCGCAGACTTCGGTATGGTGAGCTGACCCTTACACCCATTGAGTTACACTGACTTGAGATATGAATTGAAATGCTACTCCTGATTCCTAGCATGTGGCAAGTGATTGGTAAGGAACTGTTGGGGTTTGACATTTGCACACGATTTTTCCCTTACGCTGATAGGTGCCTCACATTGTGCTGTTACTGGAACTTTGGATGTCCTCCCCCATGCTTTGAGGAATGCACTAGATCAGGCATTACTGCACCCTGGGTGTATGACATGTGATCTTGTGTGGAGCCTTGAACCAGTTGAGAACAGAGGTAGGCTCTTATCTCCAAAGACCCTGCAGTCTCTACGTGATGCCCCAGGCTTTTGTCAAATGAGAAAGAGAACACCTTCATACAAGGCTGCAGGTGATCCTTGGGAAGATGCGTGTTCTCCCCACAACACTACACTGAGACACGTGGCAACCCTTGGACAGATATTGCACAAACTGGCAAAATATCTTGCTCTCTTTCATGTTCACGCTTGCCTTTTAATACGTCTGAATCACTAGTCATCTCTGCAGGGAAATGTGTATGTTAAGCACTCGATAATTGCCATAGGGGCAGTAACGCTGGACATTAAGCTGTACCCCCACCCTCCCTCCACCCCCCCTTTTTTTTTATCCCCCATTGCTGATCTAGAGAAGCCCGGAGTGGGACGCAGGCTTAATGCAGGGCTGACATGACATGGGAGCCGAGGAAAACCGGCAAGGATAGGGGTTGATAGAATGGGAGGGGATAGACTATAGGAAAGGGGGGTGGTGAGGTTTGGTGTTCCCGGAGGGGGTAGGAGGAGCTAGGGGCCTTTTCTCAGTCTCTTGCCACTGGATGAGGAAGCAGCTGCAGCGTGTGTCTCTCTCCCTTCAGAATGGCAAGCATGGAGGAATTTCTTCTTCAACTGAGGTCCGCAGCTGTCTCTCACGGCCCTGAATGGCTCCACAGACAGATCGAGGTGATTACCGAGGAGGATTCACCGGTGGCAGGTACATCTGGGGCACGGCGCGCTCGGAGGTCCAGGCCTCCGGAACGCTTTTCACCCCCCTCCTCCCCCCGAGCTTTGCGCCAATTAGGGAGCCCACCCATGGTGGACCCTCCGGGAGCATCGGCTCCGTCATCCACTCCGGCGGCCGGTGCGAGCACCGGGAGGAATCCCCGACGCCGGCGGAGCTCATCTGGCGGTGGCCAAGGTGCGGTATCTCCGCCAGTCCTGCTAGCCCACCGCGGGTGACGGGAGCACACAGCCAGCTCACCTAATGTGGCCATTTCTAGGGAGTTGGCCCAGCGTGGGAGAGGTTGCCGGTCAGTCGGTGCGAGCGACCGGTGTCCCTCTGTCCAACATCCAAGATGGTCGGTCCCTTAGGTCGGGGGGCGGAGCTAGTCGGGTACCCTCATCATCCCCCTTGGCAGCAGGCCCCAGCAGGAGTAGCGCTGGAAGCGCGGGAGCGAGGCGCAGCGCGAGGGCTGGGACCAACACTTCCAGACCCGTGCCTGTGGCCTCAGCGGTCACGATTCCAGATACAGCGGGCCAACCGGATGCGACTTTCTCCCGGTCAAGGGGGGAGTTGTCTAGCTCAGAGGACGAAAGGCCGGTTCGGGTAGCAGCGGTGGAGACCGGACGCGCGGCTGTGGGACCCCTTCCTGTGCAGCCTGGTGAGTCCAATCTTAACACTCTATCTCCCTTGCAGGTGGTCTTGGGTGGTTTATTGGGTTTGAGGGAGGGGGGCCGTGGGGGGCAGGGTGCATCCCCTCCCCCGCCGGTATTGGCAAGCGTACTCCCTCCTCAGGCAGCAACCCAAGGAGCTGCAGCGTTAGGAGCGGGGTCTGATTTACAAACTCTCCTGTCGGGCTTGCGCTCGCGGGTTCAACGTTTTGATGGGGTTTCAGTTGCCTCTTCTCCTGTGCGGGGGTTCCAGTTCCGGGGACAGGCGAGGGGTTGTCTACTGTGGAGGGAGAAAAGGGTGGGGTGCAGGAGGGGTCAGTGAGTGTTGACGAGCCCGCGATGAGTAAGGAATCAGGTAAAACAGTTGACACGGTACGTTTGGCGGACGCAGCCAAGTGTGAAGTGTATGTTTATTTCGAAGGTCCTTTGGGGGCCCATCTCAAGACGGAGGTGCGGGAAAAAATCTGGAAAGGTGAGTACGTGGAGATTTTTTCTTTACTGCCGCTTGAAAAATTAATTTAGACAGGGTTAAGCCGGATGAGTCCAAGAAGGATGAAGAAGAAAAGCGTAGGTATCGCCTTATTCCACAATCCTTTGCCAATTGGCTCCAAGCGTTTGCTATTTTAGCAAGTGTGATTGGAGAAAAACAACCAGAGTACTGCTCTGCACTTTTTTGTTACTTGGACGCAATTGGAGAAGCTCCAAGGGTGTATGGGGGTCAGGCTTGGCTCCGATATGACGAGCAATTTCATCAGAGGAAGGCGGTTCGCCCCTCCATACGCTGGGACCATAAAGACATCAGCTTGTGGATGAAGCTGATGTCTGTGGCTCGGCCTGCTTCTACGTTATTACCAGGCAGGGTCAGAGGTGCGGATGCCCCGAGACAACCATCCCCAAAAGTTAAAGGGGTGTGTTGGCAATTTAATGAGGGGGCCTGTAGGTATGGAAGCAGTTGTCGTTTCAAGCATGAATGCTCAGGCTGTGGGGGCGGGCACATATTTTCCCGATGTTTCAAAAGAGGAAAAGGCAAGCTTGGGGATTCTTCAGGAAAGAGGGAGGACTCCGGTGAGGGTGAAAAAGATGCTTCCCTTTCTAAATAGATATCCAGATCAGGCGGCTGCCCGGTTGTTGGAGTCGGGTTTTTCCGAGGGTTTTTGTAATCCATGTGCGTTGAAAAATATTCCTCCTGAAACCAGGAATTTGCGGTCGGCTTTTGAACATCCTGGGGTAGTATCCGAGAAGCTAGCAGAAGAGGTGGCGTTGGGTCGGATGAACGGCCCTTTTCTATCCCTCCCTAGGGCAGACCTGGTGGTTTCTCCCTTGGGGGTGGTACCCAAGAAGGAGCCGGGTAAATTCAGGTTGATTCATCACTTGTCTTTTCCAAAGGGGGGTCTGTCAATGACGCCATTGATCCTGACGCATGCTCAGTGTCATATACATTGTTCGATGCGGCGGTTAATTGGGTTCGGTGCTATGGCCGGGGGGCCCTCATGGCGAAGAATGACGTTGAGGCGGCTTTTCGGTTACTTCCGGTTCACCCTGACAGTTTTTACCTTTTGGGCTGCCAATGGGAGGAGGAATATCATGTCGATCGGTGCCTGCCAATGGGCTGTTCTATCTCATGCTCACTGTTTGAGACGTTCAGTTCATTTGTGGAATGGGTTGTACGCGATGTGTCGGGAATTAATTCCATCATTCACTCTCGACGATTTTTTGTGTGTCGGGCCTCCTTCGTCTAAGGTGTGCGAGAATTTGCTGGCTACCCTTCAGCACATTTCGGCGCATTTTGGAATACCATTGGCTCCGGATAAAATGGTGGGTCCAGTCACTGAACTCAGTTTCCTAGGTATTGTGATTGATTCCCGGGCCATGGAATGCCGATTACCGGAGGACAAACTGCTGGTCCTCCAGGCGGAGATTCGATGTGTGCTGGGTAAGTGCAAGATTCAGCTGCGCCAGTTGCAATCGCTGTTGGGGAAGCTGAATTTTGCTTGCAGGATTTTGCCCATGGGGCGTGTGTTTTGTCGCTGCTTGTCTGCGGCGACGGCAGGTGTCTCATCCCTGATACATTACATCACGCTGAGGCGGGAGCACAGGGAGGATCTGCGCATTTGGCATGCCTTCCTGGATTCCTATAACGGCAGGGCTTTGTGGATGGAGGGCCGGGTTAGTAAATTTTCGACCTGAAATTCTATACCGACGCGGCTGGGTCATCTGGCTTCGGGGCTTTCCTAGGGGGGGGGGGGGTGGTGATGTGCTGAGCGGTGGCCGGAGGAGTGGCGTAAGGCAGGTTTCCTCAGAAATTTGGTCTTGTTAGAGCTATTTCCAGTTATCGTGGCAGTGGAAATTTGGGGGGAGGTTTTCCGGAAACGGAAAATAAGATTGCACTGCGATAACATGGGGGTAGTTCAGGTCATTAATCAAGTGACGGACTCTTCAATGTCAGTGGTGTGTTTGTTGCGGCACCTGGTGTTGCGTTGTTTGCAGTTTAATGTTTTTCTGTACGCCAAGCATATTCCTGGCACATCTAACACTGTTGCTGAGGCTTTGTCAGTGGGACAGATTTTGGGCGGTGGCACCTGCAGCGGAGCAGCAGGGGAATCCCTGTCCTTTGGAGTTGTGGCAAATACCGCTGGAATCATCACGGATTTGATCAGGAAGTCGGTTTGTGCGAGTACATGGGCAGCATACGCTAAAGTTTGGCAGGAATGGTGTGGGTTGCTGGGATGGGTGGACAGTGGAGTTGGAGTAGGAAGAGTGACAGCCTTATTGTACTTCATTGGGTTGAATTTTGAACGAGGGGTCAGCCTCAGCTATGGATCGCAAAGTGGCGGGGTTGGCGTTCTGGTTTAAAATGACGGGGGAAGGGGATGCCACAAGAGAGTTTATGGTCAGGCAAGCCTTGGAGGGGTACAGGAGAGGGGCAAAAAGTAGAGACAGCAGGCGCCCGGTCACTTTGTCAATACTGGAGCAGCTGCTGGGGGAGGTAAGTAAAGTGTGTACTTCAGAATATGAAGCTGTGTTGTTCAAAGTTGCATTTGTTCTGGCTTTTTATGGGGCGTTTAGGTTAGGTGAGCTGGTTAGTCCTTCTAGTTCAGTTTGGGGATGTTCACTGTGGTTCTGCATCTGTTGGTCTAAAACAGATCAGGCGGGTAAGGGTAAGTATGCGCATGTGTATCCTATCCCTGGTGGGGCGTCCTGCCCTGGTTTTATACGGCTATACAGCAGTTCTTGGGTTGCCGCCTGGCGAGTGAAGGTTCCTTTTTGGTTTATCGGGATGGATCTTCGTTATACCGGTATCAGTTCATTTCCATTTTTCATCGTTGTTTATAATCGGCAGGTCATGATCCTTCCGTTTACGCTTCTCACTCCTTCCGCATTGGGGCTGCCACGGAAGCAGCCAGGTGGGGTTTGGACAGTTCAGTCATTATGCGTATAGGGCGGTGGGAATCGGAGCAGTTTAAACTTTATATACGCCCTCACTTGGTTTAGATGAACTGGGTTAGTCATTTTCCGTTGTGTATAAGTTTGGGGGTTTGTTGTTTATTTGTTTCTACATGCTACATAATTTTTTATTTCAGATGCCAGTGTTGGTCTCGTATAGATTATGGGACATTCATTTGTTTTTTGGGGGGCTCGAAGGGCGGATGTACGCCTAAATGGTCGCCAGTTAGGAGTGCCAAGAGAGGTCGCTATGGTGCGGTGGATCGGAGTTCCTGGCATGCTGTGGAGCAGCGTGATACCGGAAATCCACAAGTACGCCCGTTTGGATCGCGCCCCGGATGTGTTAGTACTACATGTTGGGGGCAATGATTTGGGGGTTAGATCCATGTGTCACCTTATTAGGGATATAAAATTTGATGTCCTTAGGATCCGTACTGATTTTCCCCAGACTATGGTGGTGTGGTTAGACATTGTGGACAGTATGTCCTGGCAGTTTGCTAGATCTATAGAAAAACTCAACAAAACACGGATCAAAGTGAATAAGGAGGTGGGTCGATTTATAGTACGCAATGGAGGTTTAGTGGTTCAACATTGGGAACTGGAGGTGGAGACTTACAGGTACCTAAGGGGAGATGGGGTCCACCTTAATGCGGTAGGCATTGATTTGTGGAGTCTGGGCTTGGAGGATGGGGTACAGCAGGCTCTGCGTTGTGTGGGGCGCCCACTGGTGTGAGGTTTCACACCTGTGGTCTGTGGCGGTTGGGCATCCTTGGAGGCATTGAAAATTAAGAATAAAGTGATGGAAGTGGGAACCATTATCAGTATGGTATCCTTTGTTGATGCCAGTTAACTAAGGTTTAGCTGCCATTGGGAGATGGGTATCAGCGGGTAAGTTTGAGTAATGTCCTTTAAGTCGGAGCGGCCGTGACTGACGGCCGTGTTCGGATACGCTGATACGGTGATATGTGGTTGGTGCCTCCAGGGATCCCTGATAATGGTTTAAAATGTTTCTGATAGTATATGGTGTTTTTTACCTAAGAAAAGTTATGGTTAAAAAATGTTTAATAAAGTGGCTAAGTGTGGCCAATTTACTCCAAATGGGTAGTCTGGTTATTTTAGAGGTTAAGAACGGTATTAGGTATTTATAAGTATTAAGATAGGTTTGGTATAGGCCATACCATAGTCAAGAGAAGCCCGGAGTGGGACGCAGGCGTAATGCAGGGCTGACATGACATGGGAGCTGAGGAAAACTGGCAAGGATAGGGGTTAATAGAATGGGAGGGGATAGACTATAGGAAAGGGGGGGTGGTTAGATTTAGTGTTCCCGGAGGGGGTAGGAGGAGCTAAGGGCCTTTGCTCAGTCTCTTGCCACTGGATGAGGAAGCAGCTCTCACCCTCCCGCCCTTTCTTTAAGTTTTTGTGTTTGGGAGTTGTTCTTTTATATATGCAATATGTGTGTATGGTGGTTGGGGGATCCTTGGAGGCATTGGAAATTAAGAATAAAGTGAAGGAAGTGGGAACCATTATCAGTATGGTATCCTTTGTTGATGCCAGTTAACTAAGGTTTAGCTGCCATTGGGAGATGGGTATCAGCGGATAAGTTTGAGTAATGTCGTTTGAGTCGGAGCGGCCGTGACTGACGGCCGTGTTTGGATACGTGATACGGTGATATGTGGTCGGTGCCTCCAGGGATCCCTGACAATGGTTTAAAATGTTTCTGATAGTATATGATGTTTTTTACCTAAGAAAAGTTATGGTTAAAAAATGTTTAATAAAGTGGCCAAGTGTGGCCAATTTACTCCAAATGGGTGGTCTGGTTATTTTAGAGGTTAAGTACGGTATTAGGTATTTATAAGTATTAAGATAGGTTTGGTATAGGCCATACCATAGTCAAGGAAATACGCTAGCAGTACAGAGACTCAATAATGTATTCAATAGGTTTTGGAGGGAAAGGTGTTCAGCTTAGCTTGCTGAGAATGTGTACTATTACCTTTCTTATGTTGCTTTTCAATACACTGGTCCTCTCGCTGCTAGGACATCTCAGGGTTCAATTTGGGGCTATGGAGCACCAGTTCGTGGCTTTCTGGTTCCCTGTGGGTACTAGAGGCTAGAGTACCCTGGTACTTTCCAGCTCGTGGCTGTCTGGTTCCCTGTGGGTACTGGGCGGCACAGTGGTGCAGTGGTTAGCACTCTCGCCTAGCAGTAAAAAAGGGTCGCTGGTTCAAATCCCAACCACGACACTACCTGCCTGGAGTTTGCATGTTCTCCCTGTGCCTGCGTGGGTTTCCTCCGGGTACCCCGGTTTCCTCCCACACTCCAAAGACATGCTGGTAGGTTAATTGGCTTCTGTCCAAAATTGGCCCTAGTATATGAATGGGGACCTTGGATTGAGGGTAGGGATTGATGTGAGTGTGCGATGTTCAGGGTTAGGGACAAGGGTCAGGGTTGTAGACCCACACTCACTCAGGTTGAACTGGATGGACTGGTGTCTTTATTCAACCTTACTAACTATGTAACTATGTAACCTGAAGTCGGACATGGTTCTTACCCTGTTCACACTGGACTGTGGAAGTTCCCCCATGGTTGTGTGGTTTATTGTTATATAATCTTCCATTTATTGTTATATAAGCTTCCTTTTATTAGGTATCTCAGGGAGTACACCCTGGAGGTGAACTGGGTGCTGGGCTCTCGCTCCTGGATATACCTTTACTTTAGGTGATCCGGGGTGCAGAAGTCCTAATCGACTAGTGTGGTACACACATTAGCAGATTCGCTCGTTAATTATTAGTGGTTAATTATTAATTAACAGCCATGCTATATATCGCTAAGTATTACTATATGATGTTATGGTGGTTATTTTTGACCCGTCAGGGAGCTTTGGCCTCACTGGATGGTGGTTCGCCGATGGGGGCCCTACTCTCCTAATCTGGATAGGCCTGCTCGGCGTTCCATCATTTATCATGCCCAGGGTTTTTCCTTACTGTCTATGCTTACGTTCTGAGGTTTCTGGATGGTACGATGTATATTATTGTTTTGGTGTTAGGTTTCTTCCCCACCTCAAGGAGGCAGGTTCCCTCTGAAATTAGCCGGAATAATCTTTCTTCTTACCCCATACTATCCCCTTTTAGCTGGACTGGCAGTACCTCCAGTACATTTCTCATGAACCCCATTTCGGGGTTAGATATCCCACAAAGGTGCTAGACCCCTCTTAGGTTGTTGAGGCACCTTAAGTGTCTTCCCAGGTCAGGTTTACCCTCTACCTCCTTCTCTTCTTATTTCATTCTTCCTTTCCTCTCTTTCTTCTGTCCCCGTTCTTCTCCCCCTTCCCCTTTAGATCTTATCCACCCAACGCCTGAGGGCAGTGCTCACACACACTCACATCTATTGAACGTGCCTTCTACAGTGCGTTCCTCAGCTTCTCTATCCCTCAAGGTTTATTCATTAAATGCTAAACGTCTCAATATTCCAGAAAAACGCAGCAGTGTTCTTGCAGAGGCACATCGACATAGAGCTCAAGTGATATTTCTGCAAGAAACCCACTTTAAACTAGGCTCCATTCCATGCTTATCCATTAGTCGGTTTCCGAAAGTGTATCATGCGACTTGTGCGGATTCCAAAACGAAAGGGGTCTCCATAGCGATAGCTAAGTCGTTTGCGTTTCACCTTACTGACAAGATTCTTGACCCAGAGGGCAGATTCCTTTTTCTGAAAGGGACCTGGAAAGATAGACTGGTGACTCTGGCAAACATACTGTATACTGCCCCAATTCTAGACAGGTGACCTTTTTGAAAGAGGTACTCCTGAAGCTCACATTCCAGGCAGGCCTTCTAATTCTTGGGGGAGACTCCAACATGGCCTGGACCTGCTTACTGATACTTCCACGGGTACCTCCTTATTTCCATTTTCTGCTTTACTTCACTTCGTCTCTCTTACGCTCCATGACACCTTTACATCCGCGAGAGAAAGATTACACATTTTTCTTGTCTCCACATAATCACTACTCGAGGCTTGATTACCTATTCATTCATCAAGCAGACTTGTCCTACCTCTATGAGGCGACTATAGAGAACATGGTACTTTCTGACCATCACCTGATCACGGTGACTTTACGCTTCCCCCAGAGGGAGATGTCTACCAGGATCTGGAGAATGGATGCCTCCCTTCTTACTGATCCTGGGGACTTAGCTGACATCCAACGGACCATTAGGGATTACTTTTGACAAAATGATGCATCAGACGTATCCCCCATGACTCAATTGGAGGCACATAAGTGTGTTGTACGTGGACACCTGCTGGCTATTGCAGCCAGGAAAAAGAAAGAACACCAAACCTTGATTCGAGACTTGTCTGAAAAAATAACCTTGCTGGAAGCGCAACATAAAGGCTCACTGGCAATTAAGGTAGCGAAAGATTTAGCCGACACACAGGCACTTTTTTCTTGGCAAATACAACCCTCACACGCTTTCTGCTACAGACTGGCAAGCCTTAGAAGCCCTGCTATCATCAGAAAAGTGGGAAAAGGCCTTGAAGGCCACAAAACCGGGTAAGAGTCCAAGGCCGGATGGCTTCTCGGCGCAATATTATAAACGTTTTGCAGAGCTCTTAGTGCCAGGTTTGCTCAAGACCTTCAACACCCTCTCTCACTCCTCTTGCTCTTCAGGGAACCTATTAGAGGCATATATCTCGGTAATCCCTAAAGAGAATAAAGACCCCACTGATGTAGCCAATTACCGACCCATGTCTCTCCTAAATGTGGACGTCAAATTGTTTTCCAAGATCTTGGCAACCCGATTGGCCTTTCATATGCCTGCTTGGGTGGGCCTTGACCAGGTTGGCTTTGTCCCTGGCAGAGAAGCCAGGGACAACACCATCAAGGCCCTCAACCTACATAACTGGCTCACCTCTACCCAACATGAGATTTTCTTTCTGACAATGGATGAGGAGAAGGCATTCGACCGAGTGGCCTGGGACTATTTGGATGCAGTTTTGGAGGCTCTGGGACTGGGCAGCTGTATGCGGCCTTTATTGGAGCTTTATACACCAACCCCAGAGCTAGGGTTTGGGTCAATGCCCACTTGTCGGACACCTTCCCCATCCATAATGGAACCAGATAGGGTTGTCCCCATTCTCCCTTATTATATTATATATCTTTACTCTGGAACCTCTTTTGCGTTGCGTCCGAACAAATCTGGATGTAAAAGGAATTGAGTTACACCAACTGGAATATAAAATTGCCGCCTTTGCGGATGATATGCTGCTCTTCCTCTCATCTCCGTTGACATCCTTACCCAATTTGATGCCAGTTCTAGAACAGTTCAAAATGATCTCGAACTTGAAAATTAATTTCTCAAAATCTTTTGCACTAAACGTCTCGCTACCGCCTAAACTTGTACAACTCTATCAGACTAACTTCCCGTTCTGCTGGAAAGCAGATGCCATTACTTATTTAGGAATCCAACTCCCTAGTAAAGTTAAAGATCTCTACGAAAAAAACTTCCTGTCCAAATTGAAAAGTATACAGCAAGATCTCCGCAGGTGGGAGGTCCTCACTATGTCCTGGTTTGGGCGGGCCTCAATTCTAAAGATGACGGTACTTTCCCGTCTACTGTATAAACTGCAGACTATCCCGATTCGCTTGCCACCCTCCTTCTTTGCGGTGTACAAAAGAATGTATAGAGCTTTACTTTGGGGAAACAAAGCAGTACGAATTGGGTGGGCAAAGCTGGTACTACCAAAATCTAGAGGCGGAATTAGCCTTCTTTCTTTCAGCGGTACTATTGGGTGGTACATCTGACTCTGGTAGTGGACTGGAGATTACACACGATGCAAGGGCTGGGTGCTATTGGAGCAATTGATCTCGGGAACTGAGCTTCGCTCAATCCCCTTGTTCTTGAAGAAACACATATCACCAACCATCCACTCACATCCTCTTATTGGAGCGACCCTTCATGCTTTTGAAAGGGCCTGCGAGGTACATTTGCTCTTGGCTAAAAACTGCTCGATCACACCCATTAAAGGTAACCCAGACTTCCTCCCATACATGGCTGAGGCCTATTTATCAGCAGAGTGGCCATATGCAGAAATGCAAGCTAAGAACTTCTTCTCGAGGGGGAGGTTCCTTCGGCAGGGTGAGCTTGCAGCACTATCCAACACTAAGTCTTTCCCTTTTTGGGCCTACTTGCAACTAAAACACCACTTGGACGATCCAGCGAGCAGGGAAAACTTCACGAAAGCCCCTACTGTGTTTAAATCGCTGTGTTCAAGTTCGTCTCCCCAGAATCATCTGATCTCGGTGCTCTATGCTTCAATGTTCAGGGAACCTTATGCTTCTTTGCGCTCGGAGCATGCATTCTGGGAGACTGAGCTAGACATGGTGATAGAAGACACTAGTTGGGACCGCATCCATTTACACAGTGGGGACGAAGAATATTCAGACCCCCTTAAATTTTTCACTCTTTGTTATATTGCAGCCATTTGCTAAAATCATTTAAGTTCATTTTTTTCCTCATTAATGTACACACAGCACCCCATATTAACAGAAAAACACAGAATTGTTGACATTTTTGCAGATTTATTAAAAAAGAAAAACTATAAAATATAACAAAGAGTGAAAAATTTAAGGGGGTCTGAATACTTTTTGTCCCCACTGTATATACCCAAAGGCTCTTTAAATGTAAACACTCAGGAAAATGGGTACAGAACTAAAACAAGGTGGTATAAGACACCGGAATTACTCCACAAATGTATCTCAACAGTCTCAGATCAGTGCTGGATGTGCGAACAGGACTTGGGTACTCTTCTCAACGTGTGGTGGACATGTCCACTGATTCAGCCATACTGAAGAAAGGTGCATGAATTGACGACTGAGATCTCTTCACTCCCTCTGCAAATTTCACCAGCACAGTACCTTCTTCATCTCTCCAAAATTCCCCCTAAAAGATACTATAAGTCTGTGCTTACCGGTCCATTGGAGGTCCAAGTTGCCCCCTTCAATGAAGGAATGGACATCACAAAATCATGAATTAACCATATAGCAGCGATGGAGGAGCTGATATACACCACCCAGGATAGACTTTCACGTTTTTCAGCTACATGGGAAGCCTGGTTTAAATATCAAAACTCTCAACAATATCAAGAACTGATACAAGGTAACATTTCACTTGTGTCATAGGGTTCTTCACCCTTTTAGAGGTGGCGATCTGAGGGAACCGTGGACTCTATATACCATGACTCCCAATCGGAGGTGAGTGGAGAGGGTAGCAGGTGATCATCCCACCCCCTCTCTATGCACCCCCAGTGTTGGCCTCACCCCTTCCCCCTCTTCCCCTCTTCTCTGATCTTTCTTCTCTTTCCTTGTCCACCTTATCACAAAAGCCTTACATAAGAAGGACATGGGGCCGTGAACTGACCTGAGTGGTTGGACTCAACTCCCATTCCTCACATATCCTGCAATATAATCAGAAACGGATCTAAGTACATCTTTGAAAGCCCTTGGCCCATAGTTATTGACTTGCTAATAATAATCTGGATTACTATTTCTCTAAACGACTGTACAATGATAACTTCTGGAAGAATCCATGTTGTTTTATGTCAGGTTTAGCCTCTGCAAACTGTACAGGGCAGAAACTGTTGGTTCCGTCATTTACTACTTTCTATGTTCTGTTTCCTCATTGGAATCTTACTCCTCTATATTGATAATGCTTATTTTGGTACTTTTTTATTGTCTGTAAAAATCTTCAATACAAATCTTTTGTGGAAAAAGCAGATTGCAGAATCTGGAAAGCTAGAATGCAAAAACAGACTAAACTACAAAAGGCCAAAAGTGTGAAGGCAGAAACAGATTTTGCTTCAGAAAATGACTATGTTTCTCAATACAAAAGTTGCGCCTCATCTTTGCAGGCATGGTGTGTTGATTCAGGAGCTAAGAGTCACATGGCAAATTACAAAAATTTCTTTATTTACCTTGACCAGAGTAAAACAGAAAGACCACCAAAGCTAATGGGCAAATACTGGAATCAGAATTAATAGGAGATGGTTTTCTTTACTGTCCTATTTCCCAGAGTGTCACCAGAAAGATACCTGTGAAAAATGTCCTGTGGGTCCCTGCTCTTGAAACTAATCTTTTGTCAGTGAAGAAGCTTGTAAAACAAGGCAATGTAGTGACCTTTCATGATGACAGTTGTGCTATCACAAATTGGGATAGCTTACTTGCAAAGGCTAAAATTACAGATTAACTGTATGCAATGAGGTGATTAATACTGGCAAGAAGGAAAAACATTCCACTGCATTCACACATGGCACAGATGACTTGGGCACAGAAGCCCAGAAATTACCTGAGAATGACAATGCAAGTGGAATAAAAATTAATCCATGTGATCAAACAATGAATACACCAGCTGTATAAAAGGAAAAAACAACAAGAAAAGCCTTTCTAAAGCAGAATAACAGCAGAGCTAGGAAACCCCTGGACTTAATTCATTCAGATCTTTGCTTTCCAATGGAAAAATTGACTCCAGGAAAGAAGAGGTATTTTCTCACTTTTATAGATGATCACTCCAGGTATACTACACTCTGTTGCACAACAAAGGGAAATACGAGAGAAACTTAGCTCAAGTAAGCAACAAATTTGGAAAAATGCAGAGTGTATTGAGCACAGACAATGGAACTAAAAATACAGTAGATAACACACAGGCGATTCTCAGAAAGCATGGCATAATATTTCAAACTATTTACCATACAACCCAAAACAAAATGAGTTGCAGAAAGAATGAGCCATACTCTATGTGAGAGTGGACGAACCATGCTGTTTGAGGTTATGACTGCATGCTATCTCCATAATCCACTACCAGGAAAATTAACTGAGAAAACTCTATATGAACTGGGAAATGGAAAAGCCCTAAATGTGAACCATCCAAAAATTTTTGGAAGCAAAGCTTATGTGCTCATTTAAAAAGAAAAACATATAAAATGGATGCTTGCTGAAAGGAAGGTGTACTTGTGGGGTACAGTGAATCTGAGAAGGGATACAGAATTCTATACCAAGACACAAAAAAGGTAACCATCAGTAGAAGTGTAATTGTCGATGAAACTTCAGCGTGTTCAAAATTTCATGAACTAACACAAACATTTCAAACTGAGGGAAATTCCACATCAGTGTCCCATGAAGATAAGCAACAAAGTGACACAGAAATAGAAATTAACGCAGACAATCCAAACACTGTAAAAGAAGAAGCCAATTACTTGTGAAAATCATAAAAAGTGGCGCCAACCTAAATAATAAACCAAATAAATAAATATATGCACTATGGTGCAGCTGCCCCTTTAAGTGTCAGTAGATAGATTGTAAAGGGTAGGCGATACGCCGCACAAAATAGTAAGCTGTGCAAAATTAAAAAAAAAAACAATCAGGTGTTCACAAAAATTCTACTTTAAATATCTGTGAGTCCATTACATAAAAATATCTTCAGACACTGTGCAAAAAGTGAAATCAACAAATCAGAAAAACAGCAAATGAAAATATAAACCATGCATCAGGTGACAATAAGTTCATTACATGGAAGGTCCTCCAAACACCGTGCCTTTGAAGAGTACTATGAGATGACTTTTCATAAAAATGCTCCACCACCACATGTGGAAAGAATGCTTACCCCCCAAACAAAAGTGACTACTGAAGGTCTCAATCATTCTTCATATGGTTATATGAGGTCTATATTGCACCTAAATTTTTTAAGGTGCTTTGAAAGAACCAACACAAACAGCCTTATAGTATTCTAGTACCGCCGCTCATCTGCAGAACCGGCGTGTGTTCCAAAGAACCGGAAGTGACGTAGGATGTTTACCCGGAAGAAATGTCAGTGGTGGCAGCAGCGCGGCCTCAATGCATTTCACACTCTGTGCGTCCTCTCCTGAATAAGTGGAGGAAGTAGGAAGGAGCCACAGGGAGCTGGCGTGGACCTCAAGCTTGCAGTCCTACCGGTGTCATCCACGGCACATCGGTGCACCTAATCGGTACACGACTGCTTGACAGTCTGAAGGCTGTGATATCTCCATTTCCATATTGGTCCTTCTCACCAGGGAACGAGGTGATCCTCCATCACAGCCCAGAGCACTTGGTTTCTGATACTGCTTGCCGACATTGATTGTTTAATACCTGTAGGCTCCCACAGCTGATCTTTCCCCCATTACTGTGTGGAGGTGGTTAGCTTGGAGGAGGAGCTGCCCTGCGGATGACTGGTGGTGTAATATTTAAGAAGCAGCAGGAATGGTTCAGTAAGCACAGATCCTTGGAACATTGAAGCAGAAACAGGGAAATCGTTGCATTAGGGGTCCTCAGATACAGCTTACCTTCCAGCAAGAACAGTGAGCAGTACAGGAGCAACATCACCAAATCTCACTCCAAATTTTGTGGGGCAAGCAGTTGAAGCTAGAAGTGTCTTAGATGATCTCACACTGCAGATATGAGGCTTTAGTATAGGCATTCCTGGGAATGGGATGTGTGCTCTATTTTTCATCAGGAATTCAAGACAAAGTAAGATTTTTGTTAGGGCACTGCCTAGGGGGAATTGACATGCATTGATAATTCCTATAAGGTAGCAAATCTACACTTTTTAAGTTTATGCCCATTTCAATAGACCCACTTTTGATTTATTGCAACAAATCCACAACAGTTCTGGAATAAAGTTTTCTTGTAAGCACATTCTTTTCTAGTAAACACAGCCCTATCCTGATAAACACCAAATGTAACCTTCAGGGCAGTCACAAAGTTTAAACCTGGCAAAGACTTTAAGCAGTTAACTTTATGTCTTTTTTTAATCAAAATTTCCATTGTTTATATTAAACTTCAACTTTTAGTGATGCAATGCAGCCTGTAGTGTGGGAACCTGAAAGCCTGATTTAGAAGGCAGCCACAGCAAGCAAAACTAAACGACCATCTAGAAATAATACAAACCACCATTTTCATTTTCCATTTTGCATTAAGGATTTATGGTTTCTTTGTGGCTCAGGTACCTAGGCACAAATCTGAATTATGGTTTCTGCTGTCAGCTCACATCATAGGGTCTTTACATCTGGACCAAATAATGTTCTAATTTTATGGTAATGTTCTCAGTTATAATCATGCAATAGATGCATTATTCTCTCTCCTCCTGCTGTATTCCAGAGTAGTACAAAGGAAGGACACACATACAGTACATAGTTTGGCAGAAACTGGGTTTGTGGACTGATATTTAGTAAAACCAGAGCAGGTCCAACTTATATGTTACAGGTAATATGAATCTGGAAGCAATTATGAAAAACAATTATTACAAACTGTATGCATTCAAAATGTAAAGGAACTCTGTAACCTAGAGGAAAGAGGAAACGAGATATATTCATGTTTGGACTGCCAACATCCTAAACATACAAAAGGTTTGTACACCTACACCGTAGTGCAGGATTGGAGCAGCCCCCTTGGACTTTTTTAGGCAGAAATAGTCATAAAGATAATTTTATGGCAAAAGGCGATATAATGCCACTTTTATTAATACAAAACATAAAAATTTGTTTATATAAAGACATAGCCAACAAGGCAAATATTGTAAAACACACAGTACAAAATTAGAAAAAATGGTGGTGCATCAAAACATATTTGTCAAACCCAACAAAAGGCAAGTATGCCCTGTGCTGCCAGAGACAAGCTGTGGTCAGTCAATATGGATTTCTTGCGTATAGCCCAACGTGTTTCGGAATGAACAATGTGAAATGTAAACATAGTTGCATGATAATCACACTGTAAAGCACGTTGTGAACATAGCAAGCAATATAAGAGTATAAATTTGATATATAATATACGTGACCATTCTAATACTCACATGATGATCCACAGTAGAATAAACAAAAGAGGAAACACAAGGAATAAAGTCAACGGGGACTCCCAAATTGAATGAAGCAGTCCGCAGAGCAGCAGATAGGTGGGCGTGCATCCCAGGATGAGCAAGCTGCAAACATCCACAAAAAATGCCTTATAGGCTACACCAGCCAAAAAGTTATCAATATCTAAAGCAAAAAAAGCAATTGGAAGAGGGTATAAACACATACTTCCTAAACTTAAGTATCAGCAGACAGGATGAATGTTGCATAGAAATAAGATAGGGGAATCAGGCAGGGGTGGACTGACAACATGCAGGGCCCCCAGACCAAATTAAGCAAGGGCCCCCTATCAGGCCCTGCCCATGACACGCCCCTGGCCCTACCATGACCCGCCCCTGGCCCCGCTCCTTCATTTTGCATAAAGTACAACTTCTGCCTTTTTTTTAAAAAAAAACACTGTTTAACAGAGTGTAAAGGGACCTGGAGGGAGGTCTTTCTCTGACAGTGTCCATTGGACAGTCTGTTAGAAAGTGTCCCCTCCAGGCCCCATTAGAGACTACAACAGAGTCGAATGGAACCTGGAGGAGGGCCTCTTTCTAACAGTGTGCATTAGAAAGTCTCGGTTTGAGAGAGATCCCCCCTCCAGGACCCATTGGAGACTTCAAAAGAGTCTAATAGGACCTGGAGGGGGGGTCTCTCTAATAAAGGCCCTTTCAGTGTCCATTGTAGAATCTATTGGAGTCCCTCCTTCAGGTCCAATTATAGACTGAAAAGGAGTATAATAAGACCTGGAGGGGGCCTCTTTCTAACAGAGTGTACAGTGAACACCTTTATTCACTCTGGTCCTCACGGGACCCCCTCCTTGTGCCATGACTCTCACCCTTGCCCATAGGTGTGCGCAGCCTATGGTATTAGGGTGTGCACCTCAATGCTCCAACACATATGCCTTTGTGACATATTAACCAGCCTCTTCCCCACTCATCATCCTAAAACAATGGGGGGGGGGAGCAGGTGAGCACACAGGGGGACCTGGGCAGCAGAAAGAGCACTGTGCATCCTGCAGCAGGTGGCTGGCCTGGCTACCTGCAGTGGGTCAGTGGGAGGGTGGCTGGCATGGTGCACTCTGCTGCAGGTGGCTGGCCTGGCTCCCTGCTGTGGGTCAGTGGGTGGGTGGGTGGCTGGCATGGTGCACCCTGCTGTGGCTGACAGATAGGGGGACTGACAGAGAGGGGTTGGCTGACAGAGAGGGGGTTGACAGAGAGGGGTAGGCTGACAGAGGGATGGGCGGACAGAGAGGGGGGCTGACAGAGAGGGGTGGACTGAGAGAGAGGGGGGCTGACAGAGCGGGAGGGGGCTAACAGAGAGGGGTGGGCTGACAGAGGAGGGGAGGCTGACAGAGAGGGGTGGACTGACAGAGGGGGGGACTGACAGAGGGGGGGCTGACAGAGAGGGGGCTGACAGAGAGGGGTGGGCTGACATAGGGGGGCTGACAGAGGGGGAGGCGGACAGAGAGAGGAGGGGGACTGACAGAGAGGGGTGGGTTGACAGATGGGGGGGCTGACAGAGGGGGAGGTGGACAGAGAGATGGGGGCTGACACAGGAGGGGGGCTGATAGAGAAGGGTGGGCTAACGGAGGGGGGTGGGCTTACGGAGAGAGGTGGGCTGACAGAGGGGGTTGGGTTGACAGAGGGGGTGGGCTGACAGAGGGGGGTGGGTTGACAGAGGGGGGTGGGCTAACAGAGGAGGGGGGCTGACAGAGAGGGGGGCTAACAGAGAGGGCTGGGCTGACAGAGGGGGGCTGCCAGGGAGGGGCTACTAACAGAGGGGGCGCAGCTGACAGAGGGGGTAGATGAGAGAGACCTCAGAAAACACACAGCGCACCACACAGAGAGGCGGGACTCTGGCAGCAAGTGGTCGCCATCACCCACAGACCAGCCCCACCTGGCCGCATCCACACATGATCAGCTCAGAAGAGCCAATTGCAGGGCGCACGTGTGGACTACAAGTCCCAGAATGTCACAGCGTGCGGCCACACATGACCCCGTCCAGCCAATCACACGATGTTTGCGTGGACTACAAGTCCCAGAATGCCACCACATGCACCCAGTCGCGGCCGTGCCCCTGGCCGACTTCCTCAAAGAAAAAAAAATCGGCAGCGGGCTGACTGAGCCTCTCATGGGGCCCCCCTGACTACGGGTCCTCGGTTGATGCCCGAGTGACCGAATGGTCAGTCCACCCCTGGAATCAGGTATCTCATCACCTCACCATAGAGTCCATTACTTTTCAACACACCAATGCAGATAACCACACCATGTCAGCAATGCTCAATCAGAGACATGCCTGTCAGGTGTGTCTACTTATATAGGGAGTATTTCTCAGGGAGAACCAATAAACCATGGGGAGGAGGTGCTGGAACCCTGACATCAAAGACGCCGCCAATCAGGACAGCTCAAGACAGGGACAAGGCGGTGCTCTGATGCATGGGAGCATGGTGCAGCCCTGCCCATCGAGCAGGATAACATCATGCGCCAGAGCGTCACCGGCGCAAAGAATTCCCCAGCGGCGTCATATGAGGGGGTGGGTAGGACCTCCCCCCCCGCAAAAAGGCTGTGTGGATAGCAGGAAGTGTAAATCCCCAGTGCCGTCCACCTGCCACAATCGGGTGGAGCCTACCCGCCGGGTGGTGTAAGCAGAAGACTCCACAGGGGACACACATCGCCATCTAGCAGATCCGAGGGCCATGACAGTCACAGTGGGCAATAAATGATTTTTGTGGATGTTTGCAGCATGCCTATCCTGGGATGCATGCCCACCCATCTGCTGCTCTGCTGATTGCTTCAGTCACTTTAGGAGTCCCCATTGATTTTATTCCTTTGTGTTTCCTTTTTTGTTTATTGTACTGTGGATCATCATGTGAGTATTAGAATGGTCACATATTTTATATGCCAAATTTATACTCTTATATTGCTTGCTATGTTCACATCAAGTTTTACAGTGTGATTATCATGCGACTATGTTTACATTCCAGACAATGAGAATTAAAGTCACCCAGACATAATCTTCCCTGATTAAGGAATACACATTGTTAATTCCAAACAAATTTGGCTATACTCAAGAAATCCCTATTGACTGACCACAGCTCGTCTCTGGCAGCACAGGGCATACTTGGCTTTTGTTGGGTTTGACAAATATGTTTTGATGTACCACCATTTTTTCTAATTTTGTACTGTGTGTTTTACATTATTTGTCTTGTTGGCTATGTCTATATATATAAACAAGTTTTTAGGTTTTGTATTAATAAAAGTGGCATTATATTGCCTTTTACTATAAAATTATCTTTATGACCATTTCTGCCTAAAAAGTCCAAGGGGGCTGCTCCAATAATGCACTACGGTGTAGGTGTACAAACCTTTTGAACTCTGTAACCTATTATTTTTCTATTCTTATATAGTATAAAATGGTCCTTTCTTTGTAAGTGAAAAAAAATACAAATTCTTCCCAATTATAATTATTTCTTTTTCTATCTCACAGTCTCGGGACAGGAAGCAGCAAGGAGATAGGCATGGAGCCCAAAGCTACGGAACCACTGCCCGCTCCCTAAACATCGCCGCCCTTGTCCTGAGCTTCCTGTTTTTTGCCATTGTAATATTTTTTTCTCTTCTTCGGTCAGCCAAAATATTTGCAATGTTACATAATGATCGTGTAAACCAAATATATGGCTAGTGAATGTAATAAGAAAGAAAGCAATAACTATGCATTTTTAGCCTTTTTTTGCCTCTTATTCTGTCTTCTTAAATAGAGGTAGTCTTTGAATAAATATTACCGTACACAACACATAGGGGTATATTTCAAATGTGGACATGATCGGTCTGTTTCTTGGTGGCCGCCAGAGCCTTATCAGATCTTTAACTGCACCGTTATAAAGCCCATTCTCCAGATTCTGTTCATCAGATATAATCACAATAAGTACGCATCTGAATTTCCCATTTTACAATTTAGATCTGTCCTTAAGGTATAAACCAGAACTTGTTTTAGTAGACTAGGGAATGGTTAAAGCCAAACTCCCATTCCAGTTAAATATTTGCCATTTCCTTGCCGATTGTCATTCAAATAACTGAATCAGCCAACACTTTCTTCCTCTTCTGATGTAAAGATTGAAATTATCTGCTCTGTTGGCTTTCCTCTATCCCTGGATGCCAAGGACATGCCTCCTATATTCTTCTAGAGACTAACTAAAGCCCTTCATCATGCTTGATTCCATTTATGAGGGCTTTTCTTGGAGCAGAACCCAATTTGTGATCATAAATGATTAAAAAGATATTCCTTGCCATGCCTACATGATTGAGTGAATGCTCCCCTAGAACTCTGCTGAAGCCGAGCATTAATGGAGATATAGTCCAGGAGCATCGCACATGCTTCATAACTGTGTCATGTGTATGTGCCACTCTGCTCCTCTACCAGTCCAGACAGATTATGAGGAGACAGGTCATGTGACTGCTATTTCAGGGATGATAACTATCAAAATATGTATTTTTAGGAGCAAGATGGTATCTATTTGCCTCCCACTCAGTGTTGCCAACTTACCACACTGAAATTCACTGACACGACACTCAAAACTGGCACAGCAAAGTTTTTACTGACATTTTCCAAAAGTTACATAATTACAGTTTTAAGTGCAAATTTCAGCACTTAAGCTATAAATATGTACAATATGCAATTAGCAATGTGATTTAGGATTGATATTAAGGTAAAAAAAATCATATTTCTTATGTTATTTTTGATATAGTAAGGACAGGTTATAACCATTTAGATTTTGTCACCTATGTTCAACTGGAGAGATTTTCCCCTTAATTTCTGTTCCATAGCCACCACAGAAAGTAAGGGGAAATTCCTGGTAGCCACTAGGATCACCTGAATTTATGTCCTCCCGTCTCCATCACTCCATCCCTCTTTCACCTCCTGTCTCCATCCCTCCTTCACCACCTGTCTCCATCAATCCATCCCTTCACCTCCTGTCTCTTTATCACCTCCTGTCGCCACTTCATCTCTTCTTCACCTCCTGTTATCATCACCTCCTGTCACCACTCCATCTCTCCTTCACCTACTGACTCCATCACCTCCTGTTGCCACTTCATCCCTCCTGTCTCCATCACTCCATCCCTCCTTCACCTCCTGACTCCATCACTCCATCCCTGCTTCACCTCTTGACTCCATCACTCCATCCCTCCATAACCTCCTGACTCCATCACTCCATCCCTCCTTCACATCCTGACTCCATCACCTCCTGTCACCACTCCATCCATCTCTCCTTCACCTCCTGTCTCCATCACCTCCTTCACCACCTGTCTCCATCACTCCATCTCTCCTTCACCTCCTGTCTCCATCACTCCATCTCTCCTTCACCCCCTGTCTCCATCACCTCCTGTTGCCACTTCATCCCTGCTGTCTCCATTACTCCATCTCTCCTTCACCTCCTGTCTCCATCACTCCATCACCTCTTATCTCCATCACTCCATCCCTCCTTCACCTCCTGACTTCATCACCTCCTGTCTCCAATTCATCCCACCTATCTCCATTCCTCCTTCACCTGTTGACTCCATCACCTCCTGTTGCCAATCCATTCCTCCATCAGTCCATCCCTCCTTAACCTCATGTCTCCATCACTCCATCACCTCCATCCAACCATCCCTCTGTTGTAGGTCCCTCCAACCTCTTCACCCTCCATCACTTTCATCCCTCTGTTACTCTATCCCTCCCTCCATCTTTCCATAACTCAATCACACTATCCTTTTATCTCTTGCTCTATCCCTTCCTTGCTTCATTTCTCTGCCCCTTGCTCCATCTCTTCATCAAACTGTCCATCCAACAATCGCTGTGCCCTATATCCCTCCACCTTCTGTTCTAGATCACTTCCACCCCTCTATTATTCTGTCTCTCCCTCTATCTTTCCATAACTCCATCTTTCCATCACCCCATCCCTCTATCCTTTGTGCCATCACTCCATTTCTCTGTCTCTCTCACATTCCATGCATGCCTTGCTCCATCCCTTCATCTATTTGTCTCTGTCACCCAATCTATACCTTCATCCTTTACCTACTCCTCACTCTTTCCATCTCCCTCCCCTATCACTCCACCACTCTGTCTTTCCATTATAAACACATAAAAATACTCTAGAGCACCTCCACACAAAATATGCTCACTACTTACTCAGATAAAAATATATGAATAAATAAACACCTCAAGACCATCAAGCACAATACATAATCAAATATATTATGACCATACAGTATACACCCACTATACAGACACACTGTACAAACACAATATACAGGAGCACTTTTCCTCTGAAAATCAGCCTGATCATATTGCTGCTGCCTTCCCTCTCCTGGCATGCTTGGATTTGTAGTGCCCCAGACACATGAGGTGGTGATACTGGAAAGGAGGCTGTGCCTGTGTACTGGACTGGTGAGCACTGCAGGTAATAGGTAGAGACTCTAGGGAGGTGTAGAAGAGATTGGGGGAGATCTCAGAAAATGTCCTCCCTTTAAAAGCAGAGCAGATCTCACACACACAAAAAAAACTATCTACTGTACAGAAGCCTGCTACAGAGCCCATCCTCTGCCCCCCCTCCTCCTGCCCACTAAGACAAGCCACTGACACAACTGCATTTTTCTCAGCTAAGCTAGTTTACCCTCTGCTAGGCTGAAGTCCGTCTGGCTCCACTGCAGGCTGTCTCCACTCCTCCCCTTCCAGCATCTCCTGTGCTGAAGTCAAATAAGGCGCGCTGGGGAAGGGGGGAAGGTATAAGTAGCAGCAGTGTCAGAAAGATCATAAGATGATCGGAGACGCTCAACATGCTTCAGAACTGCACATGCGCAGTTCCGAGCCGGGACTGCCACAGCCTGACAGTATATTTTTACTGGCAAGCTTTTTACCTTGCTGGCATGAAAAAATAGCCCAGTTTTTATGGGCTGCCCATATAAACGTGGGCGGTTTGGCAATACTGGTCCCACTGGGAAGATTTTCTTCACTTTCTATCCTTGAGACCGGAAGTGAGAGGAAATCTCTCCAAACTGAAAGGAACTCCTTTTTGACAGTCATCACTGGAACATGAGGCCTTTTTTGGAAGATTTTCCCCAAAATTTGGATTTGTCATTACTTTTTGTTCTGTGAATTGTCCAGCATGGACATAGACAGCAATACAAATCTGACCAAGGCTTTTAGCACGTCCACACTCTATTTAAAAAGAACATTTAAAAATATTTGACTTTTGATAGACTTTAATATTTGATGTTTGCAGATAGTAAATCATTGATTTTACCAAGGATTCACCTGTTGTGCTCCCTGCTGCTCTCTCTCCACCAGATATTTTGCTAGGCAGGTAAACGTGATGCTTTTTTAAACATTTAACAATGATGTGAAGGTGATGACAGCTTCCATAAGACCCCTTTTACACTGGGGCGGTTTTTAGACACATTAGAGCTTGAAATAACCTCTGCTAAATCCCTGAAAACCACCTTCTATTCATTCAAGTGTGACTTTTCACACTGGGGAGGTGCGCTTGCGGGATGTTCCGAAAAGTCCTGCAAGCAGCATCTTTGGGGCAGTTTGGGAGCGCTGTATTTAGAGCTCCCAAAACGCCCTGCCCATTGGAATGGCTTGTAGTTAAGGCGCAGTCCTATTCATGGAGAGTTTGATAGGTGAAGCCAGCTATCAAATTCCCTGTGTCACACTGTGATGCAAAGCATCGTCCCGGTGGCAATGTGTAATCACTTGAGTAACACCATGCCTGCTTGTAGGTGGGCAGTAATGGGGTGGTACAAGGGTGGATCAACCACCTGTTTTTACTGGCCACTGGCCACCCGTGTAGGCCAGTAGCACATTACAGACATCTACCTACCTATAGCTAACCTAATCCACATGAGTAAGGCTAAGTTTACACTTGTGATTAAGGGGGCAGTAAAATCATGAGGTTGAGCGGCATTTTTACAGCCTCTCAAACATTCCCCTAACCTGCAAAGACAGCTGCATAGGGGTATACACATGCTGTGGCCATTATGCTTTTGCAAATCAAAAATGATCCCTGCTGTTGCATTCAGCAGGCAGTAGCGTCCGCTGACCGTGACCCATTCAGTTGAATGGGTCTGCACCGCCACCGTGTGCAATGCAGCACGATGCTGCTGGTCTTTAGATGTTAAAACAGGTAGTGAGGAGGTGATAAAATGTTTAGTCACCACCTGTCAAAAGCCCTATAAAAAGTGATCCACCACAGATACACACACACAGCAAATGTAAATGAGACCTTTGTTGAACCGATTGTATGCTATGGATTCATGAATACATCTGTTGGCATTGCTTACTCTACTCAAAATTTTATTACTCACATTTCTAGTCAATTCCCTACATAAATCAGATTTTCACATGCTTTGCGAATGTATTTTTTTTACTATACCAAAAATTTTAAGAATGCGGCCACCACCTATGTAAAATATAAACAGCATGGTGTGCCAAACATACGGTATATTATGCATTGCATAATGATTTTATTAATACAGTTTGTAAACATTTTTGTATCTTTGTAACTTTTGAATACATGTTGTTGTTTTTCTCATAAAGTGTTTACTTTTATGTTTGATTTCTTATTATGACGTTTGACTGAGTACAAAATTGCTTTCTTCCCAGAACAATAATATTCTGAAAAGTGTTAAATGGATGTGGTTAGGTATAGAACACAGCTGTAGGTATGTTAGGACAACTAAATAAAAAGTTTGGGTAAGCAGCATCCTGTGTGCAACTTATTCTCAGTGTTGATTTCCTAATCGAGCAGAAACATTCAAAAGACGTTTTAAAGGATAAGTTCACCTTTTCTAACATGTTACATGTTACACCCATATTCCAGGTGTAACATATAACACCCCCTCCCCCCCATCCCCCATTTTGACAGCAAGAGGGGGATCTTCGCTCCCCGCTCACTGTCAGAATTTTTTTTAAATGCAGCCGTACAGGGCTCTCCCTGCCCGGCCGCGTCATTCAGTCACAGTGTTCTGTGAATGTAAAAAACTACAAGTACTGACAGACTTTGCAGCTGTCAGCTTGTAGTTCTCAATGAACTATCAAAATGCTGTTGAGTGCTCCAGGTAGTTCATCGAGTCTTCTGCCCTGTACACACGATAGGGTTTTCCAACAACAAAACCGTGGATTTTTTTCCGAAGGATGTTGGCTTAAACTTGTCTTGCATACACACGGTCACACAAATGTTGTCAGAAATTCCGAAGGTCAAGAACGCGGTGACGTACAACACGTACGACGAGCCGAGAAAAATGAAGTTCAAAAGCCAGTGCAACTCTTCTGCTTGATTCCGAGCATGCGTGGACTTTTGTGCGTCGGAATTATATACACACGATTGGAATTTCTGACAACAAGTTTTGTTGGCGGAAATTCCGACAACAAATGTTCTATGGAGCCTGCACACGGACGGACTTTCGGACAACAAGCTCACATCCAACATTTGTTGTCGGAAAATCCTATTGTGTGTACAGGGCATAACTGTCAGAGTGTAACTGCAAGAACTGTGCATTGCACCCACGATCTGCTGATTGCGAGCGCAGTGCTTTGCAGGCTCATAGTAAAAAGAATAATAAATGCACATTTTTTTACCTGCAAAAAATAATTCTACCCAAAGGACTTGGTAGTAGTTAGAGGCCATGAAAAGAGTAAGTAACCTTACCCAAGAAATGTGCCTTTAAAATGTTTCCAAAGAAAAAGACTTCTAATCTTATCCATACCCCAAGTTTTATCACCAGGTACAGTGAACAACACAAAAAGATTGAAGTGGTTGTAAAAGCTAATTCTCTGCCCCTCTAAATACTTACCTGAGCCCAAACTCAGTTCAGTGCTGTGCCTGAGAGCATTTTACCAAATGGAGGTGAGGAGAGGGAGGAGATGCTGCCTTGCTCCTGGAGCACAGTGAAGCACCCGGACAGTTGTTTGTGCTGTGAGTCACACTGGATGACTTGTGAAAAAAAGAGTTTATTCAAATGGATCTAAGCCTAGGACTTGGCATGCGATTTGACATGTCAAATTGCATGTCAAATCAGCGTCTCTCGCCAGCAATCTCCCCCAAAGTCAGACTGACATGCGGGTATGAAATCGTGTGAGTTCAGCTGAACTCGCACAATTTCAATCCCGCTGTCAGTGTGAACCTAGGTTAAAGGCAGTTTATACTCACCTTTTCTCCAACGGCCCTGTCCTTCACCAGTTCCAACATCTTCTTCAATGTGCCAGTTTTCAGGCTATCGTCACTGGATGGGGGTGATGATGTTATTACTGCACATGTGTAGGAGGCCGTAATTTCGGCATACAGGGATTTGGCCTGCGCAGCTCAATTTAAATAACATGGGACGATACAAAAGGCAGGTAAGTGTTATTTAATGCACAAGAGACATTACATGCGCAATAAAAACGTGCCTGCTTGCAGCAAACTACAGTGGAACTTTAGTTCTGTTTTAATTTTTTTTTGCAAGTGGTCAGTAACAGAGGCTGACAGAGTGGAGGATATGCTGCTAACTTCAGTGCCTCATACTCTGTGTTACTACTGGCTGCTGCACTTTGTTTTAGTTTATTTTATTACTGATTTCTGCCCTCTGCGTCACTTACTACTGATCTCTGTGTTACTTACTATTTACCTCTGCCCCCTGCATTACTTACTACTGACCTCTGCATCACTTAGTACTGACCTCTGAACTCTTTATCACTTACAGTGCCTTGCAAAAGTATTCAGCTATTTTGTTACATTACAGCCTTTAGTTCATTTTTTTTTAATCTGACTTATATGTGATGGATCAGAACACAATAGTCTAAGTTGGTGAAGTAAAATTAGAAAAATATATAAAAACTATTTTTCAGAAATAAAAAACTGATAATTGGCATGTGCGTATGTATTCACCCCCTTTGTTATAAAGTCCATAAAAGCTCTGGTGCAACCAATTACCTTCAGAAGTCACATAATTGGTGAAATGATGTCCACCTGTGTGCAATCTAAGTGTCACATGATCTGTCATTACATATACACACCTTTTTGAAAAGCCCCAGAGGCTGCAACACCTAAGCAAGAGACACCACTAATCAAACACTGCCATGAAGACCAAGGAACTCTCCAAACAAGTAAGGGGCAATGTTGTTGAGAAGTACAAGTCAGGGTTAGGTTATAAAAAAATATCCAAATCTTTGATGATCCCTAGGAGCACCATCAAATCTATCATAACCAAATGGAAAGAACATGACACAACAGCAAACAATAACAACAATAAGCAGTACACTCCATAGAGTTGGGCTTTGTGGCAGAGTGGCCAGAAGAAAACCATTACTTTCAGTAAAAAAACAAAATGGCATGTTTTGAGTTTGCAAAAAGGCACATGGGAGACTCTCAAAATGTATGAAGGAAGGTGCTCTGGTCTGATCTGACTAAAATTGAACTTTTTGGCCATCAAAGAAAACGCTATGTCTGGCATAAACCCAACACATCACATCACCCAAAGAACACGATCCCCACAGTGAAACATGGTGGTGGCAGCATCATGCTGTGAGGATGTTTTCAGCAGTCGGGACTGGGAAACTGGTCAGAGATGTGGGAAAGATGGATGGTGTTAAATACAGGGATATTCTTGAGCAAAACCTGTACCACTCTGTGTGTGATTTGAGGCTAGGACGGAAGTTCACCTTCCAGCAGGACAATGACCCCAAACACACTGCTAAAGCAACACTTGAGTGGTTTAAGGGGAAACATGTAAATGTGTTGGAATGGCCTAGTCAAAGCCCAGACCTCAATCCAATAGAAAATCTGTGGTCAGACTTAAAGATTGCTGTTTACAAGCACAAACCATCCAACTTGAAGGAGCTGGAGCAGTTTTGCAAGGAGTAATGGGCAAAAATCCCAGTGGTAAGATGTGGCAAGCTCATAGAGACTATCCAAAGCGACTTGGAGCTGTGATAGCCGCAAAAGGTGGCTCTACAATGTATTGACTTTAGGGGGGTGAATAGTTATGCACATTGACTTTTTCTGTTATTTTGTCCTATTTGTTGTTTGCTTCACAATAAAAAAAAACATCTTCAAAGTTGTGGGCATGTTCTGTAAATTAAATGATGCAAATCCTCAAACAATCCATGTTAATTCCAGGTTGTGAGGCAACAAAACACGAAAAATGCCAAGGGGGTGAATACTTTTGCAAGGCACTGTAATACTGACCTCTGTCCTCTACATCACTTTCTACTAACCTTTGCCCTCTGCGTTACTTATTACTTACCTCTGCATCACTTATTTCTGAACTCTGTGCACTTCTTACTGACCTCTAAAATTCACATCACTTTCGATTGAACTCTGCCTCACTTCACTATTGACCTTTAAACTCAGCATCACTTACTATTGACCTCTGCCCCCTGCCGGGACTGTCTTTAACACAGGGCAAAAGGGGCAGCTGCCCTTGGCCCAGTCATTGTTATGGGGCTCAAAGCAGCTGCCCCTTGAGCCCACACTGCCCGCAAATAGTTGATAAGTGGATTTGGGAGGACCTAGGAAAATGTTTGCCCAGGGTCCAATCAATATAAAGAAATATAAATAAAGACGGCCCTGCCCCCTGCATCATTTTACTACTGGCTTCTTTGCACCACTTACTTCTGAACACTGAACTGTGCCTAACTTAATACTGACTTCTGAAATCACTTTCTACTGACCTCTGAACTCTGTCACTTACTGCTGACTTCTGAACTCTGCTGCACTTACTACTGATCTCTTCGATCTGCATCACTTTCCTCTGATCTCTGAGTCACCTCACTACTGATCACTTAATTCTGCATCACTTACTGCTGAACTCTGCATTACTTGCTACAGCCCACTGTCCTGTGCATTACACAATAATGACCTCTGAACTCCTTACCTATTACTGACCCCTGAATTGTGCATTACATGCTAACCTCTAAACTCTGTGTTACCTACTACTGACCCCTAAACTCTGCATTACTTACTATGGACCCCTGCGTCACTTCACTACTAATCTCTGAACTCAGCATCACTTACTACTGACCTCTGCCCCCTGCATCACTTCACTACTGACCTCTGAATCACTTACTAATGATCCCCGCACCACTTAACTTTGACCTCTGAACTATGCCTCAACTAATACTCACCTCTGAACTCTGCCTCACTTCACTACTGATCTTTGAACTTAGCATCACCTACTACTGACCTTTGCCCCCTGCGTCATTTCACTACTGACCTCTGAATCACTTACTACTGGCCTCTGAACTCTGCGTTGCCTTCTACTGACTTCTGAACTCTGCTGCACTTACTACTGATCTCTGCAATCTGGGTCACTTTCTACTGACCTCAGCATCATTTATTACTGACCTCTGAGTCTCTTGACTACTGACCTTTTATTTCTGCATCATTTACTACTGACTTCTGAATGCATTACATACTAATGACCTCTGAACTTTGCCTTACTTATTACTGACCCCTGAATTGTGCATTACATACTGAAGACCTCTAAGCTCTGTGTTACATACTACTGATCCATAAACTCTGCATTACTTACTACTGAATCCTACACTCATACCCATTCCTCATACCTGATCTGTCCCCAGGGAGCCACAGTACATCATCATTAGCCCCAATCTTCCCTTATGACTGTGTATTGTCAAAATTGCCTGTTTGTTGCACAATGCACATATCTTGTCATGATAACCCATTTGTTGTCCCTGTTTTCTAGCAATTACTGCATAAGTGACATATACAAGAAAAAATTATGGGCAATCATGGCATGGGAACCTGGGGAACTCACCAGGAGATGAATTGCAATGCCAAGGTGCCAATGCCATTTCAGAGAGGCTAGACAGCAATTGTGCTGGAGGTGGTTTTGTCATAGGGCAGTGATGGCAAACCTTGGCACCCCAGATGTTTTGGAACTACATTTCCCATGATGCTCATGCACTCTGCAGTGTAGATGAGCATTATGGGAAATGTTGTTGTGCTCCCTGTTGTGCTTACGCTATGAGGAGCCCTTTTTACTTTTTTCTTTGAATATCACGTGGCTGTCCCTCTGGAGTACGGATAGCAGCAGGGAGCTGCTGGTTGGAGCTTGTGTGTGGAGCCTGTGATCATTGAGACCGGATCGCGCTCTGGATCTTGTCTAGTGTGGGAGAGTGAGAGTCTCCTCTGGGCTGTTCCTTGGGACTGCAAACCACAAGCTAGTGACGGATTCCGTTCCTGCAACTTCTGGTCACCAAGAACGCACAGCACAATTGACCTCTCTTACCGTAAGGTAATGAGGGTCAACTCCATTCAGTGAGTAGGGACCTGCACCTTTCTTCTATGAATCGGTTGGGAGCACAATCAACAATTATTCACTACTGTGTGACATCTTCACAAAGAGCGTGCTATTTTTGAATGAAGAGTTTATCTAATTTAATATCACTGGACACTATCTGTCTAAGGATTAGTTTCCTGTGACACCACTCCTTTATACAATCCACGATTGCAACAAATTGCAACAAATTGCAACAGCTGCTGCATTGATACATTTTAGTTACATTGTTTATTTTCAGGCACGATTGTTTTCACTATATTATACATATCCATTATATAACAATAGTTTGAATATGTTTTGGTAAATACCTGAAAGAAACTAAAATTGTGCCTGTGTCTACATATACATGGACCTAACTGCATATATATATATATATATATATATATATATATATATATATATATATATATATATATATATATATATATATATATATATACAGTATCTCACAAAAGTGAGTACACCCCTCACATTTTTGTAAATATTTTATTTTCCTGGACCTCCCCATGTCAGCCTACTATGGCTCAGCTCCGCCCCCTCCGACCCCTCCAGGACCACCTCTTTTCTAGCCCATAAAAGGGCGGCTGTCTGCCCACACCAGTGTTCTTTTTTCATCCTCGCTCTGGACGCCTTTTAAAGTTTATTTTTATTTATTTATTTATTTTTCTCTTCTCCATCCATCCTGTCAGGTTCAGCCTCTCCCGATTCAGAAGACCCCCCCATATAGGCTGTAAATCTCCTGAGGAGGTGGGTTCCCATGGTGCTGGGCTTGTATAGTACAGTATAAATGACTGTGTATTACTGGCAAAGGTCACTGGCAGTATAAATGACTGTATATACCTTTGTTAGGCAGGTGCTGGCACTCTCTCCTTCCATGTTTTTGTGTGTTCAGGCAGGGGTTTGGCTCGCTGGGACTTGTAGTTCACCGCCTCCACACGTAGTCCTTTCAGGAAGCTCAGAGTTGAGCAGGTGAGGTAAGAGGTAGCTTCCTCTTTGGGTTGCCTAGCAAACACCAGAATGCTCATTGCTGATTGCAGCAGCCTCTGTCCTCTAAGCTGGTCAATCTGCTACTCTGCTCTGCTCTGGTAAGCCTCCTTCCACGTCTCTCATTACTTTCTGCTGTGTTCCTTGTCTGTCAGAGTATTTTTATTATCCTGTACCTTCTAGGACTGGGGATTTTTGCCTACCTGCCTAAGCTGCCTTAAGCACTGAAGATTTGGATAGAGAAGTTTATTTTAATTGTATTTATTTTTGTTTTAAAAAAAATAAAACATTTTTTGTTTATTTTATTTTTTAAAAGAGAGCACATCCTCTGTGTTTTACAGAGAGGAGGGCCCACTGCGAGATAAATTCCCGCAAA
Organism: Lithobates clamitans; assembly: GCA_037952925.1. Lineage (NCBI taxonomy): Eukaryota > Metazoa > Chordata > Amphibia > Anura > Ranidae > Lithobates > Lithobates clamitans. Next base: position 357,528 of record JBBGZY010001670.1, on the reverse strand, counting down.
GAGGGTCCAAATCAGCATTCGAGCCTAAAAAGAGTGAAGGAGGGACTAGACATGACAAATCGCAGAGTCGCATGCAGCTGGATAGATGCCTGTTGTCACAGCATTCCAGATCTCCCTCGCTCTTACCACACTTTAGTCACTCGGACCCAAGCCAAGAGAGGTCAAGACATCAGACGGCTCAGGACAATGCTGTGAAAGCACGCCATGTTAAATCCTACATTAAGCATGCAGTCAAGGAAGGGTCAAAGAGTGTTTCAAGGAATCCTGCTCATCCTGCTGTATCGTCACCATCTGCAGATTCAGATCATGTGTTTTCAGTGCGTTTTAACTCTGAAGTCGATAGCGATTCGGATCCATCTGAGGCGGAAGCTCAATGTGCATAATGGAGTATCGAAGCTGTACCCCTTGGGACACTACGCCTAAGGTGGATGCTTCATTATGTGTATTCGCCTGCCACATTACGCTTCCGCTGGAGGATTCGGTCTCTTTTAGAGATCCTATTGATCGCAAAATAAACGCAGACCTAAAAAGGTTGTATAGTTTGGCCACAGCAGCCTGCAGACCGGCGGTAGCACTCACACCTGTGGCAGTAGCACTTGGGCTGGGTTCGCGCCTGTGCGTTTTTTGGTACTTTTTGCGTTTTGCGGATTTGCACTACCGTCCATTTATCATGATCTCCTATGGAACACCCTCATGCGGTGCGGTTCTGCGGAATGCGCTGGGAGTGCATGGGCATGCATCCAGCCTTAGAGTGTGGGTAGCGGAGCTGGTGGATGGATGTTTGGATGAAAGTTTGGGAAGTGGCAGTTCTTCTCCTTTGCAGACTGCTGTAGAGTTGTGGCTGAAGTGGCTGTCGACCAGGTCAAGATTACAGCAAAGATAATGGCTCATTCCGTCACAGCCCGCAGAGCCTTATGGTTGACGCATTGGTCAGCCGATAAGGCTTCTCAGCACAGTCTGTGTTCGGTTCCATTTGACAGGAAGCTACTCTTCGTGAAGACTAATGCCCCATACACACGATCGGATATTGATCGGACATTCCGAGAACAAAATCCATGGATTTTTTCCGACGGATGTTGGCTCAAACTTGTTTTGCGTACACACGGTCGCACAAAGTTGTCGGAATTTCCGCTCGCTAAGAACACGGTGACGTACACCATGTACAGCGAGACTAGAAAAGGCCATTTCAGAACCAAGCGCGGCACCCTTTGGGCTCCTTTTGCTAATCTCGTGTTAGTAAAAGTTTGGTGAGCGACGATTCACACTTTTTCAGACTCGTGGTTTTCAGATCGTTTTCTGCTGTTCAGTTTGTGCTTGTGGGTTTGTATCTGCTCTTCAGTGCTTGCAAGCAAGCTAGGCGTGACTTTGTCATTGTGTTCTTGTTCGTTCGTTACTGTTTTTCAGGTTGCTCTTCACAGGCCTTGCTGTTCTTCAGTGCGTTCTGTTACTTCGTTCTGAGCAGCCGACCGTTTTCTAGCCATGTTGCGTATACGTGCTCCTCGTAGAGTTCGTGCTGTGCGGGGGCTTGGTGTTGGGGTCCTGACCTTGACACAAGTCCAGTCCATGAACAGGGTGGGGAGGAGTTCATGGACCAAGAATTGGTTGCTTCAGCGTGACCAGTTCTGTCATATGCCTTTGCTCCGTGAGATCCGTGAGAATAATCCTGATGATTTCAGGAACTTTCTCCGGATGACGGACCCCGTATTTCACCGTTTGTTGGCTTTGCTGACCCCCTATATTAGCAGGCAGGATACCTGCATGAGGCAAGCCATCACTCCGGAGCAGAGGCTCGTCGCCACCCTGCGGTACTTGGCGACGGGGAGAAGTCTGCAGGACTTGAAGTTCTCGACAGGTATCTCCCCCCAGGCTCTGGGGATCCTTATCCCAGAGACCTGTTCTGCCATCATACAGGTCCTGCAGAAGGAGTATATTACGGTAAGATTTTTATCCTTTAATATCACATTTTATTGTATATAATATTTGCTAATATATTGTATTTCTTTCCTCATTCTCTAATTACCATGATTGTAATATGCTGTGAATGTCCCCTTTGTCCTCATGCATGCTGGATTTTTATGTAATTATTTTTGTTGTCCTTCATACATATTTGCCTTCACTTACCTCCCCAGCATGCTCTCCTGGCCCTAGATTCACCTCATGTAGTCACTTAACAATGTATTTTATCAGCTCCATAGTAGTGCTTTACCCCAAACACCCCTAAAATGTTTTAGAATGTGATTGGTGCTTCAAATTCACGCAGAGTGTAAGAGGCTTTTTTTTGGGGGTCCCCAAATCATTTTAAACCCTCCCTCCCCCCAACTGCTAAGTCAGCTGATACCAATTCTCTATCTATCCTCAATCATCTATCTGCTGACTTTGCCCAACCTATACACACTATACCCTTCTCTTCTGTGCTCAGATTTATGGATGAATTCCCCAAAGCATGTAGTGCAAGGGCCTGCCTGTATACTTTCAAATGGTACTGTTTAAAGTTTGGGTATCCTATTATTATCTTGATAGGCAATAGCAGAATGTCCAAATGTGCTAAAATGTGTACAATGTGTATTTATATCTTTGTATTATGACACTTCTTACCTGTCCAGTGGTCTGTCAATAGTGTAACTAAGGAACGTCTGTTCAAAGTAATACACATTATATAGGCATTCATCTCTCAATGAAGTGGAGAGGGTTACCTGTCCAAGAGTCGTCCCCCCATAATGTTAGAATTAGCCCATGAGAGGGGGGGAGGGGGAATCTGATAGGTGTACCTTCTACTTTGGTCTTTAAAAATTCCCATAAATATATGGTATCTTGATGTTGGTCAAGAATGTTTGTGTCTAATCTGCTTTCCATGTTTATGTGCAAAAAGACTAATTTTTTTTTTTTGTTTTCCTCCACAGTTTCCTTCCACGCCACAGGAATGGCCGACTGTGGCCTCCCACTTTGCCCAGCGGTGGGACTTTCCTAACTGCGGAGGGGCAATTGATGGGAAACACATCCACATCATCCCAACTCGGGGTCATACTATTATAATTATAAGGGGTTCAATAGTATTGTGATGTTGGAGGTGGTGTCGACTACTTATGAATTTCTGTATGTGGACGTGGGGAAGAATGGCCGGATGTCTGATGGTGGAGTCATCGCCCAGACGGAGTTCTACAGGCATCTCCAGAATGGCAGCTTGGACTTGCCACCTCCAGAAGACAATGTGGAAGGACTCCCATTCGTCTTCATTGCGGATGAAGCTTTTGCGCTGGGGGACCATCTTATGCGGCCATTTCCGATGAGGACCCTCACCCCGGACCAGAGGGTTTTTAATTACCGGCTGGCCAGAGCCAGAAGAATGGTGGAGAACACGTTTGGAATCATGGCCAGCCGGTTCCGCCTATTTCTTACACCCATATGGCGGAGTACAAACTGAATCACATTATCCTGGCGTGCTGTGTTCTACACAACTTTTTACGGCAACATTCTGACAACTATGCTGGCTCAGTTGGGCCTGAGGCCGGAATTCAAAATGAACCAACCCTGACGGCGCTTGAAAGTGGCCGCCCTGGCTTGCCCCCCCCTGAGTGCCCGTGATGTCCGGCTAAGATACCTTGAATTCTTTGCGGGTAGGGGGGCTATCAATATGCCAGACAATGTGTAAAACCTTTTTCAAATAAAAAAAATAAGCAAATCTTTGGTGACATTTGCTGCTTGTGTTTGTTTTAGCTCACCCTGACAGAAATGTGGTGAGTCCTGAAAATGGCGTGATTGTGTAACCTTACAAAGCACTGTTGGGTGTTATTTACTAAAGGCAAAGACACTTTGCACTACAAGTGCAGTTGAAACTGCACTTGTAGTGCAAAGTGGATTTGCCCTTAGGAAATAACACCCATTGTCACAGAAAACAGCAATTAGAGCACCCCAAAAGTGTTGTAGCGTTGAGACAATAATCCACACATTCTTGATTAACAATCTTTTTACTACCTGCACAATCACATGTGCATTTTGAAAAGGTTTTTAAAACAAACCAACATGTTTGTTGTATAACAATTTTTGGGGTCACATTAGAAAAAGTAGAAATGTCCATTTAAGATAAAACAGGCATGTTTAAAACCAACAAGAAAGACACAAATCTTGAACTTACAAAGTTCACATTTGGTAGAACTTGAAGGCAATATCAGACATGAGTATTTAGAAACTGTGTTTGATATTGCGTTCAGATGGGGTGAAGTCACCCCCGGAAAAGCCAAATTTTGAAGATGCACACAAATTTCCGAATGTCAACATGTGCTACCTGCCATCATGGGGGATCAAGGGACGTGTTTTGGGGGTGCAACCCCTTCCTCTCAGCTACTTTATTATTGAGGAAGGGGTTGCACCCCCAAAACGCGTCCATTGATCTCCCGTGATGGCAGATAGCACATGTTGACACACTGTGTGCCTCTTCAAAATTTGGCTTTTCTACAATTTGACAAAAAATGTTAAATAATTGTAGCACATCAAAAAACAAAGGGATTTGGAGGGTTTTAAACTCTCCCCAAAACATCAATGATGTTCTTATTTTTTTGAAGAACATCATTGATGTTTTCCAAGTCCCTATTACACCCCATGATCTCCCCGATCAGGATCTGTGCAATTTCCGAGGTGAAAGGATTTGGATCCACAACATCACGATCACCCAAAAAAAAACATGTATTATAAATATGCCGGCATCCATCTCTTACCTGAGCCTGTGGTCGCAGACACTCACCTGTTGTGGTGCCAATTTCAACCACGTCTTCCTCCTCCTGCTCTGTTTGTCTTGGGTGGATTTCCCCTTCTTCCAGAGGTGGGGGGTCTCTGGTCTCCTCGGATGAGGGGTGTCCTCCGAGTCTTTTCTCCCCTATGTAAAAAAAAATGGCATACTTAGCACACAGATATTTGATGGCAGAACTATAAATATGAAACATTGTTTGGAAATGGGGTACAATTTTTTTTGTGGCCAGAGATCCAAGATGTAGCATTTTTCTTGTCCTTTGTCAAGCTTGAATACTTTACCTGTCTTGTACAAGCTTCACAGATGGAGACACCCCTATAGTATACACTGGAGCACCTGTGTGGGCCCCCTAATAAAAAGGGTGTTCTTGTGTCCCACACTAGTGCTCCAGCGTCCAGATGTGAAAATTGCTGCTGAGTGTCCTCTCCTTACACAGAATCTAGTTTGCATTTCATTCTAGTTACAAACCCATCTATCCAACCAAATTAGTTTCAGACAAGTAGGCCCTAAAAAATGTGGCCAAATGCATATGGCCAAAACCATGGTGTTTTCTAGGCCGAACGAACAATGTTTGATACGAACGAATAATGTGCCCATGAACATGAAAGTTGCCATTTTAAACTGGACAACAGTTAAGAAAAGCACATGGAGCAGCACAAATGTAATAAACATAAAAAGAATAGGAACACAGCACAACTACTTTTTTGCAGGACTTCTGTACTGCTCGTGCTCTCTTAATTTCAGGTCCGACCACCGCTTCCTGAGCTGATCTTTCGATCGTCGTACCCCGAAATTCCGGTGCAGACTCTTGACCACTTTCGCCATGATCTTGGCCTTTCAGACATTGGGGTTGGGGTAAGGTCCATACTTCCCGTCATAGTCGGCCCTCTTCATTATGTCGACCATCTCCAACATCTCCCCAAAGGACATATTTGATGCTTTATATCGTCTCCTTCGGGATCGGGACGTTTCAGGCTCCGGGCTTTCCTCCTCCTCCTCCTCCTCCTCCTCGTTGATGTAATTATCAGACACCTGCTCTGACTCCGCCATGTGCTCTTCCCCCACTGCAATGAACGAGAAGGGGCAGGGAATAGACTAGAAAGAACATCAGGGGCAGGTGGAGTTTCACGCATACGCAGTGTCTATAAAGCGTAACACGCGTGCGTAGTACGTACGATCTGTGAGCGGAGGAAGGTGACGGAGGCGCCGATCGTGATAACGAAGGTAAGATTTAACATTGGGCCTATACTGCTTCTAGATTGAGGCCTGTATTTGCACAAGTTTAGAAGACTTTAGGCTGACATTAGGGTTTGTCTTGTGTTGTGTCTTGCAGTGAAAATGGATATCTTGAAAGATAAGGACTTTATGCCAATCTTCATTGATATGTTCAAGGAGCTGCCTTGTCTGTGGCAGATAAACCACCCGGAATATAAGAACCAAACAAAGAGGAAGGCAGCGCTGGATAAGTTGTTGGAATTTGTGAAGACGGTGATCTACCTATGGCAGACATGACCTATTTGAAGGTTCTAATTGGTGGCCTGAGGAGCACTTATCTAAGGGAGCACAAGAAGGTCCAGGATTCCCAGAGATCAGGAGCTGCAGATGACATTTATGTCCCCAGGCTGTGGTACTATGACAGACTGCATTTGCTGGCAGATCAGACTGAACCCAGGCCAGCACTCTCCAATCTTCCTTCCATGCTTCCTTCCCCCCAGCTGAGGCTTCTGACGCCCAACCTGGGTCTTCCAGGCAGCAACATGTGGAGGAACCCAGCTTGAGCCAGGTCTAGCATTCCTCTAAATATTTCTGGTTGTCCAATCAATGATGTTATTTTAGATGTTAGTTTGGAGTACTAATTTATCCCCTTATCTCCCCTACACCTGCAAAGACAAAGTGCCAGGAAGAGGAGTAACCTGGAGGAGGCTGCCATAGGCCTCTTTTGGAAGGCTACAGAGGCCCTGAGAACCCCCCAAACTGTGCAGGGGGACTTTGCTGGCATAACTGCCTGCAAAATGATGCAGATGGAGGAGGGCCAACGACTCCTGTGTGAGTTCCTAATTTTGGAAGCTCTCAATAAGGGGTTGAGGGGCCAAATAACATGTGCCACCCACATTTGTGACCTCACCCATGGTGCTCCTCCTCCTCCTCCTCCTCCTCCAGGTCCTACTCCTCCTCCTCTTGCCACATCTCCAACACCAGAGCCATAGCCGGGAAGGAAGCATGGAAGGAAGACCAGAGAGTGATGGCCTTGGGTTCAGTCTGGTCTGGCAAAATATGCAGCCTATTGTAGTACCACAGCCTGGGAACATACATGTCATCTGCTGCTTTCCGGATCTCTGGGACTTTTGGACCAGACTGCACTCCCTTACATATGGACTCCTCAGGCCACCAATTTTGCTGGAAAAGAATTGATGTCTGCCCTGGGGGGCAAAGGCTTCGCTAATTTATTATGTTTATCCAGCGTTGCCTCAATCTTTGTTTGGTTCTGAGCCCTTAATAAAGGATTTTTTGTTTCAATTATACTCGCCTATGTGTGTTTTCCTTCAAAATGGACAGTTTGTTTGTGAGGAGGCAGGTACATTTCAAAAATACAATGTGAAATTAACAAGGGACACCAACACCAAGCAATCTCCTTGAGATTAAATAATTCAAGATATCAATGGTGTTGTGGTTTGACGGACCTAGAAATGAAACATGTTTCAAATCTGTCCGACGGACTCGAGTCTGGTCAAAAAGTCCGCTCGTTTGTATGCTAGTCCGACGGACAAAAACCGACGCTAGGGTAGCTATTGGCTACTGGCTATGAACTTCCTTGTTTTAGTCGGACTTTGGTTGACTGTGTGTAGGCAAGTCCGTTCATTCGGAAAGTCGGTCGTAAAGTCCGACGAAAAGTACGCCGGACAAAGTCTGCCGTAAGGTTCGCTCGTGTGTACGTGGCATTAGGCTTCATATAAGTCCTTCTGAAGCTGTCTCCTCTTAACCCTCTCAAGTAGGAGTAAGACTAGCCCAAATCAGGGGGGGTTTGGGCGGACAAATTACATGATGCCTGGATTGTAGCCGTCATTTGATCACGTTATCGTCTCGAGTTCAGAACAAGGTCCCCTCAGACCTTGTTCATAAAAAACTGGACTTCCTATGGATTTGGAAAGGAGGCAATGTTTGCAAGGATATATAGTGGAGCTGTTGGCGGCAAGGGCCATCCTTTCGGTTCCAAGGCATGAATTGGGTCAAAGAGTATGTTCCCCCTCTGTTTTTGGTCCCAGAGGCTTCAGGGGGTTTCGGACCAGTTTTTGACCTCAAAGTCCTGAATTCTTACATGAAGGTTCCACCATTCAAAATGGAGTCATTGGAAACGATCGTTTTGGTTGTGGAATCAGGAGACTGGATGGTTTCCATCGATCTGGCGGATGCGTATCTTCATGTCTCCATGGATGCATCTCACCATCGCTTTCTCAGGCCTTCCATGGAAGGCTCTCATTTTCATTTTTAATCTCTCCCATTCAGTCTCTGCACGACTCCGAGAACGTTTTTAAAGCTACAGTCTGCTGTCTTCGCGACTCTCAGGGGCAAGGGAGTGCAAATAATTAATTATATAGATGACATGCTACTTCTGGGGCCGTCAAATGAGCTCCTTCTAGTGAATTCACCTGCAAAACACTAGCTCGTTTCGGTTGGTTGATCAACTTTCGGAAGAGCCAGATGCATCTGACCCAAATGTTAGAGTATTTAGGAGTACATTTCAACACGGATCGGTTCGTGTTTCTCTTCCTCAGAGGAAGGTCCAGGAGATCCAGTCTCAGACAAAGCAGTGATGGCCAGGCCTTCTATGATACTGAAGGAATGCATGCAGGGGGTTTTATCAGCCACAGTTCCAGTAGTCCCGTGGGTCAGGTGGCGCAGAAGGAGGTTTCAATGCAACTTTCTTCTTCAGTGGGGTCGTCTGCCAATTCCGATAATCTGGTCCCTGGTTGGTGGTCAGTAGCTCACAATCTTTCCCGCGGAGTTCCGTTGAAGGCCTTAGAACCAATAGTGGTGTCGACCAATGCCAGTCTGGAAGGTTGCAGGGCACACTGCCTGGGACAGCAGGTTCAAGGCCAATGGTACCTTTGTGGAGCGAAGAGGTTAAATTTCCTGGGATTGGATGCTGTCAGACGCGCCCTTAGCGTTCAAACCTATGTTGCGAGATCGAGCTGTCAAGATTCTTTTGGGCAACAAAACTACGGTGGCTTATGTGTCTCATCAAGGGGGCACAAGAAGTCACCCTCTCCTTCAGGTGGCATGTCAATCTTCTTCTGCACAGAGAAGAATCTCGGATCTCTTACAGCATCTTAACTCCCAGGGCCTGGCAATATTTTAGCAGATCGCTTGAGTCGTGGCTTTGGGGATCACAACAAATGGGGCCTCAACCCCAAGTACCTACGCAAGATCTTCAGGGTCTGGGGGATGCCTTCGATAGATCTTATGGTATTGGAGAATTGTCAACTGCCTTGCTTCTTCTCCCGGACCTAGCATCCACAGGCATTGGGTCAGGGTGCTCTGTCCAGGTCTTGGAACTTCCCCTTGGTGTATGTGTTTCCGCCGCTTCCATTGGCTCTCAAAATCCTGCTGAACATTCAGCGAGAAAGGGTCACAGCAATAGTAGTCCTACCTTACTGGCTCAGGGAGCTGTGGTTCCCTCTGGTTTGGAGGATAAAGTTGGGCTCACCAATCCCTCTGCCTCCTTGTCAAAATCTCCTTCTGCAGAGTAGGGCCTGACACCTGAACCGCAGGAGGATAAAGATAATGACATTTTTACAGGATCGTCAGAACGAATGTAACCTACGGAAAGAGGTTGGGACCTTGGATCTCCTTCAGTATCTAACATTTTGGAGTTTCTGCAGGGTAGTCTCCAAGGGTTAGCTTATAATTCCCTGAAGGGTCAAATCCCTGCCTTGTCGGCTATGTCGTGTACAAGATATGCTCTACATTCGTTGGTGATCTGATTTTTTTAGGGGCAGCCATAGAAATCAGACCTCCATTGAAATTGTTTTTTCCAAGAGGACTTAACACTTGTCTTGGGAACATTGCTGGTTCCTCCGTTTCACCAAGCTTTTTCTTGTTCATTATTTCTTTTAACAGGTTTTTGTTTTTGTGTTTTGCTAGCTGTGGCTCTCGGCCAGAAGAGACTCCGAATTTGTGTGCCTTCTCATCTAAAGAACCATATTGTTTGGTGCTCCCAGACAAGATGGTCCTTAGGCTGATACCGAGCTTTCTACCTAAGGTGGCCACATAATTTCGTATGAACTGGGAGGTCATTCTCACAGCCTTTCCGGCGGATACAACTGATGAGTGGAGTAGGTTAGACCTGGTCTACCTGAAATGGACTAAAAGCTATGGAAAACAACATCAGCTGTAGGTTTTCTCAATGGGGCCTAAAAAAGGGGTATGCCAGCAACATCCAGAGTTGTGTTTTCCTGGTTTGTCAAGACCATGCATATTGCATACAACACGCTGGGCCTTCCTCCTCCTTCAGAGATCAAAGCACATTCGACGAGGGGTATGGCAGCATTCTGGGCATACGCGAAGGTCGCCCCTGTGGTAGTTTGCAGAGCAGCAAGCTGGAGCGTGCCCAACACCTTCTATTAGACATTACAGGCTTAATATGGCTTGTCCGACTGAGGAAACATTTGGCTCTACAGTTATTATGGCGGTTGTTGCCCATTAAAAATTTTGAGTAGCATTGCATTGAGGGTTTGGCTTATTTTTTATTTTTTGTCTTCCCTCCCTTCTTAATATTGCTTGGTACATCCCATAGTAGGCTGACATGGGGAGGTCCAGGAATAAGGAAAATTGTTATCCATACTTACCGTAATTTTCCTTTCCTGGATCCTCCCCCTGTCAGCTGGAGGATTCCCACCCAGTTTATCCGTCGTGAGGCAGGGTTTTTTTGAACACTGGTGTGGGCAGACAGCCGCCCTTTTATGGGCTAGAAAAGAGATGTTCCTGGAGGGGTCAGAGGGAGCGGAGCTGACCCATAGTAGGCTGACATGGGGAGGATCCAGGAAAGGAAAATTACGGTAAGTATGGATAACAATTTTCATGTGACAACACTGAAGAAATTACACTTTGCTACAATGTAGTAAGTGTACAGCTTGTATAACAGTGGAAATTTGCTGTCCCCCTCAAAGAACTCTCTGGGGATCTGAAAAAAAGGATGGTTGCTCTACATAAAGATGGCCTAGGCTATGAGAAGATTGCCAAGACCCTGAAACTGAGCTGTAGCACAGTGGCCAAGACCATAAAGTGGTTTAACAGGACAGGTTCCACTCAGAACAGACCTCGCCATGGTCGACTAAAGAAGTTGGCTGCACATGCTCAGCGTCATATCCAGAGGTTGTCTTTGGGAAATAGACGTGTGAGTGCTGCCAGCTTTGCTGCAGAGGTTGAAGGGGTGGGGGTTCAGCCTGTCAGTGCTCAGACTATACGCCGCACATTGCATCAAATCAGTCTGCATGGCTGTCGTTCCAGAAGGAAGCCTCTGCTAAAGATGATGCACAAGAAAGCCCGCAAACAGTTTGCTGTAGAGAAGCAGACTAAGGACATGGATTACTGGAACTATGTCCTGTGGTCTGATGAGACCAAGATAAACTACATGAGCTACAGTTCATTGAGGGAACCATGAATGCCAACATGTACTGTGACATACTGAAGCAGAGCATGATCCCCTTCCTTTGGAGACTGGGTTGCAGGGCAGTATTCCAACATAACGACCTCAAACACACCTCCAAGATGACCACTGCCTTGCTAAAGAAGCTGAGGGTAAAGTTGATGGACTGGTAAGAATGTCTCCAGAACTAAACCCTATTGAGAATCGGTGGTGCATCCTCAAACGGAAGGTGGAGGAGCGCAAGGTCTCTAACATCCACCAGCTCAGTGATGTGGTCATGGAGGAGTGGAAGAGGACTCTAGTGGCAACCTGTGAAGCTTTTGTGAACTCCATGCCCAAGAGGGTTAAGGCAGTGCTGGAAAATAATGGTGGCCACACAAAATATTGACACTTTGGGCCCAATTTGCACATTTTCACTTAGGGGTGTACTCACTTTTGTTACCAGCGGTTTAGACATGAAAGGCTATATGTTGAGTTATTTTGAGGGCACAGCAAATTTGCACGGTTATAAAATCTGTACACTCACTACTTTACATTGTAGCAAAGTGTAATTTCTTCAGTGTTGTCACATGAAAAGGTATAATAAAATATTTACAAAAATGTGAGGGTTGTACTCACTTTTGTGAGATACTGTATATACTAGACTGTGTATATGTATGTGTGTATGTGTGTATGTATGTATGAATGTATGTATGTGTGTGTGTATGTGTAAATATATATATATATAATAATATACCGCCTGATTTATTAGAAACAGATATAGGTTACACTGGATGCAGAGTGTGTGTATATGTGTGTATATATATATATATATATATATATATATATATATATATATACCATATTTATCGGCGTATAACACGCACCCCAAGTTTAGGAGAGAATTTTAAGGAAAAAAACTTTTAGGAGGGAAGTTTAAGGAAAAGAAACTTACATTAAAATGCCCATCAATGCAGCCTCATCAGTGTTCATCTGCAGCCTTGTTAGTGTCATTGCAGCCTTTTCAGTGTCAGTGCAGCCTTGTCAGTGCAGCTTTGCCCCAGTGCAGCCTTGTCAGTGCAGCTTTGCCCCAGTGCAGCCTTGTCAGTGCAGCTTTTCCCCAGTGCAGTCTTGTTAGTGCAGCTTTGCCCCAGTGCAGCCTTGTCAGTGCAGCTTTGCCCCAGTGCAGTCTTGTCAGTGCAGCCTTGTCAGTGCAGCTTTGCCCCAGTGCAGTCTTGTCAGTGCAGCTTTGCCCCAGTGCAGCCTTGTCAGTGCAGCTTTGCCCCAGTGCAATCTTGTCAGTGCAGCTTTGCCCTAGTGCAGCCTTGCCCCAGTGGTCAGTGCAGCCTTGCCCCCAGTGTCCATGCCTGTCGCCGCCGACATACACATAGCTGCATGTAGTTGTAGTTTTAAATATGGCGCCGTGGAGTTCGGAGGGACTCGGCGCCGGTGGAACTGAATGAACGCCGCCGAGATACACATAGTCGAGTGTATTCGGCTCTTTCCGGCGCCGCTCACAGTCCCGCCCAGTCCCGCCCTATGATGGACATAACACAGGTCCAATAGCGTGACTGTAAGCGGTGCCGGAAAGAGCTGAATACACTCGACTATGTGTATCTCGGCTCTGTGATTTCGGCGGCGCTCGTTCAGCTCCGCCGAGTCCCTCCGAACTCCGCGGCGCCATATTTAAAATTACTCGCTATGTGAATGTCGGCAGTGATCGCCGCCAATAGCTCACAATTAGCGGGGATCGGCCTATAACATGCACCCACTATTTTCACCTGATTTTAAGGGGAAAAAAGTGCGTGTTATACGCCGATAAATACGGTATATATATTTCATACACTGCCTGCACTGACTGAATATAGAGTAAACACTGAATATAAAGTCTATACTAAATGCAGAGTATATATATATATATATATATATATATATATATATATATCAGATACACAGCCACTAACTGAATAACCTGCCTGCTTAATCTAACTCAAGCTATCTCTCTGTCCACGCCAACAACACTACACACAGCCGCTATGTAAGCAGCCTTATATAGTGTGGAGCTTGGCTCCATGACTTATGGCTCTCTCAGCAGAGAGTGCTGTGATTGGCCAAAGCATGCAGGTCAGGTGCATGCTTTGGCCAATCATCATACAGCAATGCACTGCACTGCGATCTCGAATTTCGCTCATATTTCCCGCGAACGCCCCATATGTTATGTTCGTTTTAGAACAAACGAACACCCAATGTTCGAGTCGAACTTATGTTCGACTCGAACCGCTGGCTCATTCCTATTTATTACTAGACCCTAGTATGTGCCGAATTTGGTAATAACTGCCATCGCCTCCTCAAGCGAAGAGGTGGGTCCCCCAGCAATAGCATGGTATCGTCGGCATACAACATGAGTTTTTCATGGAGTGGCCCGTACTTGAACCCACTTATCCCTGGGTTGGCCCGGATGAGTGCCGCCATTGGCTCTATGCATTAAGATAAAATGCCTTCTGTGTGCAGCAGCCCCCTTCAGCCCCCCTAATACTTACCGTATATACTCGAGTATAAGCCAAGTTTTTCAGCACATTTTTTAGGCTGAACCCCCCCCCCGTGGCTTATACTCAAGTGAGGGTCTTGAGTGAGGGTGCAGCCTCACTATGCCCATCTGCAGCTGTACCTTTGATAACTAAAACAGCGGGTGTCTCCCGCTGTGTCATGCAGTCTGTTCGGCGGCCGTCCATTGTAACAAAGCCCCGCCTCCTCCTCATCCATAATAGATGGAACACTGATACAATGCTGGGAAACTGTATCAGTGTTCCATCTATCACAGGCGAGGAGGAGGCAGGGCTTTGTTACAATGGACGGCCGCCGAACAGACTGCATGACACAGCGGGAGACAAAGGTTATCAAAGGTACAGCTGCAGATGGGCACAGTGAGGCTGCAGATGGGCACATTGAGGCTGCAAATGGGCACGTTGAGGCTGCAAATGGGCACGTTGAGGCTGCAAATGGGCACAGTGAGGCTGCAGATGGGCACTGATGATGCAGGTGGGCACATTGAGGCTGCAGATGGGCACAGTAGGGCTGCAAATGGGCACAATGAGGCTGCAGATAGGCACAGTGAGGCTGCAGATGGGCATTGTTTACCCAGTAGCTGCTGCATTTCCCACCCTAGGCTTATACTCAAGTCAATAAGTTTTCCCAGTTTTTTGTGGTAAAATTAGGTGCTTATATTCGGGTCGGCCTATACTCGTGTATATACGGTACATGAGGTCCCTCTAGATCCAGCGATGTTACAGGAGTGTTTCGGCTGCCCGAGACTCCCCGCCTCATTGGTTGAGACAGCAGTGCAGTGCTCCCGCTGGCTCCCGCTGCTGTCAATCAAAGTCAGTCAGCCAATCAGGAGAGAAAGGGGGTGGGGAGAGCCACGGCTCCGTGTCTGAATGGACACAGAGAGCTGTGTCTTATGCCCCCTATAGCAATCTGCTTGCTGTGGGGGGCACTCAACAGGAGGGAGGAGCCAGGAGCACTGAAGAGAGACCTGAGAAGAGGAGGATCTGGGCTGCTCTCTGCAAAACTACTGCACAGGGCAGGTAAGTATAGCATGTTTGTTATTTTTAAATAAAAATAACGAGGCTTTATGATTGCTTTAAATGAATCCCACTCAGAGCTTTCCCTCAAGCTAATGGTTCGACAAAGGGGCGAAGCTCTGAAATGCATAACCACGTCCCCTCACCCCCACCGACGTGCTGCTGTCATCCTCAAGGATCAGTCGAGTTTGGCCGACCATAACAAGCGGGCTGACTGGATCTGGACGCCGCTACACTGCAGGGTAGCCTGTGTTCCAGCAACACTACAGCCTTCATTGAATATACCGCAGACTGCAAGACAGAACACGGAAGCCACCATACTTCCTGTCAGCTTGCACTCCAGCTTCCTCCAGCACACCATCCCAGCTGTCTTGACTAGCTGCCATTTTTCCTCCAACACGCTGTCACACGTCAGCCCTGCTTATACCAGCTGCTTCATCCATCAGTTGCCGCCAGCCTGGATTTCACTGAAACTCCACATGATTACAAGTACTACAGCCATCCTCAAGTGAGTGCAAAAACATATTTCTTTTTACTCTTCTCTTTATCCCAAATGACATTTATTTAAATAATGTACATTAAATGGAGGCGCCCTTCTCTTTGTGTATTTATTTCTAGAATTTGGAAACATTTGCACAGTACAATTGCTGCTAAGAGCAAAGCTGGAATTTGCAAGTTTTGTGAGAAGAAATATTCTTATGAAAATACTACAAGGATGACAAAACACATCCTGGCTTGCCAGAGGTGCCCTAAAGACATTAAAATTACTTTATGGAATGAAATGATGAGGAGCATAATGAACATGCAAGTTCAAATTTTCCCTAGAGAGTTCTCATAACAGAAACACTTTTTCTACTGATTCTGGATCATCACAAAGTGTTTCTTCACCAGAAGCATCTTCAGGTAAGGAAGTGTTTCAAACCACAACCTCCATAAAATACACAGTCCCTTCATTTACAGGAAAAATTACAACTGAAAATCAGGAAAACATTCATCAAGCTCTTCATAGGGCAGTATATGCTTCTGCATCAGTATTGTCAATAACTGAAAATGCATATTGGCAGGAAGCGTTTAAAGTATTATGAGGGAAAGGGGGTGGTTACCTTTTCTCATGTATAGGTGAAATGTTCTTAACATACACAGTCCTTGTTATTCCATTTGTAATAAAAAAATAAATTTTAAAAAGCAAGTTTAGTTTATTTACTGTACTTTTATTTCAAGAATACTACTTTTATATACACTGCATTTTACCTTCCCAGTGTAAGTAAATTTCAATCTCTAAAACTACTCCAAACTGATTTTTTTTTTTACAATTTTTCCCACAAAAAACAGGAAAAAAATGTTTTTTTTTCCAGTGCTTCACAATGTCTGGAAAAGTTACACCTTTATTGGGACAACCAGATTTGTAATGGTTTTTAGCCTTACGATAAACAACTCTACTTTGTCTGGAAGCTGTTGCCGTAGTTTGGGATCATTTAACAAAGTGACCCAGTTTCTTCAAATTATTATTTGGATGGCCAGATAATGATCATTGAGCTGTGTTTTAAACAAATGGTCCCCCACATCTTTTTCCGGGATCCTGCACTTCTGGCTCAAGTTGCCTCATCCATTGTAATGTTATACTGTATAGCTGTTGATACTTGATGAACGCTTGATCAATAGATATTGAATCATAGCCTTTGTTCATAAACTTCTGTTTTAGGTGGTTGCTCTGCAAGTTATAGTCCTCCACTGTACTACAGTTTCTCCTTAACTTACAAAACTATAAGGGATATTCCTCTTCTAGCGAGGATGATGGCAACTTGCCTGATGTGGGTTTCAAAATTGGCCCTAGAACTGATTGCACCCTTTTGTCATGAAACAACTCTAATGCCCCGTACACATGGTCGGGCATTGATCGGACATTCCGACAACAAAATCCTAGGATTTTTTCCGACGGATGTTGGCTCAAACTTGTCTTGCATACACACGGTCACAAAAAGTTGTCGGAAAATCCGATCATTCTGAACGCGGTGACGTAAAACACGTACGTCGGGACTATAAACGGGGCAGTAGCCAATAGCTTTCATCTCTTTATTTATTCTGAGCATGCGTGGCACTTTGTGCGTCAGATTTGTGTACACACGATCGGAAACTCCGACAATGGATTTTGTTGTCAGAAAATTTTATAGCCTGCTCTCAAACTTTGTGTGTCGGAAAATCCAATGGAAAATGTGTGATGGAGCCTACACACGGTTGGAATTTCCGACAACAAGGTCCTATCACACATTTTCCGTCGGAAAATCCGACTGTGTGTACGGGGCAATAGACCAAAAAATTGCATCTCCATGACAATTACTTTAGCAAAATCAATACCAAAAGGATTATTGTTTCCAGTACAAATCCCTCAATGACCCGTTCGTTACCCTGCCAGATGATGATGAGTAGTGATGAGCTGAACACCCCTCGGTTCGGTTCACATCAGAACTCCTAAATATAGAAAAAGTTTGGACCTGAGCCGCAGGTCTATTGGACCAGAACTTAAAAAATCAAAAGTCCCCATTTGGAAGGCTTATATGCAAGTTATTGACCATAAAAAGGGTGTGGGGGCCAGGGTATTTACAGTATCTCACAAAAGTGAGTACACAAATAACTCAACACATAGCCTTTCATGTCTAAACCGCTGGCAACAAAAGTGAGTACACCCCTAAGTGAAAATGTCCAAATTGGGCTCAAGGTGTCCATATTTTGTGTGGCCACCATTATTTTCCAGCACTGCCTTAACCCTCTTGGGCATGGAGTTCACCAGAGCTTCACATGTTGCCACTAGAGTCCTCTTCCACTCCTCCATGATGACATCATGGAGCTGGTGGATGTTAGAGACCTTGCGCTCCTCCACCTTTCATTTGAGGATGCCTCACAGATGCTCAATAGGGTTTAGGTATGGAGACATGCTTGGCCAGTCCATAACCTTTAACCTCAGCTTCTGTAGCAAGGCAGTGGTCATCTTGGAGGTGTGTTTGGGGTCGATATCATGTTGGAATATCGCCCTGTGGCCCAGTCTCCGAAGGGAGGGGATCATGCTCTGCTTCAGTATGTCACAGTACATGTTGGCATTCATGGTTCCCTCAATGAACTGTAGCTCCCCAGTGCTGGCAGGACTCATGCAGCCCCAGACCATGACAATCCCATTACCATGCTTGACTGTAGGCAAGACACACTTGTCTTTGTACTCCTCACCTGGTTGCCATCACACACGCTTGACACCATCTGAACCAAATAAGTTTATCTTGGTCTCATCAGACCACAGGACATGGTTCCAGTAATCCATGTCCTTAGTCTGCTTGTCTTCAGCAAACTGTTAGCGGGCTTTCTTGTGCATCATCTTTAGTAGAGGCTTCCTTCTGGGACGACTACTATGCAGACCAATTTGATACAGTGTGTGGCGTATGGTCTGAGCACTGACAGGCTGACCCCCCCCCACCCCTTTAACCTCTGCAGCAATGCTGGCAGCAATCATTTCCCAAAGACAGTCTCTGGATATGACACTGAGCACGTGCACTCAACTTCTTTGGTCGACCATCGTGAGGCCTGTTCTGAGTGGAACCCGTCCTGTTAAACCACTGTATGGTTTTGGCAACCGTGCTGCAGCTCGGTTTCAGGGTCTTGGCAATCTTCTTATAGCCAAGGCCATCTTTATGTAGAGCAACAATTCTTTTTTTCAGATCCTCAGAGAGTTCTTTGCCATGAGGTGCCATGTTGAACTTCCAGTGACCAGTATGATAGAGTGAGAGCGATAACACCAAATTTAACACTCCTGCTCCCCATTCACACTTGATACCTTGTAACACTAACGAGTCACATGACACCAAGGAGGAAAAATGGCTAAATGGACCCAATTTGGACATTTTCACTTAGGGGTGTACTCACTTTTGTTGCCAGCGGTTTAGACATTAATGACTGTGTGTTGAGTTATTTTGAGGGAACAGCAAATTTACATTGTTATACAAGCTGTACACTCACTAGTTTACATTGTAGCAAAGTGTCATTTCTTCAGTGTTGTCACAAGAAAATATATAATAAAATATTTACAAAAATATGAGGGGTGTACTCACTTTTGTGAGATATTGTACATGTCACAGGTCCCAGAAGACTGTGGAACCATTCACAAATAGCAGCATGGTTCATGCATGCGTTGTGGGCAGCTATGAAGCTGCATATATGTAGTTCCTATATTGTGTAATATTTTTTGGATTGTAGATTTATTGCTTTTAGAGTTTATGGTCATTCCGAGCAGCACTGAAATTAATACTGTATGACTAACACAATCTTCCTCAGACTAAAAATTTTGAAGTATCTTCTTAGCTAAAAACTACAAAACCCACAGTTTTCGAAAAATTTGCTTCAGGCTGGGTTCACACTTATGAGAATTGAATGCGGCTTTCCCCACATCCAATTCGCATGACAAGAGAGTGAATGGTTTTCAATGGAGCCGGTTTACGCACCTCCGGGGCAGCCGCGGTCCGCATTTGGAAAGGGTCCTGTGCGTCTTTAGCTTCGAATCGGGTGCGAATTCAAGCAGAAATTCAGACCTTATTCGCACCTAAATCGGTGAACAAGGACCCCCTGCTGTGACCCGCGGCCACAGCAAGTGTGAACCCAGCCTTATGATTATAGAGTAATTGGAGCAGGAAGTAGTAACAATTACGGTATGTCATAATACAAAATATTGGGTTGATTATTATTATGGCTCCTACAACTCAATTTTTTAACTGAACACTACAGCACTTTTTTTTCAGCACTTGCTTACTATGGCGGTCAGAGGGCTTGGAATATTAATTTTCCAGTAAACCGTTCTGTCCTCCATAACCCCCAGTCTTTTGCAACAGCTAATGCCACGTACACACGATCAGACATTCCGACAACGAAATCCTGGATTTATTTCCGACAGATGTTCAAACTTGTCTTGCATACACTTGGTCGCACAAATGTTGTCGGAAATTCCAAGCATCAAGAACGCGCTGACGTACAACACGTACGACGGCGCTATAAAAGGGAAGTTCAATACCAAGTGCGCCACCCTTTAGACTCCTTCTGCTAATCTTGTGTTAATAGAACTTTGAGAGACGATTCGCGCTTTTCAGCCTCGTGTTTTTCAGATCGTTACTGCTCTTCAGTTTGTGCTTGTGGGTTCGTATCTGGTTTTCAGTGCGTGTAGTCAGTTCGCATCTGGTTTTCAGTGCGTATTTTTATATTACGTATTTGATATCCAGTGCGTTCTTGTCTGCACGTTTCTGATTTTCAGCTCGCTCCTCTCAGGCCTTTCTGATTTTCAGTGCGTTCTGTTAGTTCGTTCTGACTATCCGATCATTTTGAAGCCATGTTGCGGGTACGTACTCATCATAGAGTTCGTGCTGTGCAGGGGCTTGGTGTTGGGGTTCTTACTTTGACCCAAGCCCAGTCCATGAACAGGGCGGGGGGGAGTTCATGGACGAAGAATTGGTTGCTCTAGCGTGACCAATTCTCTCACATGCCTTTGTTGCGGGAGATTCGTGAGAATAATCCTGATGATTTCAGGAATTATCTCCGGATGACGGACCCTGTTTTTCACTGTCTGTTGGCTTTGCTGTCTCCTTATATTACGAAGCAGGACACCTGCATGCGGCAGTCCATCACTCCTGAACAGAGGCTAGTCGCCACCTTGCGGTACTTGGTGACGGGGAGAAGTCTGCAGGACATCAAGTTCTCGACAGGCATCTCCCCCCAGGCTCTGGGGACAATTATTCCAGAGACCTGTTCTGCCATCATACAGGTCCTGCAGAAGGACTATATTAACCACTTGACCACTGGGCACTTAAACCCCCTTCCTAACCAGACCAATTTTCAGCTTTCGCTGCTCTCACATTTTGAATGACAATTACTCAGTCACACAACACTGTACCCATATGAAATTTTTTGTCCTTTTTTTCACACAAATAGAGCTTTCTTTTGGTGGTATTCAATCACCGTTGGGTTTTTTATTTTTTGCGCTATAAAAGAAAAAATTTGGTAAAAAAATGAATTTTTCTTTGTTTCTGTTATAAATTAGTAATTTTTCTTTGTAAATTTTGGCCAAAATTTATACTGATACATATCTTTGGTAAAAATAAGTACAACTTGGTGTATATTATTTGTTCTTTGTGAATGTTAGAGAGTCCAAAAGCTATGGTGCCAATATCTGAAAATTGATCACACCTGAAGTACTGACGGCCTATCTATATTCTTGAGACCCTAACATGCCAGAAAAGTACAAATACCCCCCAAATGACCCCTTTTTGGAAAGAAGACATTCCAAGGTATTTGAAAAGATGCATGGTGAGTTTTTTTTGAAATTGTCATTTTTTCCCACAATTCTTTGTAAAATCAAGATTTTTTTTTTCACTAAATTGTCATATTAGAAGGTTATTTCTCACACACAGCATATGCATACCACAAATTACACCCCAAAACACATTCTGCTATTACTCCCGAGTATGGCGATACCACATGTGTGAGACTTTTACACAGCGCGGCCACATACAGAGTTTTGTGCTTTAAAAAAAAACAGTAAAGTTAGCCCAATGTTTTTGCATAATGTGAAAGATGAAGTTATGCTGAGTAAATAGATACCTAACATGTCACCCTTCAAAATTGCACACGCTCGTGGAATGGTGCCAAACTTCGCTACTTAAAAATCTCCATAGGTGAGGCTTTAAAAATTTTTACTGGTTACATGTTTTGAGTTACAGAGGAGGTCTAGGGCCAAAATTATTGCTCTCGCTCCAACGTTCACAGTGATACCTCACATGTGTGGTTTGAACACCGTTTTCATATGTGGGCGGGACTTACTTATGCGTTCGCTTCTGCATGCGAGCACATGGACAGGGGCGCTTTAAAATTTTTTTCTTTTTTTTTATTGTTCATTTTACTTTATTTATTTTAGTTTGAAACTTTTCAAAATTTTTGATCACTTTTATTCCTATTACAAGGAATGTAAACATCCCTTGTAATAGGAATATGGCATGACAGGTCCTCTTTACAGAGATATGGGGTCAATAAGACCCCTCATCTCACCTCTAGGCTGGGAAGCCTGAAATAAAAAAAAAAAAAAAAAAAGACCCTGGCTTCGATCGTAGCGGTGAGTCGGTAGAAGCACCGGAGGGTGGCGGGAAGGAGGGGTCATCCGCTCTCGCCTCCCATAAGAACGATCAAGCAGTGGAACAGCCGCTATGATCATTCTTATGGTGTAGGGAATCGCCGGCTGAAAAAACTGATATCTGAATGATGCCTGTAGCTTCAGGCATCATTCAGATATCCCCGCACAAAGTCAAGGACATCATATGACAGCGGGCGGGAACTGGTTAAAAATTGCAGAGTGTTGTGGAGTATTGCGGGGTATTGTGGAGTATTGCGGGGTATTGCGGGGTATTGCAGAGTATTGCAGAGTATTGCGGGGTATTGCGGGGTATTGCGGGGTATTGCGGGGTATTGCAAAGTAATGCAGGGTATTGTGGGGTATTGTAGGGTATTTCGGGGTATTGCAGGGTATTGTGGGGTATTGCAGGGTATTGCAGAGTATTGCAGGGTATTGCAGGGTATTGCAGAGTATTGCGGGACATTGCAGAGTATTGCGGGATATTGCGGGGTATATTGCAGAGAATTGCAGGGTATATTGCAGAGTATATTGCAGAGTATTGCTGGGTATATTGCAGAGTATTGCAGGGTATATTGCAGGGTATATTGCAGAGTATATTGCAGAGTATTGCTGGGTATATTGCAGGGTATATTGCAGGGTATTGCTGGGTATATTGCAGAGTATATTGCAGGGTATATTGCAGAGTATTGCTGGGTATATTGCAGAGCATATTGCAGGGAATTGCAGGGTATATTGCAGAGTATTGCAGAGTATATTGCACAAACCTCCCCGGCATGCTATCCTTGGCCCATACACACCTAGCCTAGCCACTTAACAATGTATTTTGTCAGCTCCATTGTACTACTTTACCCTAAACACACCCTAAAATGTGTACAAATGTTATTTGTGTCCTTAAATTCAGGCAGAGTGCCAGATGCTTTTTTTGGGGGTCCCAAACTCATTTGGAACCCTCCCTCCGCCCAACCGATACCAATCCTCTATCTGCTCACTTTGCCAAACCCATACACACTATACCTATCTTTTTTGTGGTCATATTTATGGATGAATTCACCAAAGCATGTAGTGAAAGGGCCTGCCTGAATACTTTCAAATGGTACTGTTTAAAGTTTTGTTCTCCTATTATCTTGATAGGTAATCGCAGAATGTAAAAATGTGCTTCAATTTGCACAGTGTGTATTTACTTTTTTGTATTATGACACTTCTTACCTGTCCAGTGGGCTGCCAATAGTGTAAAGTAAGGCGGGGCTGGCCAAAGTAACACACATTATGTATGCATTCAGCTCTCAATGAAGTGGAGAGGGTTACCTTTCCAAAACATACCCCCACCCTAAAATTTTTACAATGGGCCATCAGAGGGGAGGAGGAATCTGATAAGTGGACCTTATATTTTTGTCTTTAAATACTCCTTCAAATAAATGTTGTACTGATGTTGGCCAAGAATGTTTGTGTCTAATATGCTTGCAATGTTTTGTGCAAAAGTACTATTTTTTTTTTCTTGTTTCACTCCACAGTTTCCTTCAACGCCACAGGAATGGCAGACTGTGTCTTCCCAATTTGCCCAGCGGTGGGACTTTCCCAACTGCGGAGGGGCAATAGATGGGAAACACGTCCACATAGTCCCACCCCCCAAATCGGGGTCATACTATTACAACTATAAGGGGTTTAATAGTATTGTGATGTTGGCGGTGGTGTCGGCAACATATGATTTTCTCTATGTGTATGTGGTGAAGAATGGCTAGATGTCGGATGGTAGAGTCATCGCTCAGACCGAGTTATACAGACGGCTCCAGAGTGGTGGCTTGGGATTGCCACCTCCGGAAGACAACGTGGCTGGTCTGCTGTTCGTTTTTGTCGCTGATTAAGCGTTTGGGCTGGGTAATCACCTGATGCTGTCGTTCCCGGGGTGAGGACCCTCACCACGGACCAGAGGGTTTTTAACTACCGGCTGGCCAGAGCCAGAAGAGTGGTGGAGAATGCTTTTAGGATAATGGCCAGCCGGATCCACCTATTCCTTACACCAATCAACATGGCGGAATATAAACTTACCCATTTAATCCTTGCATGCTGCATTCTCCACAACTTTTTAAGCAGAAATTCTATGAACTATGTGGCCTCAGTTGGGCCTGATTTCAAGACCAAACCCTGAAGGCGCTTGAAGCTGGCCGTCCTGGCTTGCCC
This sequence comes from Lithobates clamitans, assembly GCA_037952925.1. NCBI lineage: Eukaryota > Metazoa > Chordata > Amphibia > Anura > Ranidae > Lithobates > Lithobates clamitans. Next base: position 333,247 of record JBBGZY010001670.1, on the reverse strand, counting down.
CCCCCCCAAAGCGCCCGCGAGGTCCGTCTAAAATATATGGAGTATTTTGCGGGTAGGGGGGCCATTGATATGCCAGAAAATGTTTAAGAAACATTTTTAAAAAACATTTTTATTTTAAACTGAAATAATATTTCCTTTGATTTACTGCTTGTGTTTCTTTTAGCTGTCTCCTAGGTTATCCAATGGGCTTTTCTTTTTGGCCATTTTCTTCAATAGTGCAAATGTAATTTCTTTGATACATGAGGTGATAATCTCTTCTTCAGCTAACTATTATGTTGTAGGTCTGCTACACACACACCTTGTTTTTGTTGTTAATGTATGTAATGCATTACTGATAAAAAATATTCCTCATTTTCAGCACCATGAATTAATTTTTTGGAGTGACGAAAATGGCCTGATTGTTGCAAATTATAAAGCACTGTGGGTGTTATTTACTAAAGGAAATTCCACTTTGCACTACAAGTGCACTGCAAAAGTGCATTTGAAAGTGCACTGAAAGTGCACTTGTAGTGCAAAATGGATTTGCCTTTAGTAAATAACCCCCATTGTCACTGTAAACACCAACTTACTAAAAAAACTGCTATTGAGCATTGAAAGCCACACATTGTTGAGTAGAAACATTTTTACTCCGTGCACATTCACATGTGCGTTAGAAAAGGGTTTTTAAAAAACCAACATATTTTTTAAATTTTTTTTTTTTTTTTTTTTTGACAATAAAAATATCCTTTTTTGTGTTAGACAGGCATGTTTAAAACCATAAAACATACACAACTCAGGAAATTACAAAGTTCAACTTTGATAAATTGAAGGCAATATCAGACATTAGTATGTCCAAACTGTGTTGATATTGCCTTCATCAGATGGGGTGATGTCACTCCTGTGAAAGCCAAATTTTGAAGATGTGAGAGTCAAAATGGGGGGGTTTCCCTCCTGATCCCATGCCTAAGGTCAACATGTGCTAGCTCCCATCATGGGGGATCAATGGACATGTTTTGGAGGTGCAACCCCTTCCTCTCATCTACTTTAGTTCCGAGGAAGGGGTTGCATCCACAAAACGCGTACATTGATATCCCGTGATGGCAGATATCACATGTTGACACACTGTGTACATCTTCAAAATTTGGCTTTCAAAATTTAAAAAAAGTTAGAAAAATATAAACAATTTGAAAAAAGTTGGTGTGTTTTTGATTCTGCCTAAAACATCAATGATGTTTTTAAGTCTTTTTTCAACATCATTGATGTCTTCCTTGATCTTCTGTTAATCCCTATTGCACACCATTATCTCCCCAATGAATACGTGTGCACTTGCACTTGTGAAATGTGTTTCTTCTTCCACAACATCCACATCACCTAAAATAAAAAAAAACACACCATGTATTATAAATATGCAGGCATCCATCTATTACCTGAAGCTGTGGTCTCAGACACTCACCTGTTGTGGTCCCCATTTTGCCCAATTCAAAAACTCTCCTTCTTCCACATCCTCTGGTTGTGGTGTGGGGATTTCCCCTTCTTTAGGAGGTTGTGGGTCCCTGGTGTCCTCTGATGTCCTGGGTCTTTTCTCCCCTATGTGAATAAAAAAAAGGTATACTTAGCAAACAGATATTTGAGGGCAGAAATAGTAATATGAAACATTGCTTGGAAGTGTCGTCCAATTGTCTGTTTTGGCAGAGTTCCAAGCTGAAGACATGATTTTTTTACCTTTCTTAAAGCTGGAATACTTACCTTTTTTGATAAAGTCCCTAGTATCCACTGGAGCACCTGTGTGGGACACCCTAAAAAGTTGGTTCTGGTGTCCCACACACTGCTCCTGCGTCCAGATGTGTAAACAGCTGCTGAGTGTCCTCTCCTTATATGGAATCAAGTTTGCATTTCATTCTAGTTACAAACCCATCTAGACAACAATGTACTAATGTACTAAACAGCAGTAAAGAAAAGCACATGGAGCAGCATGCAAGTAATAATAATAGGAACACACGACAAAATACTTACTTTTTTGAAGAAATCTATTGATCCTTTTGTACTGATCGTGCTCCCTCAATTTCAGGTCTGACCAGCGTTTCCTCAATTGATCCTTGGATCGTCATACCCCAAAATTCCTATGCAGACTTTTCACAACCTTAGTCATGATCTTGACCTTTCTCACATTTGGGTTTGGGTAAGGTCCATACTTCCCATCATAGTCGGCCCTCTTCAAGATGTCCACCATCTCCACCATCTCTACATAGGACATATTTGAGGCCTCAAATCTCCTCCGGGATCGGGAAGTTTGTGGCTCCGGGCTTTCGTCGTTGCTGCTGTCCTTATGCACTTGTTCTTTCTCCGCCATGTGCTCTCCCACTGCGCCAAAAGAGAAGGGGAGGGGAAAATACTAGAAAGATGGTCAGGGGCGGAGTTTAACGCTTGCGCAGTGTATAAAAAGCATAATACTCGTGCGTCAGACGTACGATCTGCGAGCGGAGGAAGGAGAAGTGGAAGGGCCGATCGGTCTAACAAAGGTACAATCTTAACTTGAGGCATCAGTGGCCTACACTGCTTATAGATTGAGGCCTATACTGGGACAAGATTAGGAGAGTTTAGCCTGACATTAGGGTTTGTCTTGTGTTGTGTCTTGCAGAGAAAATGGGTCGATTCAATGATCATGATTTCCTCCCCCAATTCATTGATTTGTACAGAGAGCTGCCCTGTCTGTGGCAGACAAAACACCCCTTTTATACAAATCGACTAAAGAGGAAGGCAGCACTGGATAAATTGCTTGAATTTGTGAAGCCACAGATCCCCACGGCAGACATCAACTATCTGAAGTGCAAAATTGGTGGCCTGAGGAGCACTTATAATAGGGAGCGCCAGAAGGTCCAGGATTCCCTGAGATCAGGAGCAGCAGCAGATGACAATTATGTACCCAGGCTGTGGTACTATGACAGACTGCGGTTTCTGTCAGACCAGACTGAAATCAGGCCATCACTCACAACCCTTTCTTCCACTCATCCTTCCACCCCAGTTGAGGCTTCTGTCGTCCAACCTGGGCCATTCCACCCAGGAAGAAGATGCGGAGGAGCCCAGCGTGAGTCGGGAATAGCATTGTTAAACAGATTTCTCAAAATTGTGTGTGATTGATGAACAATAAACTAAAACTATGTCCCTTTTTCATACACAGGATAGCCTCAGACAGGAGGAGGCTGCGGAAAGTGGCAGCCAGGAGGTGGCAGGGGAAAGTGGCAGCCAGGAGGTGGCGGGGTAAGTGGCAGCCAGGAGGTAGCCGGGCCCAGTAGCCTGACCAAATCCTAGGTCACTCCCCTCCGCCTTGAACAGAAAAAGCACAGGAAGGGGAGGAGCATGGAGGAGTCAGCACTTGGGTTAATTCGGCTGGCTTCTGCGGCCCTCGGAACCCCCCATCTTCTTGAGGCCTATGCCTGCATGGCTGCCAACAAAATGAAGGAAATGGAGGTGGGCCAACGTCTCTTTTGTGAGGAAGTGATATATATGGCCCTAAATAAGGGGTTGAGGGGCGGACTCGCAAGAAAAACCCACCTGTGTGAGTGGGACCATCGTCCTCCTTCTCCACCTCCTGCCACAACTCCAACACCAGAGCAACAGCCTGGAAGCAAGCGTGGAAGGAAGCGTGTAAGGAAGACAAGAGAGTGATGGCTTGGGTTCGGTCTGGTCTGGCAAAAGAGGCAGGCTGTTGTAAGACCATAGCCTGGGGACATATATGTCACCTGCTGCTGTTCCTGATTTCTCGGAGTCCTGGACCGAGTCTCACTCTCACACTGCAGCTCAGAAGTTGGACACCACACTGATACTCTCATACGGAGGCAAAAAGAGATAATATCCATAGCATAATTCCATTTTTAAAAATGCTTTAATATCAAAAACCAGACCCCCCTCTTAAGAAATGCACTTACAATGTAGACAATAAAAATAGGCAATGTATCACTCAGACATCCATATGCGTCCAGGAGGAATCAGATACTAGGCGGCATCTCCTACCTCGCTCTGCGATGCTCACTTGCGAGCGCCCGTCCCAATCAGCGTAATGACCTTACTATTGGCAGTCGCTTGGCCAAACCTTGACGCGTTTCATCACCAACGACATCATCTGAGGGTGTCCTGATCAGCCTGCCTAAGATGCTGTTGTTGATGACAAAACGTGTCAGGTTGGGCCAAGCGACTGCCAATAGTGACATCATTACACTGATCGGGACGGGCGCTCGCAAGTGAGCATCGCAGAGCGAGGTAGGAGACGCTGCCTGGTATCTGATCCCTCCCGGACACATATGGATGTCTGAGTGATACATTGCCTATTTCTATTGCCTACATTGTAAGTGCATTTCTTAAGACAGGGGGGTCTGGTTTTTGAGATTAAAGCATTTTTAAATATGGAATTATGCTATGGATATTATCTCTTTTTGCCTCCGTATGAGAGTATCAGTGTGGTGTCCAACTTCTGAGCTGCAGTGTGAGAGTGAGATACCCATCCATTAAGTGACACCTGTGATTATTGATTGATGCCTATTTCCCAGTTCAGTCTGGTCAGAGTATTTTCAACAGGGATGATTTATCCCCCCGCTTTTATTCATGAGTGGAGGTGTTGGTGGTAGATTACCGTGGAACACAGAGTGATTGGGATCTATAACCAGACGGGACTTTTTCACTGAACATTGATTGCGGAGTTCATTACCTGCTTTCCTTTTAAATATCATTGTTATTTTGCACCTATATATTAATTTGTGTTATTTTTATTTAGCGCTGCCTTATTGATTTGTTTTTATACATTTCTAAAATACAATGTCAAATTAACAAGGGACACCAACACCAGCCAACCTCCTTGAGGTTAAAAAATACAAGATAATAATGGTGTTGTGGTAACTTGACACACAAAACGACAAAAAATATTATGGAGATCACTATAAAAAAAAAAAAAACTGAAAAAAAAAAAAAAACGGAGATCTTGATAAAAAAATAAATAAAAAAAGATCACTATAAAAATAAATTCTAAACATTATTATGGAGATTTGACGAAAAAAATTAAAAATATTATTAATGAGAGCACGAGAAATAATAAAGAAATAAGTTTGTGAGAACTCTGTGTAAATATGAGCAGCAAAACAACTTCATTATTCTAGCATTATAAAGAAGAAGAGAATGCGCTGCATTAAAAAATTTTTAAATTTGCAGCGTGACGAATGTGCTATCTCCATTACGAATGCTAGTTTTACCAAACCGAGCGCTTCCGTCTTGTACTTGATTCAGAGCATGCGTGGAATTTTGTGTGTCGGAATTGTCTACACACACTCGGAATTTACGAGAATGGATTTTGTTGTCGGAAAATTTGAGATCCAGCTCTCAAATTTTAGTTGTCGGAGATTCTGACAACAACTGTCCGACGAAGTCTACACACGGTCGGAATTTCCGACAACAAGCTCCCATCAAACATTTGTTGTCGGAAATTCCGACCATGTGTACGCGACATAAGATGTAAAGGCCTAAGTTAATTCCCTGCCACTGCCCCCCCCCCACCCCCACCTTCCCTGGCAAGGTTTATCTACAACACTGTTTCCTAATAGTGTACTGACTATGCTGGCAGCTCTTCTTCTACTTTCCCTAGGTTTAAAAAGGGGCCCCATGCTCTGTAGTTACGCTGCTGGTTTGTTTCATCATAACACATACAGTATTCTTTTCCAAAGTCAAAGGCTGTTGAACTTTTTTATTCCGTCTTCCTGCCAAATGCAAAAAGGAATGTAACTTCCCTCCCATAACATTCCTATTATTGTCTGCGTATGTGCTTCTTTGGAAAAAAACCTGCAAAAAATAATTTTCTAGCATTTACTCTGCTGAGCTGAAATGATGGAGACCAGAGATTATGTATGTGAACTTTATCCTCCACCAAGCTACAGTGAGAGTTGCAACGAGCAGCCAAGAGAAATGCAAGAGTTGCGGAACATCCCGAGCCAGCCAAGCCAAATCACTGTGGTGGCAATATTGCCAGAGATCCCCCCAGTACGTGACCATCTCATCTGGTCACTGTTTAATACTATGTACATGAACATCCTCTGTCTTGGGTTGATTGCTCTTGTATTTTCCATCAAGGTAAGATTGTTTTTTTAACCACGTCATATTAAAATATAGTAACTCCCAATGAATCTTTCCACCGTTAGCAGATCTGAATTACTATATCAGAATTTTACAAAGCAACCTCTTAAAAAAACAAACTCTTGTAGTACCCAACTTTCCTATATGTATATAACCGTTTTACTGCTGTTTACTGCTGTGCAGTACAGAAGGACAAGTACTGAATGTATTCTATTGGAAAAAAAATTGAATTTCAAGGTATGTACGAAACATAAGTCTGACATTTGTGTTAATTTTCTCCAGCTGTGGTTAACGGTCATTTCCAAGAAGGGGATGGTCTGTGCTGCTTGTAGTAGAGGAGGGGGTAGCTGTTTGGCATCAGCAGATTTACGCAAGGGAACAGAGAGGGTGGAGCAAGTTGACATTGGGGCCCCTGAAATGAAACTCTAGTCAAAATATACTGTAAAAAAAAGTTTCTTGTGCCAGGGAAGGAATGTGATAATTCCTACCATGAAATAGCCTCCTGATGAACTTAAAGTGTACATCTGGACAAAATAAAATAAAAAAATACCATATGCATTACATCTCTGAAATACATTCCCCTAATAATGGTTGATCTGCTAGGAATCCAGTGATCCCTAACTTTCTGTTGTGTTCTGACAACACAGTGCCTCTGTTACACTCACCTGCTGGACTACAGAATATCTCCTCTCATCTTCATTACCTAAAGGGAAGATGTTCTGTTGTCCAGGAGAGGCAAACTGAGCAGGGCTGACAAAAATGCATGTATAGTGATTATGTAGACATTTCCCTTCTCTATTTATTAATAAGCAAAAGTAGAATATATATTATTTTCCAAAACTTCCCCAGCCTTAGCTTGGATTGGCTTGTATTTGTTAGTTACTCTTAAACTACATATCTATTTAAACTACCCTCTACCACACAGTGTGACAGCATTGCTGTATGATTTTACTGCAGAACATACAGTGTTGTCCCCTTACTACAGGCAGTGGAAAAACAGATCTAAAGACAAGAACTATAAACAAAAACTTTGCAGAAATAGGAAGAGATAGCCCGGCCACCGCTCACCTCGGCCGCCCTGAGTGGTTAGCAGGTAAAGGCAGCCTCAGCTTGATTCATTCAGGCCACGCCCCTAACATGTTTCGCCCCGTTACCAGAGTTTAAAGTGGAGTTCCACCCGCTTTTACAACTCTTCAGCATCCCTTGCTAAACTGTGCATTGTAAACGAATTGGATATTTTTACATTTTTTCTCTCAGCACCTACTGTATATCTGCTGTATTCATTTTTCACTTCCTCCTCCCTGGCCGTGGCCCAACGCATCATTTCCTGTTTGCAATGCCTTCTGGGAAGGGGCGGCAACTTCCTCTGACACTGCTATTGCTATGGAAACCTGACCTGAAACCTTTTACAATGCTTGTCTTGCACTGAGCATGTGCCAGATCTGCAAGGATGAGATCCAGGAAGAAATAAAGTCTGGCTTCAGATGCCCACACTTAAGATGTCCACGGCCTGCTGTAAGTTTATAAAATAACAAACTACTGCTATAAACTAACAAAACAGACCTTAGTTTACAGACTAACTTTACTAGAATACATTAAGCGTGTGTATTATAGTGGTATTTTTATTTAAAAAGTATAATTTCGGCCGGAACACCACTTTAATCATGGATTCATGATTAAGCCCTGGGAGGGGGGGAACATGTTGGGGACATGGTCTGGATAAATTGAGGCTGCTATTATCTGCTAACCACTCAAGGCAGGTGAGGTGTTCGGTGGCCTGGCTCTCTCTTCCTATGTCTACAACATGCTTTGGGTCTGGACATCCCTTTCCCCAGCCTGCACTCTCACTAGTCAGTAGCATCCAACTTATTGGACCTTGATAGCTTGAGCGGGGACCCTTAAAATGTTTGCAAAGCCTTAAGGTTTTTCACCTTAATGCATTATATGCATTAAGGTGAAAAACCTTCTGTGCTGCAGCTCCCCCCTCCCTTACCTGAGCCCGATCCGATCCAGCATTATGCACAAACACAGTGGCTCCAGCCGCTGTCGCTCACCTTATTGGACAGATTGATAGCAGTAGGAGCCATTGGCTCCCGCTGCTGTAAATCAAAAGCTGTGACACGGAAGTAGGGGGCGGGCCGAGTCCTGCTGTCTGTGTCATTGGACGCAGCGGCAGGAATCGGGAGCAATCCTGCACGGGTGCCCCCATGAAAAGCGTCTCTTTCTGTAGGGGAACCCGATAAAGAGGAGGGGCCTGGATCGCCACCGGGGGACCCCAGAAGAAGAGCATATAGCATAGTGATTTAATGGGAAACCAACAAGAAAAAGCAGCAAGTGGAAATCTTGATCTGATCTGTGAAAAAAGAGGTAAGGGGAGACTACAGCAGTGGTGGTCAACATGAAAATTTGTAGAGGGCCTCAAGTGCCCATAGGGCCCGACAACAGCAGCACATTTTCATGCATTAAAGTGCTCTGCATCAAGTTAGGTAGCCCATTTAAAATTGTTAGAAGAACAACAACAAGTAGCTTTCTATACTGTGAACTATATACTGTATGCATTATACCTATCTATCCAGCAGATGGTTGTTATAGTGTGTATTCTACGGTAATGTAATCAGAGGGAGTATCTTCCCTATTGTAATTGATGAATATGACAGAAGGAAAGAAAATACGCACCATGATGACAAAGCTCTTAACATGTACAAAGGCACAAAATACAGCAAAGAAAGCAGAGCCTGTTTTTGCTGTAAAAGGACTGGTCACTTAAAAAAGGACTGTTCGATCTGGAAAGCCAAGCAGCGAAAGCTAGAGCTATCCACAAAAGAAAGAGTCAAAGCAACCACAAAGGATACTGCAGACACATCATGGAGTGGCACCTTTAAAGTGACACAGGGCGGCAAGCCATGCAGCTGGTGCATAAACTCAGGTGCGACAAGCCACATGACTAGCGATGAGACCTTCTTTATAACCATTGATTACAGTGCAAAAAACAGTTTTTCTAGAAAACGGGAAAAGCGTCACTTCAGAGGGTAAAGGCCAGGGCTTCCTGAACTGCATTACACCACCCACGAGGAGGTCACCACAGTATCCTTGTAAAGATAGCGCTGTATGTTCCAGAACTAGAAGGCAGACTTCTATCAGTGAAAAGTCTTGCAAACAATGGTCTCACAGTTAAGTTCCAGGGTGATGAAAGCACAATTCACAATAATAAGTGACTCCTCACAAAAGGAAAACTAGATGATCGCTTATACAGGCTCATCAGCACAGACCAGCAAGCCAATATAGTCTCTAATAATGACATACACAACAAATGTATTCACTTATGGCACAGGCGGCTGGAGCACAGAAGTCCAGAAGCTATACAGAGCATTTAAATGAGAGGCTTATCAGAAGATTTGACAATAGCTCCTTGCAAAGTGTTCATGAAATGTAAGTGCTATATTGAAGCAAAAGCCACACGTGCTCCCCTTCCACAGGCATCTCAAAGAAAAACTACCCACCCCCTGCAGCTCACATACAGTGACGTATGCGGTCTAATAAAAACTCCCGCGTCAGGCGGGAACAGATATCTACTGATGACATTGATGATTATTCCAGGTACATAACTACTTATCTGATGAAACACAAGAATGAAACATCAGAGAAACTTTAAGAGCTTGTTGCCATGTCTAGCAACAAATTCCAACAGAAACCAGGAATAATATGCACCGACGATGGTGGAGAATACATGAGCAAAGAAGTGGCCTCATACCTGAGAGAGACAAGGAATAGTACACCAGACAACCACACCATACACTCCTGAACAAAACGGTGTAGTTGAAAGGAAAAATTGCACTCTTATAGAATGGCCAGATGCATATTGTCGGAAGCCAACCTACCTCACCCACCTACAGAACAGACTACCCTCAAGAGCCATTAAAAGTACTTCATTCAAAATGTGGCATGGATCGAAGCCTAGCATAGGGCACATCAGAGTGTTTGGATGTAAAGCATATGCCTATATTTCAAGTGAAAAGCGATCCAAACTGGAGAACAGAGCCATAGGGGTCATTCTAGAAGGCTACAGCAAGCAAACTAAGGGTTACAGAATCCTACACCCAAAGACTGACAATGTGACAATAAGAAATAGTGTTTATTTTGAAGAGAGCCCATCACCAGAAACACTGATCCCTGAAAGCTGTGAAGTGAATAGGCCAAGCAACCCAGAAAAAAAGCTTGACCAAAGCGAACCTGTGCAGGAGTCAGAACAAGAGGTGGAACTCACAGTGCTTAAACCAAGTTCCCCACCAGATCCTGCTGAACTGCCTGAGTTCAGAAGATCCACTTGGACTACAAAGGGGGATACCACCCCACAAGCTGTCATACACTGCCAAAACACACAGCATACTTGAACCAACATCCTGGGAAGACATAGAAAAACTGCCAAAACATGAAGCCAATAAATGGAGAAAGGCAGCAGAAGAAGAATTAAAGTCACTTCAATAAAACCTGGATACTCACAGAGCTCCCTTTTAACTGCAAAACTATAGGAAGTAGGTGGACTTTCAAAGTAAAGTCAGACGCAGAAGGGAATTTCCACAAATACAAGGCCAGACTAGTTGCCAAGGGTTACTTCCAGAAATTCGGTGATGATTATGATGAAACTTTCACTCCTGTCATAAAACACTCCACCATCAGAGCGCTTCTAATGCCCCATACACACGATCAGACTTTCCGACAACAAAAGCATGGATTTTTGTTCAAAGGATGTTGGCTCCAACTTGTCTTGCATACACACGGTCACAGGTGATTGCGATGTGCAATTAATTGCTGTTCAGAGGCATTTGTAGGGCAGCTTGGAAGCAATATGCCACCCCCTGGACACCTATTTTAACCGTTGAAAGCCACATGCATTACGCTTTGTTGTAGGGTGGTGGTGGCGTGGCCCCATTCACTTAAATGAATTGTGTATGGAGGTATTAATGTCCACCAAACATGATCCACGAGCACAACAGTGTATACTAACATGGTCGGTGGTCATGTTAAGTTTCCGGTTGACAGTTGGGGGTGGTAAAAATAGGCAGCTGAGCTGTGATTGGCCACATATGTAAACAAGGCCTTACTGTACATCTAGATGGATTTGTATTTTGACGAAGTTTGATACACTTTATCCCAGATTGCTTATATTGGAAAGGCCCAATATGCCTCAATACAGTTGTTCAAGATCAGTATCAGTTAACTTTTTCCTGAAGTAGTTTACCTGTCTTTATTGTGCCCTGGTACCCAACACAGCAACCCATGAGCTGCTGGGCACCATTTAAGCAGTAGAGTGACAGCAGAGTGCTGGACGCTGGAACGCTCTCTGTGTCCCAGCACCTGGCAGTAATAGACTGTACTGTGGGTATTGTCTCTGTCCACGTTACAAATAAAGTATTGTCCTGGAGGGAAAGAGAACAGCATGGGATCATGTGATCAGGTAAGATATGGGGGGGTTAACTTTCCATAACCATGACATCAATGCTGGGGTTATTATTGTGCCCTGTGACATCAATGATAGCAGATTATTATTGCATCCACTATCACCAATGCTGGGGGTTTTTATTGCCCTAACTGACACCAATGCTGGTGGTTAGTATTACTGCCACTGACACCAATGATTGGCATTCTTTTACTCTGACTTTTTCAATGTGCATTGCTATTTGCTGTGCCAGGTGTGCCCAGGCACACCCTAATCATCCCTGTGCTCTGTCTGTGTTTCACACCTTTTGTTTTGTGCTGACTACCTGCAACATGTCCCTGTGTAACTCAGTCACCAACACTGCCTGGGGTCGGGTCCGGCTGACAAAAACAGCTGTGTGCTGCAAGTGGGAGGATTGAGCAGTGAGGGAACTAGGACCACAGCCGTGGAGTAACCCAGCCGGGAGCTGCATTTGCTGATGCAGCTTCTATAGTTCCGGCTGCAGGTCCCGCAGGCGCCGGCGGAGTGATCTACATCTGCACTCCGCCCCCCCCTCCGGCCCTTTATTAGCAGCGGACTAGGCTGGATAGCGGCAGGCGAGTGGCTTCAGGCAGCCTGCTAGATCGAGGTGAGTGAGTGAGAGAGACAGCACTGAGCAAGGCAGCAGGTGGGCAAATGATGCACCAAAAAAAAAAAAAAATAGCCAACCAACCTGGCGGGATTTGCTGGAGTGTCTATTGATGTTGGCTTATAGGGTCTCTATTGTCACTTGGTGATCTATCGATGCTGGGGAAGTCTATTACTGCTTTTGGGATCTATAGTTTCTGGGGGGTCAATTGTTGATGGGAGAATACTACTGTTGAGGGAGGGGGCTTATGCTGCTGGCTGCTGGAGAGAATATTGATACTGGATGCTGGGAATTCTATGGTTGCTGGGGGGTATTTTCTTGTGGGGTGATCTATTGTTGCTGGGGAGATATATTGTTAATGGGAGGGATCTATTGTTGCTGGGGGGTGTCTATTGTTGCTGGGAGGGATCTATTGTTGCTGGTGAATCTATAGTTGCCGTAAGGGATCTATTGTTGCTGGGGAGATGTCTTGTTCTTGGGGGATCTATTGTTGCTGAGGGAATCTATTGTTGCTGGGGGATCTAACAAATTTATTTAAAGCAGTAAATACAATTCAGGATATTAAAACATGACACTTATTAAAAAAATATGCTACTTAACGTGCGGTTTTTAAAATTGCTTATTTGATTTAGAGATTTATTTAAAAGCTTTGTTTATGTTAAAAGATTATTTAATTAATAAGTTTAAAAAAATTATGTTTGTTTACATTGATAAATGTTTTTTTAATTAAAAATGTTTTAATACATTTTAAAATGTTTGTTAACATTTATTTATAAGAGTGTGTGTGTGTGTATATGTATATGCACGTGTGTTTGAGCTTTGGTTTGAGGTGCACTAATGCAATAGGCCTATGGGCGACCACATGTGTAAACAGACCCTAAAGCTGGTCATGTATGGATCAAAATTCGGCTGGTTCAGCAGGAACCGGAAAAATTTCAATCCATGTATGGGCGGGCTGGTTGTACAGAAGGCACCCTGCTGTCAGAACTCAATAGCACAGTGATTCCCCCATCCACATCGAGTGCGTGGTTGGGTGAATCAGGTTTTTTTTTTGTTTAGCCTGATGGTTGAAAGAAAAAAAAAGTTAATGTATGGCCAGTGTAACACAATCCATACAGGAGCTAGAGTATAGGCTGATTACATATTTTCAATGTATCTAGTAACCCTCGTAGATAATAATACTAATTTCTGATTTTTTCGTAATATTTCTGTGAATTTTCCATGGTTTATTGGAAAACCCTCATTTCCTGTTTACATTATAAGACAAGAATGTCCAAACTACAGTTGATTTCTCAAAGTCCCCTCCCTTCTCTGCTCACTTGCCGTATCTGCCAAATTCCTCATTGCTGGGAAATCAGACCTGATGGAGATGGGGGAGGAAATTCATGGCTGTGAGGGAAGGCAAGGGGAACACAGGGTGATTTCAGAGGGATAGTGATGCTATGCTATCACAAAACAGGTTTCTGATATACAATGGATAGATATAGATAGACGGACAAGACAATATTATAGGTCATTGTTTATTTTAAAACCCAATTGGTCTTGAGTTTAAGGCATTCTGTTGATCGAAAATTTGTCATTCCCTCATTATTTTTCTGTCTTGCAGTCTCGGGATAGGAAGCAGCTGGGAGACAGAAGCGGAGCCCAGAACTATGGATCTACAGCCCGTTCTATGAATATTGCTGCAACCACGCTCTCCATCCTGTTTTGTATTATCACAATTATAATAGTCATGCTTGTTATTTAGAAACTCATGGCAGTTGAAATAATCTAGGAAAGAATAAAGTGAGGATTTAGAAAATAAACTTTTTGTAGCAGCAGACAACTCTCAAACATGTTTAATCTCCTTTCGCCATGGTACGTTAAAGAAATAACAAACTGCCAAGGGTGCAAAATGCAGACACCCAAAGGTTCTCGTCCATACCTACATCAGCTTTCACTGTCCTCTTCTCAGGTAGTTCTGATTGCACCACGCTCATTCCCTCTTGCTCTATGCCTTCCTATTGACCCATAGCTATAGGCTTCAATGGACAATAGGAGTGTGTAAGAAGAGGCAGGCAAGCTCTGGCACTAGTTGAAAACAAAAAGCTGCGCTTAGGGCACTAAATAGGTATGCTGCCTCCCTTAAGAGAGCTTCCTGAAAGGATACTCTATAAACTAATATATGTATAAACAAGGGTAGTGGCGCTTCCTATGGGGTACTGAATGGGAGGGTTCCCTCACTGAACCCCAGTGCAATTACCTGGTAACTACCAGGGACAGGTTATGTTACCGTACGGGTATGTGTGTCTATGGTTAGATATAGGCACATACATCCATATACACCCGCCTATATCAGCAAAAAAATGATAATACTAATTATAATTCTGAAGATGGTTCTTCCAGACCTATTTAAGGAGGTGTGGCCTGGTTCATTTAGACCTGATTACAAGGGGTATGGGTTAGAACCCCTGTGGTTGTGATAATATACCACCAGTAGTAATCATGTGTGTGTAACCTTATAAGTGCAAAAATAATCCAAAATAATCCAAAGTACATAAATGAGCATGCATAAAAAATGTGCGTTACCCAAGCATTACATATAATAATCAAATAAACGTAAATGTGATCCAATTAAGTGCAAAAGGAGCCAGTAATTAGTGTTAATAGTCCATAAAATAAAATAAATTAAATAAAGAAATTTGTTCAAGTCCAGTATTCCAAAAAATTCCGTGACTTAGGTGCTCTTGGGTAATTCCTGTGACTTTAGTGCTCCCCCTTCAGGTCCCCACTCACCAGATACGACAACCCCGTGAAGGGGCAACCAGCATAGGATGTCTCTTTCACGATCTCTATTCCACGCTGATCTGGCGGACTTTACAGGATGGTTCCCGTTGGTTATCCCAATAGGTTCCCAGATTCGGGGATGCAGATGGCTTTCTAATAGGTAGAATGTTCACAATGGCTCCAAGATATAAGTGGGAGTAATCCTCATCATAAGTATGTAGTCCTGGCAGTTCTACTGCGTTCCACAGGCTCCTCACACAATCCGGGTAGCTGGGAGAGGTTCTGGAACCAGAACCTCTCCCAGCTACCCGGATTGTGTGAGGAGCCTGTGGAACGCAGTAGAACTGCCAGGACTACATACTTATGATGAGGATTACTCCCACTTATATCTTGGAGCCATTGTGAACATTCTACCTATTAGAAAGCCATCTGCATCCCCGAATCTGGGAACCTATTGGGATAACCAACGGGAACCATCCTGTAAAGTCCGCCAGATCAGCGTGGAATAGAGATCGTGAAAGAGACATCCTATGCTGGTTGCCCCTTCACGGGGTTGTCGTATCTGGTGAGTGGGGACCTGAAGGGGGAGCACTAAAGTCACAGGAATTACCCAAGAGCACCTAAGTCACGGAATTTTTTGGAATACTGGACTTGAACAAATTTCTTTATTTAATTTATTTTATTTTATGGACTATTAACACTAATTACTGGCTCCTTTTGCACTTAATTGGATCACATTTACGTTTATTTGATTATTATATGTAATGCTTGGGTAACGCACATTTTTTATGCATGCTCATTTATGTACTTTGGATTATTTTGGATTATTTTTGCACTTATAAGGTTACACACACATGATTACTACTGGTGGTATATTATCACAACCACAGGGGTTCTAACCCATACCCCTTGTAATCAGGTCTAAATGAACCAGGCCACACCTCCTTAAATAGGTCTGGAAGAACCATCTTCAGAATTATAATTAGTATTATCATTTTTTTGCTGATATAGGCGGGTGTATATGGATGTATGTGCCTATATCTAACCATAGACACACATACCCGTACGGTAACATAACCTGTCCCTGGTAGTTACCAGGTAATTGCACTGGGGTTCAGTGAGGGAACCCTCCCATTCAGTACCCCATAGGAAGCGCCACTACCCTTGTTTATACATATATAAGCTCTGGCACTACTAGGAAGTGATAAAGCTGAGCTCTTTTGTGCCTGGTTCACACCTATGAGTTTTTCAGTGCATTTTCGGTTTTTCAGAAACGCACTAAAGTCCATTTAACATGGTTTCCTATGGGTCATGTTCACATCTGTGCGTTTTCCACTGGTGCATTTTTTGGAAATGGCCAGGGACTGATTTCCCACAGCAGGTTGCATTTTTGGTTCCATAGACTTTAATGGCAACACAGAAAAAAATGCAGCTTGCATTTTTAATGTGTTTCTGCTGTGTTTTTGCTGTTTTTTCCTGCAAGACAACAGACACCTCCCAAAAATGCAAAACGCATCAAAACTTGTCAAAAACACATGAATCATATCCTGCATATGTATGAGCCAGGCCTTAGAACTATCTTATGTTTGGGCCCTCTCTCTCAGCCCTCTCTCTCTCAGCCCCATTCTCTCTCACCTCCCCTCTCTCACCCCCCTCTCAGCACCCCTCTTCCTCTCACCCCCTTCACCCCTTTTCCCTCTCTCTCTCACCCCTTTTCTCTCTCTCTCTCTCCTCACCTTTCTCTCTCAGCCCCCCTCTCTCTCACCTCTCCTCTCTCACCCTTCTCCCTCTCTCACCCCCTCTTCCTTCTCTCTCTCTCAGCCCCCCATCTCTCTCACCTCCCCTTTCTCTCTCTCTCACCCCCTCAGCCCCCCTCTCTCTCACCTCACCTTTCTCTCTCAGCCCCTCCTCTCTCTCACCTTCCCTCTATCACCTCCCATCTCTCTCACTCCCTCATCCCTTTTCCTTCTCTCTCTCCCTCAGCCCCCCATCTCTCTCACCTGCCCTTTCTCTCTCTCTCACCCCTCACCCCTTTTCCTTCTCTCTCTCTCACCTTCCCTTTCTCTCTCAGCCCCCCATTTCTCTCACCTCCCTCTCAGCACCCTCTCTCTCTCTTACCCCCTCCTCACCCCTTTTCCCTCTTTCTCGCTCTCTCAGCCCCCTCTGTCCCCCCCCTCCTCTCACCCCTTTTTCCTCTCTCTCCCTCACCCCATCTGTCTCTCAGCCTCCCCCTCTTTCTCACCTACCCCCCCCTCTCTCACACCCCCTTGTTTTCTCTCACCCCTCCCCATCTCTCTTTCTTGTGAACTAAATAGGTTAACTCCTGGAGGGGGTGAAGGTGTTAATTCCTTAACAATGTCGTTAGTCAGTAAAGTGTAACAAGAAGGGGTTAATGTTCTGCCACTGGTCACTAGTACATTAGTGACAGTTTTTTAACCCCTTTGTGCCGCATTAGTTGCACCAGTGTCAGTGTTAAATAAACACTGTAGGTGGCCACTAATGCAGCACAAAAGGTTTAATTACCTCTGCCATTGCCCACCAATGGGGAGGGATTAAAGTAAAATTTCCAGTTTAAACCTAACTAGCCTTAGAAATTCTCCAAAATTCTTATGCTGGCTAACCTTTTGTAGAAAAGATGTATACACCTATTTTCAGGCTGCTCCAGTATGGTCACGTTATCCTCTGTGTGAGCCAGTGTTGTATGCAGGGGAGAGGAGGGAGTGCCAACAACAGATGGGACATGGGAACCTATGGGTGATATCACTGATCCAGGCTTTACCGGACATTGTCAAGCGCTGTCTCTCTCCCCAGATCATGGGATCATGTGACCAGACCAGAGTGAGCTGAGAATAAGTAAGTCGATGGGCTAGGGGTGCAAATTACGTGCCTGGCCCCAGGCGCTGACAACCCATGATACGCACCTGCTCATTACCCCAGTTTTAAGGGATCTTAACGCTGCTGTGCTCAAGAAGCTTTAAGAGCCCTGTCTCACTTAAGCAGTCCCTTCAAAATTATTTTTCCGGGGGGGCGTGGCCTGACGCATGGAGTGAGAGGACGTGCTGTTCCACAGCTCCCGGATCCCGCGGCTCCACAGGGCGTTTCTGAACCAAACCAGGCTGTATAAACCACTCCGATGGGGAAGGCTAAGTACCGGGACCAACAGGGAACGGGGGGCTCCCGTCCAGGAGGGGATTTGGGGAACTTTTTCACCCGATCTTCGGCCGCGGCCCAGCGCCAGCCGAAATCCAAGATGGCGCCGGCGCCTCCGTCCCCAGCCCGCTCCGAATCAGCCCTGGACACCATGGCCTGCTCACAGGCATCTCACACTACCCCTGTGCCCCCAGCTTCCCCCACCAGTCTCCCCAGGTGCCGATCCACTGCATCCTTAGGATCTGAGGATGGATGGGATCTAGAATCCCAGATGAGATCCCTGCACAGCTACATGCTAACCAAAACCTCCTCCTCATTCCCAAATACCGCTACAAAGCAAAGGGAGAACGTAGATTTGCAGTCCAAGGACCTCGACTATGGAATGCTCTCCCTACCAACCTCCGCATGGAAGAAAACCACCAGGCCTTCAGGAAAAAACTAAAGACCTTCCTTTTCTAGAAGCTGGCTACAGAGAATACATCTAGCGCCTTGAGGCGATTCAGTTCGCAATTTGCAGCGCTTTACAAATTATTCATTCATTCATTCATTCACATGCGGTCTCTCCCTACCAAGGCTGATTTTGAGCAGTGTGTGCACCGCATAGAAAAAACCTACAAACAGGAGATTTCTGAACTTAAAAGGGACATTGGTGTTCGTTTTGAGGACATTGAAACCACGACAGAGACACTCCATACCTCCGTTCAGAAACATGAGGAAATACTTAACTCCCATACAACCATGCTGCAGCACCTTGCGTTTCAACAAGATGACATCGAGAACAGAAACAGGCGTAATAATATTCGCATACGCGGTATTCCTGAATCTGTGGAACCCAAGGACTTGAGGGCAGCGGTGACGACCATCTTCAACCAGCTCTTACAACTTCCCAAAGATAACCCACTTGAACTTGACCGGGTCCACAGGACCTCGGGCCCCAGGAATCCTGACCCCTCATTCGTTCGAGATACACTCTGTAGAGTGCACTTTTACAACATTAAGGAATCCATCATGCGGGCAGCCAGCGTGCAGGACTCCATCCTTTTCAATGCCACCCCTGTGATGCTACTTCCTGATCTTTCACGTCTAACCCTAACCATGCGGAAGGCCCTGAAGCCCCTCACACAGCTTCTCCAATCACGTCAAATAAAATATCAATGGCGCTTTCCCTTTCAGCTACGAGTGCACCATGAGGGTAAGACTGCCACATTCCGCATGCTGGGTGACCTCCCTGCATTCCTGGGCACCCTGGAGTTACCACAAGTGTCTTTGCCAGACTGGCCCTTCTCTCCAACCACACCAGGCCTGCCGTACATCCCTCAGTGGCAGAAGCACAGCCGCAAACGCCGTCCTGGATCCTCACCCCGTATAGCTCCTGATGACTGACGTTATACGGTCCGGCTGGTCTCCTGCTGTTTTTCCCCTACCTGAGTAGGAACGTCTACTACACCACCTTGGATCCTTAAGGACTTCCAACTCTTGAGCTTCTACAAACAGTCTTCACTCTTACACACCTCTTCCAGCAAGCAGTTCCTGTTATTGGGTTTCTTTTGTTTTTTGTTTTTTCTCTTTTCTTCAGTTGGAAGACAGAAACCTTTTCCTTAACGTTATGGTTTCCCACGTTTGGGACCCCTATGCCTCAGAAGATACCAAGTTTCGCTGCTACAATAAGCTCAAAAGCTCATGAGCGGCATCAGGAAGATCCTCTTTGACCTCATGCAGTCCTCACCTGTTGTGAAGCTGATCCCACCGCTCTTCCAGTCTCGTCAGGCCGGAGGTCCCTGACTACTATTATTGAACTGCCTTTTTGACTGGTGTACCTGTTTGCACTCTACCGTTGCTCTCATGGTACACCCCATTGTTTAGAATGTTGAATTACCCCATGCTTCTTTACCCTTGTTATATCTCCGATCCTGAAACCTTACTATCTATATTTATATGTACTATTTACATTTCCAAATACAGCCCAGATTAACCCACATATTATCGGCCCTGTGGTTCCCGGGGCTCCGGGAGCTCCCACCATGCTAAACACTAACCCCCCCTTAGGAATATTCGGTGCCCCCACTTAGCACCGTCCCATGGTTTACAGATACCCTATACCTTACAGTCTTTTGCTTTGTTTGCTACCTTTTTTATTTTCTTTCTCCCAACTTTTGTTTAACCAGTGCCACCTAGTGGCCTATCTTTACACAATCAGTACACTGTTTGAATTGTTAGGATTAGGGTCCCGGGCTCCCTCTTCTGATCTTTTCAGGTCAGACTGTAATGTTAACTGGACAACCATGGACACTGGGACCCTGTTCCATACCCCGCTTTCTCCTTTTTTGTTTCTTTTTTCTCCCCTGATCCTCCCTGACATTTATCTCATTCTGCTTCTACCTTCCCCCGCTCTCTCCCTCATATCTACCCCCCCCCTCACATGTCCCCTTCCCCTCCCACTCCTCCGCTGGCTGGGGCGGCTTTTCGAGGGACTCTCGTTATTTCTTTTTTTTTCCCCCTTCCCTTTATACCCGCCCTGATATGACCGCTACTCCACCACTTAATCTAGCCTCATATAACTGTAGAGGCTTTAATACTCCAGAAAAACTTAGCCAGATCCTTTACCACTTCCATAAACAGAAAACTAAAATTCTCTTATTACAAGAAACCCATTTCAGGACCAATTCCATACCCGGGATGCGCAGTCGATTCTATACCACTTGGTTCCACAGTACCAACCCCGCTGCAAAGTCCAAGGGGGTTTCGATCGCGTTTCATAGGTCCTTTCACCCTGAGATTATTGACTCGTATATTGATGATCACGGTCGTTTTATATTTCTCAAACTAAAAATTAATGATTTTCTCTTCACAGTTGCCAACATCTACGCTCCAAACACAGATCAGGCGCGCTTCCTATCATCCACTCTCGCCAGATTGACCTCTTTTGGAGGTTCTAGTATTATCGTTGGAGGAGACATCAACGTGGCCCTTTCCCCGTCTGCCGACACATCTACTGGTAAGTCTTCCATGTCCACGACCTCACTCTCACACATAAAATCTCTTTTACGTTCTTGTCAATTGGTGGACGTGTGGCGCATACATCACCCTACTGACAGAGACTTTACATACTTCTCTATAGCTCACAACTCATATAGCAGACTGGATTATTTTCTTATCTCCCAATCCCTCCTAGATACACCCTTACTAACCTCTATAGGACATGCTCTTTGGTCTGACCACGCCCCTGTATACCTATCCTTCGCCCGGCCTCCACGGTTACGTAGGGGGCACTCCTGGCGCCTCAATGATAATCTCTTACGAGACTCAGTATGCATCGCTGAAGTTACTAAAGCTATTCACAACTTTAAAATCGACCATATGGCAGACACAACTTCCCCACTTAACCAATGGGAGACGCTGAAATGTGTGGTCAGGGGTGTGCTAATCCAAAACGGCTCACGTCTGAAAAAGATCAGGTCTGACGACATCAAACGTCTCCTGGCCAACATCTCAGATCTCGAATCCCTACACAAATCAAATCTGGACCCCTCTACTTTTGTGGCCCTTTCCAACTCCCGCCGAGATTTACTCCAATTATTAGACTCTCACTCTCTCATAGCTAGAGATCGCGCCCGTAAATCTTATTACTCTATAGCCAATAAATGCGGCCAACATCTGGCACGGGTTATTCATCCCAGGGTCCCGCGCCTTCCCATTCCCTTCATCACCAAACCAGACCAGACTAAAGTTTATGGTTGTAAAGACATATCCACCACATTTAAAGATTATTATGCCCAGCTATATAACCTACCCCAACCCTCCCCACCGAGTCCTCTGCCCCCATCCCAAGACCCAATGTGGACCTATATAATGGAAACAGCACTACCTGTGATTGACCCCCAGACTTCCGCGGACTTAGACGACCCTCTACTAGAACCGGAATTCCTTGGCGCCATCAAGGAATTAAAACCAGGTAAATGCCCAGGCCCCGATGGCTATTCCCCGAGGTTTTACAAAACCTTCGCACCCCTATTGGTACCGCTTCTCACTAAGGCCTTTAACTCCATAGATGATAACACCCTCCCTTCAAAAACACTTCTCTCAGCCAATGTCTCCATTATACCCAAACCCAATAAAGACCCTTCCCAATGCAGTAGTTACCGCCCGATATCGCTTTTAAACATTGATCTTAAGCTCTTTGCCAAAATCCTTGCCAACCGTCTCTCTCCTTCTCTCCCCGGGATCATACATAGAGACCAGGTGGGCTTCGTCCCGGGCAGAGAGGCACGAGACAACACCATCAGAACCATTAACCTCATCTCCTATGCCCAACGACGCCACCAACAGCTCTGCCTTCTCTCCTTCGATGCCGAAAAGGCCTTCGATCGGGTCAACTGGCGCTTCCTAAAACTTTCCCTTGAACAAATTGGGTTGGGATCCCCTTTCATCTCCAAAATCATGTCACTCTACTCCAATCCCTCTGCCTCCGTCCTGGTTAATGGTACTCCTTCAGCTGCATTTAACATCTCCAATGGAACTCGCCAGGGATGCCCCCTCTCACCCCTTCTTTTTGCTATAGTTATGGAACATCTAGCATGTGCCATTCGCCAAAATGATTCCATACAAGGCATTCACACGCCTTCTGCACACCATAAACTTGCGCTTTACGCCGATGATCTACTCATTTACGCATGCCAACCACACATTACTCTCCCCTCCTTGTTCTTAGAATTCCAACGTTTTGGAAGCTTGAGCAATTTTAAACTCAATATCTCCAAGACTGATGCGCTTAATATCTCTCTCTCTGCTCCTACATTATCCTCCCTCAAATCTAACTATACCTTTCACTGGCAGACCAAGGGCATTAAGTATCTAGGCGTCACTATACCTGCTAACCTATCACTTCTCTACACACTGAACTACATTCCCCTCCTCTCTCAACTCCGTAAAGACCTTGCCTCCTGGGGAGACAAACCAATACCCTGGTTTGGACGCATAAACACCCTTAAGATGGACACCTTACCCAAATTGCTCTACCTATTCCAGACCATCCCAATTTTGATACCCAAACCCTTTTTCTCCACTTTACGCTCTCTCTCTATTCGCTTCCTGTGGAATAAAGGATTGTCGAGAATTAAATTTAAGTTACTCACCCGACCAAAACTGCAAGGAGGTACAGGTCTACCTGACTTTGAGCTATATTACAAGGCCACAGTAATGGCACGTATCCTTGATTGGTTCCCACGACCTTCCCAAAAAGCGTCGGTTCTGGTTGAACAGGATATGTCCCCCGTTGATCTTAGGGCTTTGCTATGGGGCTACAAACGTAACTTATCAGTTTTGGCGGATTCATCACCCCTTACCACAGCTGCCCTCACTCTGTGGTACAAGAGAGGTCTATGCGAGATTCTATCTTCAGACCCATCTCCCTTATCATCACTTTTCGATAATCCCGCCTTTCCACAGGGAATAGGAGCTCACGCTATTGGCCCTCTCTCACGTTCCTCCTGGCCCCAAGCACACTCCTTTATCCGGACCGACAATGGAACACCAAACATCCCTTCAGGGAATCAAGACTGGCTCACTTCCATACACCTTTCCACCTTCACCAAACACCTTTTCATTTCCTCTCAGACCCATCGCCCCTTGACTGACTTTGAACACCTCAGCTCTATGCAAGAGTTACCTAGACACCTACTCTCACATATCTACAGTCTTATTCATTCCCTCACACTGAAAGACCTCCCCACCTACACCAGAGTATGGTCGGCAGACCTGGGAAAGACCATCTCCAGAGCGGACTGGCAAACTGCGTTCCATTTCGCACACAAGTCCTCAATCTCATGCTACTCGCAAGAAAAAAACTTCAAGGTCTTGGCGAGATGGTATAGGGACCCCGCCTCTCTACGGAAAATCTTCCCCTCTACTTCAAATTTATGTTGGCGTTCCTCTCGTGCGACAGGATCGTACCTACATATCTGGTGGGAGTGTGATCGGATCCGGCCCTTCTGGAATCAGGTATCCCAGGTTTATGAAAAAATATACGACGAACCCCTGCACCTGACTCCTGAAATAGCCCTCCTGTCTATTCTACCAGGCTCCATAGCCTCCCAAAAGCGCAATCTTTTACGTTTTTTTCTATCGGCAGCTCGCCAACTCATACCCCTTTTCTGGAAAACAGAGACTGTCCCCCCATTGTCTCTCTGGACCTCCACCATGAATGATATCATGCGAATGGAGGAGATGCTAGCGCTTGACAACGACACCTATGAGAAATTTACAATTTTATGGTCGGCTTGGCAGCGCTTCTCCGCCTCAGATACACTGTCTTCCTTGCTCCCTGTTCCCTAGATTATAGCTTCCCCCTGTAAATCTAAACACCAGTCGATCCTCTGACCATGTCTAGGGATATGGAGTCCTTCCTTCTCAACCCCAGCCAGCGGAACCCCCCCCCTCTTCCTACTCTTCCCCCCCTTCTCCCCCTCCTTTCTCTTACGTTCTTCCTCCCCCCCTACCTATTTTTTTTTTTTTTTGTTATTCTGTTCCCTTTTTTTTTTTTCTCCTGACTTTTTACCCTGATACCAGACATGATTCATTTATGTTTATGTTAAAATTTTACATAATAATAATCAGCTTAGCTGTGGGCGATAGCCATTTTGCTCGCTGATTGATTTCTCAATAAGCCTTCCTTCATGTCAAATGTATTAACTCTTTTGTTGCTTTATAACAATAAAAATATTTTCAACCCAAAATTATTTTTCCCATTATGGGCGTAAGTGGGGCCTTATGTCTACATTTTGCCAAGGACCTCACAAAGCATAGAGCCACCTCTGGCCTTATGTTGATGGCAGAAAAGGGGTTAATGCCCTTCTTTAAAATATCAGTGTAAATCTCATCATTGTGTTATATAGGGAAGTTTCTTTTCATAATGCTTCTAACCAGTGGTGGCTGGCGCTCAAAATTTTTGGGGGGGCGCAAACAAACTGAAAAATACTAAAAAAAAACATCAATTGCAGCCTCTGTGCCATCAAACGCAGCCACTGTGCCATCAAATGCAGCCACTGTGCCCATCAAATGCCGCCACTGTGCACATCAAATGCCGCCACTGTGCCCTTTAAAGGCTGCCAATGTGCCCATCAAATGCTGCCACTGTGCCATCAAATGCTGCTAATGTGCCCATAAAATGCTGCCACTGTGCCCATCAAACGCTGCCACTGTGCCCATCAAATGCTGCCACTGTGCCCATCAAATGATGCCACTGTGCCCAAACGCTGCCACTGTGCCCATCAAATGCTCCCACTGTGCCTATCAAATGTCGCCACTGTGCCCATCAATTGCAGCCACTGTGCCCATAAATTGCAGCCACTGTGCCCTTTAAAGGCTGCCAATGTGCCCATCAAATGCTGCCACTGTGCCATCAAATGCTGCCACTGTGCCCATAAAATGCTGCCACTGTGCCCATCAAACGCTGCCACTGTGCCCATCAAATGCTGCCACTGTGCCCAAACGCTGCCACTGTGCCCATCAAACGCTCCCACTGTACCCATCAAATGTGGCCACACTGTGCCATCAAATGCTGCCACTCTGCCCATCAAATACTGCCACTGTACCATACAATGCTGCCACATTGACCTCCCGCCTACTCGCCATCTGCCCGGCACTTACCCTGTCTCAGTGGGGCAGCGGATGACGGCGGTGAGTGGTGTCCTTCGAGCGGTGTCTTCATGTGTCTCATCCTGTCCTCTCCTCCGTCCTCTCCTCCCGTCAGGCATCCAATCACAGCGCCTGTTATTTCAGCCAATCAGGTGACGGATAACAGACCCGAGCACCTGATTGGCAGAGAGGCGGTTCAGTGTTAGGACAGCAAATATTAATTTGCTGTTCTAACTCACCTAGGTGAACTGCGAGAGCCAAGCATGGCTCTCACAGGTCACCTTCTTTTTTGACGCCTATTAGAGCCTATGGTTTGAATCAGGTGCTTAACCCCCCCTACTGTAATTCAGGCGCCCGAAAAGGCGCCTATCCATTGGTCATAGAGGGGGTGGCTGGAGAGAGGGGGTAGTGCCTGTGCGCCCTTATGGACTCACCGCCACTGCTCCTAACTAAGGTATTCCAGACTGTACTATGTAGACACAACACCACTCTCTAATGTGTTACTTTTATCTTTATCCTTCAATAATTTTTAATAACTGATGTAGCACCTTGATGTTTAGGCAAGGTTGCTATTAAATTTATTTGCCAAGAGATAGTTGCCTTGGCCAATTGTTAGGAGGTCAATTGATTTCACCCTAATTCTGGAATTGCTGCACTTTTCTCTTCTGTCACTAGATGGCTGGGTGTCTGGTAACATTAGATAAGACAAGGGCATTGCAAGGACAGATTAGGAATGAATGGGGTGTCTCAGCCAATGGGCAGGAATTTTCTTGGGTCCCTTGGTCTGCTGGAAGATCCTATTTATTTGGGTGGAGTCTGGTGATCGGGGTTCTGTTCCACCCGGACGGCTGTTTGGGTGGACGTGTGTTCTATTGCCCCGGGTTGCTAGGCCAGAAGCCTAAGGCCTAGTCCGGGGAGATCTGGCTATCTGAGAGCCTATCCAGAAATAGTGCAGGGTTGGGACTGTGGGCTTGGAGTCCAACCAGAAGTAACGGTTACGCCAGCCGGGGAACTAGTCGTGGTCGGAGGTAGAGGGAAAGCTGTCGCCACTAACGGACATCCACCTTGCTAGCGGAGACCTTGCTAGCGGAGACCATTGTGAGTAAGCTGAGGCCAGTACCAGAGCAGACTACTCGCCAGCCAGGGATGGTGAAGAAGTGGGAAAGCATCAGCAAGTGCCAAGTCAGGGACCCAGCGGGACAGCAGAGGTGACGCTTGTGGAGTGCCAAGCCAGGGACCTAACGTGTCAGCAGGGGTGAAGCTTGAGAAGTATCTGTGAGTGCCAAGCCAGGGACCCAGCAGTGAAGTGGGGGAAGATACCGAGTGCTATAGTGAAATAGCTCTGGGGATCCAGTGGCTAGTGGATCTGAAGTCTAGTGAGAGAGACTGGGAGCTCGTTGAGTGAAGACCCACAGTGAGTGAGTGTGGGGTAATCACTGGGCTTCAGGGGCCCCGGGACTTTGCTACATTGATTTAATAATAATTTAACATTTAAATAATCCTTCAAATATCTACTTTTTGACTTGATGATAATATATGCTCTGCCCAGCACAGACCTAGAGAACCCTTTGGTTAGAAAAATGTCTTTCATGATGTTTTCTTTAAATCTCTCATCCTTTGTACAAATACATCATCATCTCACTGTCTGACCGTAATGCTTCTAATGGCAAGTCTAGGATATTCTGACCTGGCATTTAACATGCTATTATCTGCATTAGGTTTTCCATTACGCTAACACTTAACAGACCTATTGATTCTTCCTAATTTTACATGAAAAAACAGATAACTTTATTGTCCAGCTGCCTGGAACCACTTACAGTTTAATCATTGTCATCCAAATAGAAGAAAATAGTATCAAAATCAATCATTAATTACCACTGACACCGGTTCCACTGCTGCAGGTCAAAAGGGGTTAATTAACTGCCACTGGTCACTAATGCATCAATGACCAGTGGCAGCACATTAACCCCTTCATGCTGCATATTTCTTATAGCGTTGTTAATTAATTCCACCCCCCTCCCCCCAAAGAGTTAACCATTCCACCCAGTTTACAGGAAAAGCCCCATATTACACTCAGTCTGTAGGGCCGCTGATAAGGCAGTACAGAAAACCCTCCTGTACTGAGCCTGGGCCCCATCAGTTCAAAAGGGGGGCCCAGGCATCTGTCCAGCAGGAGGGCTGGCAGTATTGCCTTATTGCTGACACTTGTGGCACTTGTGTACAGTCCTGCTGGCTTCTACTTTCCTTTTCTCCCATCAGCTGCACTGCAGGGGGATTGGTTCTAGTATCTGTGCTCCCTGCTGTCTGGGACCCCTGTGTGCTTCTTTCCGCGCAAGTACTGCCAATTTTACTCCTCTCCCGCTGGCAGCTGTTGAGGGCACACAGTGAGGTTATTTCAGGATCGTTAGGGGGGCTCACCATCCTGAATGAACACACCATCCTGAATAAACACACACCATCCTGAATGAGCACAGTGAGCGATTGGTACAAATCGCTTACTGCAGGGGTGCAGATATTGCCTCCGTGCCACTATTCACTTGAAAGGATCTGTTCGAGGGGGGTATAATTTCTTCCATAGCTGCAAAGTCGTGGTTGTTGCATTTTAACAAAAATATAATTTGATATTTTCAGAGGTGGGGGGCCCTGTTAGGTAGGCTGTACGGTGTGATTTCTATCAGCAGCCCTGTCAGTCTGCCTGCCAAATGCCTTACTTGAACAGTTGCACTTGGATCCTATGCAGCAAGTGTGCACTGCTCTCTCTTCCATCCTGCCTTTCGGCAACTGAGTGATGTCACGCCGGACCGAGATTAGAGATTGTTGGGTAGAGATCACTCGGCAGTCAGCACACAGCTCCTGCAACAGTGTACTGTAGTGGTGGTGATCACACAGGTCCAGGCTGGAGCAAAGCAACAGGCAACACTGTGAGTCAGAATCACCTGTGCCACAACTCCCCTGCCCCCTATCAGAGAGTTACTGTGCCCAGGGCTTCTGCCCCTCTAGCACCCCCTTAGTGATACCACTCTTGCCAATTTTGTTACGCCATTATAATGAGCCTTTGTTAATTCCCCAGATTGTGCTAAACACAAATAAGCCATAGAACATCAATATTACGTGTAAAAAAATGTAATATGTGACCCACATGGGTTTCTACCACCAAAGATGCAGGTGCACTCCCATTAACCCATGTATAAGTTGGCTGGGGGGCTAGCTCCACATTTTGTAAGTAGTAATCACCATTTAAACTGAAAAGATTATGCCTGAGCAAATAATCCAAAACTTAAATATGTAAACTCACAGTGCACCTCTAAACACTGACTATTAGACCTCGATGTTACGCATGGATGTTTGCAAACATGAATTATGTCTAATGTAAAATTCCCAGCATTTTCTCACACCCAAGGTGCCAAAGGTATGCCAGCCATAGAAGTGAATATCTACATGGAGCACTGGCTTTTTGGCATTGGCATTTACTCATGCATACAGGTACATCATATTTCCCAAAAGCTGAAGTTTTACGTTTGGGAAATATGCAGAATGTGCATGTGCAAGTAAACTCACATGCACAAAAGCATCTGCCTTCATACAAGTGCAGAGGCGTCCAGTCATTCACTTCTGTGGCTGGTTGTATGCCCCACCTGTGGCACTCCAGAAGCAGGAAGATGCTGGGAAATATACATTAGGCATATTTTTATGACTGCAAACATTTGTGTGCAAAAAAGGAAACAACCACAGGGGATACCTATGGACTATACTGCGCTCGCCCAAAGAGGGTGTCTTTTGGTTATAATTAATTAACCATGTGCCTTCCCTAGGAAGCAAATTGGTTTAGGAAACACACAGTGTAAATGAATTGTCATGCACAGAAACACAAATGATATGTAAATAAGGAAAACTGGATGAAACCCAAAGTGAAAAAAAGTCTAAAGGCTCGTACACACGATCGGATTTTCCGCAGACAAGACCTCAGACTTTTGTCCGAAGGCATGTGCCTGGATTTTGTCTTGCATACAAACGGCAAGGAATTGTCGGCCAACAAACACGAACGTACTGATGTACTACGTGGTTTTTCAGCTCTTTAGCGCCACCCTTTGGGCTCCTTCTGCTAATTTCGTGTTAGTAGAAGTTTGGTGAGTGTTGATTCATGCTTTTCATCTCGTGCTTTTCATTTAGTGCTTTTCAGTTCGCGCTTTTCATTTCGTGCTTTTCAGTTCATTTCTGAATGACCGTTTGTCAACCAGCCATGTTATTTATTATTGCCCTTGGAGTTATTGCTTTGACCCAAGTCCAGTCCAGGAACAGAAGGAGGAGGATTTCTTGGACCAAAAATTGGTTGCTTTATTAATGGTGACTAATTATGTGATATGCCTTTGCTGCGGGAGCTCCAGGAGAATAATCCAGATGATTTTCGGAATTATCTCCGGATGACAGAGCCCTGCTTTCACCAACTCTTGGCACTGGTGACCCCCTATATTAAGAAGCAGGACACATGCATGAGGCTTTTATTTTATTTTTTGGTCGAATAATGATTTGATTTGATATATTTTCTATATTTTTGGATGTAAAGAATGCACTTTTTGGTTAAGCTCTATTGGCAGATAGCATGTCTAATTTTATTTGTTTTCTTTTTAATAATACTTGGCTATGTGTTTTACTTCAAATGACAGTTTGGGAGTAGGCAGTTACATTTAAAAAAATACAATGTAAAATTAACAAGGAACACCAACATAGTGTCTTTGATCTTAAAAACT
This sequence comes from Lithobates clamitans, assembly GCA_037952925.1. Lineage (NCBI taxonomy): Eukaryota > Metazoa > Chordata > Amphibia > Anura > Ranidae > Lithobates > Lithobates clamitans. The sequence continues at coordinate 302,793 of JBBGZY010001670.1, read as the reverse complement.
ACAGGATAATGGTGTTTTGGGCCCAGAAAAAAAAAAAAAAAAAAAAGCATAATAATATTATTCTTGATATCACTAGAAAATAAAAGCCTTTTAAAATACGTTTGGCAGAACTCCATCAGTATCACCAGCAAAGCAGCTTCATTATTATCCCATTAAAGAAGAAAAAAAAGCGCGCTCCATTTCGAGATTTCATAATTTGCTGCGTCATGAATGTTAATTCTCCATTGCGAACGCTAGTTTACAAGACCGACCTCTTCTGGCTCGTCCTTGCTTCCGAGCATGCGTGTTTGTACTTTGGACTTTTGTCCGACGGACTTGTGTACACGCGCTTGGAAAATCTGACAACAGACATTTGTCTGGGTAAAATTTTAAAGCCTGTCATCCAACATTTGTCTGCGGAAAATTGTCCGATGGGGCGTACAATTGGTTGGATTTTCCGCCAACAGCCTGTCATCACACAATTCCCGTCGAAAAATCCAATAGTGTGTACGAAGCTTTAAGAGGAGTGGACAATCCAAAAAAAATAAAAAATGAAAATGGAATGGAAAGTGCAGAGTGAAAAATCAAAAATCAGTCCTCAGGCTACTGAGCAATGGGAGTGCTGCTGCTAGTGTGGCTGCGTGGGGGAGCGCTGAAATCTGTATGATACCAAGCAAAAGAAAAACGAGCGCACCTCTCATAGTGCAGGAATGATGGGAAAGATTTAAGGATAAAAAAATATAAAATGTTGCACTCACAAACACAATTGGAGGGGTGGTGCAGTAGGAGGCAGGATACTGGAGCTGTTAGGTCTGTGCAAGGGACGTCTGGCTCCCCGCCTCGGTCACAAGCTGGAGAGAAGCAATGGCTGCTGCTGGAAGATCCAATGCTGCAAGAAGAGATGGAAGGAGCGGCCAGGGTCCAGGAACCGAACCAAAAAAACACCTTCTATGTGCCGCGATGCTCCCCTGATAACAAGAAGGTTGACAAAATACAACTCCACCATCCTGCCTTCTACTGCAGCACTCCCTCTTATTGTGATTGTGAGTGCAACGTTTTATATTTTTTATCAATAAATCTTTCCTATGATTACTGCACTATGAGAGGTGCACTCTTTTTTCTTTTGCCTTGTAACAGCTGCGTACATAAGGCCTAAGAATCTAAACAAGATGTGACTGCTCCTACTATATATTTGTGAACCTAGTAGTTTTAAATGCAGGAATAATACATGGCAGCCAAACCCCCTAAGCTTGATACACGTTATGCATTTTTTGTTCAATTACCTTTAGATTGACCTTCAACTATGTGGTGCCTGATTGCATACCATTTGAAAGTGTTTAGGTTTGACTTCATATTATATGGTTTTTGTAAATCTAATGAAAAGTTGTACAAAAAAAACTATATATAAATTGTATAGTGAGCTTGCTTTCACTGTAAATGAAAAAAAAAATCTGTTATGTATCTCTCTTTCCTTCTTTGACCCTGTAGTCACATGACCGCACAGCCTCCTTGGTGTCCTCCCTCCTCATAGCAGGGAACAAGCCTATAGTAGGTGGGTGGGCATTGTGTGACGTCATAAAAAATGGAGAAGTATGTTCCCCATCTGTGTACATGCATTCTAGAAGACAGGTTCATACCCATACCCCGCTACAGCCGCAACACAGCAGGGCAGTGGGGCTGGAAACTGCTACAGGAGATACAGGCACCCTGTGCAGAGGCATGGCATCATTGTATCGACTAGCAGTTATCATAGGTGCACAAACTGATTATGTAGTATGGATCTGCTTCTGTGCTTGGGGTGGTCAGTTTAATAATGGAACCATGGGGAATCGGCAAAATCACCAGGTATATAACAGCAAATAATAGATAAAATCTGATCGTAATTTGGTAAATGTACCCTGAACTCGCTCATCAGCATTATTTTGCAATGCAACACCCTCAAATGCCAAATCTTCTAAATCTTTTAATCTACATAAATTTTGAAAATCAGACACCAGGCCCTCATGACTGATGTATTGCCAATTTTTTCCGGCTGCCATGACCTTTCCATCCTTACCCACCGTATGTAAATAAGACATGACCACCTTAGTCTGGATTTAAATGGCCATAGCAGCCTTTTATTAACAAAACACAAATTAATAAATACGGCTTTGAATTACATGCCATGAAAAATAAACTTTACAATGATAATGTAGATAACTGACCTTCTCTTAAGTTTTAGGTTTTATGAAGGCAAGCATACCTAATCGGTACCTACCTAATCGGCTGTATCAAGCACCAAGTTCCATACCACGGCCCTCAGCCACAATTATATTGACTCAGGGACAATTAGTTACCGCATTACTACCCGATACAGCACGGATACCGATATCCCCTTACTGACGTCTCTTCGTCGGGAAGGTACCCATACCAGAGATGGGCACAAACCATCATTCCCCACAGACTATTTTGACCATGCCTACCTTCAAAATCCTGAGACCCCTGCCCACTTCTATGATCCCACCGGACCCCCTTGCTTAGAGCTCGCAAACGAAACATACACTCCAACACTCAGTAAATGCCCCCACGAAAAAAAGAAACAAAGAAAAGGGTAAACCAACCAAACTGTAACAATTTGGGGAAGGAGGGAGGGTAAATTTTCACCACAGCTGACCAGTCTCCAACTGACAATCAACGCCGCCTACTATCAGAACACTAGTGCCCAACCCTGCCACACCCCACCACACCCTGCTACATTCTACCACACTCTGCTACACCCTACCACACTCTGCTACACGCTGCTCTTGTCCAATCATGCAAGCCACCTTGCTCTTTCAAACCACATCACTTAACCTGTCTAACCCCAGCCTAGACTGCAAACTCAGTCATGTAGGCCCTCCTCCAATGCTAGGCATATCTTCAATCCCTCTAGATCTCTATTAATAATCTCTCTTCCTTCATGACCTTCATCCAAAATTGTAATTACGTATGTTTCCTGAAAATTAGATTTCATGTACTTTAATCATGTCTAGGAATATATCATACAAATTGAAATGTTTTAATGGACAAATTGGAGGCCCTTTGGACAGTAAAGCATTTTCATCAACTGACAGATCTCTTGAAGACAGATTCAAAACTCCAACATCTATTTATAGATCCATCCCTGAAGAGAATAACCCCCTTGTACCGCTTTTATATATGTTTCCTTGTTGTGTTCCTTTTCTGGCTTTCTTTCTCTCTTTTAGTTTACCTGACACTTGAAACTGGTTCTTTTCTCCTTCTATAGCAGTGGTATTGTCCATGCAGCCAGGTAATAAATCAGTGCCAGACTCAGCAAAGCAACATTTGTAGCGTCAAAATCAGTGTCAGAGCAACTATATATTTTTTTTTGAATGATCTGAAAAATCTATCTTTCTTCCATATATTTATATACATTGTCAGTTTCAAAATCAAATTTGTGATGTAACATCCCAATCTGTTTTTCCAGTAATAGAAACTTTCTCAAGACTGTCCAACTTCTTATTTAATTGCGTATCTAATTCCCCAGAATTTGTAATACCTTTCAAACGAATAAACCCCCTTTGTAAAATATTAAAGGGGTTGTAAAGGCAGAAGGTTTTTTTATCTTAATGCATTGAATGTATTAAAATATAAAACCTTCTATGTGTAGCAGCCCCCCTCAGCCATCCCTAATACTTACCTGAGCCTCATCTCTATCCAGCAAAGTTCACGAGTGCTTTGGTCGTCTGAGACTCTCCTTCCTGACTGGCTGAGACACAGCATCGGTGCCATTGGCTCCCACTTCTGCCAATCAAAATCAGTTAGCTAATCAGGAGGGAGGTGGGGCTGAACAGTCGCTCAATGTCTGAATGAACATAAAGAGCTGCGGCTCGGCTCAGGTGCCCCCATAGCAAGCTGCTTGCTGTGGGGGCACACAACAGGAGGGAGGGACCAGGGGCACCGGTGAGGGATCCGAGAAGAGAAGGATCTGGGCTGCTCTGTGCAAAACCATTACACAGAGGAGGTAAATATAACTTCAAAAAGAAAGTCTTGCAAGCAACTAGAGTGTAAATATATTATCTTAAGCCAGCAGCAAATAACACACTCCCAATATAAATGTGCAAAACAATTACTAAATCAAATAATGCTGTGCTAACCCCATACCTAATCTCGTGCTGTGTCAAACTATTACCATATGTCAATATAAGTACCAATATTAATAATACCGGTAATAAAAAGTGCACAAGTCCAACTCAGGTGCCTATAATTATTTTAGCAGCGCTACTGTCATAAAGTTTATGATCAGCTTTCATGTATAAATAACACACAAGGAATAAGCAGTTGACAGATGTTGTGGAAAGTCCCAGAAACCTCAGATGGTGGTCCTGCTATGTTACAAAATTAAACACCCCACACCGAAGTCCATGCATCCCACTCCCCTTCGAGGCTCACACTCACCAGAGGGATGGGTATATCGGGCATAAGTATGTAAACCACAGCTATCCTCAGCGAAGGAAGGTGTTACAGCATATCCTGAAATCACCTTCCTTGACGCTGAGGATAGCTGTGGTTTACATGCTTATGCCCGATATATCCATCCCTCTGGTGAGTGTGAACCCCGAAGGGGAGTGTGATGCACAGACTTCGGTGTGGGGTGTTTAATTTTGTAACATAGCAGGACCACCATCTGAGGTTTCTGGGACTTTCCACACCATCTGTCAACTGCTTATTCCTTGTGTGTTATTTACACATGAAAGCTGATCATAAACTTTATGACAGTAGAGCTGCTATAATAATTATAGGCACCTGAGTTGGACTTGTGCACTTTTTATTATTATTATTTTCTTTGATGCTTTTATGCATTTGCATTTTTAAGCGGCAGCTGTTTTTTTAGTTGTATACAGTGCTGACATTCAATTGTTGCAACTGTAGAAGCTCTATATATTTTATGAAACGTGATATATCTATAGCCCTGAGATAGTGGAAGGAGACCTAGAATTTACTGTATATTTCTTTTGATGTGTAAATGATTATCAAACCAATGTCCAAAGAAAGGATGAAAACTTCCTAAATCTTCACAGATCCCCAAAAAACTTGCCTAATATGAATTCACCACAGTGCTCCCCCAATAGAAATGTGCTCACCCTAAAGAATGTGACCTCACAATTAAAGCGGAGTTCCACCCAAAAGTGGAACTTCCACTCATTTGATTCCTCCCCCCCTCTGGTGCCACAATTGGCACCTTTCAGGGGGGGGGGGGGGGTGCAGATACCTGTCTACTACAGGTATTTGCATCCACTTCCTGGAATAGACTCCCGCGGGATTCACGCCCCTTCCCGCACCCCCCGCTGTCTCCTGGGAAACACACAGGTCTCAGGAGATAGCTGGGACCACTTAGGACGCAAGCGCGACTCGCACATGCGCAGTAGGAAACCGGGAAGTGAAGCAGCAATGCTTCACTTCCTGATTCCCTCAGAGAGAATGGCGGCGGCAGCAGCCGAGCGATTAATCGGCTTCAGCTGCCGACATCGCTGGACTCCAGGACAGGTAAGTGTCCATTTATTAAAAGTCAGCAGCTGCAGTATTTGTAGCTGCTGGCTTTTAATAATTTTTTTTTAGGTGGACTCCCTCTTTAAGTTTGGTCAAAATGAACTTTTTAGTCACTCTGGACTAACAGGTCATGTTTTTTATCCTCTATGCTCTGTCAATCTTCCTCCATAATGGCTTGATATATGTGGAAAGAGAGCTCCATATAGTGCTCATATCGTTTTGAAACATCATATAATTTGTTAAAATTTGTACATAAAACTCACAGTTAATGGGTGCGCCAGTGCACCAACTGTATACAGCATATATCAAATGAATCCACTTTACTGCAGCAAATTCGTGCCTTTCCTTGGATGATACTAAGTGTCCTGTCAAACAAATCTGCCCCACCCCTACGCGTTACATCACAGGGTCACGTGACTCATCAGGGGGATTCCTATAGTTAGACAAGACGCTATCTCCTTTTTATATACTGCTTCCACTCCACCCAATTGATTTTAGTTTATACAGGTGTATTGTGTTGATGCTGGCACCTGCCGCTCACATAGAGCGTATCTGTGCCTTGTCTGCGTTTGATGGAAACAATCAATTCACCTGTAATCTATATGTGTATGTTGACACAACTCGAGTCATCGCTTCAAAATTGTTGCCGTGGATTAACATGTTGTAATTATCTTTACCATTCCTATGCAGCATTTAGGTATGTACAATAATATTAGTATGAATTTAAATAAATATAAATAACATACATAAATATAAAATGAATATGCTCAAAATGCAGCCTAAAAACCTGTTCCCTTTATATCTATACATACTTAAGAAAAGACATTAAAATTAGATGTGTGGGACTCCCTATTTTTTCCCTAAATCTATTTAACTCTTAAAAAAACACTCAAAAAAACAGCCTAAGTCAAATTCTTTGTTTAACCCCTTTGGCGCCATTACAGACAGCTCATGGATACACCACAATTCTCTTTTGCTTATCTCCCTAATTCCATTTTGTCCCCTCCAATGTTTTTTTAGGGCTTCTATGCCCCAAAATTGCAACCCCCTATAAGCTCGGTTATGGACTTTTTTAAAATGTAGGAAAAGATGGTGTTTTTCATATCCTATACCTATATTGTAAATGTGTTCTTTTATTCAATCTTTTAGATGTCTTTTTTGTTCTACAATATAATTGAGTTTGCAAGGACATTTTAGGGCACATACTATTACCTTAGTGTCGCAGGATATAAAATCCTTTATAGCATAAGTTCTTTGGTTAATAGTTAGTTAATTATATTGCGGAAGCAGTATATAAAAAGGAAATAGCATCTTGTCTAACTAAGGAATCCCCCTGATGAGTCATGTGACCTTGTGACGTAACGTGTAGGGGAGGGGCAGATTTGTTTGACAAGACGCTTTGCATCATCCAAGGAAAGGCATGAATTTGCTACAGTATCATGGATTCATTTGATACAGTGCCTTGCAAAAGTATTCACCCCCTTGGCATTTTTCGTGTTTTGTTGCTTCACAATCTGGAATTAACAAGGATTGTTTGAGGATTTGCATCATTTAATTTACAGAAAATGCCCAAAACTTTTAAGATTTTTTTTTATTGTGAAGCAAACAACAAATAGGACAAAATAACAGAAAAAGTCAATGTGCATAACCAGGGGCATCACTAGGGGGGTGGCTTTTGGGGCTATAGCCCCGAATCTGGGGCCAATAGCCCCGAGTCTCTGCAGGGGTCCCCAAAGGGGAGGGGAGGCTCTCTGGGGACCCTTATGTAAGTGGGGGGCTCTCTGGGGACCCTGATGCAAGGAAGAGGCTCTCTGGGGTCCCTGATTTTAAGGCAGAGGCTCTCTAGGGACCCAGATTTAAGGGGGAGGCTCTCTGGGTGACCCTAATGTAAATGGGGGGCCCTCTGGGTACCCTGATGAAAGGGGGAGGCTCTTTTATGACTCTGATGAAGGGAGGAGGCTCTCTGGGGACCCTGATGTAAGGGGGGACTCTCTGGGGACCCTGATGTAAGGGGGCTCTCTGGGGACCCTGATGTAAGGGGGCTCTCTGGGGACCCTGATGTAAGTGGGGGGCTCTCTGTGGATATATATACACACATACGTATATAACTGTATATAGATATGTATGCCTGCCCAAGCGTATGATTTTCTTTACTACGCTGCTATGGGCTCTAGCCCCAGATCTTTTGTAGACCTAGCAACACCCCTGTGCATAACTATTCACCCCCCTAAAGTCAATACTTTGTAGAGCCACGTTTTGCGCTATCACAGCTCCAAGTCTCTTTGGATAAGTCTCTATGAGCTTGCCACATCCTAACACTGGGATTTTTGTCCATTCCTCCTTGCAAATCTGCTCCAGCTCCTTCAAGTTGGATGGTTTGCGCTTGTGAACAGCAATCTTTAAGTCTGACCACAGATGTTCTATTGGATTGAGGTCTGGGCTTTGACTAGGCCATTCCAACACATTTACATGTTTCCCCTTAAATCACTCAAGTGTTGCTTTAGCAGTGTGTTTGGGGTCATTGTCCTGCTGGAAGGTGAACCTCCGTCCTAGCCTCAAATCACACACAGAGTGGTACAGGTTTTGCTCAAGAATATACCTGTTTTTAGCACCATCCATCTTTCCATCAACTCTGACCAGTTTCCCAGTCCCGACTGCTGAAAAACATCCCCACAGCATGATGCTGCCACCACCATGTTTCACTGTGGGGATGGTGTTCTTTGGGTGATGTGATGTGTTGGGTTTGCACCAGATATAGCGTTTTCTTTGATGGCCAAAAAGTTCAATTTTAGTCTCATCAGACCAGAGCACCTTCCTCCATACATTTTGGGAGTCTCCCACATGCATTGTCGCAAGCTCAAAACGTGTCATTTTGTTTTTTGCTAAAAGTAATGGCTTTCTTCTGGCAACTCTGCCATAAAGCTCAACTCTATGGAGCATACGGCTTGTTGTCGTCCTATGTACAGATACTCCAGTCTCTGCTGTGGAACTCTGCAGCAGGGTTACCTTAGTTCTCTATGCTGCCTCTCTGATTAATGCCCTCCTTGCCTGGTCTGTGAGTTTTGGTGTACTTCTCAACAACATTGTCCCTTACTTGCTTGGAGAGTTCCTTGGTCTTCATGGCTGTGTTTGGTTAGTGGTGCCTCTTGCAGCCTCTGGGGCCTTTCAAAAAGTTGTGTATCTGTAATGACAGATCTTGTGACACTTCGATTGCAGACAGGTGGACATCATTTCACTAATTATTTGACTTCTGAAGGTAATTGGTTGCACCAGAGTTTTTTATGGGCTTCATAACAAAGGGGGTGAATACATACGCACCTGCCAATTATCAGTTTTTTATTTCTGAAAAATAGTTTTATGTATATATTTTTCTAATTTTACTTCACCAACTTAGACTATTGTGTTCTGATCCATCACATATAATTCAGATTAAAAAAAAAAAAACATTGAACTAAAGGCTGTAGTGTAACAAAATAGGTAAAAAGTCAATGGGGGGGGGGGGGGGGTGAATACTTTTGCAAGACACTGGATATGCTGTATACAGTTGGTGCACTGGAGCACCCATTGAATGTGAGTTTTATGTACAAATTTTTATAAATGATATAATGTTTTAAAACGATCTAAGCACTATATGGAGCTCTCTTTCCACATATATTGAGCCATTATGGAGGAAGATTGACAAAGCATTAAGGAGGAAAACATTACCTGTTAGTCCACAGTGACTAAAAAGTTCATTTTGACCAAACTTGTGAGGTCACATTCTTTAAGGTGAGCGCATTCCTATTGGGGGAGCACTGTGGTGAATTCATATTAGGCACGTTTTTTGAGGATCTGTTAATATTCAGGAAGTTTTAATGCTTTCTTTGGACATTGATTTGATAATCATTTACACATGAATTAACCGCACTGAACCACTGAATATATATTTGGACCACCATAAGAAGATACATTGCTATTAATATCACTGTATTTAATATTGTATTTATTTAATATTAGCACTTATATTGGAATATGGTAATAGTTTGACACAGCATGGTATTGGTGCAGCATTATTTGGTTTAGGTAAATATAACTTGTTTGTTATTTTTAAAGCAAAAAAAAACAAGACTTTAGTATCACTTTAATTTATTTCTGTAAATTATCAAGCTACATAGTTTTGGAACTAGCAGTAATACTCATTAACCACTTCAGCCCCGGAAGGATTTACCCCCTTCCTGACCAGAGCACTTTTTACAATTCGGCACTGCGTCGCTTTAACTGCTAATTGCGCGGTCATGCAATGCTGTACCCAAACGAAATTTGCGTCCTTTTCTTCCCACAAATAGAGCTTTCTTTTGATGGTATTTGATCACCTCTGCCGTTTTTATTTTTTGCGCTATACACGGAAAAAGACCGAAAATTTTGAAAAAAAATGATATTTTCTACTTTTTGTTCTAAAAAAAATCCAATAAACTCAATTTTAGTCATACATTTAGGCCAAAATGTATTCGGCCACATGTCTTTGGTAAAAAAAATGTCAATAAGTGTATATTTATTGGTTTGCGCAAAAGTTATAGCGTCTACAAACTAGGGTACATTTTCTGGAATTTACACAGCCTTTAATTTATGACTGCCTATGTCGATTCTTGAGGTGCTAAAATGGCAGGGCAGTACAAAACCCCCACAAATGACCCCATTTTGGAAAGTAGACACCCCAAGGAATTTGCTGAGAGGCATGTTGAGCCCATTGAATATTCATTTTTTTTGTCCCAAGTGATTGAATAATGACAAAAAAAAAAAAATTACAAAAAGTTGTCACTAAATGATATATTGCTCACACAGGCCATGGGCATATGTGGAATTGCACCCCAAAATACATTTAGCTGCTTCTCCTGAGTACGGGGATACCACATGTGTGGGACTTTTTGGGAGCCTAGCCGCGTACGGGGCCCCGAAAACCAAGCACCGCCTTCAGGATTTCTAAGGGCGTACATTTTTGATTTTACTCCTCACTACCTATCACGGTTTTGAAGGCCATAAAATGCCCAGATGACATAAACCCCCCCCCAAATGACCACATTTTGGAAAGTAGACACCCCAAGCTATTTGCTTTGAGGCATGTTGAGTCCATGGAATGTTTTATATTTTGACACAAGTTGCGGGAAAGTGACAATTTTTTTTTTTTTTTTTTTTTTTTGCACAAAGTTGTCACTAAATGATATATTGCTCACACAGGCCATGGGCATATGTGGAATTGCACCCCAAAATACATTTAGCTGCTTCTCCTGAGTACGGGGATACCACATGTGTGGGACTTTTTAGGAGCCTAGCCGCGTACGGGACCCCGAAAACCAAGCACCGCCTTCAGGATTTCTAAGGGCGTACATTTTTGATTTTACTCCTCACTGCCTATCACAGTTTCGGAGGCCATGGAATGCCCAGGTGGCACAAACCCCCCCCAAATGACCCCATTTTGGAAAGTAGACACCCCAAGCTATTTGCTGAGAGGCATGGTGAGTATTTTGCAGCTCTCATTTGTTTTTGAAAATAAAGAAAGACGAGAAAAAAAAATTTTTTTTTTCTTTTTTCAATTTTCAAAACTTTGTGACAAAAAGTGAGGTCTGCAAAATACTCACTATACCTCTCATCAAATAGCTTGGGGTGTCTACTTTCCAAAATGGGGTCATTTGGGGTTTTTTTTTGCCACCTGGGCATTCCATGGCCCCCGAAACTGTGATAGGCGGTGAAGAGTGAAATCAAAAATTTACGGCCTTAGAAAGCCTGAAGGCGGTGCTTGGTTTTCGGGGTCCCGTACGCGGCTAGGCTCCCAAAAAGTCTCACACATGTGGTATCCCCGTACTCAGGAGAAGCAGCAGAATGTATTTTGGGGTGTAATTTCACATATTCCCATGGCATGTTTGAGCAATATATCATTTAGTGACAACTTTGCGCAAAAAAAATAAAAAAAAATAAAAAATTGTCTCTTTCCCGCAACTTGTGTCACAATATAAATTATTCCATGGACTCAACATGACTCTCAGCAAATAGCTTGGGGTGTCTACTTTCCAAAATGGGGTCATTTGGGGGGGGTTTGAACTGTCCTGGCATTTTATGCACAACATCTAGAAGCTTATGTCACACATCACCCACTCTTCTAACCACTTGAAGACAAAGCCCTTTCTGACACTTATTGTTTACATAAAAAAATAATTTTTTTTTGCAAGAAAATTACTTTGAACCCCCAAACATTATATATTTTTTTTAAAGCAAATGCCCTACAGATTAAAATGGTGGGTGTTTCATTTTTTTTTTTCACACAGTATTTGCGCAGCGATTTTTCAAACGCATTTTTTGGGGAAAAAACACACTTTTTTACATTTTAATGCACTAAAACACACTATATTGCCCAAATGTTTGATGAGATAAAAAAGATGATCTTAGGCCGAGTACATAGATACCAAACATGACATGCTTTAAAATTGCGCACAAACGTGCAGTGGCGACAAACTAAATACATTTTTAAAAGCCTTTACAGGTTACCACTTTAGATTTACAGAGGAGGTCTACTGCTAAAATTACTGCCCTCGATCTGACCTTCGCGGCGATACCTCACATGCATGGTGCAATTGCTGTTTACATTTGACGCCAGACCAACGCTTGCGTTCACCTTAGCGCGAGAGCAGGGGGGACAGGGGTGCTTTTTTTTTTTTTTTTTTTTTTTTCTTTATTATTATTATTTTTTTATCTTATTTTTAAACTGTTCCTTTCATTTTTTTTTTTTTTAAATCATTTTTATTGTTATCTCAGGGAATGTAAATATCCCCTATGATAGCAATAGGTAGTGACAGGTACTCTTTTTTGCAAAAATTGGGGTCTATTAGACCCTAGATTTCTCCTCTGCCCTCAAAGCATCTGATCACACCAAGATCGGTGTGATAAAATGCTTTCCCAATTTCCCAATGGCGCTGTTTACATCCGGCGAAATCTACGTCATAAAATGCTCGTAGCTTCCGGTTTCTTAGGTCATAGAGATGTTTGGAGCCACTCTGGTCTCTGATCAGCTCTATGGTCAGCTGGCTGAATCACCGGCTGCATTTTCAGGTTCCCTGTTGAGACAGGAGAGCCAGAGAAAAACACGGAAGATGTTGGGGGGGGGGGGCATTCCCTCCCACTGCTTGTAAAAGCAGTCTAGAGGCTAATTAGCCACTAGGATTGCTTTTACATGAAAGCCGACCGCTGGCTGAAAAGAATGATACCAAGATGATACCTAAACCTGCAGGCATCATTCTGGTATAACCACTCAAAGTCGTGAATGGCATACCTGAAGACAAAAAAATGGTTAACAATAAAGCACAGTAAACGGTAAGGTATAAAAAATTGCATACCTGAAAAGCAAACATGATAAAACATAATAACAATAAAACATTGCAGAATAGAATACAGTAAAAAAGAGCAGAACAATAGAGAGAGAATAGAGAGAGAGAGAACAATAAAACGACAACTATTTTTATTTTAGATTTTTGTTTGTGTTTTTTTTTTTTTACACTTTTTTTTGTAACTAACTATAATAACTGTAACCGGTTCCAGGTTCGGGTCTCTCAAAATGCGATGGCATCTCGGGAGACCCTGTGAAAGTGTGCCTAGTCTGTGCAATGCTGTACCCTACGCTAATACTCAACTAGTGCATGGTAGCGTTCAAAACATTCACCAATGCAAAGACCAGGATTGTCAGGACAGGAGGGACAATAATAGCGGGTGTCACGGCTATATCCGCGCTTGCTGCAGACACAACATATTTTTTGGGGGGTTCGCTGGGTAGGGGTACTCGGGAGGACATAAAGAAAATGCCTCTCATGCAGCCGACTGCATTTGGTTGGGGATGTGAATGGGGGAAGTACGGGCGCTGCAGAAGCGGTGGGTTCCCAATTAGGATTGGCGAATGCAGCAGGAAGGGCACTATGGGCACGACGGGCCTGTGTTTGTCTTTTTGGTGGCAGCGGGACACTACTTGTGCTTGCCACCTCACCAGCTTGAACTGCACTTATGGGACTCGCCACGTCACCAAGTGTTACTGCAGTGCTGGTTTGACTACGACCGGGGTGTACTAGGCCTCTGGTGCTTGCCAGTTCACCAAGACGCTACAAAAAAAACTGTTAGCGATCGCAGGGATCAGGCCTGACTCTGCGAACGCTGCAGTTATGCGTTTAGAGTTTTGTAAGTGACAGTGATCGATCGATACTGCACTTGGGTGGGCTGGGCCGGGCCGGGCGGAGGGGCAAAACGCAGGTGCTAGCAGGTATCTGGGCTGATCCCGCTAACACTGCGTTTTTGGGAACCCTAAACTGCTGGGGACGCTAGTATAGATCTGATCGGATCAGATATTGATCTGTTCAGATACTATACCACTAAGGGAGGCGTATGCTGCGTGCGTGGGTGTTAGCGGTACTGGCGCTAATCTGACGCTGCCTGGGGCTGGTGCTTGCCAGTTCACCAAAATGCTACCAAAAAAACTGTTAGCGATCGCAGGGATCAGGCCTGACTCTGCGAACGCTGCAGTTATGCGTTTAGTGTTTTGTAAGTGACAGTGATCGATCGATACTGCACTTGGGTGGGCTGGGCTCGCCTGGGCGGAGGGGCAAAACGCAGGTGCTAGCAGGTATCTGGGCTGATCCCGCTAACACTGCGTTTTTGGGAACCCTAAACTGCTGGGGACGCTAGTATAGATCTGATCGGATCAGATATTGATCCGATCAGATACTATACCACTAAGGGAGGTGTATGGTGCGTGTACGGTGCGTGCGTGGGTGTTCGCGGTACTGGCGCTAATCTGACGCTGCCTGGGGCAACGCATATCACCGCCGGGCGATCAGGGGGCTAAACCTTTATTCGGTAATAAACGGCGGGTGCCCTGACACTATAAAAAATAAACTAACTAACCAGCGTCACCCGTAACAGTTATACGGTGATCAGTGGTGAAAGGGTTAACTAGGGGGCAATCAAGGGGTTAAAACATTTATTAGATAGTATATGGGGGTCCCTGTCGCTATAAAACACTGACGGCGAACCTAAATATTTACGTCCCTAACTAGCGTCACCAGTGACACTAATACAGCGATCAGAAAAATGATCGCTTAGCGACACTGGCGACAGGGGGTGATCAAGGGGTTAAAACTTTATTAGGGGGGGTACTGGCGCTAATCTGACGCTGCCTGGGGCGACGCATATCACCGCCGGGCGATTAGGGGGCTAAACCTTTATTCGGTAATAAACGGCGGGTGCCCTGACACTATAAAAAATAAACGAACTAACCAGCGTCACCCGTAACGGTTATACGGTGATCAGTGGTGAAAGGGTTAACTAGGGGGCAATCAAGGGGTTAAAACATTTATTAGATAGTATATGGGGGTCCCTGTCGCTATAAAACACTGACGGCAAACCTAAATATTTACGTCCCTAACTACCGTCACCAGCGACACTAATACAGCGATCAGAAAAATGATCGCTTAGCGACACTGGTGAGGGGGGGTGATCAAGGGGTTAAAACTTTATTAGGGGGGGTAAGGGGGGTACCCTAGACCTACAGGGGGGTTACAGTAACTGTCCTAACACTGCTAACTGTCACAAACTGACACTATGCAGTAATCAGGAAAAAAAAAAAAAAAAAAAACCTGCTTGGTGTCAGTTTGTGACAGGGGGGGGGGGTGATTGGGGGGGGATCGGGGGGCGATCGGGGGGGGGATCGGGGGTGTAATGTATGCCTGGCATGTTCTACTGTGTGTGTTTGTGTTGTGCACTTACTTACATGTCATCTCTCCTCGGCGCTGGAACGGAAACTGACAGCCGAGGAGAGATGACATCACATCCTCTGCCTCTGTGTACTATACAGAGGCAGGGGATGTTTGTCAGTGGCTGGGAGCGATCGCGAGGGGGGGGCCACGATCGGATGGTCTCCCCCTCGTCTCTCATCGCTCCCAACCAAATGCCGACCGCAGCTGGCACCGGGGGGGGGTCCGATCGGACCCCCCACCCGCGGGAAGGCAATCACGTTTCAGGTACGTGATTTTGCCTGCCCGTGCCGCTCTGCTCACGTATATAGGCGTGAGGCGGTCGGCAAGTGGTTAAAGAAGAAGTATAGCTAAAGCTATTTTGGCTAAACTTCTCCTACGGGTCACAGGAGTGCAATTCATTCTCCACTGCTGTGATCCGTTTTCAGCCGACAGTGGGCTGAAGCCCGCTGTTGGCTGACATCACAGAGCCAGTCTAGGCTCTGAAAAGATCCCAACCATACGGTCAGGATCTGCCCAGAAGCCTGGACCAACAGCTGGCGATCTGCTGAGAGGCTGAGCCAGCCCCTCCTTCCCCCTCCACAGCTCCAGTGAGTGCTGAAGGGGCAGAGCAGAAGACCAGGGACTGTCACAGAATGCTGAGAACTGAGCGATCAGCGGTCTTTAATCGCTCAGTTCTCAGTGCAGAGCCGGCTGCATTCACCTAGGGGAGTATAAATGTTTTTTATACTCACTACGGAACTATACTATGTTAATCATAACTATAAATCCGAGCATAGGCTGACTACCACCCAGCAGCATTCAATTTGGAATAGAGACACTGGTGCATAAGCAAGGGTCTCTACACACATATGGACATCGCATAGTCTCACTTATTTTGTTATCCACACTGTATATAATTTTCTATTTTTATTCCTTGTATGTAAATGTGACACAATACTGCTTTGTCTTCTATATGCTGGGTGTAATTCCCAGTATCTGATTATATTCTGTATGTGTTAATGCTGCTCACTGTCATGTATTCAGTTCTGTGTACTGGGTGTAATTCTCAGCATTTGTTCATATTACTTTTTTTAAAATAATTTTTCTTTTCTTTTTCAATATTTTTTATTGATAATTAAGCATCAAAGAAACAGATAGCGGGGGTTATTTACGAAAGGCAAATCCACTTTGCACTACAATTGCAAACTACAAGTGCAAAGTGCACTTGAAATTGCACTGAAAGTGCACTTGGAAGTGCAGTCTCTGTAAATCTGAGGGGTAGATCTGAAATGAGGGGAAGCTCTGCTGAATTTATCATCCAATCATGTGCAAGCTAAAATGCTTGTTTTTTACTTTCCTTGCATGTCCCCCTTGGATCTACAGCGACTGCACTTCCAAGTGCACTTTCAGTGCAATTTCAAGTGCACTTTGCACTTGTAGTTTGCACTTGTAGTGCAAAGTGGATTTGCCTTTCGTAAATAACCCCCAGTGTGTCACATATTACTTTTTATACAGTACTGTATATATGGCTGGTGCTACTCCTATTTTGTATGCTGGATGTAATACCATGTAGTACCACTTCCTTAAACTGATTTTAGGCATATGCACTTATTTGCTAAATGCACAACCCAATTCCCTATGTCTGTTCAATGTCTTTTACTGTTTGCATTCATAGGTCCCCCTTGTAATGGTGTGTTGAAGCCATGCTCCTTTTATAATTAGGCCATGCCTAGTTTTTCCCAAACCTCTTGCCGCTTCCTTCTTAAGCCAGCCATAGATGGATTGAAATTTGGCAGGTTCAGCAGGAATTTCAATCCATGTATGGGCAGATATGTTGTACTGAAGTCAATCTATAGATTGACTTCAGTACAACCAGCCTGTCTGTTTCTTTTTGTCATTCAATCACTGCCAGGAGGTATGTTACTGGCCAGATCACCAGGTGAAAACAGAGGAGAAAAGGCCTAAAAAAGAAACCTAATGCAGCCACCACATCTAATAAATAGTAGGCTGTACTATATTACATTTTTGGTTTAATGCCATTTTAATTGTGGAAAAGGAGGGGAAGCTAGGGAGAAGGACATGCGGTTTCCCTTTTGGACACTTCATCAGGCAACTGACTAAGACATTGGGGGTTATTTACAAAAGGCAAATCCACTTTGTACTGCAAGTGCACTTGGAAGTGCAGTCGCTCTGAATCTAAGGGGTAGATCTGAAATGAGGGGAAGCTCTGCTGATTTTATCATCCAATCATGTGCAAGCTAAAATGCTGTTTATTATTTTCCTTGCATGTCCCCCTCAGATCTACAGCGACTTTACTTCCAAGTGCACTTGCAGTGCAAAGTGGATTTTCCTTCAGTAAATAACCCCCATTGCACTGAATATGCTGAATGGCAGATCTATCATTTAAAAAATAGTTTTTAGGGGTATTATGTATTGTAGGTTTTGTCGTATGTGTTCCCATACACAAAACCATTTTTAGTACATTGTTGCTAATAAAGCTTACATTTACTGCTGTCATTGTTTCAGAGCATTGTATCATGTTAGATCATGAAAGTGAACAAAATGATTATCTTATGTGTTTAGACAAGATCCTCTGGCACCCAAGGTGAAGCTGCCAAATTACACAACCCCCCCTCGCCCCCTCCCCATATCCTCCTCTTTCCCACGCTGAGGTGGATGGAATTTGTACGTTCACAACCACATTGGCAGTACCGTGTAAGATGTAGAAATAACAGCTGCATTCCATTGCACCCCAGAGTTACCATGGTCCATGGAAAACTGTACATGATAGAAGAAGAGTAGCAATGAGGTTAAATTAGTAGGATTTAATTATTTTGGGCATGATAAAACATATTCAAAATTTTATTAATGTTATAATGTATAAAATATGTTCTTTCACATGGAAACAAAGGTATCTTATAACTAATGTAAATGAATCCCACAGTGGCAATGCCTTCAATCAAACCCGTTGGGAGGTGGCAAATTACGATCACCCCCCTAAGGGCCAATAGGGAACAGCAGGCCATTTGGGTTCACTTATGTCACTTACTTTGTGTGGGCATTTACACTTTCAGGGTGGAAAACACTTGATATATCAAAGCCACAAAGTCTCTGCGCTTAGGACAGAGGACAGAGGAGAGAAGGAAGAAGAAGGAAGAGGTCGGAGGGGGGGGGGGGGGGTTGAGATGAAGGAAAAAAAGGCCAGTGAGGGGAGGTAGCTAAGAAAAGGATAAAAATGCTAAGGTGTGCTGCCTCCCCTAGTTAAGCCCTCAAAGAGGGCTAACGTATGTGACAGAATGTATATGGGGGTATGGCGCTCCCTTGTGGGGGGTATATAAGTGATACAGTAAGTGCTGATATGGATATAGTATATTATTTTATTATTTATTTCAGGTACTTATATAGCGCCATCAATTTACACAGCGCTTTACATAAACATTGTACATTCACATCAGTCCCTACCCTCAAGGAGCTTACAATCTAAGGTCCCTAACTCACATTCATACATACTAGGGATAATTTAGACAGGATCCAATTAACCTACCAGCATGTCTTTGGAGTGTGGGAGGAAGCTGGAGTACCCGGAGGAAACCCACGCAGGCACAGGGAGAACATACAAGCTCCAGGCAGGTAGTGTCGTGGTTGGGATTTGAACCAGCGACCCTTCTTACTGCTAGGTGAGAGTGCTACCACTACACCACTGTGCCGCCCCGATCAATATATGCCATACGCAAAGGGTGACAGAGTACAATACCTCATAAATGGATTAAACCCTAAAAAATTATTTAAAAATAGTGAGACCAAAAAACATGTGATGAAAACCCCCCTATAATACATTCACATATAATAACAAGTGTAAGATAGTGGTCAATTACAGGTAGTGACCACTAGGTGCTACTACTATGCAGCTTTTGTGATGAGTTCAATGTGTTCCAAACGTGAATGACAAATACAATCCAATCGATAAATAATAAAGGAAAAAAATAAATAAAGATACTAGAATAAAATACAAAAAACCGTTGGGGAAGGGGAAAAAGGGTTGGGGGATGGGGAATGCGGGGAGGCGTGAGTATCACCTGTAGTGAGCAAGGAAATTCCAATTACCCGTACACTCGGTAACCCTTTAGGGTATTGTTGCAGTAACCATACTTATAACTAGAAAAAAAGGGGGGGGAACAATGGGGTAAGGGTAAACCCAATAGTGCTGGGTTTCAAAAAAAGGGGTTACTTCATGCAACAAAGTAGTCAATAGTCATAATTCAATAAAACCATCTATTTATTGGTATTGCTTTAAAATTCACATTTGTTAAAGAATTAAGTAAATGAGCATTTGTAAGAAATCGATGCGGCCGTTCATAACAATACAGACAGGACAAACATGACAACAGAAAACATATAAAGCTACCCGGTCAGGGCGTATTGCATTATGCCTCGGAGACCTTAGTGTGCCATCAAATCAGCCAAATTGTGGAGTTTGCAACCCCATGGGTCTACAATTGGTATCCTTTATTTTATGACTTACGGTCAAGCGTGGCAAGATGCAAGTAGGGGTGGAGGGTGCACATGGAGGAAAGCCTATTGTAAACCTAAGTGGTAAAGGACTTGATGTATTCACTCGCTAATTTAAGATTCACACTTAATAGATAATTCGGAAGTCCTATTCAAATAAAATTGAAAAAATAAATGGCATCTTAAGTGTGAAAGGTAGCTGGAATAGCGTTTGGTGAGACTTTAAACATCTTGGTTTAGAATATATTGGTATCAAGATTCAGGCAGATTCCAAACAGGAAGTTGGTTTCAGACAGTGCAGAAATAAAACAAATGTTGTTAGGGACTGTTACTCTAAGCAGTGTGGTATTGTAGCCTGTAGATCATGTAGCCATGACAATCAATCATATTGTGGTGGTGGCTGTACATTACCAATCGGTCATAACTCCATGACTCCTGAGTAGTCCGATCGTCTGAGTTTAGACGCTAGTGTATGGGAATCCTCTGGACGGCTGCTGCGCGGGACCTTCAGTGTGAATATAATGGTTCCCTGGGAGCTTCTGCTGTGGGAGTCTCAGAGCTGGAAAGGATTCCTTGAACAGTCCGCTCCCACTTGGTATCCTCCGCTCATGAAACGCACTGTGTTCAAAGCGTCCCTGCTGCAAAGGCAGCCGTGCACTCTCCTCACAACCCGTCGCTCATGGACCGGGCGGCGTAGTGACGTCAACGCGTTTCGCCGTGGTTCACTGACGTAGCTTCATCTGGGACGCTCATTGGACGGTTACACACTCTCCCTTCTTATTGTATAATTTCCGGTGGTCACCGCCAATGAAAGTACTTTGAGGACACTGGAAGGGATATTGTCCAATCTAAACTGATAGATTGTTTCTCACGGCCTAACAGCTGATATTGGCATCATTGTTGCCTTAATTCAGTAAGAGATGTCAAGTTGATGCTCATTAAAAAATGCTTGTCAGCGCATAGTAAACGCTGATCAAATGCTAAGTATCAAGCATAAGGAAAGAAGAATGGCAGAAGTGGGTGAGGTGATGATAGATAGAGATAGAACAGATTTATATACCGTTGGATAACCCCGGGTTCGAGTCATAAAGTGAAGTGCTCTATTTACTGTGTTACATGCAGCGTGATAACATATACATATCATACAGTTTTACTAACTTTTGAAAATGGATAGGTAACTATTTTAAGCTGTTATATCTGCTCATAAAGTATAGCAGAATGAGAAGGTGATTATTTTTATGGGAACATAAGAATTGATTATATCATAGCATGCCTATTATATTTTTTCGTAGGCTTGTCCCCCCTTCCTTTAGTTTAAACTTAACGCCTCCCCTACCTTTTCCATACCAGGCATATATCACGTCTAGCATTTAATATAACACAAATAGTACCTATAGACGCTAAATGAGCGGTCTCTGATATTATTCAAAGTTCTAGATCTAAGGTTCCAGGAACACCTGTAGATTCATCTCAGTGTTTAACCCTACCGGCACGAGGGATTTTAACTTATATACCCACCACTTCTCCTTTTGGAGAAGTATGCGGTCAAAATCACCTCGTCTGGTGGGTAATTTCAGTGCATAAATCCCTTTAACTGTTAGTCCCTCTGAAGAGCCTTGGTGACATAGGGCAAAATGTTTGGCGAGAGGTTTTTCTGGTATCTTTCCTTTAGTGTTGATTTCACGAAGGTGCTCGCCAATACGTATTTTGAGCGGTCTTTTAGTTTTGCCTATGTATATTTTGGGACATGGGCACGTTATTAGGTAAATTACTCGCGACGTGGAGCAATTGATGAGGTCACGTATCTCATATGTCTTCTCATTTAGTGCATCGGAAAAAGTGGAAGTTCTATGGACAAAGGGGCACACATGACACTTATTGCAAGGATACATCCCCTTTGTGCGTGGATATTGGGACAACCAAGTAGGGTCAGGTTCTTTGACGAATTCAGACTGTATCAGCATGTCACCAAGACTTGGGGCACGTCGGGCCACCATCTTTGGCGATGTGCTGACCAGTTTCGCAAGTTCTGGGGCATTAGTCAAGATCCCCCAGTGTTTTTGTAGGATAGAATATACTTTGTCCCACTGGGAGCCAAAGGCTGTTATTACCCGTACAGGTTCATTTGTTTGGGCCGGTAGCACGTCAGTAGTTTTGGTTCTATATAGCAAGCTTTCCCTACTTTTGAGGGCTGCCTTCTTTCTTGCTCTTCTAAGTTGCCTGTGGGAATATCCCCGTTCCCGGAATCTCATATATAGTTCACTACTCTCCCGTCTGAAGTCTGCTGCATTACTACAGTTCCTCTTAATTCGGAGGAACTGGCCCACCGGTATCCCATTTTTTAGCCAACGGGGATGGTGGCTTGTTGCTTGTAATAGCGTATTTGCAGCTGTTTCTTTGCGGAATGTACTGGTGCCAAGTTGGCCCTTCTCCATTGTGATCTGTAGATCGAGGAAGGACAGTCTCTTCAGATCGTAGTTGTAAGTCAACCGTATGTTTCTATCATTGGTGTTCAGTTCATTCATGAACACATGTAGATCATCAAGACTGCCCCCCCAGACCATTAAGACATCATCAATGTACCGCAACCACGTATGTGCGTGGCTGCGGTACATTAGTGAGGGGTAGACATCCTCCTCCTCCCAAAGGCCCAGGTGGAGGCACGCGTAGGCCGGAGCCCACGCGGCGCCCATGGAGGTACCTCGTTTTTGATGGTAATATGAGTTTAGAAATTGAAAAAAATTGTTGTTTAAGGTAAATTCTAAGAGCTCGACTAGGAACTCATTCTGTGGTTCAGACTCTGGGTAAGTTTCTTTAAGGAACCACTCAACGGCCTGTAATCCCTTAGAGTGGGGTATCGAGGTGTAGAGGGACTCGACATCCACACTGACCAAAAGCTTCCCTTCCAGGTGTACCGACGCATTAATTTCAGTGATTTTAGCCAGAACATGTCTAGTGTCCTGCACAAACGATTTCAGATTTTTAACCATGTCCTGTAGCAGGGAGTCCAGATAACGTCCAACTCTCTCCAAAGGACCCTGACAGGCTGACACAATCGGTCGGCCTGGTGGTTTTGTTGGGTTTTTGTGGACCTTTGGGATAATGTAAAAAGTTGGCACGTTATACTCCCTCACTAGGAGATGTTCAAATTCTCGGTTGGTTAGTAATCCCTCGTCTTTTGCCTCAGATAGCTTTCTATTTAATTCGAAAACCAGTGCTGGAAAGGGATTGCCCCCCAGTCTTTCGTACGTGGTGGTGTCATTTAGTAAGCGCTTTACTTCCTTCTCGTAGTCATGTTGGTTCAAGAGTACCACATTACCCCCCTTATCGCTTTTCTTTATTATAATGTTACGTCTTTTTCTAAGGTCCATCAATGCTGCCCTTTCACCTGCTGTCAAATTGTCTGGTGATCGCTTGGTCCAGTCTATCTTAGCCAGGTCCGTTTGTACCATATCCAAGAAAAGCTTAAGCCACCTGTTCTTGGATAGGGGGGGCATTTTTTGTGACCTTATCCTTAGATTGGCTTTTCTCCGTATGGGGGCAGTTGTCATTAGGGGTCCCTCATTCTCTTCCAACAAGGAGTTAAGGATCTCTAATGCTTTTTGATCGTCTGTCCCTAATTCAGTTAATGTAATTACTGTGTTGTTAGCATAGAGGGAACGCAAAAAGACTTTCCTCAAGAAAAGAGTTATGTCCTTGAATACTATAAATTCGTCCATATTATGGACTGGAGAGAAGGTCATGCCTTTTTGAAGTAGGCCAATATGGTCAGGAGTGAGTACCATGTCAGATAAATTTACAATCTTCATGTCCCCCTCAGTGGGGGCCACCTGTCCTATATGTGGTCGGTTTACTGTTTCTTTTGACTTCTGGTATATGTCCGTTCCCTGTCTGCCTTGTTGAGTTTTGTGTTCCTGGGTCCTTTTTTGTTTTGTGGGGGTGGACTCCGCTCTTTCGTTTGTTCTTCCCCCTCCTGGTCTAAAAAAGTAACTGCTTTAGGTGTGTCCTCATCAGAGGCGCTATGTGATTTGCTACGCTGAGTTCTTGAATGCCTTCGGGGTCCTCGCCTTTGTGATCTACACCGTGCCCTGCGTGCCGTTAAGTCAAAAACCTCATCTTTCTCAAAATCAATCAAATCACGGCGGAACTTTCCCTGTTTAGTGATCTTTAAGTTAAGCTGCGTTTTTTCTATTTCTTTTTTGAGGATTTCGTTTTGTTTTGCGAATTCCTCACTATCTTTAAAGATCTCTAAACCTCGGGCACTTTCTTGTATCTGCTCATGTATGCTTTTGAGTTGAATATTCTCTTCTTCAACAATCAATCGCATAACAGATAGTCCGTGATTGATACAAAGTTCCTTCCATTTCGGAAGGAAATTGTCTGTGTGAAGGTGTTCTGCTGGAATCGTTTTTTCTCTTAGACCCCTCGGTACTATTCTGTGATTTATATACGTTTCCAAGAATGACACGTCCCACTTTCGGTTTAGATGTTTTACCAGGAGTTTTTTATGTTCTTTAAATTTGTTTTTTATTTCATCTCCTTGGTGGATAGCTTGGGGTGTGTCAGACTGGAAAGCACTCCTTATTTCTTGATCAATTTCCTCACCCAACATAAATGCCATATCCCTATAACTTGAAACAAATGTATTTAAATCTTTCACCTAGATTCGTTGTGGTGAACTCACTGGAAATGACCTTAATAGTCAAAATATTAGTTTAACAAAAAACCGTTGGGGAAGGGGAAAAAGGGTTGGGGGATGGGGAATGCGGGGAGGCGTGAGTATCACCTGTACTGAGCAAGGAAATTCCAATTACCCGTACACTCGGTAACCCTTTAGGGTATTGTTGCAGTAACCATACTTATAACTAGAAAAAAAGGGGGGGGGAACAATGGGGTAAGGGTAAACCCAATAGTGCTGGGTTTCAAAAAAAGGGGTTACTTCATGCAACAAAGTAGTCAATAGTCATAATTCAATAAAACCATCTATTTATTGGTATTGCTTTAAAATTCACATTTGTTAAAGAATTAAGTAAATGAGCATTTGTAAGAAATCGATGCGGCCGTTCATAACAATACAGACAGGACAAACATGACAACAGAAAACATATAAGGCTACCCGGTCAGGGCGTATTGCATTATGCCTCGGAGACCTTAGTGTGCCATCAAATCAGCCAAATTGTGGAGTTTGCAACCCCATGGGTCTACAATTGGTATCCTTTATTTTATGACTTACGGTCAAGCGTGGCAAGATGCAAGTAGGGGTGGAGGGTGCACATGGAGGAAAGCCTATTGTAAACCTAAGTGGTAAAGGACTTGATGTATTCACTCGCTAATTTAAGATTCACACTTAATAGATAATTCGGAAGTCCTATTCAAATAAAATTGAAAAAATAAATGGCATCTTAAGTGTGAAAGGTAGCTGGAATAGCGTTTGGTGAGACTTTAAACATCTTGGTTTAGAATATATTGGTATCAAGATTCAGGCAGATTCCAAACAGGAAGTTGGTTTCAGACAGTGCAGAAATAAAACAAATGTTGTTAGGGACTGTTACTCTAAGCAGTGTGGTATTGTAGCCTGTAGATCATGTAGCCATGACAATCAATCATATTGTGGTGGTGGCTGTACATTACCAATCGGTCATAACTCCATGACTCCTGAGTAGTCCGATCGTCTGAGTTTAGACGCTAGTGTATGGGAATCCTCTGGACGGCTGCTGCGCGGGACCTTCAGTGTGAATATAATGGTTCCCTGGGAGCTTCTGCTGTGGGAGTCTCAGAGCTGGAAAGGATTCCTTGAACAGTCCGCTCCCACTTGGTATCCTCCGCTCATGAAACGCACTGTGTTCAAAGCGTCCCTGCTGCAAAGGCAGCCGTGCACTCTCCTCACAACCCGTCGCTCATGGACCGGGCGGCGTAGTGACGTCAACGCGTTTCGCCGTGGTTCACTGACGTAGCTTCATCTGGGACGCTCATTGGACGGTTACACACTCTCCCTTCTTATTGTATAATTTCCGGTGGTCACCGCCAATGAAAGTACTTTGAGGACACTGGAAGGGATATTGTCCAATCTAAACTGATAGATTGTTTCTCACGGCCTAACAGCTGATATTGGCATCATTGTTGCCTTAATTCAGTAAGAGATGTCAAGTTGATGCTCATTAAAAAATGCTTGTCAGCGCATAGTAAACGCTGATCAAATGCTAAGTATCAAGCATAAGGAAAGAAGAATGGCAGAAGTGGGTGAGGTGATGATAGATAGAGATAGAACAGATTTATATACCGTTGGATAACCCCGGGTTCGAGTCATAAAGTGAAGTGCTCTATTTACTGTGTTACATGCAGCGTGATAACATATACATATCATACAGTTTTACTAACTTTTGAAAATGGATAGGTAACTATTTTAAGCTGTTAGCGAGTGAATACATCAAGTCCTTTACCACTTAGGTTTACAATAGGCTTTCCTCCATGTGCACCCTCCACCCCTACTTGCATCTTGCCACGCTTGACCGTAAGTCATAAAATAAAGGATACCAATTGTAGACCCATGGGGTTGCAAACTCCACAATTTGGCTGATTTGATGGCACACTAAGGTCTCCGAGGCATAATGCAATACGCCCTGACCGGGTAGCTTTATATGTTTTCTGTTGTCATGTTTGTCCTGTCTGTATTGTTATGAACGGCCGCATCGATTTCTTACAAATGCTCATTTACTTAATTCTTTAACAAATGTGAATTTTAAAGCAATACCAATAAATAGATGGTTTTATTGAATTATGACTATTGACTACTTTGTTGCATGAAGTAACCCCTTTTTTTGAAACCCAGCACTATTGGGTTTACCCTTACCCCATTGTTCCCCCCCCCTTTTTTTCTAGAATAAAATACAAAATGCAAAAAAGTCTATTCAAAAGTGATATATTCCCAAAATGTAGATAACATGACAAAGTTCCAAAAGCTTTAGTGACTGTAGTACCCACAGAGGAGAATATCCGTGACTTCTGTGCTCTCCCTTTTGGCTCCCCACTCACCAGCTCCCAATACCCCTGCAGGGGTGACAGACACTTTAAGATCCCAATGCCGTCCTCTTGGTAGGTATCCCGTGGTTGCTGAGATATGGTATCCTCTCTCCCAGGAATTCCAGGTCACTCCTCCATATCACCTTATCACCTTAATCCACGTCCAAGAAGGGGATCGCCAGAGAAATCCTCAGTCGCCTGATTATCAGAAATTCAAAGGTCGTCTCAAGCTCCTTGTTTCGAATTCTCAGGGTCACCTGTAAATCCCCTCCTAGGCAAAGCTCGCCATCTGACAATTATGATGATTTGTACATGCTTTAAGATTGGGATCTCTTTGGTTCCTCAAGGAACATGGCCATAGCTGGTCAAAAGGGAAAGGGAAAGCTTGACCAGCTATGGCCATGTTCCTTGAGGAACCAAAGAGATCCCAATCTTAAAGCATGTACAAATCATCATAATTGTCGGATGGCGAGCTTTGCCTAGGAGGGGATTTACAGGTGACCCTGAGAATTCGAAACAAGGAGCTTGAGACGACCTTTGAATTTCTGATAATCAGGCGACTGAGGATTTCTCTGGCGATCCCCTTCTTGGACGTGGATTAAG
This sequence comes from Lithobates clamitans, assembly GCA_037952925.1. Lineage (NCBI taxonomy): Eukaryota > Metazoa > Chordata > Amphibia > Anura > Ranidae > Lithobates > Lithobates clamitans. The sequence goes on along the minus strand of JBBGZY010001670.1, from coordinate 275,407 downwards.
GTGATAAGGTGATATGGAGGAGTGACCTGGAATTCCTGGGAGAGAGGATACCATATCTCAGCAACCACGGGATACCTACCAAGAGGACGGCATTGGGATCTTAAAATGTCTGTCACCCCTGCAGGGGTATTGGGAGCTGGTGAGTGGGGAGCCAAAAGGGAGAGCACAGAAGTCACGGATATTCTCCTCTGTGGGCACTACAGTCACTAAAGCTTTTGGAACTTTGTCACGTTATCTACATTTTGGGAATATATCACTTTTGAATAGACTTTTTTGCATTTTGTATTTTATTCTAGTATCTTTATTTATTTTTTTCCTTTATTATTTATCGATTGGATTGTATTTGTCATTCACGTTTGGAACACATTGAACTCATCACAAAAGCTGCATAGTAGTAGCACCTAGTGGTCACTACCTGTAATTGACCACTATCTTACACTTGTTATTATATGTGAATGTATTATAGGGGGGTTTTCATCACATGTTTTTTGGTCTCACTATTTTTAAATAATTTTTTAGGGTTTAATCCATTTATGAGGTATTGCACTCTGTCACCCTTTGCGTATGGCATATATTGATTAATATACTATATCCATATCAGCACTTACTGTATCACTTATATACCCCCCACAAGGGAGCGCTATACCCCCATATACATTCTGGAAAACACTTGAGTCCTACACATACTTACAAAGGACCATGTCTCTTCTTCAGTCAGCGGCTAGGTCCGTACCTACCTGGGCCAACAATGGAGCATTTTGAGAAAGTATTACCTCGTGAGTCCTTAACTCCACCAACTTGTCTCACATCTTTATTGTACACCTTTTCCACATGTTACGCTCTTGGGGACACAGTAAAGCCACCGTACTTCATCCCGCAAAGCTTTGTATCTTGTGAGTCCAGGCTCAGTCTCTAGGAAGGCCCTGTACCAAAGCAGGCTCCAATATAGAGACCCAGCCACTAGGTGGGGAACATGAAGTACCTCCTGTTCCCTCACTACCACTGTCTCCATCATCTGCCACCACCACCATTTCCACTGTCTGCTGACTGCTACTCCTGCTTCTTGTTTCATACACACAGTTACTCATAAACACAAAGGTTAAGGCAGGGACACTTGTTACTGCGTAATTTACCTTCTCCTTAACCCAAAGCGTTAAACATGCCTTGCTCCTGACTCCCACTTCTTCTGAATACATCATGAATACTCCCATTAGAAATACAATTAATTCACTGCTTAAAGCAGAACTCCACTCAAATGGGGGAAGCTCCACTTGTCTGCCATTGGGGGAGTGGGTACCTGGTTTTGAAAGGTACCCACTTCCACTTCCGGCTGAGTTAGCCGTGGCAAACTCGGCCAGAAGTTTGGTCCCCCTCCTCCTTCCCTGCAGCAAGGCCATTCACAAGTCGCAGCGCTCCACGCATGTGCAGTGGGGAACCGGCTGTGAAGCCTCAAGGCTTCACTGTAGTTTTTTTTTAGCCAAGATGGTGGTGGCAGCAGCATCCAAGAGCCGTTCAAAAAATCGGCTCGGGTGAGGACACCGCTATATTCGTGGACAGGTAAGTGTTCTAATATTAAAAGTCAGCAGCTACAGTATTTGTAGCTGCTGACCTTTATTTATTTTTTTTAATGGAGCCTGGAGCTCCGCTTTAAGAAATTCAGACCAGGGAACTCTTCTTTTTGCTCAAAGATTAACTTTACTATTAAACATCACTTAGCATGTGAGGTATCTTACATTACATAACAGAACATCTTTCACACAACCTAGTCCAATACCTCCCAACTGTCCCTGATTTCGAGGGACTGTCCCTGATTTGGAACAAAGTCCCCTCTGTCCCTCTTTCCTCCTCATTTGTCCCTCATGATCTATATAGTTGTATATAAGATGCACTTTTTATCTTTCAAAAAGTGTTTCCCGGTGCTAAACCTTTCATCTTGTTTCTAAATTGCTGCATTTGTAAATTTCAAAAGCGGCTGCATTTGCTTACAGTTTAAGAATCATGTACATGCTATATCATTTGATTTTCACATAACATATTTTCCTGATACAATTCCTTCTATATACCAAGGTGCCACAAGAAATGGCCCACAGCGATCACGCCCATGCAAGTCAAACAAACAACTGTCACCCCAAGAAATGTATCCTGGTCACATGTGTGTACCTGTCTATGAAAACAAGAATTCAAAGCTGAGACAATACCCCCTGGCACTCCAGGTGAAGATGCCAAAGTACACTTCCTCCTTCCCACACACAGACACAAACACACCATTGCCAAGCTTAGGCAAATGGAGCTTGCAGGATCACATGTACAGTGCCCGGGTCAGTGTAAGATAGGGTTTCCACTTTTTCTTCAAGTCAAACCCGAAGACTTTAGCGACGCACAGCACTTATTTTTTATACATCTATTTTGCTAATAAATAACATTTCTAGTCATATGAAGTTAATAACAAGAGTCCCCCTTTACATCAGAGTCCACAGAGTTCCCCTTTTACATCTGAACTCGCAGAGTTCCCTTTCACTGTAAGGGGGGACTCTGCAGACTCTGATGTAAGGGAGAACTCTGACATAAGGGATGCTCTGGGAACCCGGATTTAAGGGGGGAACACTGAGAACTCTGATGTACGGAGAGGACTCTGATGTAAGGGGGAACTCTGATGTAAGGGGTGCTCTGAGGACCCTAATTTACCTCAGTGTACTCAGTCAGCGGCAGGAGAAAGAAGGGGGGAGACTTCAGTCACAGACAGGGATGGATGGTGAGCTCACTCACCCCTTGGCAGTCAGCACCTCTCATCCAGATGTATCTGAGGCTGCTGGACTTCAAATTTCCGGCCCCCACTTTCCTATTCTGAGACACAGCGCTGGGGATTGGAGTGTGGGCAGACACAGAGGGGTAGGGGCGGGAGGAAGAGGAGCAGATCGAGCCCTCTCTCCTCTCCTGTCTGTATGTGGGGGGAACTGTTAGTGCTGGCTTTGGGCAGTGTGAAAGAGAGTGTAACAGCCACTCTCAGCTTAGACAACTGCAGCCAGCAACCCTGCTTGGAAGTCATAGTCCAGTCTGAATAATGTGTCTGGGTTTCAGTAGTCTGAAACCCGGACGCATGATTCCAAACCTGAACTGTCTGGGTGAATCCTGGACAGGTGGCAACCCTAGTGTAAGGTGTAGAGATAACAGCTACTTTCTTCTGTGTCCCTGTGGTTACTACCTTTTTAGTACATGGAAAACCCAACACGATAGAGAATGTGTTTCCAGTTATTGGTAGGATTTTGGTGTCCGTTTATGAAACCTGAGATGAGCTGCGATCCTGATGATCGCAGCTCATCTCAGATCATTGTCAGTTTATGAAACTGAGATGATCAGCAGAGAACATGTCCCCCGGTGATCATCTCAGCACACACAGAATCCTTCATTGACAGAAACAGCCAGTTTATGGAGGTGCGATCTCGGCACCTCACTGGCGATCTGTGACAGCATTCTCCCTCCCAGATTCTCCAGCTCAGAGGTGAAGAATTGGGGAGAGAAGAGAGAATCCCCAGAGATTATTGACTTCCTTCTTCCTCGGTCAGATCCCCAAAGACAGTAAACATGTTCCCCTGCCATGTTTATGTATATAAATACAGTATCTCACAAAAGTGAGTACACCCCTCACATTTTTGTATAATTTTTTTTATATCTTTTCATGTGACAACACTGAAGAAATGACACTTTGCTACAATGTAAAGTAGTGAGTGTACAGCTTGTATAACAGTGTAAATTTGCTGTCCCCTCAAAGTAACTCAACATACAGCCATTAATGTCTAAACTGCTGGCAACAAAAGTGAGTACACCCCTAAGTGAAAATGTCCAAATTGGGCCCAATTAGCCATTTTCCCTCCCTGGTGTCATGTGACTCATTAGTGTTACAAGGTGTCAGGTGTGAATGGGGAGAAGGTGTGTTAAATTTGGTGTTATCGCTCTCATTCTCTCTCATACTGATCACTGGAAGTTCAACATGGCACCTCATGGTAAAGAACTCTTTGAGGATCTGAAAAAAAGAATTGTTGCTCTACATAAAGATGGCCTAGGCTATAAGAAGATTGTCAAGACCCTGAAACTGAGCTTCAGCACGGTGGCCAAGACCATACAGCGGTTTAACAAGACAGGTTCCACTCAGAACAGGCCTCACCATGGTCGACCAAAGAAGTTGAGTGCACGTGCTCAGCCTCATATCCAGAGGTTGTCTTTGGGAAATAGACGTATGAGTGTTGCCAGTATTTTTGCAGAGGTTGAAGGAGTGGGGGTCAGCCTGTCAGTGCTCAGACCATATGCCGCAGACTGCATTAAATTGGTCTGAATAAAGGTCGTCCCAGAAGGAAGCCTCTTCTAAAGATGATGCACAAGAAGGCCCACAAACAGTTTGCTGAAGACAAGCAGAATAAGGACATGGATTACTGGAACCATATCCTGTGGTCTGATGAGACCAAGATAAACTTATTTGGTTCAGATGGTGTTAAGTGTGTGTGATGGCAGCCATGTGAGTACAAAGACAAGTATGTCTTGCCTATGGTCAAGCATGGTGGTGGGAGTGTCATGGTCTGGGGCTGCATGAGTGCTGCCAGCACTGGGAGCTACAGTTCATTGAGGGAACCATGAATGCCAACATGTACTGTGACATACTGAAGCAGAGCAGGATCCCCTCCCTTCAGAGACTGGACCGAAGGACAGTATTCCAACATGATAATGACCCCAAACACACCTCCAAGACAACCACTGCCTTGCTAATGAAGCTAAGGGTCAAGGTGATGGACTGGCCAAGCGTGTCTCCAGACCTAAACCCTATTGAGCATCTGTGGGGCATCCTCGAATGGAAGGTGGAGGAGCGCAAGGTCTCTAACATCCACCAGCTCCGTGATGTCATCATGGAGGAGTGGAAGAGGACTCCAGTGGCGACCTGTGAAGCTCTGGGGAACTCCATGCCCAAGTGGGTTAAGGCAGCGCTGGAAAATAATGGTGGCCACACAAAATATTGACACTTTGAGCTCAATTTGGACATTTTCACTTAGGGGTGTACTCACTTTTGTTGCCAGTGGTTTAGACATTAACCACTTGCCGACCAGCCGCTGTCATTATACTGTGGCAGGTCGGCACATTCCTGGGAATCGCCGTAGCTGTACATCAGCCCTTTAAACAGCTCTAGCAGGACACGATGGCCGGTGGCTGCGATGTCCCCCGGCCATGCGTGATCACGGGAACGAGAGCCAGAACAGCTACACACATCCCCATTCTGTCAGGAGAGAAGAGACAGATCGTGTGTTCCTGCTAGGAAGTAGGAACAGCGATCTGGCTCCTCCTCTAGTAAGTCACATCCCACCACAGTTAGAAACACCTAGCAGAAACACATTTAACCCCTTGATCGCCCCATAGTGTTAACCCCTTCCCTACCAGTGACATTTACACAGTAATCAATGCATTTTATAGGACTGATCACTGTATAAATGTCAATGGTCCCAAAAATGTGTCAAAAGTTTCCGATCTGTCTGCCGCAATGTCCCAGCCCCACTAAAAATCGCAGATCGCCGCCATTATTAGTAAAAAAAATGCCATAAATATATTCCCTATTTTGTAGACACTATAACTTTTGCGCAAGCCAATCAATATACGCTTATTGCGGGTTTTTTTTTTACCAAAAATGTGTAGAAGAATATATATCGTTCTAAACTGAGGAAGAAATTCATTTTTTTATATTTTTTGGGGGGATATTTATTATAGCAAAAAGTAAAAAATATTGCTTTTTTTCAAAATCTTCGCTCTTTTTTTGCTTATGGCACAAAAAATAAAAACCACAGAGGTGATCAAATACCACCTAAAGAAAGCTCTATTTGTGGGAAAAAAAGGACGTCAATTTTGTTTGGGTACAACGTCGCACGACTGCACAATTGTCAGTTAAAGCGGCGCAGTGCCATATCGCAAAAAATGGTCTGGTCATTAACGGGAAAATTCTTCCGGTCCTTAAGTGGTAATGGCTGTGTGTTGAGCTGTTTTGAGGGGACAGCAAATTTACACTGTTATACAAGCTGTACACTCACTACTTTACATTGTAGCAAAGTGTCATTTCTTCAGTGTTGTCACATGAAAAGATATACTACAATATTTACAAAAAATGTGAGGGGTGTACTCACTTTTGTGAGATACTGTATATATACAGTATATAAAAGAAGAAGCGATCTACACCGATGGAGAGATCTCCTCTGAGAATGCCGGAGAACTCAGCAACGGTTATTTACCGCTGCTTGACAAACGTACACCTTAATTATTTTGAGCATGGTGAAATGAGACAAGATTTCATAAATGGCGTATAAATAAAATATGTTCTTCCCACTTGTATTCTGTGATTGCCTTTTATTAAAGAACTAGAACTAGACCTCCGGAAGGTTTTGCCCCCTTCATGATCAGGGGATTTTTTGCTATACAGCACTGTGCTACTTTAACTGACAATTGTGCGGTCATGCAATGCTGTACCCAGATTACATTTGTAACATTTTTTTCACACAAATAGAGCTTTCTTTTGGTGGTATTTGATCACCACTGGATTTAATTTTTTTATTATATAAATGAAAAAACACAGAAAATTTTGAAAAAAACCAAACAATATTTTCTACTTATAAATATAAAACATATCCAGTAAAAAATATATTAACCACTTGCCATATAGCAAAATGATGGTGGCAAAGTGGTTTCAACACCCTGACTGGGTGTCATATGACGTCTTCAGGATATTAAGCCGCTGCATTAGTGCCCATCAATGCCACCTCATCAGTTCCACCTCATTGGTGCCACCTCATCAGTGCCCATCAGTGCCCCCTTATCAGTGCCCGTCAGTGCAGCCCCATCAATGCCCATCAGTGCTGCCTTATCAGTGCCCGTCAGTGCAGCCCCATCAGTGCCCGTCAGTGCAGCCCCATCAGTGCTCATCAGTGAAGGAGAAAACTTACTTATTTACAAAGTTTTGTAACTGAAACAAAAAAAAATGTTTTTTTTCAAAATTTTCGGCCTTTTTTTATTTGTTTAGCAGAAAATAAAAATCCAAGAGGTGATCAAATACCACCAAAAGAAAGCTCTATTTGTGGGAACAAAATTATAAAAATTTAGCTTGGGTACTGTGTAGCATGACCGCGCAATTGTCATTCAAAATGCGACAGTGCTGAAAGCTGAAAATTTGTCTGGGCAGGAAGGTGGCACACTGGCACTGTACTGACACTGGCTGGAGAAGGGTTACTATCCAGGGGCAATCAAGAGGTTAACTGTGCGCCTAACAATGTGTAATGTGTGCTGCTTTATTTTACTATCTGTGTGGTTCTTCTCCTTGCTTTGCAGGGAGAAGAAACATCCATATTTCTGTTCACAATACACAGAGTTCTGTGTTTTGTCCAATGACAGCATGGGTCGGCAGGGGGAGCACATATGCCCACCCCAAACATGGTAGAAAGGCTGTGACTTACAGGTAAGTTGCCCAGCCTGGAGCTGCCATCTGCCCACAGGACAACTACAGTGGGTGGGTAGGAAATAATAATGTAACCCCACAAAAACAAGCAGAAAAGCTGTCCCCTGCCACCATTCTGCAAGAAAGGAGCCTTGCTCTCTGTGTGAAAGCAGTGGCCCCTCTGCAGAGGTTCAACGTACCCCCTGCTTAGTCAGAGCTCTGAAATCAGCAGGGAGCATGAACTTAGCTCAATAAGTGTTTTGGACCTCTGCAGAAAGACCACTGCTTCCAGACAGAGAGCAAGGGTCCTTCTCTGCAGCATGTCGGTAGGGGGCAAGGCTTTAAACACCCCTGGTTTTGATCCACCTGGAATGTATTTAAATAAATAAAAAATTGGAACTAAAAGTTTTATTGGGCTTTCATTCATGAATTATACAAAAAGTATGACTGTACTGGTGTAATGCAGAGGCAGGAGAGGCTCATACCCCAGCTGCAAACTTTACCCCGACCAGCCCAAGCCAGGAGTCTCTCCTGCTTCTGCCTCGGTCCAGCACTGGATAAATCTGTTTCTACCCTGTGCTCTATATGGGTTTCATGAAGGTTCTTTCGTTTTTTTCCAGCAACTCAAAAGCATAGGTAGGTTAATTGGCTTCTATTCAAAACTGTCTCTATGGTATGTTTGTATTTCTGTGAGAACATTTTAATGTCAGAATTTTTGTGGACAGGCACAAATGTGAATGGCTCTTTGTATTCCACAAAGCACCATGCAAGATGTCAGCATTGTATAAATTAGTGGCACTAAATTGTATCCTTATTTTCCAAAAATCATCCATACACATCCCTTACTTAATGGCCCTATAATCTATTTTTCAATAATCCCCCAGTCACACCGATGTGACTTGTTATGCGATTTGGCAGTTTCAAATTGCATGATAAGTCGCACCCTTTTGTCCCCATTGGAAGCGGTCAAGATGGTGCGACTCCGAGAGAGTTCTTGAAAGCCGTTCCTGCACTACTTTTTTGCAAGCTCAGGTGCGACTTGCATAGACATATAGACATCCGTGATATGAGGTAGCACAGATGTCTTCCAAGTCACACCTCAAGTAGCACGGAAATTCTACTTTGAAATTGCGCTACTTCGATTGAAGTAGCGCAATTTCAATGTTGCGATTGGTGTGACCAGGGTGTAAATCATTTTACTATGTTTTTCTGTCTCCTTCTAACGTTCTCTGTGAGCTCCTTAACCTCTCCTTTCCCCCCTCACATTTGTTTATTGGAACACGCAGTGCTCTTTATTTGCGATTGTATGCACAATACAAATCCCATAGTCCATCTCAGAAGCGAGCCAGAGAGGGTGGCTATGTTCCTACATACAGTGAGGACTGGTTCACACCACAAAAACGCACACCAGATCCATTCCTGATGCGTTTCTGAATGCACAGTTGTAACGCATTTTTGGCATGTTTCGGTGCGGGTTTTATGCTTTTTGATGCGTTTCCAGATGCATTCCAGGCGCTTTTTATTCCTGTTTTTTTCACTGACTGGGGTCCAGTGTGCTTTTGATTAGTTTTTGATGCATTCCAGTGCATTTTTGATGCATTTTACTGTGTTCCAGTTCAGTCCAGTGAAGGAAAAATGCAGCATGTTCTACTTTTTTTTGGAACTGGAAAGCCCTGGAACTGACTACACTGGTGTGAACTATGCCATTGGAAACCATATACCCTACTTTCCATGCATTTTTGATGCAGAAAAAAAAAATGCACTGGACTGCACGTGGTGTGAACTGGCCCTGAGACCATATAGAACGAACATAGCCACCATCTAACAGGAATTCAGATCGCAGCAGCAAAGAAAAAGACTTTGGAGGAGGCAAAAAAAGCAATAGAAGGTACTTTTATTGAGTAAAGAATATATACTTGAATTGAATTTTTTTTAACCACTTGCTTACTGGGCCCCTATCCCCCCTCCTGCCCAGACCAATTTTCAGCTTTTAGCGCTGTCACTCTTTGAACGACAATTGCGCGGTCATACAACACTGTACCCAAATGAAATTGTATCATTTTAGTCCCACAAATAGAGCTTTCTTTTGGTGGTATTTGATCTCTGGGTTTTTTATTTTTTGTTAAAAAAAAAATTTTTAAAGACTGCAATAAAAAAAATAAAATACAAAACTGTTTTATATTTTGTTAATAAATTTTGAAAACAGGTCATTTTTCTCCTTCATCGATGTACGCTGATGAGGCTACACTGATGGGCAATGATAGGCTGCATTGATGGGCACTGATAAGGCGGCACTGATGGGCACTGATAAGGCAGCACTGATGGGCACTGATGGGCACTAATAGGAGGCCCTGGTGGGCACTGATGAGGTGGCACTGGTGGGCACTAATAGGTGGCATTGGTGGGCACTGAGAGGTGGCACTGATGGGTGTCAATGATGGGCGGCACTGAAGAGCATTGATGGGTGGCACTGAAAGGCACTAATAGGTGGCACTGATAGGTGGCATTGTTGGGCACTGATGGGTGGCAGTGATGGGCACTGATCGACACTGGCAGGTGACACTGATAGGCAGCACTGCTAGGTGACACTGATTAGGCACTGACTGGCACCACTGGTGGGCATTGATAGGTGGCACTCGTGGACATTGATAGGTGAGACTGATTGCTGGCACTTATGTACTGGTGAGCACTGATTCGTGGCACTGTGGGCACTGATTCGTGGCACTGACAGACGGTACTGGTGGGCACATGTGAGGCCGCTTCGCCTCTTCCTCTTCGGTAATGATGTCCCTTCAACAGAAGCCAGTGATGGGCTTTTTTCTCTCCTCACGCTGTCAGCGTGAGAAGAAAAAAAAAAGATTACCGATCTTCTGTTTACATCACGTGATCAGCTGTCATTGGCTGACAGCTCATCATGTGATAAGGGGCCGGGGTCGGCCCCTTACTCCGATCTGTGATCACCCGAGTCACACTGACTCGGTGATCACAGCGCGCGCCGCGCACACCCTGCAGCAGGCGCGCGGGGAGCGTGCAAAGGGTAGGACGTCTATTGATGGCCTCCCAGCAAAGCAGATCCACGCTGTAGCCGTCATCCGGCTATAGCGCGGATCTGAAGGGGTTAAAGCTGAACTCCGGGCACAAAAACTTTCATTTACATGTATTCTGCACTAGTCACAAGGATAGTGTATACATCCACTTTTTGTGTACACCAAATACCTTTGTAAGCCCAGATATTACCTTGTGAAAGTACCAGTGACTTGATTAATGTGCTGTAAATAGCCTGTGCAGAGACAAGAGCTACAGGAGGGGCACAGCAGCTTTTTCCACTATAGTTGGTATGCAGAAAACTACAGGAGGGGGTGGAGACAAGACCAGTCACCCTGGACAAGGAGAGAGAGCAGAAGTGAGTGGTCTTTATTACAGGAAGCTGCTGCACAAATTCAAACTTTTACACTGGATTACTGCACGGATCTGGAAGAATTGCACAAAGCACACCAAGAATGAAGTAGGGATCCACGTGACTCTTCTATTTAGACAATATTTGCTTATTCTGGAGTTTAGCAACTAAACCATAGTGTAATGTCACTTTAATAAATAAAAAAATCGGCTGCATGTTTTTTGCGCTCACAAAAAAAAAATATATATTTTTTAAATGTTTTAAAGATGTTTTCTAATCTAATTGTCTCCAATAAAACCGTGTGAGTACTGTAGATACAGTAACTGCAAAAAAAATCTATGGCAATAGTAGATTTGAGTCTAAATACACTAGGGAATAATTTACTGCACTCTTGCAAAACATCTGATCTACTAATGGAAATGAACAAAAACAGGGATTATTCATCCATAGTATGCTTGCATCCCAGGCTTAAGTGAGTGCATTAATGCACTGTAGATGTAGTGGACAGCGAATGCAATCCGTAATTGTATACTGGTTGATCAAACACTGATGTTCAATGCACACTGTGTGGTCTTAATTTTCGGTGTGCATTGTACATCCAAATAAGGCTGGCCATACACAGTTTGAATCTCAGGCAGTACAGCAGGAACTGGCCGAGATTTGAACCATTAATGGACAGGCTGAATGTACCAAGTTGATCGATCGTTCAACTTGGGTACAACCAGCCTGCTGGATTCTTGTGGTTATCCCTATTGGCTGCTATAGTCGCCAACAATAATCACTGCATTGTACATCCAAATAAGGCTGGCCATACACAGTTTGAATCTCAGGCAGTACAGCAGGAACTGGCCGAGATTTGAACCATTAATGGACAGGCTGAATGTACCAAGTTGATCGATCGTTCAACTTGGGTACAACCAGCCTGCTGGATTCTTGTGGTTATCCCTATTGGCTGCTATAGTCGCCAACAATAATCACTGTCTTCTCCCGGCAGGAACACCTCCTCCTGCAGCTTATGTATGGGTATTTACCAACGCAAACTTGTTTAGAGGCACCAGCACATGAAATCATGTTCACGTTCTGGCCATAGCCATAGCAGACAAATATATGTGTGGGGCATACTACACCCGAGTTGAAACCCGGAGACAGTGCTCGCTAGTACCCCCAATGATGGGCTGAGGCTGCCTTACAATGCAAGGCTAGAGTTTAAGGCAGCACTCCAACTTAAAAGCGACACTTCTCCATAAGAACAAGATTAACTCCTTGTGATCCATCCAACTACTGTATATTACATAGTTCACTACAAATTTCAGTTCCTCATTACATTCTACACACTACAGGCAACAATTCTACAATACAAGTGTAGGCAGGTGTCTACAAGGGGAATTTTCTGCTACAGCAAGTGAGCTTAGGCTGCCCAAGGCTAGTGAAGAGTAAGGTTCTGTCCAGTTTCCCAGTCTTTTGGGTCCTGCCTTCCTTCCCGGTTGTTATGTATTCAGGGTGAAGGCTGGGCTCTGACTTCTTCTGTTGAGTAAAAACATTTGGGAGCCGGAAGGGTCCCAAGAGATATGCCAGTTAGGGACACTACCAGTTTTGGATTCACATCTTTACATTCACATGCCTGGGCAGCCACAAAATAGGAAATGGATGGAGATGGAGCTGGAGAGCATATGTCATGGGCAACCAAGAACTAGTGGAAAGTGTATAGCAGCCATTCGTGAAACGTGGTACCTGGCAAAGGTGACAGGTCCTCCGGTAGTGAGGGGGTTGGTGTTCTGCCTCCCTCCTTAGCGGTCGGTTTCCTCAAAGTAACCAGGACCGAACCCATGGTATGGAAACTCCTGGTATCCAGCCGCATGGTATGGTAGAGTTGAAGAAGTTCATTTTGAACATACTAGTGCTCGACGGGACCCCATTCTGTCACTGGGAGTGAGATGGCAGAGGTGCATTGGATTGGTGGAGAGGGCAAGGGCTCAGCGTTGCAACATACATCAGAGAAGGTGTGTAGTAACAAGGGACAGCACTTTTACAGAGAGGTTCTGTATAGTTAACTATTGCACACGGCTCATCTCTAAGCCAGGGTACCACTATAATGTTGGCTTTCTCATGAACGCAGCCCTGCCTGGTCCTGGGCATTGGTGGGTGCATTGTGAGAAAGGGACTCCCCATGCAGGGCACACACCCACACACTTCACTTTAGTTGTGAAGCATTTCAGAGCCAGTATGGCTGAACTTGTACTGGACTCCACCAGCCCAGTAACTTGTCACCTTACTTCCAGGGACATTAATTCATATGTTTCACTTGAATACTAGGAAGCTGTACTCCCAGGCTGGGTTCCTAGGGGACTCCATACCATGAGGTCAGACCCAATATTGAAGTTTTCAGTCTCTAGGGAAGCAGCTTAGGCACAAAAGCTCCTTCACTACCAGGGCCTCCATCACCTTTGCCAAGTCACCGCTTCCTGACTGACTTCTGCTTATGCACACGACACTAGTACGGTAGTCATTAGCAAGGGCAATATAGACATCTCCAAATAGCTTCACTGCACGTTAAAAATTGCTACTGTATTTTTTCTATTTCCTCAAGTCCCCTTTTTAAGCCATATTTGTGATACTTTATACATGCATTGCACCCCTTTAAGTGTGTCCTTGAATATCTTCAGACCAGGCCAAGTTGAATAACAATAAACATTCTTACTGTGATTGTTCAAAAATAACAAATAAACAGTTCATACAGCATCTTCAATAAACATTCTTGTACATGTTCTGTAAAGGGCCCATAGCTGTTTTCCTGGTGCCCCTGAATGCCCATGAGATAGTCGTACCTTATAAAGGTATGAGAATGTCCCAAAGTCCATTTAGCAGTGGCATAACCCTGACTAGTTTACAACAAGAAGTTTATGGAACAGTGGAACATCTCCCCCCAGTATTACAATGTGTAGCACCCTGATGTTTAGGCAGGGTTGCTCTTTATCTGCTAAGTGATAGTTGCCTTAGCCAATTGCTAGGAGATCAATTGATTTCACCTTAATTCTGGAATTGCTGCACTTCTCTCTTCTGTCGCTATCTGGTGACATTAGGTAAGACAATGGCATAGCAAGGACAGATTAGAAATAGATGGGGTGTCTCAGCCAATGGGCAGGGATTTTCTTAGATCCCTTGACCTGCTGGGAGAGCCTATTTATTTTGGTGAGGTCAGGTGATCGGGGGTTCTGTGCCATCTGGACGGATGTCTGGGTGGACGTGTGTTGTATTTCCCCGGGCTGCTAGGCCAGAAACCATAAAGGAAAAGGCTGCTAGGCCAGAGACCTGAGGCCTATACTGGGAGCATCTGGCTGCTAGGCTGTTTGAGGGCCTATCCGGAATGAGGGACATTGCTCCAAATCAGGGACGGCCCCTCGAAATCAGGGACAGTTGGGAGCTATGGGGGAGCATCCACCTTGTTACCAGGGACCACTGTGAGTAGCTGAAGCAAGTACCTGAGCAGTATTCTCACCAACCGGGGACAGTGAAGAATTGGGAAGCTTCAGCAGATGTCAAGCCAGGGACCCAGCCAGTGGAGGTGATGCAGAGCAATATTGTGTGCCAAGCCAGGGACCAAGCAGGCCAGTGGGGTAAAGCTTGAGGAGTGTCTGAGAGTGCCAAGCTAGGGACCCAGCAGGGATGTGGGGGTGATGCTTGAGGAAGATACTCGGTGAGAAGATTGGAAGAGCTCAGGAGATCCAGTGGCAGTGGATCAGAGGGTCTAAGTGATAGACTGGGAGCTCAGTTGAGTGAAGATCTAAAAAGGAGTTTATAAAGCAAGTAAAAGAGTTCATTACAACCTTTGATAGAAACTGTTCAAGATTGTTGCCATAGGAGACAGCGTTTCTACACATGCAGATGTGGTGTCTGGGTGGGTGCCTTTCACTGCATGGCTGTCTACCTATAGAAGTCTCGGAGTCTGCTAATTAACATTGCAACTACTCAAAGGTGTCCTGGCCCTAACCTTCTCTCCCACAGTTCTGTTTAAGAGAAAATAAATCTCTTTGCATTCAAGAAGTGTCTGGCACCCATTGCACCCACCATGCCTCATAACCCACTCTACACAGAAGGATGTCAGCTGTCCCTAACTCTGGAACTTTGGAGGTCACCATTAGGCCTGGAGAGGCCCGGGACTTGGCTACAAATGTGCAACATGATTGAGGACAAAACAGATCCTGAGCTGATTTCAAGGATCAACAGCACTATGGAGTACTTTACAGAACCTGCTCAGGGTGCAGTGAAGAGACACAGAATGATGCGCTTTCAAATTAGCAATGAAAATGGATGGGGGATGTGTATATCTTTCGCTAGAGACAAAAGAGGTTGCCTGTCCGACGCTATGGAATTACTCCCTCTGTAGCCGGGCCCAGCGAGATGTTTCTCTGTCACTGTCCGGAACCCTGCTGAATCTCTATCGCTAGCAATGGAAGGGACATCTTATTGTCTCAGCTACAGAGGGAGGGGTTCAACAGAGACAAACTGGACACCTCTTAGCAATCCTGCCTCTAGGGATTTCAACAAATGGACAGCAGAAGAATAGCTAGTGGCAGGCACTTGTCTTACATCAGCTTATCTCTTTACATTTATATGCATATGTTACAATATTGCAGTTTTATAAATATAAATTATTTTCAGTTGGTCTGTTGTCACTCTTTGTATCCAGGTTAGCTGCAATTCAGTAAAAGTAAGGTAAGTATATGGGCTTCCTGATTTTCCTCCATGTGCAAAATACAGGTTGACTATAAAGTAGAAAAGGCAAGATTTTTTTCATTTTGCATATACATGAGTAGGAAGGTTTTTAACCAATGTCAGGTTTTTATTTATGTATTTATTTATTTATTTTTTGTTATTGGTTTTTTTTTTTTTTTGCCATATGGTTCCATTGGGGAGATTTCCCCCTCAATTTCTGTCCTATAGCTAAAAGGAGGAAGTGAGAGAAAATCACTTCAAAGTGAAGGAATATTTTGTTGTCACCAGAACTAGATTTCCAATCTATTGCTGTTCTGGTGACAACCCAAAATTTTTCTTTTACTGATAATGGTTAACAGGAAAAATAGTGAGGGCGAACCTCTGTAACGGGCACATACTGAAAAAAAAACAAAAAAATCAATCTCCACACTCTGTCCAAAACTACAAAAAAAAAAAAAAAAAATTGTCTTTAGTTAAATTTCTAAACTTCCAATAAAAGTTTCAAACTTCACACTGCTGCCATCTACTGGCTTCCCAAAGACCAATCATTTTTAATGCACAGGATATTACTTGTGGCACACCTGATTCCCTACATATTGAAAATGCACTGTCTCACATAGTTTGTAAAAAAATCCCGTATAATAATAATATTTGTACCCAAAATCCAGAAATAATCAGGTGCTAAATGTCTAAATGGGCATGCCATCCTTTCACTGAAAAAAACAGAACATGTCAGGCTAGCACACAGTATACAGAAAAAAATACAGTTAATGATTTTCACATTGAATTCAAACAAATGAGTAGTGAAGCAAAATTATTTAACCCTTTCAATGTCTCCAATGTATGGCATGCCAGCAGCGGGGGGGGGGGGGGGATGGGTGTTACAAGGGGTGCGTGTAAATTAAGAGAACTACATTTTCAAAATAAAACCCGCAGACACCCAACTGATCACGCCCACCTTTATTAGGGTGGGATGGGGCAGGTGCAGGGCTAATAGCGTTGCGCAGAGCACACTGTGCCAAATGCTAGGTATAGCTGAATTGTGATAAATGTGGCAGGAGCTTAAAGGTGTATATGGGTAACAAAACCTGAGCCTACTCTGCTCTAGGTCAAAGGTGCATAATGCACAGTGCAAACATCTGTAATGGGTAACAAAGTCTGGAGTATGTAATGCAGAGGGCAGAAGTCAGGAGAAGACACACACAGTGCAGAAGCTGAAATTAAGTACAGTACAGAATGCCTACCAAAGCAATATTTCTCACTCTTCCCAGTATAACCACCCAAAGCCCCATAAAAAATAAATTAAAAAAAACACAGCTGCAGAAAAAAAAACCCTTCCTTCCTTGAATTTTACTCACTGGACCATTGCATTGCAACTGCTGGAATTTCCAGCAACCACAGCAGGGGGTATAATTCTTGCGGTAACTCCAAAGCAATGCATGTGTACATCCCCGACCACTGTCTTCGCAGTTAAAGAGGGAGCAGTTGAGGGGTGGTAATACCATTACTGCAAACAAGGCCTAAAGATGAAGTGGATGTTAGTAGAATTTTTTTTAAGTGGAACCTATAAATTAATTGCAATTACAATTCTGGCTATAGGTACTGCCCACTTAGGAGTCAGATTTACTGTTTAACATTAAAATAGTACCATTACAGGTAGGAGCCCACTTCTTATTATATTATAAAAGGACTTTGGTAGGATTTTAAGTATAAATGCCTAGTATGGGGCATTTTATAATTGTTCTAGAGGGGTAGTGCCCAACACAGACGGGTTGGGAACCAGTATTATAATAGTTCCTATGGTGTGACATAGAAATCCATGTGGTAATATGCTGTCAGTGTTCCTGATACATCTTTGGTAGGTGTTAACATATTACTCTGTTTGAGGGGGTGACATGGTTTTGGGTTGGCATCCCAACGTATTGAGACGGTTCTATATGTGAATAATATGTATAACTTCACAAATAGTATTAGGGGAGTAGTGGTATCTTCCTTTTCCTTTGTGGCTCATGTGCTCAACCCTAGATAGTTTGGTCCACACATGTATGGAAGGCACAGTCAATTATTTAAATGCATAGCTCCCAACTGTCCCTGATTTCGAGGGACTGTCCCTGATTTTGAGCAATGTCCCTCTGTCCCTCTTTCCCCCTCATTTGTCCCTCATTTTGGTCTGATCTATATAGTTGTATATAAAATGCACTTTTTATCTTTCAAAAAGTGTTTCCCAGTGCTAAACCTTTCATCCAATTTCTAAATGGCTGCATTTGTACATTTTAAAAGCCAGTATAAAGGAATAGTAGTGGTAAAAAAAAAGTCCTTATGGATTTAATTAACCTTTTTTTTGGTTAATTCTCCTTTAAGGGGGTGTGGCAGGGTGCATGTCCTATGCCTACGTACGTTTGTTAGTAGGTGTCCCTCATTCCCATCTCAAAATGTTGGGAGGTATGTAAATGTACAAACAAAAACAGCTGCGCTGACCATAAACTCAAAAACACAAAATATATTAAAAATGATGAACACACAATGTGAAGTTATTAGTCCATATTTATCACCTAATCCTTAGTGAAGCAAAAAGGTGAAAAGTGTGTATCACTTTAAATTCTCATTGATGTTAATAGTGACTCACACCACAACAAGAAGTGAGCCTCCATCATATAAAAAACACGCTTACCAGAATGCAAGCATTTGAAGCTAGCAGGTATTACCCAGCCAAGGCCTTTATCCTATAAGGGGAATCAGATGCCAACTCTCAAAATGGGACTCATTCCACATGAAGTAAAGAGGAGCGGGTGATCTCAGCCTTTATTAAGATCCAAATGGAGTCAGCTCCGTATTCAGTGAACAAAATCACCAGGATGACCAAAAAAGAAAGAGCTCGCCATAGTATAAAACCAACTACACCTTTAATAATATAAATGGTATTGCACTTACAGATAGGAGCTAATATAAGAGCATTTGTAAAAAAGCTGGCTGTCCTGCATGAACCACCCATTCTTCCGGGATCGTTACAACGCCGTGAGGTCAGCACGCCCCTCCTTCCGACATGTTTCGTCACAACCTGACGTCGTCCTGGTTTATGGTCAGCGCAGATTTTTTGTTTTATTGGTATATCACTGTGTGTATCTCACAGCAGAGCTGCTGCTTGTGTTAAATAGTCATTTCTAGCGCAGTAAATTTTTTCCATAACTATTTAAATTTGGCTAGTCTGCTTTCATATTGTTATAATAATTGTAAGTGTAATATTTTTGCTTGACATTCAAAGATCATTATGCAAATTAAATAGATATGGTTATAATCATATACAGTACTTGTATAATTCAAATAATACTATCTTCCAGTCGTCGTGAAGAAGTGTACTTTTATGTCCAAGAAACAAGTCAAGGTTTTATTCTGATGCCATCATTATGTAACACTAAGGAAACTGGATCCGCATGTAATACAATATCTCTATTATGTTGTATGATGGGGTTGTAGAGGGAAGGATCTAGCAATTTGATATGAATATGATATACCAACCCTGTATTTTATATATCAAATTTTAATGCATTGGTAATAAACTATATAGATTTTTTGAAAACTTTGTTGGTTGCATTTGACAGTGCACATAAAGTGCCATATTGTTGGGTTTTTTTGTATATATGATATGTCATCACCTGTTATTCCCAGAAAAACCTCTGCTTCTCTGTGGACAGCTTACTAAGTAAGCCAAGTAATGCAGTTCTACCACTTCATAAATGTTATACAAATAATACTGAAGTGGGAGCTATTAACCACTTAGCAATCACAATTCACTTAAAATGACTTGTAAAACACAACTTTCAGTATAGTATAAAATGCCTTGAGTGTTTGTAGTACAGTATTCAAATAGAAGTAGTCAAGCTTGATGTTCACAATATCACTTCCTAACTCAAGACAAGGCAAAAGATAAATTAGAGGTAAGGCTTAACCACTTTTGCTCCGGAAGATTTTACCCCCTTCATGACCAGGACATTTCTTGCTATTTACCACTGCGCAACTTTTTTAAGTGGTAATTGCGTGGTCATGCAATGCTGTACCCAAACATTTTTTTCCCCACAAATAGAGCTTTCTTTTGGTGGTATTTGATCACCACTGGGTTCTTTCTTTTTTTGCGACATAAATGAAAAAAGACTCAACGTTTTATAAAAAAAAAAAAAAATATTTTCTACTTTCTGCTATAAGACGTATTCAATAAAAAAAAAATAAAAAATCTAATTCCTTCATAAATGTTGGCCAAAATGTATTCTGCTACATGTCATTGGTTACAAAAAAAAACCCAATAAGCGTAAATTGATTGGTTTGCATGAAAGTTATAGTATCTACAATCTATGGTATAGAATAGATACTAGAATTTGTATTTACTTATTATTTTATACTAGTAATGGTGGTGATCTTATAGTGGGACTGTGATAGTGTGGTGCGCAATCTGGGGGGGAACTGACTACCTGCCACTAACATCACCATTGACACTAATACAGTGATCAGTGCTAATAATATACACTTTCACTATACTAATGACACTGTCTGGAAAGTGGTTAACATTTAGGGCAATCAAGTGGTTAAATGTGGGCCTAACAATGTTTTTTTTTTTTTTTTTTTTTATGATGTTGTTTTTTTGAGAATACAAAACAGGAGCCATCTATATTAGGGTGCTGGCAGAAAGGTCAGCTGCGCAGAGCCCATCAACACAAAAATGGCTTGACATGACAAGATACTACAAGCCAACCAAAGAATAACACAGCCTTTAGCAGGAAAAGAGGCAGTGGCACCATAAACAAGGATGGATCAAGGCAGCCAACAGTAAAAGTAGCAATAAGCAAAAGTTACAGAAAACATGCTTACAACCATCCGCCATGTGAGAGGCCAAAATATCCAACCAGGGTTGCCATACTTCAGTAAATTTGGGCAGGAATGGCCCTTGTAAATAAGTTTATATAAAGGCAATGCCTGATTGATCAAGTGGCAAACATACGACAATGTGGGTGAAGATGGATCCTTCCAATGCAACAAAAGTGCTTTTTTAGCATAGAAATATATCAAAGGACCGTAATATGGCTACAGGTAAGAAGGACATAATTATCAATACGCCCAGAAGGCCAACCTCCAGAGTTTTTGAAGCTCGTAGACCAAAGTGAGTTACCAAGATATCAAACAGTGCAGCCCAAAAAGAGAATCATCGAGAACATGACCAAAACATGTGTAAAACATTGGCAGAAACTTTCTCACATCTAGGACAGCAGGTATGTTCCACCAATCCTATGCGGTTTGGTTTAGCTGGAGTGTAATGCAGCTGATGAATACATTTGAAATGTATAAACTTATCACCAGTGTTAATTGCGTCAATTAAAATGTTTTCATGGGGGGGCGTGACCGGACGTGTGGCCGGATGTTGGAGTGAGTGGAGGTGAGCGCGAGCTTCCCCCAGCCCGATGCCTCCGTGTCTATCTGCCGTGACTTGCGCCCGGAGTCTGTCTGCGTGAGCTCTCTCCCCCTGCGGCATATCTACTTGGCTGCTTGGCTCCCCCCCCGCTTGTCTGAGCTGGAGTGTGACGCGTGGACGGAGACACCGCCGCCTGGGAGAGGACGAGACTCGTGCCCCCGGGGTGGAGAGAGGGGGGTCGGGCTCTCTGCTCCCTGCCTGAGTGGTCGCCCGGGCAACGATCCAGCCATCAGCGGGAGGAGGCAGCTGAGACAGCGTGTGTACAGCGTGTGCACAAGTACTGTGGAGTTAGAGCCACCGCCAGGAGCTTCAATATGTGAGTAACATCAAGGCGCTGCCTGTCAACTATTCCTACTGCTATTACAACTGCCACCCACTGTGCCCATTAAAAAGCGGATCATTTCCACCTACCTTCCGCGGGGTGGGATACCACCGCGGATAGGGGGGGGCGAAGACAAAGACAGTTTATTACACGGACTCCCTGTGTTTTTTTTTTTTTTTCTCTCTATCTCAGCGATAATATTCCTCTGTTGGCTGGCGGTGGGCTGTGTTGGGGGAGGGGGTTGTAGCCCAGAGTATTAACAGGGCAGTTCTATCGGTCGATCTTTGGTTGGTTGTCTACCTAAATACCCGTCTGGAAGATATTGCTAGGTCTGTGATGTTACCGAGGGCGGTGTGAGGAGGTGGGTGGCGGGATAAGGGGGGGGTGGTAGCGTGAGTGCGGGAAGGAAGGGTAAAGAGGAGAGGAGAGAGGGAGTATAAATTCTGCGCACGGTTAAATCTTTCAATATATCCCTTGGACTAATATAATTAGAAGATGACTAGGAAAAAAGGTGAAGAGATGCAGCCACAGGAGAACTCTAGCTCCCTAATGACCCGCACCTCAAAAGAGAAGGGAAATCTGGCAGCAGCGGCAGCAGCGGCTAAACTTGAAAAATTTGCGCACCCCTCCACCTCCACCACATCTCCATCCAAAAATATCCAGCACCAGCAGGACAGACCACAGGCAGGGGACAGGAAGAGCCTAGGAAAAGGACCAGCGATAACGCACGCAACAAAAACAGCGAGTAGTAAAAGCTCAGAGGGGGTGCCCGCAGGACTAGTGACCAATAATGCTACTGTCTACAACGCACCAGTAGAAGCGGAACCCACACTGAAAGATGTCTTATGCGCTGTCAACTCCTGTAAGGCCTCCCTAACAGATCTGTGCGCCCAGTTAACTGGGTTAAAGGAAGAGTTGATAATAGTAAGCCAAGAATTACAAAGAACTATCGCTAGAACAACGACACTAGAGGAGAGAGTAAGCCAGGCCGAGGACGATCTAATCCCATTAAAACGAGAGCTTAAGGCCTTAAAAGCGCAGATGGGTCTCCACAGCGCTAAAATAGAGGAAATGGAAAACAGGTCCCGCAGAAATAATATAAGGGTGGTGGGACTACCGGAGCGGTCCGAGGGCCCCCACCCCGAGGAGTTTTTTGAGAATTGGTTCAGGGGAATATTCGGGGTGGACACCTTCTCCCATCTTTTTGCTATTGAAAGAGCTCATAGAGTGCCAAGTAGGGCCCCACCATCAGGGGGATACCCTAGACCAATAATTATGAAGTTTATTAACTACAGGGATAAGGTGACCCTGATGCGCAAGGCCAGAGAATTGGGGGATATTCTGTACAACGGAACTAAGATTTTATTTTTTCCCGACTATTCCCCAGACCTCCAAAAACGAAGGGCTGAATTCAGGGACATTAAGCGTAATTTGCGGAATTATAAATTGGAGTATGCCCTGTTGTATCCCGCTCGCCTGCGCATCATTGCCCTAGGGACTACCCATTTTTTTGACACAACAACAGGGGCAACAAAATGGCTGGAAGATAATAAAAAGGATTTACTGAGTTAGGGGTGGAATAAAGGTCAGTTAGACTAGGAAAGGAAGGGAGAAAATGGTAAAACTATATATTTTTCTTCTTTTTTTTTTTTTTTTTTTCTCTCCCTTCCTTTTTCTTGTGTTAATATTTTGTTTTTCTTAGAGTAAACAGCAGTGGACACGGGGGGGGGGAGGGGGGGTGTGATAGATGGAAGCACGAACAAATGATGTGTTTACACGATTTTTGAATGTTCTAAATACTATTTTGAAAGTTTGGAGGAGGGCGGTGGGAGGGGGGGAGGGGGGTGGGAGTGTAATAGTGAGACACAGCGTATTTTGTTCTTCCACGAAAGGGGAGTTGTTCTTTGAATGGTTGGGAGGGGGGAAAAATCAGGTCACAAGTGCAGCCCCCAGGGCTAGCCTAATTAGGCAAGAGGGGGGGTCACGAAATGGGGAGGTGAGAGGGGGGATGAACACAGAGGGAGGGGGGGGGGAAGGGGAGCTTGTACTGAGACATAGGGTTGGGCAAAGGGGTGCTTGTAAATCTCATATAGTTAAGAGGGGGGGGCTCACAAAGGTAATGCATACTGGTGCACGTGTTTTTGAATTTGCAATCAGGGGTTGTAGAGTGGAGAGAGAGGGATCTCCGGATACGGGAGTTCCTTATACCTCTCCACTCTCTTTTCTTTTTTCCTTTTTTACCTTGGCTAGCACACTTATTGAATTGATCTGTTTTGTAGTCACTTATTCACAAAGGCTTTGGTTTTTCTTTTTCTTCTGTATTTTTTTTCTCTTTCTTTTTATTTTCTATCCTAGCTAGATGTCCTTAAAAACGCTAAAAATTGGATCCTGGAATGTTAGGGGTATGAGCGACCCGGCTAAAAGGGCAGCGGTGTTCTTGGCGATAGAGGCGTATGGCGTGGAACTGGCTTGTCTGCAGGAAACCCATCTCACCAATGACACCAAACTATATGCTCGGAACTATAAATTTCAAGAGCAATATCATTCTGTCTATATCTCATACTCAAGAGGGGTGAGCATATTGGTGGGTAGGGGTATTTCATTTTCCTGCAGAGAAGCCAGGATAGACGCGCTGGGTCGCTACGTATTCTTGAGCTGCGTTGTGGAAAATAGACCACTAGTCCTAGCAAATATTTATGTTCCGCCTCCGTTTAAAACAGAGACCATTGCGGATCTGCTGGAATTCATGGATAACAAGGATGATGTACCTATAATTTTGGTGGGAGACTTTAATACTGTCTTGGACAATAAATTGGACCGATTCCCTCCAGTGAATCGCCCAGAGAGATTACCAGAGGGACGTTTAGGTCAACTCCTAAGAGAGATAGGGTGGTGCGACCTATGGAGATCTCACAACCCAAATGTCCGGCAGTATTCCTGTCATTCAGGGACACACTCTACTCTTTCGCGCTTAGACATGGTGTTAGGTAATTATGAGGCCTTGCAATTAGTAAGGAACATAGAGTACAAGCCGAGGGGAATCTCAGATCATTCTCCCTTGATTTTGACCCTGAATTTAAATACTAGAATTGGCCGGAAACGGTGGACAATAAAACCGCTCTGGTTGGATTTGATAAGCTGCCCAGAAGAAGTAACCCCCAAATTAAAAGAATTTGTAACATTTAACTCAGGTACTGCACCTGAGGGGGTAGTGTGGGATGCCCTAAAAGCATTTCTCAGGGGCTTACTACACCAACAGGTTGTCAAAATAAAGAAAAAGTCAAAGGAATGGGAAGTGAGGGCCAGCAGGGAAGCTATGGAAGCAGAGGCGCAATATGTGGCGGATCCAACTCCTGAAAGGCAGGCGATCTGGCTCAATCGACAACAGGAGTACAGAGAGGTAATTAACAGAAAAGCAGAGAATAAAAGACTCTTCCAGAAGCAAAATTATTTTGGTGAAGGGGAGAAAGTAGGCCGGACGCTTGCACTTATAACGAAGTCTAATTTATCTCCATCGGCCATTTCCTCGATTAGGACATTGGCTGGAGAGATAACTTCTGATCCCGCCAAGGTCCTAGGGACCTTCTCTGCGTTTTATAGAGACCTGTATAGGTCGCGTCGAGGGTCGGACCGTTGTAGTATGGACAGGTTTATAGAGGGGGTGGAGTTGCCTGTTCTATCGGAGGGGGAAAGGAGCGCGATGGAGTCCCCCCTGACTCTGGGGGAGCTGCAAGCGGCTGTCACTGAGATGTCAGCTCAGAAATCTCCCGGCCCGGATGGCTTGCCATTGGAGATTTACAGAAAGTATGGGGAAGTGCTGCTCCCGGAGCTCTTAAGGGTATTGGAACAGTCGTTCAAGGATGGACGACTGCCTTTTTCAATGTCAGAAGCTGATATAATAATGATCCCAAAAGAGGGGAAAGATCAACTGGAAGTCACCTCATACAGACCAATATCACTGTTGTGCTCAGATGCTAAAATTGTTGCAAGGGTGCTTGCAACTAGACTGAACAAATGCATCGCAAACCTGGTACACCCAGATCAATCTGGGTTTATTCCCGGTCGGTCTACCAGTATTGATATCAGAAGGGCCTATCTGAATGTCCAGGTGCCGACCGAGAATGCAGGGTCTAGAGCCATACTGTCCTTGGACACTGCCAAGGCTTTTGATAGCCTAGAGTGGGAATACCTTTGGTGGGTACTCGAGAGGCTCGGATTTGGTCCTGTATTTATTGGCTGGTTAAAGATTCTCTACAGAAATCCCAGGGCAAGACTTAAGCTAAACAATGATTATTCGGAAAGCTTTTCCCTCGAAAGAGGGACGAGACAGGGGTGCCCTCTGTCACCCTTGCTGTATGTTTTAGCCATGGAGCCATTAGCGGGAGCGGTGAGATCATCACCTGAATTGCAGGGATTCCTTAGGAGAGGGGAGGAAGAGCGAATAGCGCTTTTTGCGGATGATGTCCTATTTTTTCTTGGGGACACGGCTTCCTCATTGGAGAAGATCATACACCTAGTAGAGGACTTTGGAAAGTTCTCAGGGTTAACCATTAACTGGGAGAAATCGTCGCTCCTGCCGGTTGATCCATTGGTCAACCAGATCCCGGCGAGAATGCCCCAACTGAAAGTCATGGAGAAAATGAAATATCTCGGCGTTGTGCTATCCAGAGACCCCAGTGCGTTTATTGTGGATAACCTGGTCCCCCTCCTGCAAAAATTCAAAAAGAAATGTGATATTTGGAGTAGACTCCCCCTGTCTGTGGCGGGCCGGGCTAATCTGATTAAAATGGTTTGGCTACCTCAGCTGCTATATTTGCTCCACAACTCCCCAGTTTGGATTGGAGAGAAGTGGTTCCAAAAAATTCAATCTCTTTTTGGGAAATTAATATGGAAAAAAGGGCAGGCTAGGATAGGCCTACAAAAACTGCAGTGTCCTACCACCGAGGGGGGACTGGGGGTTCCCCACCCTTTTACCTATTTTCTGGCAGCCCAGCTACAACAATTGGGCGGATGTGCTACGGACGGAGGGGGAAGCAGGAGCGCCCTAATTGCTCTGCAGGGTTGCCCACATAGCTCATTGGTGGAAGCACTGGAAGCAGAGTCATTACAACGAGAGATCCCGACTCTTAAATTGATTACTAGGGTATGGCAGACAACCAAGCGAATAATGGGATATAAAGGAACTTCAGAACACTCACCAATCTGGAACAATAAGAACTTGCAGGAATTACTATCTGTAGATATCAACAGGTTGTGGGGCAGGTGCGGGATAAGTCGGCTGATACAGTTATATGAGGGGGATATCTTGAAATCTTTCGAGGAATTGAAGTGTGAGTACGGGATACCAAATCGCACATTCTATACCTATCTACAGATTAGTCATGCCTTGAGCAAGCAGTTTGATAGGCAACCCCCCACATGGTGTAAGATTCCGCTGCTACACTCAACAATTAAATCAGAGACTCCCAAGGGGCTAATCTCAGAGTTATACACCCAATTGATAAAGCGGACTAATACGCAGGTAGGCTCTTTGGGGGGTAGGGACAGGTGGGCAGCTGATGTGGGGGAGATAACGGACGCTGAGTGGAAAAAGATTCTGGAATTTGGAACGGAGGTGTCGGTCTCTCCCTCACAAATGGCTTCCCATCTGATGCTGCTACATAGATCTTACTATACCCCAAGGAAGCTCTTTATGTTCGGTCGCAGAATTAACGATGAGTGCCCTAGATGCAGAAGAACAGGTGATCTAATCCACATGATATGGCGGTGCCCCAAGCTTGTTAGATACTGGTCCGAGATTTTAAGGAAAATAAACACAACGTTTAAAAATAACTTAGTGCTTGACCCTAAGACCTGTGTGCTCGGTCAAGTTGATATAGGATTGAAAGACAGGTACACAGCGGTGGCGGTAGCCAGATGTTTGTTCCAGGCTAGGAAACTAATTGCCCAGCTATGGCAATCAAAAACTCCCCCGACTTTGGAAGATTGGATTAGAACAGTCAATTCCACAGTTTGGAGTGAAAGGACGTTTTATACTAGGGCCAGTAATTATAACAAGTTTGCGAGGTTGTGGAATCCATGGGTCCAAGCAATGCCGTGCCCACAAGCAGTACTACTTGTGCGCTGAGAGAGTCTTTGCCCCTAGCAATGAGGCATAGCTATACTAGGTGTAACTTAGAGATTAGAAAGAACAATGCACAGATCTGTCGTTGCCCACCAGGTGTGCCCGGGTACTATGGGGGGGTCAATGAGGGAGGGTTTTGGGGGGGGGGGGAAGGATTAGTTAAGCGTAAGGAACGTAGAATACATAAACATGCATAACGGTAATGTTGGGTAATGTGGCCAATAGGCCCTGTGATATAAGATGCAAACTATAAGCCCCGCTACTCGGGACGGTAGATATTAAAATGCAAATTGTAGTACGTTACCTTATATTATATACAAATAAAAAAATAAAAAAAGGGGATAACTACGGAAGGCCACAATGATGCGACTAGATAAGAGACATATATGAATACTAACCTGAAAGCAGTCTCTGGTTAAAGTTGACTGACGTGGCAAAAAAAAAAAAAAGTTTTCATCAAAATTTTCGTCAGTGGCATTTTTACAGTGACTAAAACGAAACGAAAAGTACAGCATATTTTTGTCCACTGACGAAAACTATCACAAAAAAACAAATCCGTTTTCCTTAACAAACGTAACCTAAATGAAAATGTGAGGCAGGGACGTTTACCCTCGTGAACTAACTTCCGGTTTCCATTGAGCTCCGCCTGCGTCCACTCCCAGCAAGCAAGCAACTGTGTGCAGCCGGCATTACAGGCCTCCGAGTCTCACACCGTGATGACTGCTAGAATAGCAGAATTAATCCCAGGCCTTTGGTGGCTTGCTGTAAATTCTGTCTCATTCCATTTTGCACACGGTGAGATGGCCCTACTGAAGACTGGAAATGATCATCTCCATTAAGGTAATTACTTTAACAGCTATTAAATTATTCATTACCTTGTGCTACAAATACAGGAAATCACCTAATAGCTACAATTTAGTTACTACAATACAATTAGCATTACAACACACAGGACATTTTTACAGCTGCTGTTATGCCGCGTACACACGAGCGGACTTTTCGACCGGACTGGTCCGACAGATCGAGTCCAGCGGACAATTTGACCGTGTGTGGGCTTCATCGGACCTGCAGCGGACTTTTTCGGTCAAAAATCTGACAGACTTTAGATTTGAAACATGTTTCAAATCTTTCCGACGGACTCTAGTCCGGTCGAAAAGTCCGCTCGTCTATATGCTAGTCCGACGGACGAAAACTGACGCTAGGGCAGCTATTGGCTACTGGCTATGAATTTCCTTATTTTAGTCCGGTCGTACGTCATCACGTACGAATCCGTCGGACTTTGGTGTGATCGTGTGTAGGCAAGTCCGTTTGTTCAGAAAGTCCGTCGGAAGTCTGCCGAAAGTCCGTCGGATAGACCGTCGGACCAGTACAGTCGAAAAGTTTGCTCGTGTGTACACGGCATTAGGGGAGTTTTACTTTTTTTTTTAACTGCCTCTAAAAGCCCTTCCATGTTAGTCTATGTGTCCACGCACACATAAACTGTCAGAGGTGTTTGGAGACATAAGCGTTTAGAGGCAGTAGAAAAAAATGACAGCATGTGCTTCCAAAAAAAAACTTTCTATATTTTTTTAAAGACAGTTTTTTTTTAAAAAGATGAATGTAAGGTCGTACAGCTCATGCATGAGATGGACTGCATGACATCATGCTTGTGGCAGATTATACATCTTGAAAATGGAAGACTGGGAGTAGGAACACCGACTGCACAGACGCAGCCTGGAAAATGAACCACAAAAAAAAAAAAAGGGCAGTGTGGACACAGGTAGGTGTACTAGTTTATGTATGCTCTAATACTTATAACCATTTTCTTGCAGCACTAGGGGGATCATCTTTAATGACCTGCTCCCCTATCCCACTGTATGGCACGTGCTCCCTCATACCTGGAAGCACCAGGCTTTCTTCAAGGGCGCGAAGGGATGAGAAGAGTGATGGAGGAGCATGGGGATGGTAAGTATCTGTGGATTGGGGAGGGGGGCTTTCAAGAGAATCTCTCACTTCTGTTTGAGTCTCTCACCGATTTGCTAGGCTTACTAAAAAAGAAGAAATCGTTGCCCAGTGCAGTGGTGGAACTACCGCCATAGCGACCCACGCGGGCGCTATGGGGCCCACAGCCGAGTGGGGCCCGCAGTAGGGTGCCCACATGTCCCGGAATTCCCGGGATTGTCCCTCAATTCAGATTTGTGTCCCGGGCACATTCATTCTGGGACAATACAGTGTTCCGGAATGAAATAAGGACACATAGCCACCCTGATAAACACTGCCAAACTGGTTGCTAGGGCCGCCCCGCGTCGCGTCTAGCAACCAGTGATGTCATTGGCAGAGTCAGTCAGAGGCTGAGTGTCGCGAGGGCCGCCTTACCCAGAGCTGCCCTGTGCAGCGCTTCAAGTCCACCCACCACCCACCAACAGAGAGCATCAGCCAGAGCCCAGTCCAGAGTGAGCGTCTGTATCTCCTCCTCTAGCGGGATTCTGTGGTGCAGATCCACGGCAGCCTGTGCCCAGTGCCAGGCAGTCCCGGGGCCAACCCCTGCTGCCTGCAGTGCATTGCCCGCAGCCAGACTTCTCTCCTCCTCCCGCCTGCATGGGCCGCAACCCGAGCCGCCCAACTGAGTGCCTGAGGGCGGACCCCCCAGCCAACTTCCAGGTTTGTAATGTATTAGCAGGTGTATGCTCACTATTCTATGAGAAGAACATGCATGCTGAGCTCAGTGGAGTCCCTGCTGCTGGCCTATTCGTGCACTACATTTACAATTATTCCACTAGGTGTATGTTACATGTAACACTGTATAACAGTTAATATAATACCATATGTAAAGTTCATTTTTTTTGTTGGGGGGGGGGCTGTTTGCAGGGGGGCCCCATACAACATTTTGCTATGGGGCCCTGTGATTTGTAGTTACGCCCCTGGCCCAGTGTATTTAAAATAAGCACCCGGTTTCTTAACAATACCATCAAATCTTTTTGTAATAATGTATCATTTATTTCCATTTATGTCACATAACTGTTTCATGAAAAAGTTATAACGGTGGTAAAATCTAGCTTAGGCAGGCCCAGCAAACATACAAAATGTACATCCAAGAGGCAACCACAATGACTATGTACAGAAAGGGACCCTGTAATACAAGAAAGGAGGGGACAGGCCCGGTCTGCAGAGAGCTTTATAAAGAGGGCACATGTGACACTCTGTCTCTTCCCAGACATCTTTCAGGGGTTTCTTACCTCCTTTCACAACTGTTTTCTGGCTTTCTATAATCTGGTTTATCTGACTGTCTTCTCAGATATCCACTTATATTACATATCTTGCTATTGATCTTATATACTTTTGTTTCCTATTCTTTCCAAATATTCTTCACCATTATGGACACTTCTTACCCCCGTGAAGATATATTTGCACAGCACCCCAATAAGCCAGCTAATCCTCACACTGTTGTCAATATAGGGGCCCCCACAGCTCCCAGGGACCACCTATTATGGTCTGTATGTAACACTGTGTACCTGAACCTCTTCTGTCTTGGATTCATGGCGTTGGTCTACTCAGTCAAGGTAAGGAAAGAAAAAAGAATATTTTAATGTTTAATGCATCACCACAAAAATTCTACAGACTGGTCACATCTTTTTGTAAATGTTTTTGCTGCTTTTTTTTCTTAGGTTTTACATTTTTTAATATTCATACTTTTGGTAGAAAGTTACTAATAATAAAAGGGAGTTGAATTTCAAAAAACACAAGACAGTAGGGATGATTTACTTAAGGAGTAGTAGAGGCTGCTCACTGATCAAAGTAAATGTTAGTAAAGACGAAGTTGTGTTGACTTTGATTACCCAATCATGTGCTAGCAAAAATTCTGTTTAATAAATGTATTTCACATGATTGGGTTATTCAGCCCAACATTTCCTTTGCTAAGGAAATGGCTTCATTTCTCTTAGGAAATTGACTTCCATTGAGTTTATGCAATATGCCATCCCTAGAAAGATAACCCTTCTAATGGGGCTAAAGTGATTGTAAACCTCTTACATGAAATATAAACAAAGCATATCCTCCTATAGTATATCCTACTATAATATAGTATATATACTTTTCTCAATCCAAAGCAATGTTATTTCTATCTGCTGCTTTGTTCCGCTGCTATGAGTCTCTTGTGACAAGTTTTCCTGACACCAAGAGGTAAAAAGGTGACAGCCTGTGATTGACAGCTTAAACTCTGTTCCTGTGTGCTGTGTGAAGGTCGGAGGGTGTCCCCTCCCTACAATCTCTCTTACTGAGCAGTGCAGAGTGTAACTTTAACTCCCCATCCACTGCTTTCTGAAAGCTCATACAAGCTGTATAAATGCAGCACTTTGAATAGATGTAGAGAAGAGCAGACTGCAGATAAACAGGTACAACTTATGCAGGAGGATTTGTTTAATCTCTGTGCATCACCTGATGTAAGGGTTTACAACCACTTTAACACAATGGGGGTGATTTACTAAAGAAGTAAAGGCTGTTTATTTTAAATAATTTTTGTTTGGTTGGTAGAATGTAGGTTGACTTTGGCAAATTTAGCGAATAAAGTGAAGCTGCTCACTTTGAACACCATATCACATGTTAGCAAAAATCTTTATTTATTTTTTTTTTCTTGCATCTGACTAGGTGTTCAAACACAATTGTACCTTATTCCCCAACAATTGCCTGGTGATGTCAATATTCAATTTGCTAGGTCATGCGTGCTCAACCCGGGGCCCTCCAGCTGTTGCAGAACTACAAGTCCCAACATGTCTCTGCCTTTGGGATTCATGCTTATAACTGTCTGCCTTGTAATGCCTCATGGGACTTGTAGTTTCGCAACAGCTGGAGGGCCACAGATTGGGAACCCATGTGCTAGGTGATCATCATCTACACCGTAATTTAATCGACCCCAATACAGAACCTTTACAAATAATTTTTCCAACAGTGGAAAGAACAACCCCCGTTCTGCCGCAATATTTCATTTATTGCAATTAATTCATTCTTGCTTGTTGACATACATTAGAACTTGGGTCTTATTCACTTGTTTGGTTTCTTTAGTTTTTTTCTGATATGTTATATGATTTGCTAACAGTTGTTTTTAGAACCCTAAATAATAGTTTTATAATTATTTTCCTTATTAATGCACACAACCCAACCTCATTACAAAAATGTATGATGCTATAGAGTTTCAAAAGTACCAAAAAATATTTGTTATTGAATATAACTTACTGGTAAATTGGAAAACGAATGATATATGCTACTGTATAACACAGATTTTATATTATTCATAATAATTTACAATGGTGTTAGTTATGACAGCTCTCCAGAAATTACTTTTTGAAGGAAATGATGTATTTAGAGCTATAGTAAGAATATTTGCTTTGTTCAGACAATAAAGCAAGCTGTTTTGTGAGCAGATTATTTTTAAAGTTTTGGTGAGAATATCATCAAAAGGAACATCTTTTAAAGTTTATTTTAAATTGATTCCAGCTATGAGATTAATACATTTTTTATTGTGAGTAATTTGTAAACTTTGTGCAATTTCAAATATATGTACATAGAACAATCCATTTTTAGGCTTTTTCCTTCTCTTTTCGCCTGGTGACACACCTCCTGTATTACAGTGCCTCCACTCTGGATAAAGGAGCACAGAGGACACCTTTGGGCAACAGCATTGTCCGTTTGGTGGGAGGGGGATGTTAGAGGTACTAGCAGATAAAGATATACTAAAAAAATTGAAGTCAAATTTCAGCTCACACTTTTTAAGCAGCTATAGCAAACAGTTTTGTTCCTTTTGGGATAAAGGTCTTATGCCCCGTACACACGGTCGGACTTTGTTCGGACATTCCGACAACAAAATCCTAGGATTTTTTCCGATGGATGTTGGCTCAAACTTGTCTTGCATACACACGGTCACACAAAGTTGTCGGAAAATCCGATCGTTCTGAACGCGGTGACGTAAAACACGTACGTCGGGACTATAAACGGGGCAGTGGCCAATAGCTTTCCTCTCTTAATTTATTCTGAGTATGCGTGGCACTTTGTCCGTCGGCTTTGTGTACACACGATCGGAATTTCCGACAACGGATTTTGTTGTCGGAAAATTTTATCTCCTGCTCTCCAACTTTGTGTGTCGGAAGATCCGATGGAAAATGTCCGATGGAGCCCACACACGGTCGGAATTTCCGACAACACGCTCCGATCGGACATTTTCCATCGGAAAATCCGACCGTGTGTACGGGGCATTACACAAATAAATAAAAGCTGATTGTTGGAAATCTCCATTTCAGTGGCAAATGATTAGTCTTATACCGTGTACACACGAGCGGACTTTACGGCAGACTTTGCCCGGCGGACGGGATTTCGTCAGACAATTCGATCGTGTGTGGGCTCCAGCGGACTTTGTTTTCTCAAAAGTTGGACGGACTTGGATTTGAAACATGTTTTAAATCTATCCGTCGAAATCGAGTCCGGTCGAAAAGTCCGCTCGTCTGTATGCTAGTTCGACGGACAAAAAGCCACGCTAGGGCAGCTATTGGCTACTGGCTATGAACTTCCTTGTTTTAGTCCAGTGTACGTCATCACGTACAAATTCGACGGACTTTGGTGGATTGTGTGTAGGCAAGTCTGTTCATTCAGAAAGTCCGTTGTAAAGTCCGTCGAAAAGTCCGCCGGGCAAAGTCTGCCGTAAAGTCCGACCGTGTGTACGCGGCATTAGCCCTGTAACTGTTACATCTGCAGGACTTCTTGCTCTGTTGACAACCAATAGACTTGCTGGCAGGATCACCAGGTGAAAAAATAGGAAAGAAAGCCTAAAAAAGAAAACGAATGCAGCCAACACATCTAAGAACTGGTAGGCTGCAATATAAAAAATGTTTACTTTTAGGTTTAATTCATCGGTAATACATCTCAAGCAAGTTGGAAGATACAGCTTTAACCACTTGCCAACCGGCTCACACCAATATACGTCGGCAGAATGGTACATACAGGCATCTTAACGTACCTGTGCATTGCCCTTTAAGACGTGGCATTGTGGGCGCGCACCCGCTGTGAGCTCCATGAGTGTGATTGCAGGACCCGCAGATTCAATGTCCGCGGGGATACACACGATTATCTCAAGGAAAGGAAGAACAGGGAAATGCTGATGTAAACAATCATTTCCCCATTCTTCCTAGTGACAGGACACTGATCACAGCTCCCTGTGATCGGGAGCGGTGATCAGTGTCGTGACACACGTAGCCCATCCCCCCTACAGTTAGAACACATCCCTAGGACACACTTAACCCCTTCAGCGCCCCCTATTGGTAACCCCTTCACTGCCAGTCACATTTACACAGTAATCAATGCATTTTTAATCGCACTGATCGCTGTATAAATTTGAATGGTCCCAAAATAGTGCCAAAAGTGTCTGATCTGTCTGCCATAATGTCGCAGTCACGATAAAAATCGCTGATCACCGCCATTACTAGTAAAAAAAAAATTATTAACAAAAATGTCATAAAACTATCCCCTATTTTGTAGACGGTATAACTTTTGCTCAAACCAATCAATAAACGCTTATTGTGATTTTTTTTTTACCAAAAATATGTAGAAGAATACGTATCGGCCTAAACCGAGGAAAAAAAATGTTTTTTATATATTTTTGGGGATATTTATTACAGCTAAAAGTAAAAAAGATTGTGTTTTTTTCAAAATTGACACTCTTTTTTTGTTTATAGCGCAAAAAATAAAAATTGCAGAAGTGATCAAATACCACCGAAAAAAAGCTCTGTTTGTGGGGAAAAAAAGGACGTCAATTTTGTTTGGGAGCCACGTCGCATGACCGCGCAATTGTCAGTTAAAGCGACGCAGGGCCGAATCCCAAAAAGTGCTCTGGTCTTTGGTCAGCCAAATGGTCCGGGGCTTAAGTGGTTAAGAAATATACATATTGTGTTTTTTTTGCTTGAATAATCCAACCTGTGTTCCATAACTGTATAATCTACAAATGTATTCTAGGCTTAAAAGACACAAAAAATAAATAAACATCAGCCTTGCATGGACATTTTAGTAATAACAGACTGACAATGTGCTCCACTGAAATAGAGCAGCCCTTAATTACAGGGCTGGTTTATGCTCTGCTTTGTGTCTCTGCTACTTTGTGGCAATGTGTTTATGTAAACCAACAATTTGCTGTCTTTTGCTATAGAGGATTCCTCCGTTTTCCGGACACCTGACCAGTCACAACTGCCACTTAACAGAAATAGAGCTTAAGACTTCACTGGGTCTCCAGGATCCAATGGAGGAAGATTCACATCACTGTCATGTAATATAACAGGCACTACTTTTTCAGTGATTGCAAGAAATTAGAAAGAATACTGAGCACCACAATCAAATAAATTAAATAAGTAGAATACATTAAGTCATGACCATAGTTCATCAATGGTCACATTAAAACAGCAGAAGACAATGCAAACATCATTATTTTCTCCATCAGCTCATCCCCCACAGTTATTAACTTTTGCAGTCTGGGGTCCGGTGCTTTTCTGTTTACTGGTTCAGGTGCAAATCAGGTCAGAATTTTTGCCTGAGTTCGCACTTGAACCAGACCCAAAAGCGCACAGGACCCTTTTGGAAACTGCACCACGGGCGTCCCGGATATGTGTGAACTTGCTCCATTGAGATGTTAAAACCGCATCTAATTCACACATGCAGTGGGGACGGAAAGTATTCAGACCCCTTAAATTTTTCACTCTTTGTTATATTGCAGCCATTTGCTAAAATTATCTAAGTTCATTTTTTTTTTCCTCATTAATGTACACACAGCACCCCATATTGACAGAAAAACACAGAATTGTTGACATTTTTGCACATTTATTAAAAAAGAAAAACTGAAATATCACATGGTCCTAAGTATTCAGACCCTTTGCTGTGACACTCATTTAACTCAGGTGCTGTCCATTTCTTCTGATCATCCTTGAGATGATTCTACACCTTCATTTGAGTCCAGCTGTGTTTGATTATACTGATTGGACTTGATTAGGAAAGGCACACACCTGTCTATATAAGACCTTACAGCTCACAGTGCATGTCAGAGCAAATGAGACTCATGAGGTTAAAGGAGGTGCCTGAAGAGCTCAGAGACAGAATTGTGGCAAGGCACAGATCTGGCCAAGGTTACAAAAACATTTCTGCTGCACTTGAGGTTTCTAAGAGCACAGTGGCCTCCATAATCCTTAAATGGAAGACGTTTGGGACGACCAGAACCCTTCTAGAGCTGGCCAAACTGAGCTATCGGGGGAGAAGAGCCTTGGTGAGAGAGGTAAAGAAGAACCCAAAGATCACTGTGGCTGAGCTCCAGAGATGCATTCGGGAGATGAGAGAAAGTTGTAGAAAGTCAATCATCACTGCAGCCCTCCACCAGTCGGGGCTTTATGGCAGAGTGGCTCGACAGAAGCCTCTCCTCGGTGCAAGACACATGGAGTTTGCTAAAAAACCACCTGAAGTACTCCAAGATGGTGAGAAATAAGATTCTCTGGTCTGATGAGACCAAGATAGAACTTTTTGGCCTTAATTCTAAGTGGTATGTGTGGAGAAAACCAGGCACTGCTCATCACCTGTCCAATACAGTCCCAACAGTGAAGCATGGTGGTGGCAGCATCATGCTGTGGGGTGTTTTTCAGCTGCAGGGACAGGACGATTGGTTGCAATTGAGGGAAAGATGAATGTAGCCAAGTACAGGGATATCCTGGACGAAAAACCTTCTCCAGAGTGCTCAGGACCTCAGACTGGGCCGAAGGTTTACCTTCCAACAAGACAATGACCCTAAGCAAACAGCTAAAATAACAAAGGGGTGGCTTTACAACAACTCCATGACTGTTCTTGAATGGCCCAGCCAGAGCCCTGACTTAAACCCAATTAAGCATCTCTGGAGAGACCTAAAAATGGCTGTCCACCAACATTTACCATCCAACCTGACAGAACTGGAGAGGAGCTGCAAGGGGGAATGGCAGAGGATCCCCAAATCCAGGTGTGAAAAACTTGTTGCATCTTTCCCAAAAAGACTCATGGCTCTATTAGATCAAAAGGGTGCTTCTACTAAATACTGAGCAAAGGGTCTTAATACTTAGGACCATGTGATATTTCAGTTTTTCTTTTTTAATAAATCTGCAAAAATGTCAACAATTCTGTGTTTTTCTGTCAATATGGGGTGCTGTGTGTACATTAATGAGGAAAAAAATTAACTTAAATGATTTTAGCAAATGGCTGCAATATAACAAAGAGTGAAAAATTTAAGGGGGTCTGAATACTTTCCATCCCCACTGTATGTGAACCCAGCCTTAGATTGTAAGCTCTAATGAGCAAGCTCCTCTGATTCCTCCTGTTATGAACTGTTTTGCAACTGGAATGTCTGCCTTCATTTTGTAAAGCAATGCACAAACTACTGGCGCTATATGAAACCTGTATAATAATAATAATACATTTAGGAACAATGTACAGTAAAGCATATTAACCAGTTAGGAATCCCCTTTATATTTGGTATGGTGCTATAAATGAAAGACATCATACTGTTAATTCACATATATATATATATATATATATATATATATATATATATATATATAGATATAGATAGATAGATAGATAGATAGATAGATAGATAGATAGATAGATAGATAGATAGATAGATAGATAGATAGATAGATAGATAGATAGATAGATAGATAGATAGATAGATAGATAGATAGATAGATAGATAGATAGATAGATCTATATATATATATATATATAACTTTTTTTTATAGACTGACCTAGGTATTCATCTCATTTGAATAGAAACAAGAATACTGATCCTTATGGAATTTTCACTTTCCAAAGTGCATTTTTCTCTTAGCTTAGTGAATATGGGAAGCTAAGTGAAAATTTACCTCGCAAAGAATACCCAATGGTGCAAAAATATTTTTTTTATCCTTTATTTGTATTGTTATTTTGCAAAAAAGATCACCCACAGCAAAGAAGTCAGATACACATACAAGCAGCACACTGTAGTCTCCCACATAAGGCATATACAAAGTGACAAATCGGTTGTTATCAAGAATGGTCATAGAAACAGTACAACAAACCTTGAACATTTAAATAAAAAAAAAAGGAAGTGCAAGTTGTTGCAAGAATAATAAAAAAAGACTTGAATAATTATTTGCTTGGCTATTTGAAATGTGCTTTGCAAGCTTACTTAGCTTAGTAGGTTTAGTTGAATTATTATATTATTATTATACAGAATTTATATAGCGCCAACCGTTTGCGCAGTACTTTACAACATGAGGGCAGACAGTACAGTTACAATACAATTCAATCAGAGGGCCCTGCTCGTTAGAGCTTACAATCTATCTAGAAGGAAGGATCAAGTGAAACAAAAGGTAAAAACTGTGGGGGATGAAATGATGAAGAAAATGAAAATACAGTTGTTAGGTGTGGGTAGGATAGGCTTCTCTGAAGAGGAGTGTTTTCAGGGATCAGCTAAAAGCTATTAGAGTAGGAGATAATTGGATAGATTGGGGTAAGGAGTTCCATAGGATAGGAGAGGCTCTGAAAAAGTCCTGGAGGCGAGCATGGGAGGAAGTTGAATCTGTGCTATCTTCTGTCATCCAATTACGTGCCATCAAAAATCCGGTTTCATATCCAGAACATGACTCGGGATTCTTTGCAAAGTAAAATTTCACTTAGCTTTACCTCATTCACTAAGCTTAGGGGGAATTTACTTGCAAAGTGAACATGCTTTATAATCGAAACCCATTAAACATGCTCTAGGAAATCAGCCCCATCATATTTAGTTATAACAGGAGGCACACAACACTTTAGCACATTGAGAATTGTCAACCAGAATGAGAACAAGAAGAAAAAAGGAAATCTCCCCTATGTACACACACCTTGGAGAATTTACAATCTGACAAAAAGATCTCATTAGTAAGGGCAAAAAAAGATGTTCTAACCCATTTTGCTCTATCCGAAACTCATAAACTGTTTGGGTTGGAGTTGGGTTTTAAAGTAGAACTATAGCTCCCATTAAAACAATTTAACTATAAGTGCATTTAAAACTACAGTTTTTTTTAATTGCCCTGCAAAGTCCTACAAATACAAGATAAACCCTCCAGTGAAGTTCACCTAATACAGCTTCCTGAGATGGTGGGGCAACGATGCAGTCCTACTCCTGAATTCAAAGCAGAGTTGCCACTCTCATGTAAGCTGTGCCTATCAGCACTACAATGGGATGACAAAAGGTTGCAAGGGTGTGGCTATTATCAGTCACTGCTGATTCACAAGTTTGACAGCACTGCCTCTATTGCCAAAGCCCTGGCACTGTGAGCTGCAGTGTCTGGGAAGGGGAGCGCGTGAGACACAAATGAAGGAGGATTTGGCTCAGCAGAACGTGAATACGTTTTTGGTTTATATTATGAGGTTTGCTCATCCCATATTACTGCATTCAGTACTTGTTTAGTCTGTGGTACAGAATTCTTTGGCTGTATTATAGCCACCGTTCACACTGAATGCAGCTCAATTGTGCTAATTCAGCGTGATTTCAAAGCCGCCGGTCAGTGGGATATCATGTCTGACTCGTTGACATCTGTGTTATTTTTCATGCACAGTTGTCAATGCAAGTCGCACATGAAATCACCAAAAATAGTACAGGAAACTTTTTTCAATGAGTGTAAGTCAGAGTCACACCGATTTAAACGGTTCTATAGGCACAAATAGGGTGCGACTTGTCATGCTATTTTGAACTGTTAAATCATATGACAAGTCGCACCGGTGTGAACTGGAGCTTA
Organism: Lithobates clamitans; assembly: GCA_037952925.1. Classification (NCBI taxonomy): domain Eukaryota; kingdom Metazoa; phylum Chordata; class Amphibia; order Anura; family Ranidae; genus Lithobates; species Lithobates clamitans. Next base: position 235,158 of record JBBGZY010001670.1, on the reverse strand, counting down.
ACAAAAAGTTGAGTAAGAGAATTGCTGTTTTATGTGATTTGTAGCTTTGTAAAGAGTAATCCCATTCTTATCTTTTTATAGGCACGAGATCAAAAGGTACAAGGAGATGAACGCGCTGCGCTTATCTTTGGCAGGAAAGCACGCTGCTACAATATTCTGGCCACTATATGGAATATCACCCTGCCTGCTTTGCTGCTGGCTCTATTCATCACAGGCATTGTGCACCTATCACAGATTGTGAATGCTTCCATTGACCTCTTCCACCTTCAAAACTACATGGGCAGTACGGAAGATGACAACAAGTAATCCAAAATCCATTATGTGATCATTAAGTTAGATGGGCAACAACTGCGTGTACTTTGAGAAAACAATATATATATACAATTGACATTACTGACCAGTCATACAGCCACCATGAACAGCCTGACAGAAATCCTAGCATGCAGAAAAGTCCATGTAACATACAAAGAGAAGAGAAGACTTGAACATCACCATCTAAAATATGGAAAGATAATCTCTTACTTTTGTAAACAAAATATGCATAATTCATCTTCAGAGAATTCTTTTTACAATGGATTTTAAGGAAAATACATTAACACATGTTGAAGGAAATTATAATCAGGAGATTGATTGTTTTGCCTTGTTTTTTGCTCATTGATATAGAATAGATGTTTTGATCAGTACAACAGAAAACAGATCCATCGGAATGAGAGAAAAGTAAAAGGTGCTATACAAAAAAAAAATCCTGATATTTAAGAATAAATTAAAGGCTATGTATTGCAGATGTTTTTTTTTTAGATTGTAATATCACAAGTACTACTAAAACATCTATCTATTGTATATTCAGAATTGTAGACTTATTAAAAAGAATAGTAGACTTATCAATGTTATCAGTTTGTCATATTATATTTAGATTTTAAATAAATTAAATAAAATAAAAATATATCAATGGCTTTTTGTAGAATGAATATTTTAATAGAGTGTGAATACGAGAGGACTCGGAACCTTTGGTCTATGTGGCAAACACTATCAACCAGCTCTTTCATGGTAGGGGCAGTCTGTGGGCTAAAGGAAGTGTACAACACAAAATATGCCATGGGTTCTTTTGACTGATGGGCATGGTCGGGGCCACCAGCCTAGCATATCGTATTAGTACTGGCCCAAGTGGAACATGCTACTGCCTCCCAGACTAGTCCTCCCTGTGTAGATATGGTATATTAATGACTGAAGGAAAGGTGCAACCAATGATATTTCCGCTATAACATTTTCAGGACAATGCTAAAAAATATATGGAAACGGGATTGGCCATCCTGTGCAACATTGTTTAAAATAAAACAGGTTCTTTATTGCAAATAAAGAGGACAAAGTTAAACACAGACACAGTCTGGTAGCATTAAGAAAAAAACAAAAAATTGTAAAGGAAAAAAAAAACACTTTCCACTCCAGCATTACACCAAACATTGGCATAAAGAAAAGACAATATATCATCAAGGAGTACATTATTAGCACATTATTGCCTGCAGTTGAATGTAGACTGGGTATAACGTATAGTTACATAGTTACATGGTTGGTAAGGTTGAAAAAAAGACACAAGTCCATCGAGTCCAACCTGTGTGTGCGCGTTTTTTTGTCAATATTACATAGTATATCCCTGTATGTGGTGGTCTTTTAGGTACCTATCTAATAGTTTTTTGAAATTATCTATGCTCCCTGCTGAAACCACTGCTTGTGCAAGAGAATTACACATTCTTAGTGCTCTTACCGTAAAGAACCCTCTTTGCAGTTTTCGGTTAGATCGCTTTTCCTCCAATTTTAGTGAATGGCTGCAATTTTTTTTAAATGCCCTTTTGCGGAAAAGTTTTATCCCTATTGTGGGGTCACCAGTACGATATTTGTACATTGAAATCACTTACCCTCTCAAGCATCTCTTCTCCAGAGAGAATAAGTTCAGTGCTCGCAACCTTTCCTCATAACTAGGGATGAGCCGAACACCCCCCTGTTCGGTTCGCACCAGAACATGCGAACAGGAAAAAAATTTGTTCGAACACGCGAACACCGTTAAAGTCTATGGGACACGAACATGAATAATCAAAAGTGCTAATTTTAAAGGCTAATATGCAAGTTATTGTCAATAAAAGTGTTTGGGGACCTGGGTCCTGCCCCAGGGGACATGAATCAATGCAAAAAAAAGTTTTAAAAACGGCCGTTTTTTCAGGAGCAGTGATTTTAATAATGCTTAAAGTCAAACAATAAAAGTGTAATATCCCTTTAAATTTCATACCTGGGGGGTGTCTATAGTATGCCTGTAAAGGGGCGCATGTTTCCCGTGTTTAGAACAGTCTGACAGCAAAATGACATTTTGAAGGAAAAAACACATTTAAAACTACCGCGGCTATTGCATTGCCGACAATACACATAGAAGTTCATTGATAAAAACGGCATGGGAATTCCCCACAGGGGAACCCCGAACCAAAATAAAAAAAAAAAAAATGATGTGGGGGTCCCCCTAAATTCCATACAAGGCCCTTCAGGTCTGGTATGGATATTAAGGGGAACCCCAGCCAAAATTTAAAAAAAAAATTGACGTGGGGTTCCCCCTAAATTCCATACCAGACCCTTCAGGTCTGGTATGGATTTTAAGGGGAACCCCGCGCCAAAAAAAAAAAAAAAACGGCGTGGGGTCCCCCTAATAATCCATATCAGACCCTTATCCGAGCATGCAACCTGGCAGGCCGCAGGAAAAGAGGGGGGGACGAGAGTGCGGCCCCCCCCCTCCTGAACCGTACCAGGCCACATGCCCTCAACATTGGGAGGGTGCTTTGGGGTAGCCCCCCAAAACACCTTGTCCCCATGTTGATGAAGACAAGGGCCTCATCCTCACAACCGTGGCCGGTGGTTGTGGGGGTCTGCGGGCGGGGGGCTTATCGGAATCTGGAAGCCCCCTTTAACAAGGGGACCCCCAGATCCCGGCCCCCCCCCTGTGTGAAATGGTAAGGGGGTACTTACCCCTACCATTTCACTAAAAAACTGTCAAAAATGTTAAAAATGACAAGAGACAGTTTTTGACAATTCCTTTATTTAAATGCTTCTTCTTTCTTCCTTCATCTTCTTCTTCTTCTGGTTCTTCTGGCTCTTCTGGTTCTTCCTCCGGCGTTCTCGTCCAGCATCTTCTCCGCGGCGTCTTCTATCTTCTTCTCCTCGGGCCGCTCCGCACTCATGGCATGAGGGGAGGCTCCCGCTCTTCTCTTCATCTTCTTCTCTTCTTCATCTTCTTCTTCATCTTCTTCTTCATCTCTTCTTCCTTCTTCTCTTCTTCATGTCTTCTGCGGGCCGCTCCGCAGCCATGCTGTGGCATGGAGGGAGGCTCCCGCTGTGTGACGGCGTCTCTTCGTCTGACGGTTCTTAAATAACGGGGGGCGGGGCCACCCGGTGACCCCGCCCCCCTCTGACGCACGGTGACATGACGGGACTTCCCTGTGGCATTCCCCGTGACGTCACAGGGAAGTCCCGTCATGTCACCGTGCGTCAGAGGGGGGCGGGGTCACCGGGTGGCCCCGCCCCCCGTTATTTAAGAACCGTCAGACGAAGAGACGCCGTCACACAGCGGGAGCCTCCCTCCATGCCACAGCATGGCTGCGGAGCGGCCCGCAGAAGACATGAAGAAGAGAAGAAGGAAGAAGAGATGAAGAAGAAGATGAAGAAGAAGATGAAGAAGAGAAGAAGATGAAGAGAAGAGCGGGAGCCTCCCCTCATGCCATGGGTGCGGAGCGGGCCGAGGAGAAGAAGATAGAAGACGCCGCGGAGAAGATGCTGGACGAGAACGCCGGAGGAAGAACCAGAAGAGCCAGAAGAACCAGAAGAAGAAGAAGATGAAGGAAGAAAGAAGAAGCATTTAAATAAAGGAATTGTCAAAAACTGTCTCTTGTCATTTTTAACATTTTTGACAGTTTTTTAGTGAAATGGTAGGGGTAAGTACCCCCTTACCATTTCACACAGGGGGGGGGCCGGGATCTGGGGGTCCCCTTGTTAAAGGGGGCTTCCAGATTCCGATAAGCCCCCCGCCCGCAGACCCCCACAACCACCGGCCACGGTTGTGAGGATGAGGCCCTTGTCCTCATCAACATGGGGACAAGGTGTTTTGGGGGGCTACCCCAAAGCACCCTCCCAATGTTGAGGGCATGTGGCCTGGTACGGTTCAGGAGGGGGGGGGCCGCACTCTCGTCCCCCCCTCTTTTCCTGCGGCCTGCCAGGCTGCGTGCTCGGATAAGGGTCTGGTATGGATTTTTAGGGGGACCCCACGCCGTTTTTTTTTTTTTTTTGGCGCGGGGTTCCCCTTAAAATCCATACCAGACCTGAAGGGTCTGGTATGGAATTTAGGGGGAACCCCACGTCAATTTTTTTTTAAAATTTTGGCTGGGTTTCCCCTTAATATCCATACCAGACCTGAAGGGCCTTGTATGGAATTTAGGGGGACCCCCACATCATTTTTTTTTTTTTTTTTTGGTTCGGGGTTCCCCTGTGGGGAATTCCCATGCCGTTTTTATCAATGAACTTCTATGTGTATTGTCGGCAATGCAATAGCCGCGGGTAGTTTTAAATGAGTTTTTTCCTTCCAAATGTCATTTTGCTGTCAGACTGTTCTAAACACAGGAAACATGCGCCCCTTTACAGGCATACTATAGACACCCCCCAGGTACGAAATTTAAAGGGATATTACACTTTTATTGTTTGACTTTAAGCATTAATAAAATCACTGCTCCTGAAAAAACGGCCGTTTTTAAAACTTTTTTTTGCATTGATCCATGTCCCCTGGGGCAGGACCCGGGTCCCCAAACACTTTTTATGACAATAACTTGCATATAAGCCTTTAAAATTAGCACTTTTGATTTCTCCCATAGACTTTTAAAGGGTGTTCCGCGGCATTCGAATTTGCCGCGAACACCCCAAATTGTTCGCTGTTCAGCGAACTTGCGAACAGCCAATGTTCGAGTAGAACATGAGTTCGACTCGAACTCGAAGCTCATCCCTACTCATAACTAATATCCTCCAGACCCTTTATTAGCTTTGTTGCCCTTCTCTGTACTCTCTCCATTTCCAGCACATTCCTTCTGAGAAATGGTGCCCAGAACTGGACAGCATACTCCAGGTGCGGCTGGACCAAAGTCTCGTAGAGTGGCAGAATTATCGTTTTATCTCTGCAGTTAATTCCCTTTTTAAAACATGCCAATATTTTATTGGCTTTGCTTGCAGCAGCTTGGCATTGCATGCCATTGCTGAGCCTGTCATCTACTAGTACCCCCGGGTCCTTTTCCATCCTAGATTCCCCCAGAGGTTCTCCCCCCTAGTGAGTAGATTGCAGTCATGTTTTTGCCATCTAAATGCATTAGTTAAAATTTGGCTACATTAAATCTCATTTGCCATATAGTTGCCCACCCCATTAATTCGTTCAGATCTTCTTGCAAGGTTTCCACATCCTGCGGAGAGAAGCTATTGCCCGGCTTAGTTTAGTATCGTCTGCAAATACTGAGACTGAGCTGTTTATTCCATCCTCAGGTCATTTATGAATAAATTAAACAGGATTGATCCCAGGACAGAACCCTGAGGGACCCCACTTTCCACATTGGACCATTCCGAGTACTCTCCATTTTTCACCACCCTATGAACTCGTCCTTGTATCCAGTTTTCAATCCAAGTACTCACCCTTTGGTCCATGCCGACAGACCTTAGCTTGTATAGTAAACATTTGTGGGGAACTGTATCAAATACCTCCTGAAGATGCAAAATCCAGATACACCACATCTACAGGCCTTCCCTCATCTAGATGGCAGCTCACCTCCTCATAGAAGGTTAATAGATTTGTTTGGCAAGAACGATTTTTCATGAATCCATGCTGATTACTGCTAATGATTAGGGATGAGCTGAACACCCAACCCAACCCCCCACCCCCCCGGTCGGTTCACAGCAGAACATGCGAACAGGCAAAAAATTTGTTCAAACACGTGAACACCGTTAAAGTCTATGGGACACAAACATGAAAAATCAAAAGTGCTAATTTTAAAGGCTTATATGCAAGTTATTGCCATAAAAAGCATTTGGGGACCCGGGTCCTGCCCCAGGGGACATGTATCAATGCAAAAAAAAGTTTTAAAAATGTCTGTTTTTTCGGGAGCAGTGATTTTAATAACGCTTAAAGTGAAACAATAAAAATGAAATATTCCTTTAAATATCGTGCCGGGGGCGGTGTCCTTAGTATGCCTGTAAAGTAACACATTTTTCCAGTGTTTAGAACAATACCACAGCAAAATGACATTTCTAAAGGAAAAAAATGTCATTTAAAACAACTCGCGGCTGTAATGTATTGTTGGGTCCCAGCAATATAGATGAAAGTCATTGAAAAAAATGGCATGGGTCCCCCCCCAGTCCATTACCAGTCCCTTTGGGTCTGGTATAAATATTAAGGGGAACCCCGCACCCAAATTAAAAAAAAATGTTGTGGGGGGTCCCCAGGCCCTATATACTCTGAATAGCAGTATATATACTATACTACCTGCCCTATATACTCTGCAGAAAATTTGGCCTTAGGTGTTGGTGGTACCAGAAATTACATGCCCCTGTCAAACAGGGGCAGAAAAATTGGGTCTTTGGTGGTGGTGGTGGTACCAGAACACTGTAAGCCCTCACAGTTACTCTTGGTGGGAGCAGGAATGAGCCCTGCTGTGAAATATTATATCAAGAATTGTAATTACATGCCCCTGTTAAACAGGGGCAGAAAAATTGGGCCTTGGGTGGTGGTGGTGCCACAACACTGTAACCCCTCACAGATACTCTTGTTGGGCGCAGGAACAAGCCCTGCTGTGAAATATTATATCAAAAATTGTAATTACATGCCCCTGTTAAACAGGGGCAGAAAAATGGGGCCTTGGGTGGTGGTGGTGGTGCCCTAAACCAAAATTATTGTTGGAAGCAAGCATCATCAAGAATGAGAAGGAATAGGATAGTCAGCATAGGCAGTCTTCAAGGGATCCCACATCCATAGCAAATTCAATCAGTTACATCAGCATCATGTGCTTGATAGCTGCTGATCCAAGATTGATTTATTTTTATGACTGTGAGCCTATTCTCGGAGTCTGTGGACAGGCGCACTCTTTGATCTGTTACAAACCCTCCAGCAGCACTGAATGTGCGTTCTGAAAGCACACTGGATGAAGGACAGGCCAGTAGCTCAATTTCATATTGAGCTAGTTCTGGCCAGTGGTCCATTCTCAAGACCCAGTGGATGCTCTGTTGGAAAGGTCTCCAAGTCTGCTCTTGCCCCTAGATATTCCTGCACCATGTAATGCAGACACTGGCGATGGTTGCTTGAACCGATCAGACCTTGGTGCTGAGGACTGAAAAATAGTTTAAAGGCATCAGTCAGCCGGCCACCTTCTGACTGACTGAAGCCTCAGCAACACGTTGTCCAGCATCAAGAAATTGTAACCTCCCAGGGTCTGAAAATGCGTTGCACAAACCTTTCTTCAAGGCCTCCTGAAGATGTTTCATCCTCTGCTCCCTCTGCAGGGCAGGATGAGTTCTGCAACCTTACCCTTGTAACGTTGATCAAGAAGGGTTGCCAGCCAGTAATGATGGCTCTCCTTGATACCACGAATACTAGGGTCCTTTCACAGGCTTTGCAGAATAAGGGAGTCCATGCAGCGTAAGTTTGCAGAGGCATTCGATTCTGAGTCCCCTGGGTCACTAAGGATCACATGATATGTAACTACCTCCTCCCAGCCACAAACAACTCCTTGGGTTTTTGGGGACTGAAAATCATCCCTTTAAGACTGCTGCTGAGTGTTATCCTCTACATCCATGCTGACACAATCCTCCCCATCCTCTTCTTCTTGTGTGTTTGACTGGCCCGCAGGAATGCTATCTGGATAAAGAGGGCCTTGAGAGGTAAGGAAGTCCTCCTCTTCCTCCCGCTGTTCTGCCTCAAGTGCCCTGTCCATGATTCCATGAAGCGTGTGCTCCAACAGAAAAACTAGAGGGACAGTGTCACTTATGCATGCATTGTCGCTGCTCACCATCCTTGTGGCCTCCTCAAATGGTGACAGAACAGTGCATGCATCCTTGATCAGTAGCCACTGGCGTGGCAAAAAGAAACCAAGCTCCCTTGACCCTGTCCTGATACCATACTCGCACAGGTATTTATTGATGGCCCTCTGCTGTGTGTGCAGCCGCTGCAGCATTGCCAACGTTGAGTTCCACCTGGTGGGCATGTCACAAAAGAGGCAGTTGGTGGGCAGGTTGCATTCCCTTTGAATGTCAGCCAGCCGAGCTTTGGCATTGTAAGAGCAGCGGAAATGACCACAGACTTTTCTGGCCTGCCTCAGGAGATCCTGTAAGCCTGGGTACCTGCTCAAGAACCACTGCACCACCAAATTCAGGAGGTGTGCCAAACATGGGACATGGGTCAAGTGTCCCTGTAAAAGGCGGAGAGAAGGTTAGTGCCATTGTCACATACAACCATTCCTGTCTGAAGCTGGCGTGGCGTCAACCACCTCTGAGCCTGCCCCTGCAGAGCTGACAGAATCTCTGCCCCAGTGTGGCTCCTGTCCCCTAGGCAGACCAACTCAAGCACCACATATCTTTTAGCCTGACTGCTTGTGTAGCCCCTTGAACGCTTATGAAGCACCGCTGGTTCAGAGGACAAATCTGCAGAAGAGGCCATGGAGGAAGAAGAAGCGGAGGGGGTGGAGGAGAGAGCTGTGGCAGAATCACCACTAGCATTTTGGAGGCGCGGTGATGGAACAAGCTCCAACAACACTGAACCCTGTCCTGTATCCTTCCCAGCTGCCAGCATAGTTACCCAGTGCACCGTGAAGGAAAGTTAACGTTACTGCCCATGCCTGCTGAATAATGAGTAAGCAGTAATATGCACCTAACTGCTGACCGTCTTGTCCAACGAGGCCAAAACATTGCCTTCCACATACCGGTAGAGAGCCGGAATGGCCTTCCGTGAAAATAAATGGCGTTTTGGAACCTGCCACTGAGGTACAACAGATTCCACAAATTCATGAAAGGGGGCAGAGTCTACCAGCTGGAAAGGCAGCAGTCGCAGTGCTAGCAATTTGGCCAAAACAGCATTTGGATGCTGAGCATGTGAATGGCTGGGATCGAATTTCTATTTACGGTTCAGCAACTGGGGTAGGGAAATTTGCCTGCTAAAATCAGATCCCAGATGAGGAGCAAGGAGAAGTCCACCTTTTTCTTTGATGTGGGTCTTTCAAGTGCTGTTGCCAACCTACTGCATGGCAGGTCATCATATGTCTGGTCAAGCATGTGGTGCCCAAGGGGCTGCTGTTCTGGCCACGCTTGATCCGCTTCAGATATAGGTTACAAACAGCAACGGTGAGATCTGCTGTACACGTGTTGAAAAAGGCCCACACCAAGGAACTTTTAAAAGTCAGTGGGGAGTCAGAAGCGCCCTGCACCTGCGGAGCTCTACGGTGAGATGCAATAGGGTGGCTGCCCTTAAGCTGCCCCCTAGAGGACATCCCACCTCATTGGAGCTGTGCCTCCTCCTCCTCCTCCTCTCTTCTCTCAGGCACCCAAATAGCTTATCATCCCCTCCCTCCTCATCACTGGAGCAAACTTGGCAGTATGCTGAAGCTGGGGGAACACGACTGACAGTTTTTTGTACTTCTTGGGCACCCCCTCTTTCTAGGCTCACGTTACTCCCTTCCTCAACCTGTGTACACCACCAGAAGTGTAGTAGACACTGTACACACTGTATTAGATACTGTGTACACCACCAAAAGTGTAGTAGAAACTGTACACACTGTATTAGATACTGTGTACACAGCTTGCACTGTATTAGCAACTGTACTATGGCTGCACTGTATTGTGTAATATGTACACCACCAGAAGTGTAGTAGAAACTGTACACACTGTATTAGATACTGTGTACATGGCTTGCACTGTATTAGAAACTGTACAATGGCTGCACTGTATTTTATACTGTGTACACCACCAGAAGTGTAGTAGACACTGTACATACTGTATTAAAGACTGTGTACACCGCCTGAAGTGTATTAGAAACAGTACACCACGGAGTGCAATGTAGATATAAGCTACACTGGATGCAGAGTGTATATATATATATATATATATATATGCACGAGACTGTATATTAATAAATTAATACACCGTCTGAAGTGTTTTAGAAACAGTACACCACATGGATATATCTTGGTCCTTTTTTAAAGATTGGTGCTACATTGGCTTTTCTCCAATTAGCTGGTACCATATCAGTCAGCAGACTGTTCGTACAAATTAGGAACAATGGTCTGGCATTTACTTGACTGAGTTGCTTAAGGACCCTCAGGTGCAAGCCATCTGGTCCTGGTGACTTATTTATTAAAAGTTTTTCAAGTCTATTTCTGATTTTATCCTCTGTTAACCATGGGGGTGCTTCCTGTGATGTGTCATAAGGATAAACATTGCAGTTTTGGTTACTGAAGCCCCTCGTTTCCCTCGAGAAGACTGAGGAGAAGTATACATTCAAAACCTTCGCCATCTCACCATCCTTTGTAACCAGAATCCCTTCATCATTCTTTATGGAGCCAATATGATCTGTCCTCCCTCTTTTGCTATTTATGTACTTTTTTTTTTTTTTTTTAATTCTGTTTATTGTTTTTTCTTTTTTATATCATACAACAATGGACTCGTCCATAGGACCGTGCCCTTAAAGGTCAACATGACCTTATAGTCTATCTAACAAAGACCAACTATCTAACAATCGTTCCCCCCCCCCCCCCCACCCCACCCCTTGAACCACAGCCCGACATGTTATCATAAATCTATACAGCAATTTTCATGGTATGTACGTACTTTTTCCCCGTGACCGGAATTACAACATTCAGTGTCTCTAGTTTCCAAATGTAGTAATCTGACAGTAAGTGATTAGGACCTTCTGGCATTTATTTCCAACAGAGGGTATCACTTTGCTTAAATTAAAGTACATTAAATTATTCCCCCATTAACCCACTGTGCTATTGGATTTAAACCACGCTTGCCACACCCTATCAAATTTTTTCATGCAACCTCTGGCCTCGTATGTGGCTTTGTAATACGGAAGCATGGAATTTACCAGGCCTTTCCATGCAGCAAAACTCGGGGCTTTAGATTTTTTCCACTGCAAGAGAATGGCTTTCTTACCATAGAAAAACAAGACATTTGGCATTGTTCGCATGGCCCGTGAGGGTACAACTTCATCTACCAATCCTAGCAAACACACCTTAACATTCATTGGGATCGGTACTGATATCACTTCAGTAATACAGGTCATGACATCAGTCCAAAATTTTTGAATGTGTGGGCAGCTCCAAAAAATGTGGTCAGTGTCAGCTGGCGAATACAAGCATCTCCAGCATTCCGCTGACACCATGGGAAAAATCTTATTCAGTCTAGCAGGCGTGTAGTAGCTTCTATGAAGGAATTTAAACTGAATCAGCCTATCTCTCGCCGATACCAGATGTTTAAATGGCTGCGTCCATAGATCATCCCAGTCCTCTCCCTGTACCTCTGGGTCTTCCCCCTCCCATTTTTCTCTGCATCTGGCGATCGCCAATGGCGTTACCTTAAAGAATTCCTTGTAAGTATTTGAGAGAGGCTTAACCAAAATAAACGTCTGATAACATAGTTTCAAGAGACGAGGACAAGGATTCTACCTTCGTCTCGCGAAACTGCATCTGATATGCGTGACGAATTTGCAAAAACCTAAATAGATAAGAGTTTGGGAGATCATGCCTTGACTGTAATTGTGAAAAAGTTAAAAGTTCACCATATATTGTAATATCCCCCAGCGTCTTAATACCTTTAATTGCCCAGATCATGGGATCCGGTAAATTATAAAATTGTGTTAACCTTGGGTTCATCCATATGGGGGTTGACGGCGACACTCCCCCGTAACTGGGACATGCTAATTCAACTGCTGTTTCCCAGGCCTTAATAGTGGCTTTCATTGTCAAAGTTAAAGGTAACTCAGACCTGGAGCCCCGAAACAGAGCAAACTTGAGACTCTCATATGACCCCAAATGTGCCGCTTCCAGTACTGTAGCTGCATCTCCATCCTCAGTCGTCAGACACCTATGAGCAAAAACCATCTGTCCCGCTATGTAATATTTTTGCCAATCTGGCAATGCCAGGCCTCCCTGATCTCCTGGTTCCTGCAACACCTTATACCCAATTCTTGGAGGCTTAGGAGCCCAAAGTAAGGATGAGATGATACTGTCCAGCTTTCGATAATACGATTTCGGAACCCAGACAGGTGCATATCTCAGAAAATATAGTACCGCCGGGAGAAATTTCATTTTCAATAAGCTGATGCAGCCTATTAGGACAGCGGAAGTTTTATCCATGTTAGTACTTTCTGCTTTAACAATGTTATTAGAGGTAACAGATTAAGAGATATGTAGTCCTGAATGTTCGCTGTGATCTGTATGCCAAGGTACCTAATGGAGGAAACCTACTGTAACTGCAAGTCAGGGTCTGCATCTGCTCTGGCCTCCGGGTCTATCGGTAGGACTGATGACTTATTCCAATTCACTTTTAGACCTGAAAACATTGCGAAGTGATTAATAATTCCTAGTGCTGCTCTTAAGGAGTCTCTGGGGTCATCTAAAAAGAGCAGCATGTCGTCTGCGTAAAGTGCCAAGGTTTCCTCTATGGTGCCTACCCGAATGGATTTGATTGCACTGGCTGATCTCAACGCAACTGCCAGAGGTTCCAGTGCAATGGCAAACAGAAAGGGGGATAATGGGCAACCCTGCCGAGTTCCCCTACCCACTTCAAAAAAATCAGAGGTGGAGGTTCCCAATCTGATTGCTACTTTTGGATGATTATAAAGCATGGCCACCCACCTCCTAAAGTATGGCCCAAACCCCATAGCCTCCAGGACCTTAAACATGAAGGCCCAATCCACTGAGTCGAAGGCCTTTTCAAAGTCAATAGATACTACTATTCTAGTACCAGGGGCCACTGGGCGAATTTGCAAATGAGTAAATAATCTCCTTAAGTTAGTGTCTGTCGACTTCCCCGGCATAAAGCCAGTTTGATCTATGTTAATGATTGAGGGGATTACTGTAGCCAACCTCATGGCCAATACTTTAGTCAGAATTTTAAGGTCTGTATTTAATAATGCTATAGGCCGGTATGAGGCACATTCCTGTGGGTCTTTCCCTGGTATTAGCAAGAGGACCATATAAGCCTCCAACATGGAATTAGGCAGGGCGTTATGTTCATGACAGTATGCCAGTAGTGTGTTAATTCTCGGGGCCAGGACTGCTATTTATGTACTTAAAGAATTTCTTGGGATTTTTCTTACTCTCCTCCGCTATATGCCTTTTGTGTTCCATCTTAGCTGCCCTGATTACACCCTAACATTTCTTATTGCATTCTTTGTACAGTTAGAATGCTGATGATGATCCCTCAGACTTGTATTTTTTGAAGGCCTTCCCCTTTGGTTTTATATGAATTTTTACGTTGGCGTTAAGCCACCCAGGGCTTTTATTAGCTCTTTTCGGGATGCACTTGCTAATACCCTTATTTAATATCTTCTAGCAAGGATTGTAGTTTAGGGAAGTTGGCTCTTTTGAAATTCAGTGTCTTTGTATTTCCCTTATGCTTCCTATTTGTGTGATTCATGCTGAAACTAATTGACCTGTGATTGCTGTTTCCCAAGTTGCCCTCTATTTCTACATCTGTGATCAGGTCTGTATTGTTGGTAATCAATAGGTCTAATAATGCATTGTTTCTTCTTGGTGCATTTACCTGACCCATGAAATTGTCCTGTAAGACATTTAGGAAATGGCAAACCTTAGATGTCTGTGCGGTGGTTCCTTCCGCCCAGTCTATGTCTGGATAATTAAAATCCCCTATTATAATGACACTTGCCATCCTTGCCGCCATTCCAAACTGTGATAGGAGGTCCGTCTCCCCTTCTTCCCTCCTGTTAGGGGGCCTATAGCATACTCCCAGTATTACTTTTTCCTTAGTTGTGCCTTTTAGTCAGACCGAAATAACCAACCACTTGGTATGTTCAAGACCATATATGGATCATGTTGGGCGACCAGGACACTGCAGAAGCCACATTTGTACAAGTTCACGTGGACTAAGGCCTGGGGTGTCCAACCAAGGCGCCCATAATCTTTCAAACCTTCCAGGACATCCCCTATGTTGGTAAACATACCTTTCAAATATTAGGGTATTTCCCATATGTGTTACCCATAACTGGTGTGAAGGGGGATCAGATGACTTCCAGAGCAGAAAAATAATATTCCGAACCTGGAAGAGGGCACGGTTAAATAGCACCCGCGTGGGGTCCTCTGGGTTAATGTCACTTAAGATGCCCAACATACCACATTTAGGGGATGGGATCATTTTTGTGAGGAAGTTAGGGAGCTGGTAACCACTGCCTGCAATGCATCTTCCCATTGGACCCCTGAAAGCTGACCAAGGTCTCCCTACCATTTCCCACGAGCCTTGGAGGGGTAGCCATCCAAATATGTACATGTGCAACATTGTTAGTTTTCTGATTTCCAGTGAGAGCTGTGATCTAGATATTTTAAAGGATCGATAAAAAAAATACATTTATCAACTACTAGCGTTGGTCATAAAAATAAAATCAATCCAGGAAAGAAAGAAAATGTTATCAAACAATTACAGTAGCCAATACACACTAGGGTTGATTCACTAAAGCTGGGTTCACACTATTGCAAATTGGAAGCGGCTTTCTCCGCATCCAATTCACATGACAGAGAGTGTGACTGGCTCTCAATGGAGCCAGTTCACACATCTCTGGGGAGCGCACAGCAGAAGAGTCCTGTGTGTCTTTGGATCCGTTTCAGGTCCAAATTCAGCCAAAAATTTGAACCTAATTCGGACCTGACCCCCTGCTGTGCCCCACAGCTACACATAATGTGAACCCAGCCTAAAACTGGAGAGTGCAAAATCTGGTGCAGTTCTGCATAGACACCAATCAGATTTCATTTTTTGTCAAAGCTTAATTGAATAAGCTGAAGTTAGAAGCTGATTTTGCTGCCATGCACAGCTGCACCAGGTTTTGCACTCTCCAGCTATAGTAAATCAACCCCACTGTGTAGTCTTTTTCTTGCTAGCAAATGCTTGATCCCATTATTACACTGAGCAAAATTATAAATGCAACACTTTTGCGTTTGCCCCTATTTATCATGAGCTGAACTCAAAGATCTATGACTTTTTCTATGTATACAAAAGGCCTATTTCTCTCAAATATTGTTCATAAATCTGTCTAAATCTGTGTTAGTGAGCACTTCACCTCTACCGAGATAATCCATCCACCTCACAGGTGTGGCATATCAAGATGCTGATTAAACAGCATGATTATTGCAGGGGTGTGCCACTCTACAGTAAAATGTGCAATTTTATCACATAGCACAATGGCACGGATGTCACAAGTTTTGAGGGAGCGTGCAATTGGCATGCTAACTGCAAGAATGTCCACCAGAGCTGTTGCCCTTGAATTGAATGTTCATTTCTCTACCATAAGCCATCTCCAAAGGCGTTTCAGAGAATTTGGCAGTACATCCAACCAGCCTAACAACCGCAGACTAAGTGTAACCACACCAGCCAGGACCTCCACATCCGGCATCTTCACCTCCAAGATGGTCTGAGACCAGCCACATGGACATCTGCTGCATCAATCGGTTTGCATAACCAAAGAATTTCTGCACAAACTGTCAAAAACCGTCTCAGGGAAGCTCATCTGCCTGTTCGTCATCCTCATCGGGGTCTCAACCTGACTGCAGTTCGTCGTCGTAACCGACTTGAGTGGGCAAATGCTCACAATCGATGGTGTCTGGCACTTTGGAGAGGTGTTCTCTTCACGTGGAGTCATGCTGCTGACCTTGCCTCGGTGACTGCCCCAGGACCCAGCGCACCGATCGCTCCTCGAGGTCACGGTCGGGCCCAACTGCTCGCTCTGATGTCCGAACCACCCGGGAGGAAAGTACAGGAGCCGGGTAAGCCAGTGAGAGTGGTGTGCCCGTGGGGGAGGTGATGCCTGTAGCCATCAAGGGGAATGCCATTGGGGTGCCAGTCAAGGTGCGTGCTAAAGAAAATGTAATAAATTCAGCGCTGATTGATTTGATAATATAAATGCAAGCAGGCACTAAGGTCAACTCAAAAAATACCTCAAAAACATTATTTGGGGGGGGCAAAGAAATAGGGATTATGACGGTGCCAAGAGAAACAAGATGCAATACTATAGAGTAAAAAAATTCTATTTATTTATTTATTTAACATTATACAATAAAATTTAGACATAAATAGTCACATAAATGAGGTGTGCAAGAAAATTTCTAAAATCAATTCTGTAGCAAGAATAATTTCACGTCCCTTGGCCTGAAGTTGGTGGCGGCCAGTTCAGTGAATGGGTATTCAGATGTCCGACATGTTTCGCCGGTTTTGGCTTCTTCAAGGACAGTTGTTTAATACCTAAAAAGGCTACAGTGTTTTCTATAAAGAAGAATACAGCAGTCAATAGAAGTTTTGTTGATACATTTGGAATATAAATTAGTATGAATATACAGATATCACCATACATCGTATCTGTCGGAAGATGCCGCCCCACGCCGATGAAGTCCCGCCCATAGGACGTAACGCGTACGGGGGTAAGGAGCGTGTGACGTCACCCGCGGTCTTCCGACAGATACGATCACAAGCCTGCTGGCCGGCACTCGGATCGGAGTGCCGGTTTTATGTGAGTGTCACTGATGTGCTTTTTTATTCATTTAATAAAACTGTTACACGGAGAACACTATGGTCTGTCGCTTTCTACTTTACATATACCATCTGGCTATACTGAGCGTTGTGAGCTGAAGGAATTGAAGGAGTAACCTTAAGACTGATCCATTCAATCCTTATAAGCGGTGTGACCTGTTTCAGGTCGAATATCTGAGGTGAGGGGCCATCTAAAAGTGGTGGAGGGATAAAGTCACCATCCAGATACTTATTGTCACCGGTGGTTCCTGCTCTTTCATATTGATACTACATTACCATTTATTATTTAGTTGTTTATGAACTTTCATTTGCGCAGCACTTTTTATATACACACATGTTTTTAAGGTGCGTGCTAAGCACAACTATATCCCGGCTGAAGAGTGATCTACTATTTCAGATTCAGACTTTCCTTCAGAATTCTTTTCAGACACTTTGTCTTACACTGGAAAGTGGTGTGAGAGTGATGAAGCGTTAAAGAGGAAGTAAACCCTGATGGGTTTTACTTCCTCTTTTGCTCGCTGCAAAGCCTGCAAATGAAAAGCATCCCATACTAGCCCATTATGTGCCACTTACCTGCAAAAGAATACAGCGATGTCCCCTGTGTAGGCAGCGTCCATCTTCTGGCCCCTCGTCCTTCCAGGCCGCGGACTCCGGCTCTGTGAATCGCCGGAGCCGCGTGACGTCATTCCCGCGCATGTGCATGGGAACCGCGATTAACGGCACAGGCTAGGGAAGAAACGGCACTTAGTTACGTTTCTTCTCCGCGCATGCGCCGTTGGAATTTTCGGCGGACTACAAGTGAAATATCTCCTAAACGGCACAAGTTTAGGAGATATTTCCACTGCCTATAGGTAAGCCTTATTCTAGGCTTACCTATAGGTACAAGTCCAAAAAGTGGGTTTACAACCACTTTAATAAGTAATGTGCAGGAGGATGAAGCACCTGCTACTACTACCGCTAGTGTGCAAATTACGCTGTCAGCCAGTGCACCGCCGCTGATCAGCATTGCCAGGTCCTTTGAGGAGGACCATGGGGCTCAATGGGTTCCCAGTGTCCGCCCTATTATGCCCATGCTTAACCTTAAAACAGATCTTAA
This sequence comes from Lithobates clamitans, assembly GCA_037952925.1. Lineage (NCBI taxonomy): Eukaryota > Metazoa > Chordata > Amphibia > Anura > Ranidae > Lithobates > Lithobates clamitans. The sequence goes on along the minus strand of JBBGZY010001670.1, from coordinate 217,259 downwards.
GCCGGATATGGTTGCTGGGTGCTCAGTTCAGCGTTCCCCAGATGCACGGGTTCTATCCGGGTACGGAGACCCTAAGACCCTGCCTCAACTATCAAAAATACAGTGGATAATTATAAAGAAAGTGGCAGAAGACTACGAGTGCTTATACCCCTACATCCCCCCTCATCTGGAAGAGGAGATCTCGGAGAAAGAAATCCAATGGTTGGATGAAGCCATGTGTGGGTTCCTTCAGATCCCTCTCAAGACAGACTTTCTGAAGTTGTCACCTAAGATGTTAGGGAAGTACCTATCAATGTTAAATACCTGGGGTTATGGCAGGAAGATTAACCCAGATGATGTAGTCAAGGGATCTCAAGCGATTTGTCACCACGGTGAATGCAAAGGGAGAGACCATAATTCTACCTGACCCTGGGTACTACTGGTAAAATGTCAATTGAAATGGTATTACTACCACCTTGGATTACAAATATGTGCTGTGTGATGTCAAGGACGCTATGCTGACAGCCACTTCACACACGCATTTAAATTGTTGTTAGTGGAAAACATTCCAGAGAGCTGTACTGCCCGGAATATGCTGGACAAAATGCTGCCAGCAGATACATGGAGTGCCCACCTGAGCCATGTTGGCTGAAGTTTGAAGTTGTTGGGGGTGATCCACCCTGAAGGGTGACCTGTGATCTTCAGCAGGTTGTTGCTCCCAAGTGAAAAAAAAATATCTTCCATGTCCCCGGGTGTCAAATGGACAGGCTGAGGATGTCTTTACAAGGGGACCAATATTCTGAAGTGCGGTCCCTTGCACTAAGGCCTGGCTGCTTGTTGCCTGAAATGCAACTATGCCTTTTTGTTCCCGGAGTTGCCCCTGCAGAAGAAGGAAAACTGCTGTGAAATATAGTCCACCCAGAGGGAAATCAATGGACTGTAACATGTCTTGGACTCTAATGCCCTGTACACACGATGGGACATTGATCGGACATTCCGACAACAAAATCCATCGATTTTTTCCGACGGATGTTGGCTCAAACTTGTCTTGCATACACAAGGTCGCAAAAGTTGTCGGAAAATCCGATCGTTCTGAACGCGGTGACGTAAAACACGTACGTCGGGACTATAAATGGGGCAGTAGCCAAAAGCTTTCGTCTCTTAATTTATTCTGAGCATGCGCGGCACTTTGTGCGTTGGAATTGTCCACACACGGTCGGAATTTATTCGATTGGATTTTGTTGTCGGAAAATGTTATATCCTGCTCTCAAACTTTGTGTGTAGGAAATTCCGGCGGAAAAAGTCCGATGGAGCCCACACATGATCGGAATTTCCGACAACACAATCCGATCGCACTTTTTCCTTCGGAAAATCCGACCGTGTGTACTGGGCATATGTGTTAGTCAGTTAGATTAGGTTATAATAGAGGGGTAAATCCTCACCATGCATGTGAATAATGGACTAAACCATATGTCTAAACTGTTTTAGTGTGGTCACCAGGTGGCATGAACAGTGCTGACCTGAGTGAACTTTATTCACATTATGTGCCAAGTGTAAGTTTGTTGATCAATGGGAAGGAGGTGGCATACTCCGTTGAGGATGGGGCCTGCTTCCAACAATGTAAATAATGCAATATTTTATAGAGTGTATTTACACTGCTATGCTGTATTCGGCTGAGGACAAGGAGAGAAAGGGATCTAACCTGCCGTCAACACTAACCCATTTCTATATTATCACTGTACATATATTTTAGATAGATAGTGAGGAATTAAGGTTGTTGTTTAGGCCTACCTTTAAAATAGTACATAGATATTTTTGATACTTTATTATCTTACATGACCTATCATAACTTCTTTTATGTCTGTTTGATACCCATGTTTATTGCTTGTGGTATGCCACATATATATATATATATATATATATATATATATATATATATATATATATATATATATATATAGTTGAAGCCCTATGGCCGATACGGATATGAACAACATAGACTTATCATAAGACTTACAGTGGCTTGCGAAAGTATTCGGCCCCCTTGAACTTTTCAACCTTTTGCCACATTGCCCGGTTTCCTGGGACAGTCGGAAAACATTAGTGCTTATTCATAAATAAGCAATAACATTAGTGCAAAACGTCAGCTCTCTTTGTCCGCTGTTATTTTTGTTTTTGATGTGATTTTTTCCTAATAAACAAGGCTAATTTTTCAAGAGTGCAGCTGTCCAGAACTTGTTCCTGTTTTCTGCTATTAGCAATCACCAGCACCTACGGCTTCCGAACCGAGAGGATATTTACTACTTGTCTGTTAAACGCTCCTAGAACGGTGACATCTCTCCTTACATTATCTATTTTTACCTGGGACAGTCAACGGACTGATGATTATTCCCCAGATCGCAGGGCGGGTGCTGAGGCAGAGCAGGGGGGAGCAGTCCGGCCCGGGTGCAACACTAGGGGGGTGTCAGGCCGGCGTCTCCCGCTGTGTCAGCTTTAATTTGCATTGCCGGGTGGCACCATCACACAAGTCCCGCCTCCTGGTATTGCTCCTTTGACAGACAGCACACTTGTTCAATTCCTGGGACATGTGCTGTCTATCATCGGTGGGAGCTGATCCAGGAGGCGGGACTTGTGTGACGCAAATTTAAGCTGACACAGTGGGAGACGCCGGCCTGCGTGATGATCTGGCCGGCTCTACTCTCCCTCTCCTCTCTGATCCCCTGCACAGGTGAGGCTGTATTGCTGGGCATTGGTGAGGCTGCTATGCTGGGCACAGGCGAGACTGCATTCCTGGGCACTGGTGAGGCTGCATCGCTAGGCACAGGTGAGGCTGCATTCCTGGGCACTGGTGAGGCTGTATTCCTGAACACTGGTGAGGCTGCATTCCTGGGCACTGGTGAGGCTGAATATTTAGGCACAGGTGAGGCTGCATTGCTGGACACAGGTAAGGCTGCATTCCTGGACACTGGCCAGGCTGCATTCCTGGGCACTAGTGAGGCTGCATTCCTGGGCACAGGTGAGGCTGCATTGCTGGGCACTGGTGAGGCTGCATTGTTGGGCACTGGTGGGGCTGCATTCCTGGGCACAGGTGAGACTGCGTTGCTGGGAACAGGTGAGGCTGCATTGCTGGGCACTGGTGAGGCTGCATTCCTGGGCACAGGTGGGGCTGCATTGATTGGCACTGGTGAGGCTGCATATATGGGCACTGGTGAGGCTGTATAGATGGCACTGGTGAGGCTGCATTGCTGGGCACTGGCGAGGCTGCATTGTTCGGCACTGGTCAGGCTGCATAGATGGGCACTGGTGAGGATGCATTGCTGGGCACTGGTCAGGCTGCATTGATAGGCACTGGTGAGGCTGCATAGATGGGCACGGCTGAGCCCTGCATTCTTTATGTAGCGCACTGGTGACCACTGCATTCTTTATGAAGCGCACTCCTGAGCCCTGCATTCTTTATGTAGCGTACTCCTGAGCCCTGCATTCTTTATGTAGTGTACTCCTGAGCCCTGCATTCTTTATGTAGCATGCTCCTGAATGCTACTTAGCCCTACATTCTTTATGTAGTGTGCTCCTTAGCCCTGCATTCTTTATGTAGCATGCTCCTTAGCCCTGCATTCCTTATGTAGCGTGCTCCTTAGCCCTGCATTCTTTATGTAGCATGCTCCTGAATGCTACTTAGCCCTACATTCTTTATGTAGCACGCTCCTTAGCCCAGCATTCTTTATGTAGCATGCTCCTTAGCCCTGCATTCCTTATGTAGCGCGCTCCTTAGCCCTGCATTCTTTATGGAGCATGCTCCTTAGCCCTGCATTCTTTATGTAGCGCACTCCTTAGCCCTGCATTCTTTTTATGTAGTGTGCTCCTTAGCCCTGCATTCTTTATGTAGCGTGCTCCTTAGCCCTGCATTCTTTATATAGCACGCTCCTTAGCCCTGCATTCTTTATGTAGCTTGCTCCTTAGCCCTGCATTCTTTATGTAGTGTGCTCCATAGCCCTGCATTCTTTATGTAGCACGCTCCTTAGCCCTGCATTCTTTATGTAGCACGCTCCTTAGCCCTGCATTCTTTATGTAGCACGCTCCTTAGCCCTGCATTCTTTATGTAGCACGCTCCTTAGCCCTGCATTCTTTATGTAGCGTGCTCCATAGCCCTGCATTCTTTATGTAGCATGCTCCTTAGCCCTGCATTCTTTATGTAGTGTGCTCCTTAGCTCGGCATTCTTTATGTAATGAACTCCTGAACTCTGCATTCTTCTCTATCTTTTCTTCATAACATTTGGTAGTCATAGCTCAAAAAATTCAATGAAGTATCTTTTTTTTAATCTTTATTTATGGACAAAATGAAAGAAACAACATATATATGATACAATTACCGTATTTATCGGCGTATAACACGCGCCGGCGTATAACACACACCCCAAGTTTAGGAGAGAATTTTAAGGAAAAAAACTTTTAGGAGGGAAGTTTAAGGAAAAAAAACTTACATTTAAATGTTCATCAATGCAGCCTCATCAGTGTTCATCTGAAGCCTTGTTGGTGTCATTGCAGCCTTTTCAGTGTCAGTGCAGCCTTGTCAGTGCAGCTTTGCCCCAGTGCAGCTTTGCCCCAGTGCAGCCTTGTCAGTGCAGCTTTGCCCCAGTGCAGCCTTGTCAGTGCAGCTTTGCCCCAGTGCAGTCTTGTCAGTGCAGCTTTGCCCCAGTGGTCAGTGCAGCCTTGCCCCAGTGTCCATGCTTGATCGCCGCGACATACACAGTACAGATCGTCGCCGACAGTAGTTTGTGTTTTAAATATGGCCACGCGGAGTTCGGAGGGACTCGGCGCCGGCGGAACTGAACGAACGACGCCGAGATACACATAGTCGAGTGTATTCGGCTCTTTCCGGCGCGGCTCACAGTCCCGCCCAGTCCCTCCCTATGATGGACATAACACAGGTCCAATGGCGGGACTGGGCGTGACTGTGAGCGGCACCGGAAAGAGCCGAATACACTCGACTATGTGTATCTCAGCTCTGTGATTTTGGCGGCGCTCGTTCAGCTCTGCCGAGTCCCTCCGAACTCCGCGGCGCCATATTTAAAACTACTCGCTATGTGAATGTCGGCGGCGATCGCCGCCGATAGCTCACAATTAGCGGGTATCGGCGTATAACACGCACCCACGATTTCCCCCTGATTTTAAGGGGAAAAAAGTGCGTGTTATACGCCGATAAATACGGTATTCCATAAACACATACCACATACACTGCATATATAATTCGAGGAAAATATACTTATACAATAGTTTACCATTTGCCAATAAAGAAAAAAAATATGTCCCCGGATTTCATTTTAAAAATCTGGTCACCTTATGCTATGGTCCTCAGAAACACTACTACATCCTGTAGATTAGACAACAGTACTACAGTAAAGTGTATGGAAACCATTTTTTAATGTTGGAAACTATGAAAGAGATACTGAAATGAATTTCTTATTCATCATAGCAGCTGCCATGACTCAAATCGGTCTGTATATTTATGCACAGCAGCATGTGTAAAGTGTCTGCAAATAGAAGTCTGAGGTGATCAAATTAAACTAACCATACTAGAGATGATTGGGCACATGATTACATATGACATGACTTGTCAACATTGCGTTCTTTTTGGTGTTGTATGTAACATCAGTCTTCCAGCCTAGATTTTAGGAGGTGTCTCGTGCCGGTGGTTACGAAGAATGGCCACCATGCAGCTCAAGATCGCTGTTCTGTAATTACAAAGCTGTCAAGGCTATATATTCCCTCTATAAGTGATCCCACATGTGGTCGGCTTGTCGTGGTGTTTTTTTTTTAGACACAGCAGCTTGATTTTATGGTTCTTGGATTTTCATTTAGAATGAAATTATCCAGCATACAGCAGGATCTCAGGCAGTAGTACATGTCCCTGATGGTGCTTTCTGCTGGGTTCCAGAGTACTTCTGCTTGTCAGAATCAATTCATAAGAGTTTAGATTTTTGTTTGAAAAACAATTATACCTAATCAGCTGGTACAGATATAAAAGTACACACATCAAGGAATGCTTACAGTACACTTGTGCCCAGGCATGGATATTAAATGATTTACAGTCTTAACAAACAGAAAAAGAGTTTTTAAAAAAAAAAAAAATACATACATAACTGACCTCACTAGCTGCTTGTAATGTGAAGTAGTTTATTTTCAAAGATCACAACAAAAACTCTAAAATCCTGTGTAACCCTTTGGTGGCGGCAGGGGCAGGCCCTTTAATGAAGAAAAAAAAATCTACCAAGTTTGAAGCTGGGTTTACACCAGTGCGAATTGGATGGCACCTTAAATTTTTCACTCTTTGTTATATTGCAGCCATTTGCTAAAATCATTTAAGTTCATATTTTTTTCCTCATTAATGTACACACAGCACCCCATATTGACAGAAAAACACAGAATTGTTGACATTTTTGCAGATTTATTAAAAAAGAAAAACTGAAATATCACATGGTCCTAAGTATTCAGACCCTTTGCTCAGTATTTAGTAGAAGCACCCTTTTGATCTAATACAGCCATGAGTCTTTTTGGGAAAGATGCAACAAGTTTTTCACACCTGGATTTGGGGATCCTCTGCCATTCCTCCTTGCAGATCCTCTCCAGTTCTGTCAGGTTGGATGGTAAACGTTGGTGGACAGCCATCTTTAGGTCTCTCCAGAGATGCTCATTTGGGTTTAAGTCAGGGCTCTGGCTGGGCCATTCAAGAACAGTCACGGAGTTGTTGTGAAGCCACTCCTTCCTTATTTTAGCTGTGTGCTTAGGGTCATTGTCTTGTTGGAAGGTAAACCTTTGGCCCAGTCTGAGGTCCTGAGCACTCTGCAGAAGGTTTTCATGCAGGATATCCCTGTACTTGGCCGCATTCATCTTTCCCTCGATTGCAACCAGTCATCCTGTCCTTGCAGCTGAAAAACACCCCCACAGCATGATGCTGCCACCACCATGCTTCACTGTTGGGACTGTATTGGACAGGTGATGGGCAGTGCCTGGTTTTCTCCACACATACCGCTTAGAATTAAGGCCAAAAAGTTCTATCTTGGTCTCATCAGACCAGAGAATCTTATTTCTCACCATCTTGGAGTCCTTCAGGTTTTTTTTAGCAAACTCCATGCAGGCTTTCATGTGTCTTGCACTGAGGAGAGGCTTCCGTCAGGACACTCTGCCATAAAGCCGCGACTGGTGGAGGGCTGCAGTGATGGTTGACTTTCTTCAACTTTCTCCCATCTCCCGACTGCATCTCTGGAGCTCAGCCACAGTGATCTTTGGGTTCTTCTTTACCTCTCTCACCAAGGCTCTTCTCCCCCGATAGCTCAGTTTGGCCAGACGGCCAGCTCTAGGAAGGGTTTTGGTCGTCCCAAACATCTTTCATTTAAGGATTATGGATACCACTGTGCTCTTAGGAACCTTAAAGTGGAGTTCCACCCAAAAATGGAACTTCCACTTTTTGGATTCCTCCCCCGCCCGGTGTCACATTTGGCACCTTTTTAGGGGGGAGGAGGGAGCATATACCTGTCTAATACAGGTATTTGCTCCAAATTCCTGGCATAGATCACCGTGGCGCTTGCAGTGACCTACGCCACTTCCGGCACCTACACTCTCCTCTGCCGCTGTATTCTGTGAGACACAGAACACAGCAGGGACCAGAGAGGACGCGCAGCGCGACTCACGCATGCGTAGTAGGGAACCAGGAAGTGAAGCCGCACGGCTTCACTTCCTTATTCCCTTACCGAGGATGGCGACGGCAGCAGCCGAGAGCCGAAGGACGTATCGGCTTCAGCTGCCGGCATCGCGGGCTCCCTGGACAGGTAGGTGTCCATATATTAAAAGTCAGCAGCTGCAGTATTTGTAGCTGCTGGCTTTTAATATTTTTTTTTCAGCGGACCTCCGCTTTAAGTGCAGCAGAAATCTTTTTGTAACCTAGACCAGATCTGTGCCTTACCACAATTCTGTCTCTGAGCTCTTCAAGCAGTTCCTTTGACCTCGTGATTCTCATTTGCTCTGACATGCACTGTGAGCTGTAAGGTCTTATATAGACAGGTGTGTGGCTTTCCTAATCAAGTCCAATCAGTATAATCAAACAGAGCTGGACTCAAATGAAGGTGTAGAACCATCTCAAGGATGATCAGAAGAAATGGACAGCACCTGAGTTGGGAGCTATGCCTGAAGAGATGGTGCTGGGATCAGTGTCACAGCAAAGGGTCTGAATACTTAGGACCATGTTATATTTCAGTTTTTCTTTTTTAATAAATCTGCAAAAATGTCAACATGTCTGTGTTTTTCTGTCAATATGGGGTGCTGTGTGTACATTAATGAGGAAAAAAAATAAACTTAAATGATTTTAGCAAATGGCTGCAATATAACAAAGAGTGAAAAATGTAAGGGGGTCTGAATACTTTCCGTCCCCACTGTAAGCATTTGTGCAGTCATATGTATTACTTTTCAACATACAGCAATTCAAATATTTTCTACTGCTACAAAAAAATAAAAGTACAGATCTAATACAGATACATTAGTTACAGAGGTTCAATTATCCTAATGTAGGCATATTAGTCAGCACTTTGGTAATAAGTATCTACTGTTCCCATTTTCATATTTGATGTCATTGTGGGACATCACTTCTCACAATCGGACCACACTATAGAAGACCTCAATGTTTTAGTTCTTAAAGGGAATTTCAGAACTATCCAGGAAAGGAAAACGTTTGAACTAAGAATGATAATTCTTTTTGACACAAAAAATAATGGCCTAAATTTAGATATTGGTTTCCTTACCCCTTATACTAAAGTTTTACGACTCCCTCTGTGACTAGCATCCCCCCCTCCATTCTATATCTCTCCCTCTGTCTTATCTCACTAACTCTGCTGCTATCTTTATTACCATTGATTTGTATGTGTTTGTTTTTCTCTTTTTTTTTTTCTCTCTCTCTCCTTTCCCTCAGATATGTGTTTTTTTGTTGTTGTTGTTTTTTTAACATTCTGCTTAAAAAATTGTGAATCAGTACTGCTTGGACCTTGAAGAAGGGGACATACCCCGAAAGCTTGTCCTGAAAAATTGTATGTTAATGCAAATAAGAAAAGTATCACGGACAGTACTCAATTTTTCCCATTTTCATATCAAAGTTCTCCATGCTTACACACAAATTCTTCGTAAAACTTTCAGTACCAGCAGATTTATGTCTCAATGTCACCAGAAACCAAGATGATTCAGCCGGACCATAGCTTCTCAAATTTTTTTGGGCATCCTCTGGAAGTATATGTGGGCTTGAACAGTGGTAGTGCTCAATTAGTTAAGTCCACCCAGAATTGGACGGAAGGGACAATAGGATTTTTCCATTTGAGCGCTAGAGCCTTCTTGGCGTAAAAAAACAAGATACGCAAAAGGGTTTTCTTATTACTAGACATTTCTTCCTCATCAAAGTCTCAGAAGAGGCACCTCGCTGGAGAGTAAATATTTGGGATGGCCAATCCATCCTCTAGGAATACCAGGATTGCCTTCTAAAATTGTGCTACACGTGGGGACCTCTATATCATGTGAAAGTAGTTCCCCTCCTCTTCATGACAGCGATGGCAATAAATACCCTCTTTTAAAGTGATTGTAAACTTTTTTTTCTTTTAAAATAATAAACATGTTATACTTACTTGCTCTGTACAATGGTTTTACACAGAGCAACCCTAATCCCCCTCTTCTAGGGTCCTCCACCGGCGCACCTGGCTCCACCTCTTCAGCAAGTGCTCCTATAGGAAGCCACTTTTATGCATTGAAAATGTGAAACGGGAAGTCAGAATGATTGCTGTGGGCAGCAGGTTCATTTTTTTTGTAGCAGAGTGTGAGGGATGTGTTTTCCACTTTTAATCACTACATGCAGTAGCAGTAGCAGTGAGAGCTAATCCTCCCATCTGCTCCTGCATTGGTGGTAACAGGTAGTGAAATGTAATCCCCCCCCGTATTGGGGGAAAGTGGCCACTGATGGTTAACCCCCCCTCCCCCCACATGTATTTGTGGTCATGACAATGAAATCCCCCCCCCCCGATGGTCATAGTAGTGACACCCTCCCCCCAGATATTGGTAGTCATGGCAATGAAAGTTAACCTCTGATTCCCCCCATTGGTGATCACTAATCACTGACCTATCACACATTACCACACTGTTCCCTATGCTTGGACTTTCTCTCTTTAAGTGCTGGCACTGGAACACACAGAGCGTTCTAGCGCCTGGCACCCTGCTGCCACTGTACTTTCTACATGGTGCCCAACAGCGAGCGGGCTGAGGCTTTGTGGGCCGCATGTTGGGCATGGGAGAGGGATGGGCACGGATATGTGACACTGATGGGCACTGATTTGCTGCACTGATGGACACTGATGGAGCTGCACTAATAATCAGGGCACTGATGATCAGTGCCCTGATTATCAGTGTAAATGTGTCCTGTCACAGGATAGCTGGCTCTCAGCTTTCATTTCCTCACACAGTGACAGCTCTGAGGGAAAAAATGCAGATAGCCAGCATTTGTTTACATGTGATGTGCTGTGATTGGACACATTTGACACATTGATCACGTGGCAAAGGGCTGCTGTGATTGACCCTTTACCTCAATCTGTAATCAGCTGTGTCCGAAGACCAAGAGCTTTGGCAGCTCTGTCACTGTGCTGGGAGTGTGCAGTGAGTGTGCGCTCAGCACAGAGTTCTCAGGTGCCCATGGATACATATGTGTAGTGTGTGGGCTTTAAAGTGCTCAGCAAGAAATTAAAGGAAATTACGTTGTATGTTGTATTAGAAATGGGGTGTCATTTGGTGAACATGTGGACACCTTAGCATACACCTCTTAGCAAACTGCATTTGATAATGAATTTGCTGCATACATGCATACGTGCATCAAGGACTTATACCAAATGCTGTAAGATAATGAATAGATTGTCCTTGTATGATCATTTCCGGCGTACACATGTAGCACCTTCTGGTGTGATGTACATAGTTATTAGAGTAGGAAAAATTGTCTTGACTGAAAGCCAGGCCTAGGTTGAATCTGGGTCAGGGTTGAATGACTCAGGGAGGCTGAATGATTCAGCAAGCAGCATCTCTGGTGACTCCTGCTTTCTGGAACCTTGGAGAAACTTCCAGAGGCAGTGGGGTGGAGTCTAGGAGGAGCTGCTTGGAGTATGAGTATGATGAGGGACCCAGCCAATTCCCAGCAAAATGAACTGGTAGGGGGGTAGGCCACCTCATAAGTACTCATGGGTCCCGCCAGCAGAGGCAGTCGGGTGAAAGTTGGAGTGCTGAGGAAGCTGTCGATGGCCTTGAGGGTGCCCCCTAGTCAGGGGGGGTGACTTTGGGCCTGGGGCTCAGGTGCTGGAGGGACCCTCCACAACACATGGAGAATTCCTTCCTGGAGGCACAGGAGCAAGGAGAGGACAACAGTAGCAGGTCAGGAGGAACAGGAGATTTCCAGAGAAGTCAGCTGGGTGGGCTGGTGAGTGTGCAGTCTGGGAGGACTGTGGGAAGAGTGTCAGTCTGGGAGAACTGTGCTGGAGAATTTAGCCAGGAGGGCTAGTGAAAGAGGCAGCTGCAGCTAGGTGTATTGGCAATGCCTGAAACATACCTCCCAACTTTTTGAGATGGGAACGGGGGATACCTATTAGCAAAAGATTGTAGGCATAGGACCACCCCATGCCACACCCACTTAAAGGAGAATTAGATTTAAAAACAAATTTTTGCGCTACTATCCCATAATACCCCTATCTCCATCCAAATTTATCACCCTCAAAAAAAAAAAAAAGTACTGGACTGTTTTCTGACTCTGAAGTGCCTGTGAAGATGTGTGCCTGGCTGTGCAGGGTGGGGGATCCCAATCTACTTGTGGCTCCTTAGGGGGTGCGCTACATACATACCGCATAGTGCCACGCATGCTCAGAATAAATAAAGAGATGAAAGCTATTGGCTACTGCCCCGTTTATAGTCCCAACGTATGTGTTTTACGTCACTGCGTTCAGAATGATCGGATTTTCCGGCTGCCAAGAAGTTGAAACAATGGGACACATGTGGTGGAGTTGCCCCATAATTAAAAACTTCTGGAGAAAAATATTAGTCCTTATAAAGGAAATCACGGAAATAGAGGTTGTAGAAGACCCTTGGGAGGTCCTGTTCCATGGGGGGTGGGGGACCTAAATAACTATAAGCAGTCACTGGTCCCGCAGCTTTTGAACGCGGCAAAAAGAATGATCCCGAGGAATTGGCAAAGGAGGAAGAGCCCAGAGATATAGGAGTGGTTTGATGCAATTGAGGAGAGCTGCAATATGGAGACGCTGGGGAGCAGGCTAGAGGAAATAAGAAGCGTGAATTTGGGCAGGTGGGATCGCTGGAAAAAATTCAAAAAAACATGGAGCTATGCCAAAGAGATCAAAGCCTAGTCTAAAGCAGGAGAGTAGAAGGAAAATTAGACCCTGGAGAGGTGGGATGGGGAGGACCTGGGGGGGGGGGGGGGGGATTTGGGGGGGGGGGTGGGAATTAGAAGTAAAGGGAAAAGGGAGTTAAAATTTAGTCATATGGGAGTGATAAAGTGCAGTAGTGGGAATTGTTAGAAATAGTGCTTTTTATACCATGCTCCCATTATTTGTCCTTTTTTTTCTTCTGTTTAGTCTTGTTTTTTTTGTATGGCAAAAGGCCACGATGATGAGACATTGGTGGGTCGCTTAAATTAAAATGAACTGTAAAGTTGATTTTAGTCCCCCAAAAAAAGGTCGTCTGAAATGGCAAAAAAGAGAAAACAAGAATAAAAAAAAAAAAAAAAAAGAATGATTGGATTTTCCGACAACTTTGTGTGACCGTGTGTATGCAAGACAAGTTTGAGCCAACATCCGTCAAAAAAATCCATGGATTTTGTTGTCGGAATGTCCGATCAATGTCCGACCGTGTGTACGGGCATAACAAGGCTTAGAAGAAGAGTAGTACACAGCTTGGTCTTCACCTATTATAAATCTACCCTATTTTCCCTTCCAGCACACTTGGGGGTCATCTCTCTTTTGGTTGGGCGGAGAAAAAAACGTGGCTCAGGTATCTCGTTTTACGCCCCTTACTCTGATTGCCCGTGCAAATGAGCCCTAATTGAAAAAAAAAACAGCATATTTTCTTGTTGCAGAATAATCAATTAGCCATTTTGCCAATTTTTGCCATTGATTAGTCCCATTCGGAAAGTATATTTGCTTAGCTGAGCAACATTAGCAATGGCATTTGCCATATTTATTAAATGTATGAAATGTATTAATAATAATTTATTAATTAATTTATTAAATCACTGCTATTAAAAATTGTGTTGTTTTAAAATGATAAATTCCTGATTTTGTCATTGATTCACCACTGAATTACTGAAACGGGGCAGCAAGACCAACTAGAACCACTAAAAGCCTGCTAAATGTGGCTGTAATCAATTGTATAAAACTCTTATGTTAGCACAGCTGCTGAATTTCAAAAATAAGATTAGCCATTAACTGATCAATTTCACTCTCGGTTAAGATCTTATTAAAAAAAAAAAAAGCATTTGCTTCTAAACTTCCCTGTTAAGAGTCCTCCTCCAGACCTCAACTACTCAACTAACACTTACAGATAGTCCCCTGAGACTCCTGGTGCCGGAAAGTGGCTCTTCTGCCCCCCCAGCCAGTCCTGGCTACAATGTGATGATTCATATAAGGTGCCATGATGTCACCGTGCAGATGCATGCCCCCCCCCGCCCGCCCAAGCCCAGCTAAGCTTGCCCAAACTCAGCCGGCTTTGGAACTTCACATGCATTTTTTTTTACCGGAAGCTGCCAACCATAACGGCCATTTACAGATAACTTGTAAATCGGCTGAAATTGACAAACTGTCCATAAATTTACGAACGGTTGGCAACCCTGCACTTGCAGCAGCTTTTGCCATCCTTCTGAAAAGCAATGCATGGTGCATTGCTTTTCAGAGGGTGGTTAACAGGTGGCTGGTAGTCGATATGTTGCTTCCACGCTGCCTGTTTTAACCCTGAAAAGCCCACACCACCTTGCTGTCACTACATGCATTATACATGGCTGCAGGGCAGATACTTGAATGAATCACCTTTAGTAGCAGCGCTACTTGCCAACCGTGACATAGGGTATAATCTTGGTGCAAAAATTTGCATTTATACAGCCCTGAGCGACTGCATTTTGTGTGCGTCCAGCAGCGTTCACCGCAGGTAATTAATGGCTGTGCAGACAGCTGCGAATACCTTCGGCCGCCAGCAACCTGTCAATATAGTGAACAGGGTCAGTGGCAGCACCTAGCCTCACAAAAACGCAGCAGGAATCAGAAGATTACTGCCGCTAAAATTTGCACTGGCCCCATGTGACAGTGTGAAGGCTTGGAGTAACCGACCATGTCCAAACACAGTGGAGAAGAGGGGGCAGTAATGTTACCCACCAAAATACTTCCCTATATTGGAACCTAGAAGAAGAAAGGGTTGGACTTTAAATGAGGCCATGACTTGGTAAAACCATGTGCCTCCATCCCTATGGCAATTGGGAGATGATATTCCCACCATGCCCATGGCTCCTAGTACCCTATAGGATTGTGTAGGGCGATCTGTAAGGTACAATGGGTGTTGTTTTCTCCTCCTCTCCCCATCTATTCCTCCCTTATATCCATGGCAGAGCATTAGATCACACTGGCTATGTATTTTTTTAGATACACCTAGATGTACTTCGCATTTGCTCCTGACGAGTAGAAGTTGTCCATGAAATGCATAGAGCCTTTCTATGCTGCAACAATCTACATCTAATACCAGTTTACCCACTTTGGGTTTTCAGAATCATGATTCATCATTTTTTTGTCCATGTTTAACTAGGGAGATATAAGTTACCCCTTCTACATACCATATATGGATAGATCATGTTGGAATTCATGTACAGATATGAATTTACTGTGATTTTTATACTGTTAAGACTTTCAGTCCATTGTATTTCCTCATGTATTTATATGTTAATAAAATACATTATTGCATTTTTACTTTGCTAGCCGTATGCCTCATTTAAAGTCCTAAACCTTTCTTTTTATATATATTGGAACAAAAAAATACACTATAAGGGTATATTTATAAAATGATATTCATCCTGTGAAACTGCATGTACAGTCAGGTCCATAAAAATTGGGACATCGACACAATTCTAATCTTTTTGGCTCTATACACCACCACAATGGATTTGAAATGAAATGAACAAGATGTGCTTTAACTGCAGACTTTCAGCTTTAATTTGAGGGTATTTTCATCCAAATCAGGTGAACGATGTAGGAATTACAACAGTTTGTATATGTGCCTCCCACTTTTTAGGGGACCAAAAGTAATGGGACAATTGGCTGCTCAGCTGTTCCATGGCCAGGTGTGTGTTATTCCCTCATTATCCCATTTACAGGGTCCAGAGTTCATTTCAAGTGTGCTATTTGCATTTGGAGTCTGTTGCTGTCAACTCTCAATATGAGATCCAAAGAGCTCTCACTATCAGTGAAGCAAGCCATCATTAGGCTGAAAAAACAAAACAAACCCATCAGAGAGATAGCAAAAACATTAGGTGTGGCCAAATCAACTGTTTGGAACATCCTCAGCAACACCAAAAGACCCGGAAGACCACGGAAAACAACTGTGGTGGATGACCGAAGAATTCTTTCCCTGGTGAAGAAAACACCCTTCAGTTGGCCAGATCAAGAACACTCTCCAGAGGTATGTGAGAAAATTCTGGACAGCCGCACTCAAAATAATAATTGCCTTTATTGGTAAAAACAACAAAAATACATGCCACAGCAAGAAGTAAGGGAAGTTGACGCGTTTCACACTATAACAAGTGCTTAATCATAGCTAAACTATACAGAAATGAATCTAACATATATACTAGTGTCTATTATTCATGTGTTCAAGAGATTGTTTAATTGCATCCAATTAACAAACCCAAAAAGAAGGTGTGACCAAAGACAAAGCAAAGACCCAGGTCTGTGTAGTGCAAATGGTGCCAGAGAGGAGTTGAAAAATAAGTGCATATGAGAAATGTGAAAAATATATAAAAGATATATATAAAAAAGATATATATGAAAAAGTGTGTGCAAGTGAAGTGAAAAAAATATGAATAAGATATATACTAGAATATATATATTTTAAAGTGTGTTAAAAAGTAAATACTGGTATGTATAGAGCTGTGAACTTGTATGAGAGTAAATACACTCAAGGTTTGAAAAAATATATATAAAATGTATATATGTATTAATCTATTTAATAAATATATTTATACAAAAAAACATTTTAAAGGGCTATCAACCCAAATGAAAAAGAAAATATAGGAACTGTGCTGAAAAAAAGGGGAAAAAAAGAAGAAAAAACAGGCAAAACTGGCAAAACAAAACAAGGAGACAGGACACATGGTTAGATATAAACACATGTGTCAATCAAAATCTTGAATAGAAATAAGATATATGTAGAAATTGAAAATATTCATGCTGTCTCTTGTTCCGTCCAGCCCCGCTCCGCCTATCTGTATAGAAGTCATGTCAGTAGAAAGGAAAAACATAAGATGTGTAAGAATATATATATATATATATATATATATATATATATATATATATATATATATATATATATATATATATATATATATATATATATATATGATGTGATGTGTAAAAATTAAATAAACAAACAATCACAATGGTGTATAGATGCACTAATTGGGACAAAACCCCAAATATGGGCAGGTCTTATAAATAGATGTATAAAACACCAGTGTGTCTGTGTGTGTACAATACAAGATAAATTAAACTTATCTCATAAACACATCTGCAACGTGTTGACTATATAATAATGTAACGATATGGATAAGTACAAATCATATGATAACGATGTGGTGCAAAGGATGTCAAAGATGCAATTTCCAGCTAAGTCTTACATACACAGCATAATGAAGGGATGTGGTAATAATTGAGTATGCAAAGTGTAATGCCCTGTACACACGGTCGGATTTTCCAACGGAAAATGTGTGATAGGACCTTGTTGTCGGAAATTCCGACCGTGTGTAGGCTCCATCACACATTTTCCATCGGATTTTCCGACACACAAAGTTTGAGAGCAGGCTATAAAATTTTCCGACAACAAAATCCGTTGTCGGAATTTCCGATCGTGTGTACACAAATCCGACGGACAAAGTGCCACGCATGCTCAGAATAAATAAAGAGATGAAAGCTATTGGCTACTGCCCCGTTTATAGTCCCGACGTACATGTTTTACGTCACCGCGTTCAGAATGATCGGATATTCCGACAACTTTGTGTGACCGTGTGTATGCAAGACAAGTTTGAACCAACATCCGTCGGAAAAAATCCATGGATTTTGTTGTCGGAATGTCCGATCAATGTCCGGCCGTGTGTACGGGGCATAAGATATACATATGTGGCCGGACACGACAAAAGACAGGGTGGGAAAAAAAACACCTAGATTGAAAATATCCTGTTCATATACATAAGTAGAAATTGAAAATACTTATGCTGTCTCCTGTTCCGTCCAGCCCCGCTCCGCATATCTACTATGGAAGACCAATCCCGCTTTGTTTATTACAGTATAAATAATCAAAGACTCCCTAAACCAACCCAATATCCTAAGCTCATGGCTATACCCATAAGAAACATAATGCATGAAATGACCTAAAAAGATTTTTGTATACAGACAAAACATCTGAATCTATTTACAAACACAGAATTCTATATGCACCCATGAACACTATCCCCCCATGCCTTTAATCCAAGATCTGAATAATAAAGAGCAAAACATATATGTTAAAATATAATGAGGCTAAGGAAGGAAAAAAGGGGGGGTGTATGTAAAATTAAGGCGGAACCCTCACTGTAATAAAACCTCCAATATATACTCGACGGCAATGAAGGTAGATGTGAAAAATGAAAAATGAGAGATGAAAAATGAAATGGTAGCGGAAATGATGCTAATGATATTAACCCCATTACCCCAGAACTCAGAAACGGTACAGAATAAACCAATTACTTGAAAAATACCTAATCAATTGGTAATGTTTCATACAGATCTAAGCATGTATGGATGTATGCATGCTATAGATGAAATGGTCATAATAGTCGCCAAAGTATTTGACATACCCCCCCCCCCCCCTCCCCCTTTTTTCCTTCCTTAGCCTCTCTTTACATTTTGACATATATGTTTTGCTCTTTATTACCGTATTTAGATCTTGGATTAAAGGCATGGGGAGATAGTGTTCATGGGTGCATATAGAATTCTGTGCTTGTAAATAGATTTAGATGCTTTGTCTGTATATTATTTCATGCATTATGTTTCTTATGGGTATAGACATGAGCTTAGGATATTGGGTTGGTTTAAGGAGTCTTTGATTATTTATACTGTAATAAAACAAAGCGGGATTGGTCTTCCATAGATATGCGGAGCGGGGCTGGACGGAACAGGAGACAGCATGAGTATTTTCAATTTCTACTTATGTATATGAACAGGATGTTTTCAATCTAGGTGTTTTTTTTCCACCCTGTCTTTTGTCATGTCCGGCCACATATGTACATCTTACACTTTGCATACTCAATTATTACCACATCCCTTCATTATGCTGTATATATATATTCTTACACATCTTATGTTTTTCTTTTCTACTGACATGACTTCTATACAGATATGCGGAGCGGGGCTGGACGGAACAAGAGACAGCATCAATATTTTCAATTTCTACATATATCTTATTTCTATTCAAGATTTTGATTGATACATGTGTTTATATCTAAACATGTGTCCTGTCTCCTTGTTTTGTTTTGCCAGTTTTGCCTGTTTTTTCAGCACAGTTCCTATATAGCGCTGCGCAAACTGTTGGCGTTATATTAATCCTGTATAATAATAATAATAATAATAATATATTTTCTTTTTCATTTGGGTTGATAGCCCTTTAAAATGTTTTTATCGTATAGATATATTTATTAAGTAGATTAATACATGTATACATTTTATCTATATTTTTTCAAACCTTGAATGTATATACTCTCATACAAGTATATATCTTATTCATATTTTTTTCACTTCACTTGCACACACTTTTTCATATATATCTTTTTTTATATATATCTTTTATATATTTTTTACATTTCTCATATGCACTTATTTTTCAACTCCTCTCTGGCACCATTTGCACTACACAGACCTGGGTCTTTGCTTTGTCTTTGGTCACACCTTCTTTTTGGGTTTGTTAATTGGATGCAATTAAACAATCTCTTGAACACATTATTAATAGACACTAGTATATATGTTAGATTAATTTCTGTTTAGTTTAGCTATGATTAAGCACTTGTTATAGTGTGAAACGCGTCAGTTTCCCTTACTTCTTGATGTGGCATGTAATTTTGTTGTTTTTACCAATAAAGGCAATTATTATTTTGAGTGCGGCTGTGGTGATTTTTCTTTTCCCACTCTCCAGAGGTAGGTGTGTGTCAAAGTCAACAATCAAGAGAAGACTTCACCAGAGTGAATACAGAGGGTTCACCACAAGATGTAAACCATTGGTGAGCCTCAAAAACAGGAAGGCCAGATTAGAGTTTGCCAAACAACATCTAAAAAAGCCTTCACAGTTCTGGAACAACATCCTATGAACAGATGAGACCAAGATCAACTTGTACCAGAGTGATGGGAAGAGAAGAGTATGGAGAAGGAAAGAAACTGCTCATGATCCAAAGAACCCCACCTCATCAGTGAAGCATGATGTTGGTAGTGTCATGGCGTGGGCATGTATGACTGCCAATGGAACTGGTTCTCTTGTATTTATTGATGATGTGACTGCTGACAAAAGCAGCAGGATAAATTCTGAAGTGTTTCGGGCAATATTATCTGCTCATATTCAGCAAAATGAACTCATTGGATGGCGCGTCACAGAGCAGATGGACAATGGCCCGAAGCATACTGCAAAAGCAACCAAAGAGTTTTTTAAGGGAGAGAAGTGGAATGTTATGCAATGGCCAAGTCAATCACCTGACCTGAATCCGATTGAGCATGCATTTCACTTGCTGAAGACAAAACTGAAAGGGAAAATGCCCCAAGAACAAGTAGGAACTGAAGACAGTTGCAGTAGAGGCCTGGCAGAGCATTACCAGGGATGAAACCCAGTGTCTGGTGATGTCTATGCGTTCCAGGCTGCAGGCTGTAATTGACTGCAAAGGATTTGCAACCAAGTATTAAAAAGTGAAAGTTTGATGGATGATTGTTAATCTGTCCCATTACTTTTGGTCCCTTAAAAAGTGAGAGGCACATATACAAACTGTTGTAATTCCTACACAGTTTACCTGATTTGGATGTAAATACCCTCAAATTAAAGCTGAAAGTCTGCAGTTAAAGCACATCTTGTTTGTTTCATTTCAAATCCATTGTGGTGGTGTATAGAGCCAAAAAGATTAGAATTGTGTCGATGTCCCAATATTTATGGACCTGACTGTACATTCATTCTGTGAAAATGGGAACAAAACTGAATGTTACTAATGCTGTTTTCTAGCCATGTTAAATATTATTCATTCACAAAAAATTGAGTGAATCAGGAAAATACCACATTATGGCCTCTAGATCAAACTGACGGTCACTGTAAATTCCTTTTTATTTCCTATGATCAAAGAATATTTCTTTATGCTCACCCCTTTCAGAAGGTGTATAGAGAAATAAAAAACCTAGCTTCCGTACGCAAAGTGTGATAACCTGACAAAGTAATTTAGACGTAACGTGCAGGGCGGAGCGCTTTGTCAGACCAGCCAGTTTAGCCTGTATGGTGAGCTGCAGTAGCTAACCCGCTCTCAGACTGTGAATGCCTGTCATTTTGCTTTAGTGAGTGTGGTTTTAATTAATTTGTAGCTACAAGTACAGTGAGCACTATGTTGATTTTTTAGATTTTCTGCCTGAATGGACCTATTCTTGTTAGAGGAAATTGGAACCTTTATTATAGCTGATCCCGGCTATTTAATGGGGATCCTGTCTGCTTTGACCTTTTAAATATATTAAGGTCAGTCATAGGAGGTGAGAGTCCGTCTTCACAGTCATCTTGGTGGTAGAACAGAGCACTGGCTCACACTTTTATGCTTTTGGAGGATTGTTTAATGATGGATTCCTTTTATGAACTTCTTCGTTGTTAATAATTTTTGTATCATTTGGCACTGAATTTTTGATGTTTAAGGTTGCACTTGATCACCAATAAAACGTTTTTTTTTTTCACATTTAAACATTTATGGTGAATGCATATTGGTTTAAATGCATTACTATTGCAAGTCTTTTCTCATTGATTATGTTACTGTTACGATTTATGGTGATTAGTTCAGCAATTGTGCTTTGATTTCTGTCTACTGATTACTCGGCAATCCACTATATTTTACTTTTTCCGGGGTTTATAGCATGAGTGGGGTGAAACATGTCAGAGAGCGTGGCTGAGGCCACACTAATTCACATATTCATGCACAGGGTCGGTGAGCGGTGTTCTTTTCTCTGATGATGCCTCTACATCCCCTGAATGGTGCACAGGCGCCTGCTCCCTGCACTGCAACCGGCGGGGAGATGTTTGTCTCAGCGGCACTGCAAGTTATACCTGGATTACATGATTTTTTTAGTTCTATTTCCTATGATCATCAGCTCATCCCGTGGCCATAATGCAATATTTTCCTGGTTCTCTCTATGTCTTTTTTAATCAATAAAATTCGACCCGGAGAGAAAATAGCCCAATAACATTTGATTCACACAGAACGAATGTACATGTAGTTTCGCCTGAGCGAATAGTTCCAGAGCTGTTTTATAAATACACATCTTTGTAACTACCAATATTTTTATGGCCTAAAACTCTTTTAGAACCTCCTATTAATGAATATTGTTATTGTAGATAGTCATGCATGGGTTTAACTATTTATTTTTGTGCACCTATTCTTCATGCTGTGTGTTTCTGAGGCCATGGCCGAGGGTGTCCCTTGCCTACGCACTTTGTGCTAAAGGTGTCCCTCTTTGACAAAAGTCAAAGATGACACCCTTCGACACCAGTGCTCACCTATGGTGGACTCCTGCAGTGCGGTGAGAGCGAGGGAGCATGGATGGGTGAGTATACCTTTCTGGCAGGGTGGGCTATCAGAGGTCACTGTCACTTTGCTGTTAATGGGTAGGTGACTGTGACTTTTTAAATATCACTATTTCCAAGGTCACAGCACTTATTAAGTCCAAAGACTAGGAACACATATAGGAAAGTTATATTTAATGTGACCACTGTAAGATGCATAAAGAAGCCTGGTCTTATAATCCAAGCCATAGCATATGCTGAACATATCTGGGTATTATATGGAACCATACCATACAGTGCCTTGAAAAAGTATTTATACCCCTTGAAATTTTCGACATTTTGTCATGTTACAAACAAGAACGTAAATTATTATATTATTATTATTATTATACAGGATTTATATAGCCCCAACAGTTTGTGCAGTGCTTTACAAAATGAGGGCAGATAGTACATTTACAATTCAATTCAATACAAGAGGAATCAGAGTGCCCTGCTTGTTAGAGCTTACAATTTAGAAAATGTATTTTATTGGGATTTTATGTGATAGACCAACACAAAGTGGAACATAATTGTGAAATGAAAGGAAAATGTTAAATGGTTTTCAATTTTTTTTACAAATAAATATGTGAAAAGTGTGGCGTGCATTTGTATTTAGCCCCCCTAAGTCAATACTTTGTAGAACCACCTTTCGCTGCCATTACAGCTGCAAGTCTTTTTTGTTATGTCTCTAATGCCGTGTACACACGACCGAACTTTACGGCATACTTGGTTCGGCGGACCGGAGTCCGTCGGATAATTCGATTGTGTGTGGGCTCCAGCGGACTTTTTTTCCCCAAAAGTTCGACGGACCTAGAAATTAAACATTTCAAATCTTTTCGACAGACTCGAGTCCGGTCGAAAAGTTCGCTCGTCTGTATGCTAGTCCGACGGACAAAAACCGACGGTAGGACAGCTATTGGCTACTGGCTATCAACTTCCTTGTTTTAATCCGGTCGTACGTCATCACGTACAAATCCGTCGGACTTTGGTGGATCGTGTGTAGGCAAGTCAGTTCATTCGGAAAGTCCGTCGTAAAGTCAGTCGAAAAGTCAGCAGGACAAAGTCTGCCGTAAAGTCTGCTCGTGTGTACACGGCATAACAGCTCTGCACATCTAGAAACAGGGCCGGATTAGTCACAAGGCCACCGAGGCCAGGCCTCGGGGCGGCAGTGGTGTAGGGGCGGCGCCGCTCCTGCAGCGACTTCGCGGCCGCCCCCCCTTTCGTGTTGCCCATTAGAGTCTATTATGGGCACCAGTGCCCATAGAAAAAATGGCCGCGAGCCGACCACGCAACTGCGCATGCGCCGTTCCGAAGCCGGCCGGGCTCGGGAAAGCTCGTAAGCGCTCGGCCGGGCGGCGCATGCGCAGTAGCATGATCGCGCCGCTCGGCGCCATTTTTAAAAAAAATTGAGATTGGCTAGTAGTGTCAGCGGTGCGGCGGCGTGGGAGAAAGATGACATCTCCTATTGCCCGCACCGCTGTTCCGCCCTCCTCCTGATGGCAGGCAGCATGGCAACATTGGCAAGTGACATCCCCATCGGGTGGCAAGTGACATCCCCATCTGGTGGCAGGCAGCGTGGCAAGTGACATCTCCATCTGGTGGCAGGCAGCGTGGCAAGTGACATCCCCATCTGGTGGCAGGCAGCGTGGCAAGTGACATCCCCATCTGGTGGCAGGCAGCGTGGCAAGTGACATCTCCATCTGGTGGCAGGCAGCGTGGCAAGTGACATCCCCATCTGGTGGCAGGCAGCGTGGCAAGTGACATCCCCATCTGGTGGCAGGCAGCGTGGCAAGTGACATCTCCATCTGGTGGCAGGCAGCGTGGCAAGTGACATCTCCATCTGGTGGCAGGCAGCGTGGCAAGTGACATCCCCATCTGGTGGCAGGCAGCGTGGCAAGTGACATCCCTATCTGGTGGCAGGCAGCGTGGCAAGTGACATCCCCATCTGGTGGCAGGCATGGTGGCAAGTGACATCCCCATCTGGTGGCAGGCATGGTGGCAAGTGACATCTCCATCTGGTGGCAGGCATGGTGGCAAGTGACATCCCCATCTGGTGGCAGGCATGGTGGCAAGTGACATCTCCATCTGGTGGCAGGCATGGTGGCAAGTGACATCCCCATCTGGTGGCAGGCATGGTGGCAAGTGACATCCCCATCTGGTGGCAGGCATGGTGGCAAGTGACATCCCCATCTGGTGGCAGGCATAGTGGCAAGTGATATCCCCATCTGGTGGCAGGCATGGTGGCAAGTGACAAGAGATGGTGGCAAGTGACACGCTCAGGGCTCCCAATGATTCTGCATTCTGGTGAGTTGAACTATTTCAGTTTATATTACAATGTAATGATAGAAGTAATGTGTTTCAATCATCCTGACACCATAACAACCATGGTGCCGGGGATGATTGAAGCACTAACACCAGCCATTGCCTTGAAAAATTGCCTGCGAAAAATCCTTACCCATCGCGCGCTTACCCTGAAGTATTTTTAGTCTGTACAATTAAAGCCAGTTATTTTCAGTGTTCTCGTGTGTGGAGATATGTTTTTAATTGATCTATTGTAGAAGTCATCGATAAAGGACGTGGTGTGTGTGTGTGTGTGGGGGGGGGCGGCATTGAAGGACCCGGCCTTGGGGCGGCAAAGGGAGTAAATCCGGGCCTGTCTAGAAAGTTGATTTTTTTACCCATTCTTCTTTGCAAAATAGCTCAAGCTCTGTCAGATTGGATGGAGAGGGTCTGTGAACAGCAATTTTCAAATCTTGTCACAGATTCTCAATTGGATTTAGGTCTGAACTTTAACTGGGTCATTCTAACACATGAATATGCTTTGATCTAAACCATTCCATTGTAGCTCTGGCTGTATGTTTAGGGCCATGGTCCTTCTGGAAGGTGAACCTCCGCCCCAGTCTCAAGTCTTTTGCAGACTCTAAACAGGTTTTCTTCTAACATTGCCCTGTATTTGGCTTCATTCATCTTCCCACCAACTCTGACCAGCTTCCCTGACCCTGCTGAAGAAAAGCATCCCCACAATATGATGCTGCCACCACCACCATGTTTTACAGTGGGGATGGTGTGTTCAGGATGATGTGCAGTGTTAGTTTTCCGCCACACATAGGGTTTTGCTTTTAGGCCAAAAAGTTCAATTTGAACCCCACATGACTTTTCGCAAACTGCAAATGTGACTTCTTATGGCTTTCTTTCAACAATGGCTTTCTTCTTGCCACTCTTCCATAAAGGCCAGATTTGTGGAGTGCACGACTAACAGTTGTCCTGTGGACAGATTCTCCCACCTGAGTTGTGGATCTCTGCAGCTCCTCCAGAGTTACCATGGGCCTCTTGTTTGCTTCTCTGATTAATGCTCTCCTTGCCCGGCCTGTCAGTTTAGGCAGATGGCCATGTCTTGGTAGGTTTGCAGTTGTGCCATACTCTTTCCATTTTCGGATGATGGATTGAACGGTGCTCCGTGAGATGTTCAAAGCTTGGGATATTTTTTTATAACCTAACCCTGCTTTAAACTTCTCCACAACTTTCTCTGTGACCTGTCTGGTGTGTTTCTTGGCCTTCATGATGCTGTCTGTTCACTAATGCCATGTACACACAGGCAGACTTTTCGGCATCAAAGGTCCGACGGTCTTTCCGACGGACTTTTGACGGATTTCCGACTGACTTTCAAATGAACGAACTTGCGCACACACGATCACACCAAAGTCCGAAGGATTCGTACGTGATGACGTACGACCGGACTAAAATAAGGAAGTTGATAGCCAGTAGCCAAAAGCTGCCTAGTGTCGGTTTCGTCTGTCGGACTAGCATACAGACGAGCGGATTTTTTGACCGGACTCGAGTCTGTCGGATAGATTTGAAACATGTTCCAAATCCAAAGTCCGTCTGATTTTTCAACCAAAAAAGTCCGCTGCAGGTCCAATGAAGCCCGCACACGGTCGGATTATCTGACGGATTTGTCCAGTCGGACCAATCCGGTCGAAAAGCCCGCCCGTGTGTTTTCTAACAAACTTCTGAGGGCTTCACAGAACAGTTGTGTTTATACTGAGAATAAATTACAGGTGGACTCTTTTTACTAATTAGGGGACTTCTGAAGGCGATTGGTTCCACTAGATTTTATTTAGGGGCATCAGAGTAAAGGGGGCTGAATACAAATGCAGGCCACACTTTTCAGATATTTATTTATAAAAAAATATTGAAAACCATTTATCATTTTCCTTCCACTTCACAATTATGTGCCACCTTGTGTTGGTCTATCACATAAAATCCCAATAAAATACATTTATGTTTTTGGTTGTAACATGACAAAATGTGGAGAATTTCAAGGGGTATGAATCCTGTATCTGTTACAGAGAGGCATTGTATGGATCTGTGCATACAAACCAGCCTCGGCTGAGCAATAATTGAATGTGGAGCCTGCCTGATCAAATTATTGCATTTTGTATTTCCAGAAGTCACTTCCAAATCAGCAGAGATCAGGAAATGGATTGCTCTCTGTACACTGCTAATGTCTACACCCAGGGAGAAGCTTCATTTGTGCAGAAGCACAGTCAGTTCTGATCAGAGGGCATGAGATGAGAATTTCATCTGTCATCTCTAATCTTCAGCCATGGCTCAGTATCAGTGGATGCCCAGTAATACACAACCCCCAGAAATGATTAGAGGCAATCTATCTGTAAATGGTTCATATAACTTGATATCAGAATCGGACTGCACACTATTTGACCTTCTTTGACCTAATAGTCATGCATGCTCATGAAACGTATGGTTTTTAAATGAAGACACCTTTATGTATGTAAGGCAGTTTACAGATATCTCCCAACTTTTTGAGATGGGAATGAGGGACACCTATCAGCAAAAGTATGCAGGCATAGGACACACCCCTTGCCACGCCCCCTTAAAGGAGAATTGTACAAAAGACAAGATTGGTTAAACCCACAAGTGCATTTTATATACATCTAAACAGGGCATTTTTTCTCGGACAATAGGTGCAGGAACTCCCCCCCCCCCCCCCCGTCTGAGTCACCCCTTGTCTCTGCCCCCTACCCACCTCTGACCACTGTCCCTTGATTCCACCCACCTACCAGTACTGCCCCTTTTAGAGAATACAGAACCAAGTATCATTTTGTGGTGCTAAGTCATTTGTATGGAACATGTTAATGATAAAAAGAAAAGCAGTAAAATAGATCCCTTGCAGCCAGCAACAATAGAATCCCAGCAATAGATCCCCACACAACAATAGACTCCCTCAGCAACAATGAACTCCACCCCAACAACTATAGATTTCCTGCAGCAACAGTGAACCACCCACAACAAAATATCACACCCAGTATCAAAATAGCCACCCAAGCAACATTAGACCCCCCCAGCAGCAACAACAGATCTCCCAGCAGCCAGCACAAAATCAGATCCCCACCAGTGACAATAGATCCCCCAGCAGACAACATCAATAGACCCTCCAGCACACCCCACACCCCATGCTATTACATACATTCAGTGCTGGAGGTGCCGGAACTGCGTTCCCCCGCGTTTCTCGCTGAAAAAAAGCCCTGCATCTAAATAGATCAGACCAAAATGAGGGACAAATGAGGAGGAATGAGGGACATTGCTCCAAATCAGGGACAGTCCCTCCAAATCAGGGACAGTTGGGACCTATGGTTTAGGAGATCCCTGTAAAATCATTTATTCAGGGAAGCAAATTAATAGAATGATAGCGCTAACATTTACTACCTCCATAAGTTCAAAGGTGCAAGAAATGGCATATAAGTTCCTAGCGAGGTGGTACAGGACACCAGTAAAACTAGTACAAATCTCCTCAACATCTAGTGATAGGTGTTGGAGGGGTTGTGGACAGAGGGGAACCTTTCTTCATCTTTGGTGGACATGTCCAATAATTAAGTCGTTTTGGGAATCAGTGGCCCCGTGGATTAAGAAACTAACAGTGGATTGCCTGGAGTTCGGGCCTATACAATATCTATTTCATGGAAATTCTGGACCTGTCAAAAAGTATAGAGAAAGCATAACCCCACACCTATTAAACGCAGCAAAAAAACTGAAATAATTTTATTTAACCACGTATGGACATGGGGGGGGGAGGAGTTGGATTAAATTACTACTAAGGATGGGGGGGGATTTTTTTTTTTTTTCTACACATGCACAAATTATATAATTATGAATTCTAGTGATTGATGACACGAATTAGAATAAGGGGGAAATTCACTTTATAATCTCATTTAATTACGTTTACACATTGGGGGGAGGAGCTGGAGTAAATTAATATTAAGGATGGGGGGGGGGGATCACAGATTGTGAATTTTTCTTTTTTTTTTTCACAATTTTTATAATTATGAACTATATTGATTTATGATATGAGTTAGAAGAAGGGGGAATTCACTTTATAATCTTGTTTAATCATGTTTGCACGTTGGGGGGAAGGAGTTGGAGTAAATTTATACTAAGCATGGGGGGGAGGGAAGAACCATAGATTTTTTTTTTGTAACTTGTAAACCTCGGTCAATGGGATAGGTAGGATAATTGGAATAATTGTGGAATGATGTAATTTGTAGTTTTGTTTTTGGGTTGAATGTAGGGGTATAGTATGTTGTATAAATGGTGTAATATATAAATGAAATAAAAATTTTGATTATTAAAAAAAAAATTTATTCAGGGAAGCCTATCCCACACCCGAATAACAACTGTCCCCGAGCCACCCCCATCAAATCATTCTCTGCAGCTATTACCTTTTGTACCACCACCCCCTCCCTTTAGAATGTAAGCTCTACGAGCAGGGCCCTCCTGTACCTTTTTTATTGAACTGTACTGTAATTGTGTTGTCCCCCCTAAACATTGTAAAGGGCTGCGTAAACTGTTGGCGCTATATAAATCGCGTATAATAATAATAGTAATAATATGGTTTATACAGTAAAATGTATAGCTCGATGCAAAAAAAACTTGTAATACCAAATATAGCCACTAGAGGGCAGTGTGTGACAGATAAAGAAAGAGCATGCTGGGGGAATGTGTGATAATGAATCACTGTTGAGGTGTTAAAAGAGAATAGATGGTATAAAAAGATTCTAAAGAGAAGCTGACATGTCATTATTTTGGCCTCATTCACACATGTGGTGGTTTTAATAACACCTCTGAAAAGCTATCTAAGGTGGATTCAGAGGTGGTTTAGGGCCAGTTTACAGGCATTCAGGAGGTGATACTGTCGCCTCCTGAATGCTTGTTTTTATTCTCAAGGGGATTTTACATTGAAATGTATTATTTATTAAAGGTACTGTCAATTTACACAGCACATTACATATATATACATATATATTGTACATAAAACTTATTTATATAAAACTTGATTTCTAAATTTGCTGCATTTGTAAATTCCAAAAGCCAATATAAAGGAATATTAGTGGTAAAAAAGGCACTTGTGGTTTTAACCAATCTTGTCTTTTGTACAATTCTCCTTTAAGGGGACGTGGCAAGGGGTGTGTCCTATGCCTGCATACTTTTGCTGATAGGTGTCCCTCATTCCCATCTCAAAAAGTTGGGAGATATGCATTAAGGCTGGGTTCATAACAGGGGGTCCGGTGCGTCCCTAGTCACCATTTCAGGTCCAATTTAAGCCCGAATTTTTGGCTGAATTCGGAACTGAAAGGGACCAGAAGACGCACAGAACTCCTGTGCAATTCGCACCGGAGTCACAATCTACTGACATGCAAATTAGATGCAGGGAAAACCCAGCCTGATACATACACATACTAGGACCAATTTGGACAGGAGTCAATTAACCTACCAGCATGTAGGAGTGTGGGAGGAAACCCACACAGGCAGAACATGCAAACTCCAGGCAGGTAGTTGCGTGGTTGGGATTTGAACCAATGACCCTAGTGCTGCTAGGTGGAAGCATTAACCACTTAGCCACTGTGCTGACCAAACAATATACTGCAAGTTGGCATATGGTTGTGGTGCGGTCACATCGACTTCAATGCACAAGCTTGGCAAGCTGCACCGTCTGTGAAATGCAACCTGCTGTATAAAATTTGCGGCCCCATTTTATAATTAATATTGCTATCACTGTTACCAATACACCGATACTGGGAGTTACCATTACAGTCACTGTCACCAATGCTGGGGGGGGGGGGGGGTTATTGCAGCCACTGACTCCAATGATATGGGTAATTATTGGGGTCACTGACACCAATTCTGAGGGGTTTTTGTTGTGGTCACTGACACCAATGACAACACACCTGGGTGGACTGTGAGTGCAATGGTTTGCGCTCACAGTTCACCTTTTTTTTTGCGCTCGCAGTTCACCTTTTTTTGAAGCCTATTAGAGCCTATGGCTCCTATCAGGTGCTTCAAAAACACACACCCCCCGCTGTAATTCAGGCGCCCCGCGTCTGAAAAGGGGCCAGACACCTTAATAGGGGGTGGCTACAGCGCCCATGGATAGATGCAATGCATGAATCTATCCATACTACATAGAGGGGGTGGCTGGCTGAAGAGAGGGGGTGGCGCCCGTGCGCCCTTAATGGACACACCGTCACTGATTTATACCACTAGTGGACTTTTATGAATGTTTGCTCCTTGGCTGTCTTGGGTTTCAATGCTTGCTGAGTGACTGACCTAAAACAAGCATGCAAATAAGAAAGACATGGGGCTGTCAGAACTCCAGATCTTAGAGAGTGGTGAAGCTACTGGAAGAGCATGGCTTTTTCAAAAGGAGAGGTCGGTAATGGCAGCCCACCTTTTCTCTCTTTTCAGGATTTCTTTAAAGTGTAAGTTCACCTTTTCAGAGAAAATGAAAGGGTGAACTAATACCGTACACCCTCCACACCCCCCTGTTCCCATTGTACTTACTGTTCCTACGTGGGTGATGAGCTGTAAGTGCCCATTCTTTTGGTGATGTGATCCAAGGATTTGAAATCTGGGTTCTTCTTTCTGAGTGTCCAGGACAGAAAAGAACGATCCTGGTTGGTCAGCATTGTCACAGATAATCACTCTGGTTCATCTCAGAAGCGCTGCAAAAAGAAAAGGGAGAAGTCCGAGACCACTACACCAGCTGCATAACAGGTCATCACCCACCAAGGTAAGTACAGTTGCAACCAGGGGGTGGGGAAGGTGTATGGTGTTAGTTCACCCTTTCATTTTCTCTGAAAAGGTGAACTTACACTTCAAAGAAAACCCACAAAGAGATAACACAGAGGCTGCCATTGCTGACCTCTCCTTGAAAATGTCATGCTCTTCCAGTGGCTTCAACGTTCTCTCAGATCTGACGTTCTTAGGAAGAAGATCTGAAGTTCTGGGAAGATCTGGGTGAGTCCTAGCAACATGGTGGTCATTAGAAGATAGTGGGCACAATTCACTAAAGGTTATCGCATGCGTTATGGCGGTCACGTGACCACTTAACGCATGCGATAATAAAAATGTCAGTTCACTATTGCTCGTATGCGGTATTTAACGGAAACACCAAAAACAGTTGGTAAATACCGTATAAAAAGGCATTAAAGTCAATTCAAAAAGGAAATACATAAATAAATGCATGCGGTAATTAAATACTGGTCCAAGCTTGCGATAACTATGCAATAACTATGGCAATGGTCAAATCCCCCAGTGATTGGTTTAAAAAATAGGCGAGAAAGTGCAAGGTGAAGCAGCTGTCAGCTAGATTTTATTCAAGAGTTGTTTCTGAAGCCTGGCAGGTGGCATAGCAAAAATGATGGAGCCTCTGAATCCAGTCTTCTGGAATTTAAAGCAATGCAGAAGAGGAGGAGGAGGAAAAGATCTCAGGTGGTCCTTTTAAAGGAAAGAAGCTTTAAGCAGCGCACACTGCTGGATCAACTCATGGATGCTGATACCCTGCAGAAGTTATCCAAGCAACTTATCATGGAGCTTTATACCCAACTCATAGAGTACCTTAAGCCAGTGGCGTATCATCCATGTGTGCAGGATTTTCACTCCAACCAGGCCCCCGAGAGAGGCGAAAAAAACAGCAACAGGCGCCTCTTAGTAAGATTGTACCATTTAATGACAAATTAAGAATTAAAAACACTCACATGTGATAACATGTTAGTTCTGAGCAGGGGATTCCAGTAGAAGCCATGGTTGATCTCTGCAGTCCGAGATGAAGGAGAGCCTTGTTCCTCTGGGCTGTCTGTTAGTTTGGTATATCTGCAGCGGACTTCCGGGATTCAATCGTAATCCGGAACGAGGCTTGCCACTGCCGTAAAGCAATGCGTTTCAGAGCATGCGCTGTTGGGCGCGCTCCTTTCCCTGCGCCGAACTAACATGTTATCACATGTGAGTGTTTTTAATGCTAAATTTGTCATTAAATGGTACAATCTTACTAAGAGGCGCCTGTTGCTGTTATTTTCTCTTTTCTACATATTGGAGTGGCTTCACCTCCCCTAACAAGGCTGCAAATAGACTGTCACTCTCACAAAGAGCTGTAATTTGCTGTAAAGGACTATTTGGCGTTTTGCATTGTGTTTACACTTCTTATATTGTGACCTGCGCTGCTATTTGCTGTTGTATTTGTTATTCCCCGAGAGGGGGGCCACACTGCACCACATGGATGATTGTTCCTTGATCGGGACAATGATCGGTGTGGCAGAGGGACAGTTGTGAGCACCGATCTCCCTGCTTGGCTTTTCAGACAGACTTCTCCTCCTCTCCCTCCCGTGGCTGTCAGCTGAAATGCCATACAGGGAGATCAGTGCTCACAACTGTCCCTCTGCCACACCGATTATCCCCCCAATCTCTGCCGTGTCCTTCTCCTCCAGCCCCCTTCCCCTACACATGCTACCCACCTCCATACACTCCACATGACTCTCCCCCACATATTACCCCACCGCCTCACACACTCTGCACTGTACATTCCCTATTTTACATTACTACATTTTGCATTTTGTAAGTAATCTCAGATTCCATTAAACCACACCCCTTTAAGCCACAACCAATATTTCACACCATTTAAGCCACGCCCACTTTTTGCCACGGCGCGTGCCTCATTTTATTTTATCGAATCCTTTCTAAATTGGCCCTAGTATATGTATGAATGTGTGTTAAGGCCCTTAGGTTGTAAGCTCCTTGAGGGTGGGGACTGATGTGAATGTACAATGTATATGTAAAGCGATGCGTAAATTGACGGCGCTATAGAAGTACCTGAAATAAATTAATTAAATAAATAAATCGATGCCTGGAGCCCACTTTTTATCTTGCACACGGGTACACTCATTTCATGATACACCCCTGCCTTGAGCCCTCAGTACAGAGAAGCCATGCCATACCAGCCAAGACTAAATTGCTGGCTGCCTTTTTTTGGGAAAGCATGCAAGATTTTTAAGGAGAGTTTCTTTGTGAACTACACGTTTTTGTTTTTTTTTCTGATCGTTGTGCGTTATTTTAGCGCATACTCGGATGCTGTAAAGATGAATTCTGTACACGCGATCAGAATTTCCAACAACAGATTTTGTTGTCGGAAAATCTGAAATCCAGATCTCAAATATTGTTTGTCGGAAATTCTGACAGAAAATGTCCGATGGAGCCTACACACGGTCAGAATTTCCAAAAACCAGCTCCCATCGAACATTTTCCGTTGGAAAATCCGACCGTGTGTACGCGGCATTAGGCTCCATTCACACCTGAGCGTATCAATTTACTGGCAGTTTTTGGGTGGGTTTTTAAGCTTTTTTGCAGCTTTTTACAATCTTTTTAAAAGCATTTTAGAAGCGTATTACAAGCGTTTTACAGCTTCAGGCCTTTTGTTTAGCCAATAGAAAGCACTAGGGAGAGGAGAGGGAGAGGAAATTGGGGTGAAGAGCTGCTATTTGAGCAGAAAACACTCGTAAAGCACTCAAGTCAGATGTTTCTATTGAAGTCTATGAGGCCAAAAATGCTTATAATTTGCCAAAAAGAAGCTCATGCTCTTTTCTGAGCTTCAGGCAGTTTGCTTCAGGTGACAGAACGCCCAGATGTGAACAGGGGCCATTGAAATGAAGGGGATTTGGCTTATTGAGTGGTTTTAGTGCTACAAGATTCAGGCTCCGTTCACACCATGGCGCTCCGGATCGTGGGCGGAATCGCCAGATTCTGCCAGCAATTCTGAGTCGCCGCAAGACGTGGAACTTTTTTTGGGTAAAAGGCACTTGTCTGTGCGATTTGTCGGGCGACAATCGCGGCCAAATTGTGCCGCGATTTCGGTGCCATTGAAAGTAACGAGGATCGCAGGTGCGTCCTGCATTTTGCGGTAATTCGGAATCGCAGGCAGAATTGCTGCAATTCTACCTTTGATTCAGAACGCCATGGTGTGAATGGAGCCTCAGGCAGAAAATCGCTGAGGTGTAAGTGGTGCCTTACAAGCAGAGAGAAAGTTCTTTTACTGCAACACGGTAACAAACTAGTGATTGTTCTGATTGGCTAAGTAAGATGATCACATGATGAGGAATTATGAAAGTATACAAGCTGCAACCATGAGTGGGAATTGCGTAGTCAGGTACCACTACAGGAACAATTAGCTCCTGACAGAAATGTTATATATGATTCTCTCGGCATGGGAAACTTTCTGATTTTTTTTTTTTTAAATAAACTTGTTATACTTACCTGCTGTGAGCCGTGGTTTTGCACAGAGCAGCCTCGATCCTCCTCTTCTCAGGTCCCCTGCTGGCGCTCCTGGCTCCTCCCTCCTGCAACTTACTATGGGAGCACCTGAGCAGGCTCACTCCCTAACCAATTGCTATGTGCTCATTTACACATGGAGCAAAGCTTGGTTCCGTCCCCTCTTCTCCTCATTGGCTCACTGGCTATGATTGACAGTAGGGGGAGCCAATGGCTGCCGCTGCTGTCTCTGCCTTTGAGGAGGAAGAGACCAGGTAAGTATTGGAGACTCAGGTAAGTATTGGGGGGGGGGCTGCATCACACAGAAGGTTTTTTACATTCATGAAAGGAATGCATAAAGGTAAAAAACCTTGAGCCTTTACGGCCACTTTAATTTACAGATTGCGCTTGGAAAAGGTTAAAGTGTATCTATGGTCAAAGTGTAAAATAATTAAATTTATTTCCACATTGTATTTCATTGTATTATTTATATCCCACTCCTGTTAATCTGAATGATCTTGAAGTTTGTAAACTTACTTTGTGAAGATCCTTACACATTTACTCATTTACTTCCTTGAATTCTGTAACATATATTCACTATGTCCTGTGGGTAGGCACCGCTGTGTCACACATTTCACAGATCCTGCCTTCTGAACTACAGAGGTGCTGAGAGAAGGAGTTTCAGTAGGAGAAGTGGGTACAGGAATCACAGTTACCAGGGAGCAAGGTACCATGGGATATGTAGTCCTTAGACACTGAATTGAGGAGAAGCTGCAAAGCATGCAGGGAATCCAGGAAGTTGTGGAAGTAGATGGCCAGCAGACAGGAAGCACTCACAACATGAAAGCAGATTTTTCAAGTAAGCTTATATTGAATTATCCAATATAACTATTGTTTATATTGTTATTACAATGCTGATGTTATAAAATGAACGTGTGCTGTGACCACAGATGTCCTTTAATTTATTTATGCTACTCTATTTTGGTAGGGGACATGGTCAGGATAACATCATGCATAGACATATAGAGACAGAGGTGGGCTTACATGGCATTGGATTCAATATAGTAGAGAGAAAGAGGGAGATATACTGTACATAGACAGAAATGGATGGATGCCAGAGTGATACATAAACACAGCTGGTTCTTAAGCACAATATAATTTATATATAAAATCCATCCATTTACTTAGAGGTCATTTTTTAAATTATTTCAATTAAACTGAATGCTTTCCAAATCACTAATCCGGCATTTAATTACATTCTTCCAGAGTCATAATCTCTGCTGCTCATATGCTTTGTTTATGGGCACCGTCCATATCTATTGTTTATGCTAAAATAAATCTGGGAATTTTTAGTCGCCCTCTGTATGAAGAACAGCACAGCCCCTCTCATATCTCCCAACTGTCCTTGCTTTTGAAACAAATCCCTTTTAATGTAGTTTTTCCTAAGTTTTCACTACTAAAATCTGGAAAATAAGTAAAAAAAAAAAAAAAACCTGCAAGGCAAAAGAGATATTATACTTACCGTTCTACTGGCTTCCACAGTGCAGACAGTGACATCATCATCCTCCAACAAGAAACCTATGAATACTGAGTACTCATATTAGTCTCAGGAGAAAACACTACAGCATGGTGCTGGGAGCATCTTTTCAGTGAGATCTGGAGTACTCTGCATTCTCAACGTGGTCTTATACATAGTTACATTGGTCAGTGGGGATCAGTGGGGATCACAGGAGTAGCAGAGTCTACTTCAGTGATTTCCAACGGCATTGACCAGGTATGTCATATACATAGTTATATTGGCAGGACCCATGTAATTATGCATAAAATGCTGATGCCTGGAATTATTCTTTAAGTAAACAGTGGACCATGCATTTTAGGTTCAAGTTCTGCTCTAAGTAGTTTTTTTTTTTAATACAATTAGTGTAAGAACCCTTATTTGACCTGGTACCAGCTTCTTGCATCCACCATACAGCAGAGCTCAGTAGAGGGAGCTGGGAGAAGGAGTAGCAGGGTTGGGAGCCAATCAAGTCTGCTGCCCACACACAGTGAGCAGAGGGATGTCCTCATCAGTCTGTGCTGCTCTTTCACTGTCCCGTTAGAAGGCTGGGGGTGGAGAGAGGGCACCACTGTATTTCATACCTTAAAAGTGCACCAAGTGTAGAGATATGTCACATAAGAGGTTAGATTTCAAAAAGTTTATTGACAAATTTAGTTCACAGAACTAAGGTCTTCAGTAGACTTTTTGAAATTCAACCTCTGATGTGACGTAGTTCAAAGGGTTAAGTGTTCCCTAGGGAGAGGCTTTCTAACTGTCAGGGGGACCGACTGACTGGGAGTAGAGAGAGATCGCTGTTTCTGATCACTAGGAACAGCTGATTTCTCTCTCCTGCCCTGTCAGAATGGTGATCCATTGTTTACAAAGGCAAATCCCCGTTCTGTCTCTCTTTCCCGTGATCCCGGGTGGCCGGCGGACACCGAGTCTGCCGAACCAGCGGCGCGGTGGGCGCATGCTTGCAAAAGCTAGTGCACAAACTGACGTAACAGTACAGCGATTCACGCAGCTGAGCCACCTTGCCACAGTATAACAGCGGCGGCTGGTCGGCAACTGGTTAAAGCACCCCCCTGGCGCGGCCCTTGCCGGGGACAAAACCAGGGACAGGATTCGTCTGGGGACAGTGTCCTCAGTCCGAGGACTGTCCCTGGAAACCGGGGACATCTGGTCACCCTACAACACAGTCCATTTAACATGGTTTCCTATGGGTCACATTCACATCTGTGCATTTTATGGAAAGGGCCAGGGAACAGCAGGTTGTGTTTTTGGTTCTGTAGACTTCAATGAAAACGCAAAATGCACCTGGAATATATGCATTAACTGCAACCTGCATAGGTGTGGACCGGGCCTAATCCCCTAACCTTGCCCATGCAGAACAATACAACAGTTTCTATAAAATGTATCCCCTCCCTCCTTTTCCTGCATATACACACCTACTCTTCACTCGTTTTGTCCACCTAGAGCAGCGATCCTCAAACTATGGCCCTCCAGCTGTTGCAGAACTACACTTCCCATGAGGCATTGTAAAACTCTGACATTCACAGACATGACTAGGCATGATGGGAATTGTAGTTCCTGAACACCTGGAGGGCCGCAGTTTGAAGATCCCTGACCTAGAACAATGACACACAAAGCTATAACGAGGGCATCATTCACCTGCAGCTGCACTCTATAATAAGGAATGTACCTTATAGGCAAACCATTGGGGAGGTAGCACACCTTTTGAGTCTATTTTACTTTGATTACAAACTTTCGCACCTCCATTCATGTCTTCATCAGCAGTAGCCTGTCACATTTTCTGATACTATGGTGTTTGAAAAAAAAAATGTGACCAATGGCTAGTACACACGATAAGAAAATCGGACAAAAACTTCCACAAAAGGAATGATCGGTCGATTATCTGTTAGTTAGCATAGTACTTTCGACTAGGGATGCACTGATACCGATACTAGTATTGGTGCCAATACCAAGCATTTGCACAAGTATCGGTACTCATGCAAATGCTCTGATGCCTAATCTGATACCTTTAGTATCGGACCACTTGTCCTCAAGCTCAGCAGGGGGGCAGTAAAAAGCTCCAATGGGGGCAGTGGGGGCAGTTAAAAGCACCAGTCTGCCTGTATAGCTTTTCTGACAGCCGCTTCTCCTCTTCACCCTCCCACGGCTGTCAGATGCTTTATTGAAAGTTATACAGGGAGATCGGTGCTTTTAACTGCCCCCACCACCGCACCGATCACCCCCGACTGTCCCCTGTGTCCTCCTCCAGGTCCTCCTCCCACTCTCCGTTGTCCTCCTCCCTCTCTCCAGGTCCCCGGCTCCCCGGGTCCTCCTCTCTCTCTCCAGTGTTCTCCTCCCTCTCTCCGGTGTCCTCCTCCCTTTCTCCAAGTCCCAAGGTTATCCTCCCTCTCTTTGGGTCCCCGGGTCCTTCTCCCTCTCTCCGGTGTCCTCCTCCCTCTCTCTGAGTCCCAGGGTTCTTCTCCCTCTCTCCAGGTCCCCGGCTCCCCGGGTCCTCCTCCCCCTCTTCGGTCCCCTGGTCCTTCTTCCTCTCTCCGGTGTCCACCTCCCTTTCTCCGAGTCCCAGGGTTCTCCTTACTCTCAGCGGTGTCCTCCTCCCTCTCTCCGGGTCCCCGGCTCCCCGTGTCCTCCTCCAGGCCCCCCCTGTCCCAGATCTGTCAGGATGGAGAGTGGAGTAAGGAGCAGGTAAATCTGTAATTTACCGGCTCCTTCCTTTTCTGAATAAACACTGAGTGTTCACTGACTCTGTCCATTCATAACTGAAACACTGTAACCTGTGTTTACGATGCTTCAGTTTATGAATGGAGAGGAGCCTCTGTCTCCTGTGTCCTTAGTCCCTTTCCCTGTCTCAAAAGGGGAGATGTCAGGGGTCTGTTCTCACCAAAGCGCCCCCCCTCCCCCCCCAACAGGGCTGATAAAAAAAATATATATTTAAAGGTGACATTTAAAAAAAAAAAAAAACAACACTGACGCCGTCCACACCCCCCCTCCCCCCAAAAAAAAGAAAGCAAAAAAAAAAATACAATTGTAAAAATAAAACAATAAAAAACGACTGACACAGTTCACGCCTCATCAGTGCCACCTATCAGTGCCCCTCAGTGCTGAATATTAGTGTCACTGTCACATGAAATAAAAAAAGTATTGGTAATCGGTTTTGGCTAAAAAAAAGTAAAAAAAAAAATACAACGTGTGTACCAGCAGTACACTGCATTCACCTTGACTGGTTTAGTAATATTGAACACATTTCACCACCCACCAAAGTGGCTTCCTCAGTACACCTGAGTGTGAGAACATAGTCCAACAGCATTTTTAATCTCATAGATAATTAAAGCCTAGTATACAATATAAGAAAATCAAACAAATGATTGCCTGATTTTCCACGAAGGTGCGCATCATGATGTAACCAAAAGTGATATTAACTTGTACAAAAATTCTCGAACGACAGGCAATGTAGCTATATACCAACAGTAGCAGAGGACCCTTCCAGCCATGTCCACCAAATATGTTAGAATATTTCCATACGATTACTCTACGCATTGAACAAAAATCGGATGTTGTGTCAACCTACATGAGAAAAATTTCTGGCTTACACCTTCATTTTTTTTTATCCAAACCATGGGAATCAGCTGTCGAAAGTAGGGTTGCATCGATAGCACTTTTTTAAGACCGAGTACAAGTACTGTATCAGCTAAGCACTTTGGCGTAAGTGGGACAGAGCAGAGGAAGCTGACTGGAGAGGAGACGCCGGAGAAGAGGACACCTGGTAAGCGCCGGTCCTCCTGCAAGGGGTGTCCCGCGATCCATCCGTGGGGGGGTGAGCGGGGTGGCCCACGATCCATCTGGGGGGTAGTGGTGTGAGCGGGGTGTCCCGCAATCTATCCGCGCTGGGGGTGTGAGCGGGGTGTCCCGGGGGGGACACTGGCCACATTTGATGGACACACTGGCAGCATATGATGGGCAGGCACACTGACAGCATTTGATGGGCACAGTGGCAGCATTTGATGGCACAGTGGTAGCGTTTGATGGGCACAGTGGCAGCATTTGATGGGCACAGTAGCTGCAATTGATGGGCACAGTGGCAGCATTTGATGGCACAGTGGCAGCGTTTGATGGGCACAGTGGCAGCGTTTGATGGCACAGTGGCAGCATTTGATGGCACAGTGGCAGCATTTGAGGGCACATTGGCAGTGTTTGATGGGCACAGTAGCTGCAATTGATGGGCACAGTGGCAGCATTTGATGGCACAGTGGCAGCGTTTGATGGGCACAGTGGCAGCGTTTGATGGCACAGTGGCAGCATTTGATGGGCACACTGGCAGCATTTGATGGCACACTGGCAGCGTTTAATGGGCACAGTGGCAGCATTTGGTGGCAAAGTGGCAGCGTTTGGGCACAGTGGCAGTGTTTGATGGCACAGTGGCAGCGTCGATGGGCACAGTGGCTGCAATTGAGGGCACAGTGGCAGCATTTGAGGGCACAGTGGCCGCGTTTGAGGGCACAGTGGCAGCGTTTGATGGGCACAGTGGCAGTATTTGAGGGCACAGTGGCAGCATTTGATGGCACAGTGGCAGCATTTGATGGGCACAGTGGCAGCATTTGAGGGCACAGTGGCAGCGTTTGATGTGCACAGTGGCAGCATTTGAGAGCATACTGGCAGCATTTGAGGGCATAGTGGCAGCGTTTGATGACACAGTGGCTGCAATTGATGATTTTTTTTCAACTTTTTTTGCGCCCCCCCCCCCCCAAAATTTTGAGCACCAGTCACCACTGGGTACACCTCAATGTATGTACTGGCGGAGTGCATTACTAACATTTATTTTTGTAATGACTACCTCACTTGGGTGAAACTTGGAGTTTGCTGAACTTAAAACCAGCTGTTGCTGTGAGTTGCTGAGATGTTTACTATATACAGTAATATGGACATGGTTTCCATTAATGTTGCCTTGGGATTTAATCTCCTTTCTGAACCTGGCAGAGATGACTGGCTGAATTCCACAAAAAGTGTTCTGAAAGCTTGAAAATTGATGCTGTTTACAGAATTCATGAGCTGACCATAGCAAGTTTACATAGTTGAATCAATCTACTTCTAGGGTTTTATTATGCTACCTAAAAACTTAAAGTGAGCCTGTGTTCCAACTTTTATTACCCTTTATAATCAGCAAAGCCTCCACAGGGCCCCTCTCAGTTTTAGTTTCCCTTTGTTATTGGGGTTTGACTTTCCCTGACATCATGTCTAAGATCCACCAGTAGTCATCCCCTCTCCAGTGTGAACCCCTTTCCACTGCCCCCATGGCAGAGGTGGAGGTGATTTTCCAATGACGTGACATCACCTCTGTGATTGGCTGTCACAGTGGTCACAAGATTCAAACCCTGCCCCACTGGCTCAACTTCAAAACATTTACCCATGGACATATTAGGGCCCACCTGCCCTGCCATTGCATATATGCGTAACACTGGCGGGAAGCAATTAATGGCCTTAATGGACACCACTGGACTCTCATTGTATAATGGAATAGCATTTGGCAAGCCTTAAAGTAGAACTAAGGCAAAACTTTTTTTTCATTTTGAATAGAGCAATTGAGGGTTATAACCCCTGTCAGTTTATTTTTTGCCATCTGTGTCCCATTGGGGAGATTTCCCTTCACTTCCAGTCTCATAGCCAAAACAGGAAGATAATCCCTTATAATCCCCGTAAATTAATAGAGTTCTTTGGGGACCCCCAGGTCACAGAACTAGTGTCTCCATTGGAAAATTTCCATTCTATTATCTTTCTGGGGACACCCCAAAATTTGGGGC
The DNA here is from genome assembly GCA_037952925.1 of Lithobates clamitans. Taxonomy (NCBI): domain Eukaryota; kingdom Metazoa; phylum Chordata; class Amphibia; order Anura; family Ranidae; genus Lithobates; species Lithobates clamitans. Next base: position 175,202 of record JBBGZY010001670.1, on the reverse strand, counting down.
TTTCTTTACTTTTGCTTTCGATTATAATGGTAAACAGGACAAATAGAGAGGTTAATGTCCCTAAGAAGGGCAGAGACTGCAATAAAAAACAGTAGGTGTTCTAATTAATCTCTTTATTGATTTGTCTTTTTTTTTTGTAATATACGACCATGATCGTTTTTTTTTTCTGGTTTCTATACATTTACAGGAGGAACTAAGAAATAAATAGAGTCTGGATGTACTGGTGAAGAAGAGGGAGAGTGACACCTGGTGACTATTTGTATAGTTGCACGTGCTTGTAATGACCCATTTATCTGTGATGGTCTAATTATCTGGTGAGCGTTTATCATTTTTAAATACTGTACAGTACGGAAGATATATTGAAGATTCTTTATATGTATTGTATTTAATACATACACACACTGGCCACTTTATTAGGTACACCTGTTGCTTGGTAATACAAATTGCTAATCCGTCAGTCACATGGCAACAACTCAGTGTATTTAGGCATCAAGACGTGGTGAAGATGACTTGCTGAAGTTCAAAACAAGCTTTAGAATGGGGAAGAAAAGGGATTTAAGTGATTTTGAACGTGGCATGGCTGTTGGTGCCAGACAGGCTGGTCTGAGTATTTCAAAAACTGACTGGGATTTTCACACACAGCCATCTCTAGGGTTTACAGAGAATGGTCCGAAAAAAAGAAAATGGCCAGTGAGTGGCAGTTGTGTGGAGGAAAAATGGATTTTTAAAACAGCTTACCTGTAAAATCCTTTTCTTGGAGTACATCACGGGACACAGAGCACCATAATAATGACTATGTGGGTTATACGCTTACCTTTAGGTGATTGGACACTGGCAACCAATAGTAAGACGGTTCCTCCCATATAACCCCTCCTATACCGGAAGTACCTCAGTTTTGTAGCAAGCAATGATGATCCCAGAAAGAGGGGAGGGATCTCTGTGTCCCGTGATGTACTCCAAGAAAAGGATTTTACAGGTAAGCTGTAAATCCATTTTCTTTATCGTACATCACGGGACACAGAGCACCATAATAATGACTAAGTGGGATGTCCTAAAGCAATGCATCTGAGGGGGGGCACATCATCCCTAGACCCAATGGATCCGAGGTTATAAAGCAGCCTGCAACACGCTGTGGCCAAACACAGTCTCTTTTTGAGACCTCACATCCACCTGGTAAAACCTGGTGAACGTATGAACTGAAGACCAAACGGCTGCTTTGCAAACCTGAGCCATAGACACCTGCTGGCATACTGCCCATGATGCACTAACCCCTCTAGTGGAGTGTGCTGTTAAATCGCGGGGTGGAACCCTACGCTTTAATCCATACGCCTGGACAATAGTCTGGCGAATCCACCTGGATATAGAAGAACTTGTTGCCGGCTGTCCTTTTTTAGGACTCTCAGTCCAGACAAAAAAGCAGTCAGTTTTCCGAAAAGGAGCTGACATTTCCAAGTAAACTTTTATTGCTCTCACCACATCCAGTGAGTGAAGCGACCTTTCCTCCCTAGTTTTAGGGTTTGGAAAAAAGGAAGTTAAATGATATCCTGATTCAAATGAAATTTGGAAACCACTTTTGGTAGAAAATCTGGACGAGGTCGCATGACCACTTTGTCCTCATGAAGAACCATAAAAGGTTCTTTGCACGAAAGGGCAGCCAATTCTGACACCCTTCTAGCTGATGTTATAGCCATTAGAAAAACTAATTTCCTGGTCAATAGGACCAAAGGGATATGCCTAATAGGTTCAAAGGGCTGACTCTGTAAGGCTGACAGTACCAAATTCAGGTCCCAAGGACACAAAGGTGGTTTACACGGTGACCTGTCCCTTGATTGTCCCTAAAGCAAGCTGCAAGTCTACTCCTGTTTGGAGAAAGGCGAGCACCCTTCCAATCGTATACCTACGAGGGTTCCATTTCCTTTTCTCACACCAAGAAATGTATGACTTCCAGACTCTATAATAGATAGTTCTAGAAACTGACTTTCTAGCATTTATCAAAGTGGACAAGACTGAACCCATAATACCACGGTCTTTCAGTAGTCTGGTCTCAATAGCCAGGCCATCAAATTCAGCAACTGTAAAGAAGGATGGACAACAGGTCTGGGCGGCAAGGAAGAACCAACGGATCTCCTACTGCCAACTTCACAATCTCTGAGTACCCTGATCTTCTGGGCCACGCTGGGGCCACTAAGATCACCGGCTTCCGTTCCTCCCGTATTCTGCGTAGTAAGTGCGGCAGAATTTGAAACAGAGGGAAAGCATATATCAGAGAATACTGATCCCAAGGAACCACTAACGCGTCTATCCCGACAGCGAGCGGATCCTTGGCCTGGACACAAACCTGTCCAGTTTGGCATTGAATCTGGATGCCAGCAGATCCACATATGGGGTCCCCCAGTATTGGCAGATCTGTAGAAAAACCTTGGGATGTAGGGACCACTCCCCTGGTAACAATTTCTGGTGACTCAGGAAATCCGCGTGCCAATTGTCCACCCCCGGGATAAACACTGTCGACAAAAACGGCACATGATTTTCTGCCCAGGTTAGTATATGATTTACTTCTTTTTGGGCTGCCCGACTCCTGGTACCCCCCTTGTGGTTGATATACACCACTACTGTGGAGTTGTCGGACTGAACTCTGACCGGAAGACCCCGCAATCTGGACGTCCAGAATCGCAGGGCCAGACGAGCTGCCCGAATTTCCAGTAGATTGATGGGTAGAGTCTTTTCTGTCTGGGACCATACTCCCTGGACAGACGCTTCCTCTAGGACTGCTCCCCAGCCAAGAAGGCTGGCGTCCGTAGTCACCACTTTCCAGGCTACTGGTGGGAAAGATTTCCCTCTTTGTAAGTTGCTGGTTCTTAACCACCAAGAGAGGTTCCATAGAACCTGTGGAGAAAGAACCATTGGCTGATCCAAGGTTCGAGCAGACTTGTCCCAGGCTTTCAGGATACTGTTCTGGAACACTCTGGAGTGGAACTGCGCATATGGCACTGCGCTGAAAGATGACACCACCTTGCCCAATAACCTCATGCACAGCCGAACAGAAGGTGTTGGTTCTTTTTTCACTTTCTGTACAAGTTCCACTATGGAGGCGACCTTTAAGGGCGGAAGAAACACCTTTTCTTGGGCGGTGTCCAAGACCAGACCCAGATACACCAAGGTTTGGGTTGGACAAGAGCTGACTTTAGTACCCAACCTAGGCGTTGTAAGACCCGCACTGTACTTGACACGTTTAGAACTAGTGTAGGGCGAGAGCAATCCCTTAGAAGTAGATCGTCGCGGTATCCTATTATGGAGACTCCTTGAGATCTTAGGGAAGCCAGTACTGGGGCCAGAACCTTTCAGGCCGTGGCTAGACTGAACGGTAGTGCCACAAACTGGAAATGACTGCCCTCTACAGCGAAACGTAAGAACCTTTGGTGTGGACCGAAGATCGGCACATAAAGGTAAGCATCCTTGATGTCTATGCATGCCAAAAAGTCTCTCTTTCTCAGGGACCTTATTACTGAGCGAACCGACTCCATGCGGAAAGGTCGGACGTCTACAAAGAAGTTGAGAGCCTTGAGGTCTAAAATGGGCCTTACTTCCCCATTTGGTTTCGGCACGGTGAACAGGTTTGAGTAAAACCCCTTGAATCTTTCTTTGTGCGAGACCTTTACAATTACCCCCTGCATCAGCAGATGGTGTAAAGCTAGGAGTAGGCAACTTCTTTTCTCCGGATCCGCCGGGACCCTTGAGTGTAGAAGGCGGTTCAGGGGAACCTCCCAGAACTCTATTCTGTAACCGTTCTTTACAGTGGAAATGACCCATCTATCTTGAACCAGTTCTTCCCAGGCCTCCCCAAACAGCCGAAGCCTGCCCCCCATCTGTGAGAGTGGGGGCGCCCCTTCAGAAGGTAGACTTGGAGTTGGGCTTGGGTGGCTTTTGGGTCCAGGGTTTTTTTGACCCTGTGGTCTTTTAAACCCAGACGGCTGAGGCCGTCGATACCGTTTTGGGGAAGAGGCACCATCCCCTGGGGGATTAGGAATTTTATAAGAGGGCTGCTTCCCCTTCTTTTTAATAGGAAGCAGAGCACTCTTTCCTCCAGAGATCTTTTGGATATATTGATCCAGATCATCGCCAAACAGGCGTTCTTCATGAAATGGAAAGGCAGCAAGTAGCCTTTTACATGGTGTCTCAGCAGACCAGTTCTTTAGCCACAATACTTGGCGTGTATGAACTGATAATAACACAAAACGAGACATCTGTTGAATTGAGTCCTTTAAAGCGTCTACAAAACACAAGGCATGAGGGATCTCTGATAGCTCTTCAGCAGATTCCCCCTAGCAAGGAATGCTTTTTACTATCTTCTTAAAGCGATCCTTTAGGGATTGACAAATCCCAATAGCTGCAATAGTAGGCTGAACTGCTGCACTGGCAATCAAGAAGGAGGCCTTCAATAAGGACTCCAGCTTTTTATCAGCCGGATCCTTTAACACCTGGGCATTATCCACTGTACAGGTTAAGTTTTTAATCATGGAAGATATGGCAGCGTCAACCAAAGGTGTGCTCCATTTCTTCCTAAACTTCTCCTCCATAGGGTACAAAACAGAAAACCTTTTGGGAAGTAAGTATATCCTGTCAGGATGCTCCCAGTCTACATAAATCACCTGCTCCAGTAACGGATGCAAGGGAAAGGCTTGGGAAATTTGCTTATGTCGCAAAGATCCCAGAGTGGAACAAGCGAGTGCAGACTCCTGACCAGGGGGTAACTTAAACGCAATTCGTACCATCTCCATTAGAGATTGGATAAACAATTGCTGGCAATGTGAGGCTGAAATTGGCTCCTCAGAGCCAGAATCCTCCGCCGAGGAAACTTCAGCCTCTCCTACCTCCTGGTCGTTCATGACCACCTCCTCTGGATCCTCTGCCCATTCTGGTTCCAGGTTACCTGGACCTATATGGCTATAAGAATCCTGGGGCTCTAGTGACTCACCACTTGGCCCGGGCCCGGGGGAGGGAGATCTATTACGCTTCTTTCCCCCCTGTGTTACAGAGGCAATCATGCCAGCTATCTTGCCTTCAAGACCCGCTAAGGCAGATGCCAAATCATCCTTTGTAACATAAGCCGAGGCAGGTACATTGGTAGTGGCTACTATGCCTGACAAGTGCAATGGCTCAGCCAGGTCAGAAGCCGCAGGTCCTTCATAAGAAACTGAGGCTGCATCAGCATGGGGTTGGCCTCCTGTTATATGTGGAGGGACTCTTACCCCTGTGCTTGCCTTGTTCCCTGCTCCTCGTTTTTTGGAAGACATTGCTTACACACGAGGAAACTAAACAGGAGTACTCCCCATAAACTATAACTAGTTTAAATCTGTCACCGCTGTGTCCAAGACCACCAGGCTCACGTGCCCACCATTCGCTCTGCCTCCTCCATGCGCACGCCAGAGCTCCCTGCTTTAAAAGCACTAGTATGAGAGCGAGCGAGCACCTACCCCATGGCGCATGCGCCATCCTGACGCGCACCTGTGACGTGGATAGCGGCGACGCACTCGCACGCCGGTGGCGCGCACACGGTGTGCACGTGGCACGCATGCGCACTCGCACGCAAAAATTTTTAAAAATGTGCGCCAAACCAGCCTCAGTAATCCTAGCACAGCTCAAGGTTACACTAGCAGTTTTACAAGGGGAAATACATATATTCACATGAATATATATAAAAAAGCCCCAAAGGGAGTACTCACCATCCCAAGCAGCAGAGCCTGTCTTGCCAGGCCCAATCTTCCCCCATCACAGTGGGTAGCGCCTCTAGGGACCTTCAGGGACCAGGTCCCCCATATTGGGGTCCACACCCCTGGACCTGTAAAGCACCCTTTATGGTTTCCTTGGGCAAAATTGACCAGGAATACTAATTTTAACAAGGGTCCAGTGCCTAAAAAGGACACATTACAAGCAACACCTCGTTCTTGAACCGAGGTTCGGGTACCATCCACTTTAGCTTAGTAAGCCATCCGAATGGATCCGATTATAAACATCCTCAGTGGGACATTTTCTTTGAAGAAACTTGAAGAGCTTCAACAGCCATGACCATCACCTTCAAGACACTGGCGAAAAAACTGAGGCACTTCCTGTGTAGGAGGGGTTATATGGGAGGAACTGTCTTACTATTGGTTGCCAGTGTCCAATCACCTAAAGGTAAGCGTATAACCCACTTAGTCATTATTATGGTGCTCTGTGTCCCGTGATGTACGATAAAGAAAATGCCTTGTTGATGTCAGAGGTCAGAGGAGAATGGGCAGACTGATTCGAGGTGATAGAAAGTCAACAGTGACTCAAATAACCACTCGTTACAACCAAGAATGCAGAATACCATCTCTGAACCGACAACACATTAAACCTTGAAGAAGATTGGCTACAGCAGCAGAAGATCAGACCGGGTGCCACTCCTGTCAGCTAAGAACAGGAAACTGAGACTATAATTCGCATAGGTTTACCAAAATTGGACAGTAGAAGATTGGACAAAGGTTGCCTGGTCTGATGAGTCTCAATTTCAGCTGCAACATTCAGATAGTAGGGTCAGAATTTGGCGTAAACAACATGAAAGCATGGATCCATCCTGCCTTGTATCAACGGTTCAGGCTGGCAGTGGTGGTGTAATGGTGTGGGGGATATTTTCTTGGTGCACTTTGGGCTCCTTAGTACCAATTGAGCATTGTTTAAATGCCACAACCTACCTGAGTATTGTTGCTGACCATGTCCATCCCTTTATGACTACAGTGTAACCATCTTCTGATGGCTCCTTCCAGCAGGATAATGCACCATATCACAAAGCTCAAATCATCTCACCACTGGTTTCTTGAACATGACAAGGAGTTCATTGTTCTCCAATGGCCTCCACAGTCACCAGATCTCAATCCAATAGAGCACCTTTGGGATGTGGTGGAACAGTAGAGTCACATCATGAATGTGCAGCCGACAAATTTGCATCAACTGCGTGAAGCTATCATGTCAATATGGACCAAACTCTCTAAGGAATGTTTCCAACACCTTGTTAAATCTATGCTACGAATAATTAAGAAAGTTCTAAAGGCAAAAGGGGGTCCAACCCAGTACTAGTAAGGTGTACCTAATAAAGTGGCAGGTGAGTGTATGTATGAATACATGATACTAATTTGAGGGTTGTGACAAGCGCTGGGAATATATTGCTATCATCTATAGAACCTATTTGGGGTGATAGACTCTAGCAGCTGGAGTCACCCTATTTTAATTTACTTTTTGGGGGATTGACCTAAGCACTGGCCTTTGAACGTACTCATCACCGGACTATAACCTGGTATTGTCATTAAGGGTTGAGCAATCTCAGCCTGGAACTCTCTCTTTCCCTCTGCTAGTCTTCTAATACCAGAAAACAAACAGCATTGCATGTAATAAAATGGGATTAAATCAAACTTGTGTTTATTGGCTGTAGGAGATCTTGGAATACAAACTGCACTTAAAGCAGATTTTTCTGTTCTAGGTGGAATGAAGCCAGTCTCAGTCCCCTGCCGGGTCCTTATATCTCTCCAGAACCCCAGTGTGAGAATTCCTCCCATTCCTAACAAAGGTTGAGTTTAGTCTTCCAGCAGAGTCTGTAATGCAACAAGTTTTCAATATATTCCTTTTCTTGGTGGTACTGTGCCCACATTGAATGAGTTAAGCTGGCCACACATGAATGGAAATTCATCCGGTTCATCAGGGACTGGTTGAATTTCAATCCATGTATGGGCAGGGAGGTTGTACAGAAGTCGATCTATTGTACAACCGCTCTGTTGGACTTTCCTTGCTCGATCAGCGCCGCTGGATATAGCCGGCAGTGCTAATCAATGTGTTCTGAGGACGGGGAAGTCTCCCCCCTGTCAGAAAACAAAGGCTTAGCGGGGAGGATCCTCCCATCCACATTGAAAATGACTCATGTATGGGCTGCCTTAAGCCGGCCATAGATGGTTCCAACCATCTATGGGCAGGCTGAATGAACCAAAGTTTATCCATCAATTGACTTGGGCACAACCAACATACCTAGAATAAAATTTAACCAGTTCCAAGGACGTATCTCACACCCACATCCTGTGTTAGATACAAATAGAGAAAAAATTGGGAATAGAAGGGAGAAACTCCCTACCCAAGGATAAGTAGGACTTTAAAGGATGTGAGATCGTCACTGAGGTGAACACCGATAACAAATATATTTAAAAATTCATTTATTATACAAAACATAAAAAATATCATACAAACATGTAGATGTGCAAAATATGGCTAATATAAGCCAATACTTGTTATTTACAGCAGATACGCAGATGAGTTCATGTGCATAGAGTAATCCGACATGTTTCGTAGAGCTGTACCTCCGGTTCTTCAGGGAAACTCAATATGCATCCAATTCATCATAATTTGGCTATATAGTGTTGCTGCCAGTGCAGGAGGACACACGACCAAATAGTCCATAGTGCCAGAACTTAGGACAATGTCTGATGGACACTGGACCGCACCGTAGGCGGATACAGGCGGGTACAACTCATATGTCAAGTCCTAATAGAGGTATTCAAATTGAACTCCTAACGGCTGCTGGAGCAATGCCCCATGGCTGAACTGTAAATAATGCATGTAAATTAATGGTCCCCAACTCCAGGCAATTCAGCACAGCCTCTGCTTGTGTGTAGTGGAGGGAGAAAGGGCGTTGGGGTGCAGGACACCTGCGCACTGAAGGTCTTCTATGGGGGGGGGGGGGCTAGCCATGGAGGGGTCTACTACTTCACTTTCTTACACCAACTATAGGGCATATTTTTACCCACAAATGATATTATTGACATTCTGTATACAGTGCTTCATCTTACATAGTCCTGACCCCTGCGTTGCTTTTACTATGTTGTACATGATTTCTTTTTCTTTTTTTTTGCCCATGTCTGTGCTAAAAAGCTAAAAAACACATTTGTTTTTGATTTTTACCAATGAGGAGAAGGACTCTTCTAGGAAGTAGAGTGGAGAAGGACCCAGTGCTGGATAATCACTTGACGGTGGCTTAAAGAGTAACTTCACTTTTGTTGCAAAAAAAACACTCCCCTCTGGTTGATCCGTGTATATTGCAGGGATTGTAACAAACTTTGCTGCAGATTCCTACCTTTTGTTATTCTGAAGGAATAGATGTTTGTTTGTCTGTGTCCATGTGAAATGTCAATCTGAATGGAAGTAGTTTTATAATTATCAGTCAGCTGCTGCACCTGCAGGGCTCTAATGAGGAAACTTGCAGGGTCTGCATGCCTTTAGATATGGTTTCCCTTTGAGCGTATTTCACCAAAAAAAAAATTTTTGTTGCAGGGGATGCTCAAAATCTGAATTGTATCATATTGCAGACTTCTGGGAAAATCAGTAAGTCAATCTCAAAAGCAGGAAATGACAGAACACCTCCAGGTAGCCATATTGCATTGCATTTTACAGCAAATTACACCACTGCAGATTGAAAAGGAAAGGTCATTTTTAATAACATTCAATTACAATATGACTTGTGTCACAATTGTATATGCTATATAAATTGTTTTTATTCGCTTATTTCTCACGCTACTTGGCGACCCCCTAACTGTAAATATACATCATGTTTTTGACGTTAAATACTGGGGTTATAGCAGCAGCTAGCTGCTATTTACAGCAGGCAGCCGGCTTTCTGATAAAAGTGGTCCGGTGGCAGAATCGCCACGGGATCACTTTTGTAGGCCATGGGAGAGGTGCCCCGGCGCTTTCCAGTGGTTTCCATGCTTACCGGAGCCGTCGGTGATGGCAAGATAGTCGCCACTCGGCTCTATGCCCTTGGAGGACCGGAGCGGCGTCTGACTTAACTTTCGGTTCTCGGGCATAAACAAGGGATTTTTATTTTTCCCTTAAAAGGCAAAAGTAATTTTTTTTGTTTCTTTTTTTTAAAGGTAAGGGCCCTTTCACACTGGGGTGGTTTGCAGACGCTATTGCGCTAATAATAGCGCCTGCAAACCGACCCGAAACAGCCGCTGCTGTCTCTCCAGTGTGAAAGCCCCGAGGGCTTTCACACTGGAGCAGTACGCTAGCAGGACGGGAAAAAAAGTCCTGCTAGCAGCATCTTCGGAGCGGTGAAGGTGCGAAGTGTATACCACTCCTTCACCACACCTGCCCATTGAAATCAATGGGACAGCGCGGCTATACCGCCGGCAAAGCGCCTCTGTAGAGGCGCTTTGTGGTGGTTTTTAACCCTTTCTTGGTAAAACCCCCCCGCTAGTGGCCGAATACCGCCAATAGCTGTGTTTTACCGCCGACGTCGCCCCGCCCCAGTGTGAAAGGGCCCTAAATGAGAGAACTGGGGTCTTTTTGACCCCAGATCTCTCAATAAAGAGGACCTGTCATGCTTATTTCTATTACAAGGGATTTACATTCCTTGTAATACTGTAGGAAAAAAAGTGATCAAAAAAAAAATTAAAGGGACAGCATAAAAATAATAAATAAAAAGTAAAATAAATAAGAGCTTGTGCACAAAAGCGAATGCATATGTAAGTCATGCCCGCATATGTAAATGTAAGCCATGCCTACACATGTGAGGTATCGCCGCGATCATTAGGGCGAGAACAATAATTGTAGCACTAGACCTCCTTTCAAAACCTGTAAAATAATTTGCCGGCAGGCTGACATCCGTACGCTGATTGCTGCAGCCGTTTGTTCCTATCATTGATGCATGCTGTTTTAAGCTTCAACTGTAAGTTACTACAATAAAAGTTTTTTATCTATCATTACGGGCTTCACTATGGGTCCTTCATTTTCTTTTCTCGGATATATGATGACTACATGCCTGAATGCCTAATTCTGAAGTGACCATTGGGAGATGTTTATATGTGAAGGAAATCCCACGGATGTTGTGGTCTGATGAGGGGTTCCAGTGGGCTGGATTTGCTGGATGCTATTGAGAATTCATCATCTATGCCTAATCCTTAACACCTTCTGGCAAGCAGACTACATTACCATGTGGTGACGAGTGACTCTTTCTACATCTGCACAATATATTTGGTGATTGGATTCCTCCCACTCTTCAATTTCATTTTGAACTTTTCAGCGCCGCAATCATTTTTATGCATGTGACTTTTTGTTTGTTATCTACGAACTTTGCTGGCCGCTTGCTTTTTACAGTTCAGCGCAAATGTTTACTTGTTTTTTGCCAATAAAGTCTGCCGTAAAGTCAGCTCGTGTGTACGCGGCATTAGGCAGACTTCTGGGAAAATTGGTGAGCCAATCACACAAGCAGGAAATTATGTTTCTGGGGAGTGGTCAGTATAAACTCTGTGTACAGAACAAGTCCAGGTAGCCATATTACATTGCATTTACAGAAAATTACAGAAGCTGCAGATTAAAAAGGAAAGGTCATTTTTAATAACATTCAATTACAATATGACTTATGTTGCAATTGTATACGCTATATTATTTTTTCTTTGTTTGCTATTTTTTTCCCACGGAAGTGGAGTTACCCTTTAAGGTAAGAGAAAATGGGGATTTAGATAAAAAAAAAAATTCCCAGAGAGAGGGGGTGGAAGGGGAGCTACCTTTATCCTGGAGTTGGGCTTTAAAGGATCACTAAAGCTATTTTTTTTTTAAATAACAAACATGTTATACTTACCTCCACTGTGCAGCTCGTTTTGCACAGAGTGGCCCCGAACCTGATCTTCTGGGGTCCCTCGGCGGCTGTCTCGACTCCCCCCCCACCCACAAGGACTCAACACCTTCATGCAAGCTCCCTCGCATGGTGTTGAGTGCTTGCGGGCACGCTCCTGTGATGCAGCTGGCGGCCATAGCCGCTGACTGTATCACTCGGCCCCGCCCCCGGCGCGCCACGTCATTGGATGTGATTGACAGCAGCGCAAGCCAATGGCTGCGCTGCTTTTAATCCATCCACTCTAGCCAATCAACGGCCAGGCTGAACGGCGAAGAGGATGTCGGGAGCGAGCGCAGGACTTTCGAGGGGTCGGGTAAGTAAAATGGGGGGCGGGGCGGTATTGTCGCATGTTTTTTCACCTTAATGCATAGAATGCGTTAAGGTGAAAAAACTTTTACCTTTACAACCCCTTTAACCGCTTGCCGACCGGCTCACGTTGATATACGTCGGCAGAATGGCACGGCTGGGCAAAACAACGTATGGGTGCGTTGTTCCCTTTAAGAGCTGCTGGGGGGGACCCGTTGCATGGGGTCTAGCAGGTGCAATCCCTGCAGGCCACCCACAATCGCGGGCACGAGAGACAGCACAGGGATTTGCGTGTATAAACACACAAATCCCTGTTCTGTCAGGGCAGAGTACACAGATCGTTTGTTCCTACTGAGTAGGAACAATGATCTGTCTCCTCCCCCAGTCAGTCCTATCATCATACAGTTAGAACACATCCATGGAACACACATTTATCCCCGGTTCACACAGGGGCGGCACGACTTGCAGGTCGCCTCACCGAGGCGACCTGCACACGACTCCCACCGCGACTTGCAAAACGACTTCTGTAAAGAAGTCTATGCAAGTCGCCCCAAGTCACCCCCAAAGTAGTACAGGAACCTTTTTCTAAGTCGGAGCGACTTGCGTCGCTCCAATTAGAACGGTTCCATTGTACAGAACGGGAGGCGACTTGTCAGGCGGCTAGGTCACCTGACAAGTCGCCCCTGTGTGAACCGGCACTTAGTGTTAACCCCTTCCCTACCAGTGACATTTACACAGTAATCAGTGCATTTTTATAGTACTGAAAGCTGTATAAATTTCAATGCCCCAAAAAATGTCTCAAAAGTGTCCGATCTGTCTGCCGCAATGTCCCAGTACTGCTAAAAATTGCAGATCACTGGCATTACTAGAAAAAAATTATATAAATAATAAAAATGCCATAAATCTTTCCCATAGTTTGTGGACATTATAACTTTTGCGCAAACCAATCAATATACGCTTATTATGATTTTTTTTATGTAGAAGAATATATATTGGCCACATTTTTGGGGATATTTATTGTAGCAAATAGTAAAAAATATATTTTTTTTTTTTCAAAATTGTCGCTCTTTTTTTGTTTATAGCACAAAAAATAAAAACCGCAGAGGTGATCAAATACCACCAAAAGAAAGCTCTATATGTGGGGAAAAAAAGACGCAAATTTCGTTTGGGTACAGCATTGCATGACGGCACAATTGTCAGTTAAAGCGACTCAGTGCCAAATTGTAAAAAGTGCTCTGGTCAGGAAGGGGGTAAAATCTTCCGGGGCTGAAGTGGTTAAGCAAGCTTTTTGTCCTTTTTATCTTCACATCTATTCTACTTGAGCAAAGCATGGGCCTGCTTTTAGCAACTATACATGACACACAATCGTATGTGAACCAGCTGACTTCATGTTGCAAGGACATTCATTCATTGCATGTCTGCAGATATCCTGTGGGCCAACCGCAGTGCAGTCCTATGGGCTTACTACGTCACTGGTGTTCAGCTCTAGATGGATGATCTAACAATGCCCTTAGCTTGGGAGCATCTACATACAGTATCTATATATGGTCCTTCATATGACATTGTCTTCCTACCCCCACTCTTCATAGAATTGTTCCTCCCTTTGTAACGTCATCCATCAGAAATACTTTCATGTGTATTTTAACCCATGATGACTATCAGAGGCTGAATGAGCTTTGCTAAGGCAATTGTATTTTAAAAGAAGATTGCAGTGTTGTAGAAAAAAAAAAAAGCTGACTTACTTTTGCATTTAACATTCACTATATTGCTGTAAACAGTCAAATATGAAGTTTTGTAACCTAAATTGCTTGATAGTTTGCATGGATCCTTCCTAGAGATCTGAATTTAAATTGGTGATATTTACAATGAATTTAGGGTTGCATAATAAAAAGTAACACCAGTACAGTAAGGGTTGATGCACACTGGGCTTTTATAGGCATTTTTCTATGCTCAGCATAACTTGCTGGCGCTTCCCCCAAGCTCAGAGAGCAGCACCGGCCGCATACAGCCTGCCAAGGTAATGGCTGTACGTGGCCGTGGTCTTGTGGCCTGCTTCTTTGCACTGGTGTCTACCTGCGCATGCTTGTGCACTGTATTTTCCAGCATATATTCTGAATATGAAACTTCCGCCTTTAGTGCCGGTTCACACTCATAGCCCCCAACTGTCCCTGATTCGGAGCAATGTCCCTCTGTCCATCTTTCCCCCTCATTTGTCCCTCATTTTGGTCTGATCCATTTAGTTGTGTATAAAATTAACTTTTTTTTCTTTCAAAAAGTGTTTCCCAGTGCTAAACTTTTCATCCAATTTCTAAATTGCTGCATTTGTACATTTCAAAAGCCAGTATAAATGAATAGTAGTGGTAAAAAAAAGCACTTGTGGATTTAATTAACCTTTTTTTTTTGGTTATTTCTCCTTTAAGGGGGTGTGGCAGGAGGTGTGTCCTATGCCTACATACATTTGCTAGTAGGTATCCCTCATTCCCATCTCAAAATGTTGGGAGGTATGTACACTGGAACATGGTTTGGAAAACCTGTGTTCTGTGTGCGTTTCCCACACCACGTTCAAATCACGCTGTGTCTGCAGTAGTGTAAAGTCCACACAAACGCAGATAGCAAGCGCAGTGCCAAAGTACCTTGCAATCCAGTGGCAGTGGGTTTATAAGGCTGGGTTCACACTTAATTCGCATGTGGCTCACAGCAGGGGTCCGGTGAGTCCCTGTTCTCTGTTTCAGGGATAAATCAGGCCCAAATTTTTGGCTGAATTCGGACCTGAAACAGAGCTGAAGAGGCACAGGATCCCTGTGCAATTTGCTCCGCAGCCGCACAGATGTGTGAACCGGCACCATTGAGAGCTGGGCACACTCTACTGTCATGCGAATCGCATGCGGAAATTCACATCCAATTCACACTCGTGTGAACCCAGGCTTAAAGTAGTACATGTATTACTTTTGCTGCAATGCAGTGTGATTTCAGCTCATTGAGATCATTGGCTGAAAACATACTGCACTCAAATCGCACAGGAACCGTGCTTGCTGTTACTGGCCCTTACAAAATACACTATATTACCAAAAGTATTGGGACGTCTGCCTTTACACGCACATGCACTTTAATGGCATCCCAGTCTTAGTCCGTAGGGTTCAATATTGAGTTGGCCCACCCTCTGCAGCTATAACAGCTTCCACTCTTCTGGGAAGGTTGTCCACAAGGTTTAAGAGTGTATCTACTGGAATGTTTGACTATTCTTCCAGAAGTGCATTTGTGAGGTCAGGCACTGATGTTGGACGAGAAGGCCTGTCTTGCAGTCTCCGCTCATCCCAAAGGTGTTCTATCGGGTTGAGGTCAGGACTCTGTGCAGACCAGTCAAGTTCCTCCACCCCAAACTCGCTCATCCATGTCTTTAAGGACCTTGCTTTGTGCACTGGTGTGCAGTCATGTTGGAACAGGAAGGGGCCGTCCCCAAACTGTTCCCACAAAGTCGGGAGCATGAAATTGTCCAAAATGTCTTGGTATGCTGACGCCTTAACAGTTCCCTTCACTGGAACTAAGAGGCCAAGCCCAAATCCTGAAAAACAACCCCACGCCATAATCCCCCCTCCACCAAATGATTTGGACCAGTGCACAAAGCAAGGTCCATAAAGACATGGATGAGCGAGTTTGGGGTGGAGGAACTTGACTGGTTTGCACAGAGCCCTGACCTCAACCCGATAGAACACTTTTGGGGTGAATTTGAGCGGAGACTGTGAGCCAGGCCTTCTCGTCCAACATCAGTGACTGACCTCACAAATGCGCTTTTGGAAGAATGGTCAAACATTCACATAGACACACTCCTAAACCTTGTGGACAGCCTTCCCAGAGGAGTTGAAGCTGTTATAGCTGCAAAGGGTGGGCCAACTCAATATTGAACCCTACAGACTAATGCCCCATACACACGGTCGGATTTTCCGATGGAAAATGTCCGATTGGAGCGGAAATTTCGGAAATTTCGATCGTGTGTAGGCTCCATCACACATTTTCCATCTGATTTTCCGACACACAAAGTTTGAGAGCAGGATATAAAATTTTCCGACAACAAAATCCGTTGTCGGAAATTCCGATCGTGTGTACACAAATCCGACGGACAAAGTGCCACGCATGCTCAGAATAAATAAAGAGATGAAAGCTATTGGCTACTGCCCCGTTTATAGTCCCGACGTACGTGTTTTACGTCACCACGTTCAGAACCATCGGATTTTCCGACAACTTTGTGTGACCGTGTGTATGCAAGACAAGTTTGAGCCAACATCCGTCGGAAAAAATCCTAGGATTTTGTTGTCGGAATGTTCGATCAATGTCCGACCGTGTGTACGGGGCATAAGACTGGGATGTCATTAAAGTTCATGTGCGTGTAAAGGCAGGCGTCCCAAATACTTTTAGTAATATAGTGTACATCAGATGCACGGTTAAACACCGAAGCAAAGAAGCATCAGCGTTTACATGTACAGCCATTCACTTGTATGGCAGGCTGTACACAGCAGGTGTGGCTTCCTTGGCATGGAAAATGCCTTATAAATTATGCCTGGCATAGAGGATGTCTGTAAAATGCCTGGGAGTATGAACACACAGTGATTATACTATCTTTTTTGTGAAACACTGTTTAGGTTTAGGTATGCAACAAGATTGGTGTGGCTCTGAAAAGTGATCTGCGATCGGATTGCTTTTCAGAGGTGTTTGACAGGCGGTGAGGATGTGATATGTTACCTCCTTACTGCCTGTTTTCAAACCACCACGCTGCAACCACCGCACCACTGTGCATTGCATGCTGTTGCAGCACAGCCCCATTCGCTTGATAGGGGATCATTTTTTTGCCGTGGCCATGAAGCAAAACTTTTCAGCCACAGCATGTGTACACTCCATCAGCTGCTTTTGCAGTTTAAAGTTGTGTTCCGGCCAAAATTATACTTTTTAAATAAAAATACCCCTATAATACACAAGCTTCATGTATTCAAGTAAAGTTAGTCTATAAACTAAGGTCTGTTTTGTTAGTTTATAGCAGTAGTTTGTTATTTTATAAACTTACAGCAGGCCGTGGCCATCTTAAGTGTGGGCATCTGAAGCCAGATTGTATTTCTTTCTGGATCTTATCCTTGCAGATCTCGCACATGCTCAAGCAGTGTAATAGGATTCAGGTCAGGTTTCCATAGCAACGGCAGTGTCAGAGGAAGTTGCCGCCCCTTCCCAGAAGGCATTGCAAACAGGAAATGATGCGATGGGCCACGGCCAGGGAGGAGGAAGTGAAAAATGAATACAGCAGATATACAGTAGGTGCTGAGAAAAAAAATTTAAAAATATCCAATTCGTTTACAGTGCACAGTTTAGTGAGGGATGCTGAAGAGTTGTAAAAGTGGGTGGAACTCCACTTTAAGAGGAAGCAGCTGGGGGGAGGCAAAAAAATGCAGCTTAAAGGAATGTTTTTACTGCCCTGTGGTCACTGGTTCAAATCTCACCCAGGACACTACCTGCCTGGAGTTTGCATGTTCTCCCTTTGCGTACATCAGTTTCCTCCAGGTACACTGGTTTCCTCCCACACTCTAAATACATGCTGGTAGGTAGATTGGCTTCTGTCTAAATGGGTGTAGTACATGTACCTACAGTATCTGTCGTACACTACAGAAGAACTGTAGTACACCCCTCACATTTTTGTAAATATTTTATCATATCTTTTCATGTGACAACACTGAAGAAATGACACTTTGCTACAATGTAAAGTAGTGAGTGTACAGCTTGTATAACAGTGTAAATTTGCTGTCCCCTCAAAATAAATCAACACACAGTCATTAATGTCTAAACCGCTGGCAACAAAAGTGAGTACACCCCTAAGTGAAAATGTCCAAATTGGGCCCAATTAGCCATTTTCCCTCCCTGGTGTCATGTAACTCGTTAGTGTTACAAGGTCTTAGGTGTGAATGGGGAGCAGGTGTGTTAAATTTGGTGGTATCGCTCTCACTCTCTCATACTGGTCACTGGAAGTTCAACATGGCACCTCATGGCAAAGAACTCTGAATTCCCGGGAGGCCGTTATATGACGGCCTCCCCTGTGCACGCGCCCTACAGGGCGCGCGTGGAGCACGCTGTGATCACCGAGTCACTGAGACTCGGGTGAACACCGGTCCAAGTAAGGGGCCGGTCCCGGCCCCATACCATGTGATCAGCTGTCAGCCAATGACAGCTGATCACATGATCAAAACAAAAGCTCTGTGATCGTTTTTTTTTCTCCTCGCGCTGACAGCACGAGGAGAAAAAAAAGCCGATCACCGGCTCATCAGCAAGGGACATCGGTCCCGAAGAGGAAGAGGCAATAATGCCTCATATGTGCCACCAGTACCCCCTGCCAGTGCCACCTGCCATTGCCACCTGACAGTGCCCACCAGTGCCACCGATCAATGCCCATGAGTGCCACCTATCAATGCCTACAAGTGCCACCTATCAATGCCCACAAGTACCACCTATCAATGCCCACCAGTGGTGCCAATCAGTGCCACCTAGCAGTGCTGCGTATCAGTGTAACAGATCAGTGCCCATTATTGCCACCCATCAGTGCCCATCACTGCCACCCATCTGTGCCCATCACTGCCACCTATCAGTGCCCATCAGTGCCGCCTCAGCAGCGTACATCAATGGAGAAAAAATACCTTTTTTAAAATTTTATAACAAAATATAAATCCGGGCCTTTTACATTTTTTTAACAAAAAATAAAAAACGCAAAGGTGATCAAATACCACCAAAAGAAAGCTCTATTTGTGGGGAAAAAATTATAAAAATGTAATTTGAGTACAGTGTTGTATGACCGCGCAATTGTCATTCAAAGTGCGTCAGCTGAAAATTGGTCTGGATAGGAGGGGGGTTTAAGTGCCCAGTAAGCAAGTGGTTAAGGGGGTGTGGCAGGGAGTGTGTCCTATGTCTACATACTTTTGACCCCTTTCACACTAAAGCAGTTTTCAGGCGATTTAGTGCTAGAAATAGCGTCTGGAAACTGCTTCCCATGCCGCCGGAGAGTGAAAGCCTGAGTGCCTTTACACTGGGTGGTGCGCTTGCAGGACGTAAGAAAAAGCCCTGCAAGCAGCATCTTTGGGGCGGGTCAGGAGCGATGAATACATTGCTTCCAAGATGCCCTGCCCATTTAAAATTAATGAGAAGCGCTGCCGAAGTGCCTGCAAAGCGATTCGGCAGCTCCGCAACACGAGCAGTTTTAGCCCTTTCTTAATGCTAGCGGGGGTTAAAAGTGCCCCGCTAGCAGCTGAAAAGCACCGCTAAAACAGCGGCAAAGCTGTTAAAACTAGCGGTGCTTTACCACTCTTTGAGGTTAAAAGCGTCCCGCTAGTGTCCGAAAAGCGACACTTAAACAGAGCTAAAGCGCCGTTAAAACGAGCAGCGCTTTAACAATAACGCACGGGTGGCCCCAGTGTGAAAGAGGTCTTAGCTAAGAGGTGTTCTTAGTTCCCATCTCAAAAAGTTGAAAAGTAAGCTTACTGTATTCATTATGCCCTGCCAGAATGCACTGCTATCACACATTTTACAGAGCCTACCTTTTGAACTACAGAGGTGCTGAGAGGAGGAGTTTCAGGAGGAGGAGTCAGTACAGGAATCACAGGTGGCAGGCAGCAATTAACCATGGGATATGTAGTTCTTAGAAATTGAAAGTAAACAAAAGAGAAGCTGCAAAGCATTCAGGGAATCCAGGAAGTGGTGGAAAGAAATGCTCAGCAGACAGGCAGTACTCAAAAAATGAAAGGAGATTTTTAAGTAAGCTTATATTGGTTATCAAATATAACTATTGTTTCGTAATGTTAATACATTGCTGATGTTATAAAATGAAAGTCTATGCTGTGACCATAGATCTCATTTAACTAAAGGGAGTACGAAATAAACAAATGCTACTATAGTGTGATCTGGAAAAAGATAAAATACTTTTAATTTAGTTACATGGAAACATGCCTAGGGCTGGTCATCCACAGATAATCGATGCATGTTTAATTACATGCAAAACGGCCATGTATGGCAACTTTTGGCAGAAACGCATGCTGAGCCTCCCATCAGAAGCCATGCTGTGGCATCGCTGCACATGTGCACTGGCGCACATTTTTAGTGTGGAACACATAAGTCACATTTACTTATTAAGGAATTATTTGTGTTGTATATTTACATTGGTCCAGCTTGGCACGATATTAGTATGCATATCTCTTAAGCCAGGTACACAAGCAGGTTGAATGAACACTTTCAGCTCCGGTCGGAACCGCTGTACTAACTATGCAACGTTAGTATAGCGATCTCCCCTTCTGCCGCCCCCCACCAGGACACTCCGATTAGCTCTCTCTGCCATTGGCTGAGAGCACTGATCGGGAGTCGGTCGGATGCTGGTTTTCCAGCATGCTCGTCTGACAGAAGCCAGCCAAACAGCCTGCTTATGTCGGGCAGAACAACATACACACGGGCCAAATGTCGGCCAGTTTATTTTGGACCACCCATTGTCTCCCAACTTTCGGCCCGTGTGTACCCGGCTTTACCTGATGGGCTGGAAATCATTGTAGTAGTTGGTGTTACTACAGTGATATATGCAATCTTCCGGGTCCTGCTGAGGTTCTATGAAAGCGGCTGACCTACTGCACATCTGCGCATGTGCAGAATCTGAGGAGGTCATCATTCTCGTATTAGAGAAAAAGATGCTATAAAGATAAAAATGAAATGAATGCTGAAGATGTACAAAGAACCACTTCAATACTGCACATAGTCATATGACGTCCTAAGACCCGGGGAGTGCGGGGATATCTGAATGATGCCTGCAGCTACAGGCATCATTCAGATATCATTTTTTCCAGCCGGTGATTCTGTGCACGATAAGAACAATCATACTGGCAGTTACGCCGCTTGATCGTTCATATAGGCGATGGAAGGGGACGTTCCCCCCCCCCCCTCCTGCCGTCATCCGGTGCTTCTCCGGGCTCTCCTGTGCCGTCGGGGGCCCAGAGAAAGAATCGGCCAGCGCCAGATGATGATGATAGAGATTTCCGGTGACCAGATGGTCACCAGTCATCTCTATTACCATCGGAAGCTCGGGCGCAACGTTATGACGTCACGCCCGGGTTCCCGAATGTAAACAAAGCCGCAAACGCGGCTGTCAGCATGAAATCTGTGAATTTTTTTTCTCAATCTCATGCTTTCCAGCCTGGAGGAGAGATGTGGGGTCTTATTGACCCCGCATCTCTCCATAAAGAGGACCTGTCACAATAGATTCCTATTACAGGGGATGTTTACATTTCTTGTAATAGGAATAAAAGTGATAAAAAAAAAGAAAAAAAAAGGGTAAAAATAAAAAAAATTAAGTAAAAAAAAAAAAGTTAAAACGCCCCTGTCCCCGGTAGCTTGCGCTCAGAAGCGAATGCACACGCAAGTCCCACCCACGTATGTAAACGCCGTTCAAACCACACATGTGAGGTATCGCCACGTGCGTAATTTTCTCACAAAAAAATGATGATTTTTCCATGTAGGAGAGAAGTGCCAGAATAGGCCTGGTATTGAAGTGGTTTTAAGGACTTTAGAACTTACCTGGACATACTAAAGCCCCATACACATGATCCGATTATTGGAGGAATGATCGTCCGTTTTTTTTTGCATGCTAATCTCACGTCGAATCTGATGAGTTTACTAAAGTCCCGAAAATTCCCGTACGACAGAAAAAAAATTCGGAAGTGATGTCATGTGTTTTAATGCATTTGTATTGCACTTTCGAACGATAGCAGTACCAATTAAACGAAAGTCGTACGATCTAGCATCGTACAAAAAAAATATTGGTGCTTGTCCAATAGAATAATATCGGATGAACCGTCCTGATCGGCTCTCAAAAGCTCTGTACTAACGATCCGATTATCGTACGATCGATTCGAATGCGGCATTTTTCGTACGATTTTCGGATCGTGTGTATGGGGCATAACACTTATATAAGATTTTAGTAATTGGGTTTACATCTATGCTTACATGGGTCAGTTCACCTTTACGAAAAAAACTGTCTATGCAGATAAAGGACATCAGTAGATAAAAACAAGGTGGGCAGTTTTGACCAAAGTTGAATAATTCCCTTTCTATAGAGCATTATAGTGCTATAGTGAGCTCTTTCTCTGATTCAAACCCCCTCACATGCTCTTTGTCTCCCCTGATGCAGTATATGTGAGCATTTGAGAGCTCACTACTGTGGTGGAGGAGGTGAGTAGTAATGACTAGGTCTAACTTAGCAACATTCTAGAAAAGTCCTAGGAGTAAGGCCTCAGGAGGTATGTTGTGTAGCCAGCTGCTGGACTACAGCAAAATGGGAAAAGAAGCTTTGCCTTTTCTCTCCCTCTACTTGGATACTGATGTTAGGCTGCACCAATCTCCTCCGGCCAAATAGACTCTTACACTACAGATCCCAATAGGCACTGTGCAATAGGAGGAGTGGAAAAATGATTTGTATTAAACAGCCCGCTAAAGTTCTTGCTCTTCACGCTAGCAGAGTTAGAGAGCACCACTATCTGGATATCGCCTACCAGCGGGAGACCATACCAGCAGAGATCCGAGCCTGAGACCGAGAGTGAGGACACCAGGGGGCACTAGATCACAGCACCTGCATCGCTGACGCAAGGAGACTGGAGCGTCCATTCACCCTCTGATTCCCACCGCTGATCACTGGAGGCTTTCAGGGAGAGACTAAGGGGCCCCCCACTTTTAAAGAGAGGGGTCACCGCAGCATCCTGGGGACTGGTAAGAAGGCTATTCACCCATTGCTGATACTGCTAGCAGGGACTGAGCCACTGAGAGTGGAACACCAAGTGTACCCAATCCATACCGCACTTAATTCAAACCTAGTCTGCCCCTATACCAACCCTATACGGCATTATACTAAACCTTTACTACATCTGAACCACATCTACCTTGCACCTGTACTGTAACTTTACTGTATGCAGCTTAACTGGGACTGTCATTAAAGTGATACTAAAGTCTTAGTTTTTTTTTCTTTAAAAATAACAAACACATTATACTTACCTGCTCTGTGCAGTGGTTTTGCACAGAGCAGCCCAGATCCTTCTCTTCTTGGGTTCCTCGCCAGCGCTCCTGGCCCCTCCCTCCTGTCGAGTGCCCCCCCACAGCAAGCAGCTTGCTATGGGGGCACCCGAGCTGAGCCGCGGCTCTGTGTGTCCATTCAGACATGGAGCCACGGTTCGGCCCACCCCCTCTCTCCCCATTAGCTAACTGACTTTGAGTGACAGCAGCGGGAACCAACAGCGCTACTGCTGTGTCTCAGGCAATCAGGAGGGAGAGTCCTGGATGACCGAGGCACTCATGCACATCGTTGGATCGAGGTGGGGCTCAAGTAAGTATTAGGGGGGCTGAGGGGGGCTGCTGCACACAGAAGGTTTTTTATCTTAATGCATAGAATGCATTAAGATAAAAAAACCTTCTGCCTTTAGAATCACTTTAAGTACAAAGAAACTCTTAAAGGGCCCGATAACAGCCGGCAGAAGAACATCTCAAAGGACAGCCCCTCCCATAATAATTATTCCCTACTATTGTTAACTCATTTACGCTTGCCCAATTACCAACCATATGTGGCGACAATCTATTAAAGGGGTTGTAAACCCTTGTGTTTTTTCACCTTAATGCATCCTATGCATTAAGGTGAAAAAACTTCTGCCAGTCACCAGCCCCCCCGTTTTACTTACCTGAGCCCTGGAATTCACCTGGCGGTGGCGCGCTGTCCCTCTCTCCACGGGGGCCTAGCTCTTGATTGGGTAGATTGATAGCAGCGCAGCCATTGGCTCCCGCTGTTGTCAATCAAACCCAATGACGTGGGCGCCGGGGGGCGGGGCCGAGTCCGGCATTCGTGTCTATGGACGCAAATGCTGGACTCGGGAGCACGCCCTCAAGGTAACCCCCCTGGAGAGCGCTTCTCCTAGGGGGTTATCTGATGTGGGGATGAGCCGCGAGAGCTGCCGAAGGACCCCAGAAGAGCAGGTTCAAGGCCATTCTGTGCAAAACAAGCTGCACAGTGGAGGTAAGTATGACATGTTTGTTATTTTAAAAAAAAGCTTTACAATCACTTTAAGTTTGCTCTTACTACCTGGTTTGGTGCCTATTTTCTTTGATATGGCACTACTATTGGGTACTAAGTATTACTTTCAGTGATTTCCTGCAATATTGTATGTTTGTACACTCAACCTGGTGTGTCAGAGGGGATGAAGTTCTTGAGAAGGTCAAGGCAAAGACCATAGAACCAATCCTATGCAGCGTCTCCTATGGGGGTAGCGTCACATAGGTAAATGGCCTACACCTATAACAAGGAGATTACTCAACTTTAGTCAAAGCTGCACAGTTTGTTTTCATTTACAGGCGCCCCTTATTTGCATAGGCAGTTTTTTTGGTAAGGATGAACTAACCCTTTAAGAATGTTGGTTGGAGCCTTCCCCTACAAGAATGTTGCAGTGATCTATCTTAGTACACTGGAAACAAAACCCTAAAATGTCACTACACCACGTATCTGTTATGCCATCTCTGTGGTGGATTGCGCAATGGAAGTCCAGGCCTGCACATTCTTACCTGGAGGCTATTGCAGATATTTTCTAGAAATGTGAAGTGTTGGGTAACAATAACCACAGCAGCCCACGCCAACCAAGCAGCTGCTATGGGCCTGGGGGTTAGAGTCAGAGGCCCCGTTAGGAAGGTTCCTGGAGGCAAATTCAGTTGTTAAGTTTGTAGTCTAGAACTGATCAGCCTCCCTAGTCACAGATCTCAGCATGTGTTTAGCTGTCTTAGCGATGTAGATTTATTACCTTAAGAACTGCCAATACAGTCCAGCCACTCTGAAATTAACCCTCTATGCCTATTACAGCCTTTATAGACAGTAAAGACAGATGAGGTTTCTATATCAGAAAAAAAAATTGTATTTGGGTTATAGCGTAATTTTGTCCAGGGGTATTAATAATTGTTAAATCGTATTAACTTATATGAAACCACAAAAGTCCAAATGTGCTTCCACCACTCTCAGATTCCCTAGATGAAACAGTTCCCATTTAAATACAGTCAGAGAGGCTGCCCAGCAAAGTTCTAAAAAATGTAGACGACATGGTTGGATTCCTCACAAACTACTTAATGCACTGCGGTGATTCTAGTCTTGCCAGATTTTTGGCATAGTAGTATATTGGGGTGGTAAATTGGGGCAGGGAGGGGTCTGGATGACTGAAATATGGTAAGTAAAGCCAGAGAGCTATAAAGATTTTGGGGTTCTGGGCTTTTTTCCTTCTCCCTTCTTTGATGTGGTAAATACTGCAAAACACTTTGGGGTCTATTTATAAAACATTAATTGGACGGAGGTCACAAACATTCGACCAGGCGGCATAAATTTCCCCCGTATTTTTTCTTATACTATGTCATCCAATGATTCTGAAATACCTAGATTAGACAGTTTACCACTAGATGGCGGTGACAATCATAGGAAATCATAGTATTGGAGAAAATATGGGGAAAATTCATGCAGGCTAGAAAAATGCTAGTCACATTCATCCAACAAATGTTTGGATGACAACAATTATGTGCATATGCTTTTGTATGTTGCAAAACTTCCTGTCTATGGGCTGTGTCTAAGATATTATGTGCTAAACATTGTTAACTAATTTGTGTTTTCAAATTTGTTAGTTTATATAGTAGTTGTGGTGTGGATTGTAAACTAGCATTAGCCCTCTGAAGAGCAATCCATGGTGAAATGCTTTTTTTTACAGGTGGTGAAGAGGCATTATGCCTCCTCCTTGCCACCTGTATGAACCTTAAAAAGCCTGCACAGCAACCACATGCATTACAAAAATCAGTGTAGTGGTACAAAAAACATGAGACGGTTTTTGACCTCCGCTTCCCCCACCCATGCCTTCTCCCTCCGTTTCCCCCACCCATGTCTTCTCCCTCCGCTTCCCCCACCCATGTCTTCTCCCTCCGCTTCCCCCACCCATGTCTTCCCCCCCTGCTTCCCCACCCATGTCTTCCCCCCTGCTTCCCCACCCATGTCTTCTCCCTCCGCTTCCCCCACCCATGTCTTCCCCCCCTGCTTCCCCACCCATGTCTTCTCTCTCCGCTTCGCCCACCCATGTCTTCTCCCTCCGCTTCCCCCACCCATGTCTTCTCCCTCCGCTTCCCCCACCCATGTCTTCTCCCTCCGCTTCCCCCACCCATGTCTTCTCCCTCCGCTTCCCCCACCCATGTCTTCTCCCTCCGCTTCCCCCACCCATGTCTTCTCCCTCCGCTTCCCCCACCCATGTCTTCTCCCTCTGCTTCCCCCACCCATGTCTTCTCCCTCCGCTTCCTCCACCCATGTCTTCTCCCTCTGCTTCCCCCACCCATGTCTTCTCCCTCCGCTTCCCCCACCCATGTCTTCTCCCTCCGCTTCCCCCACCCATGTCTTCTCCCTCCGCTTCCCCCACCCATGTCTTCTCCCTCTGCTTCCCCCACCCATGTCTTCTCCCTCCGCTTCCTCCACCCATGTCTTCTCCCTCCGCTTCCTCCACCCATGTCTTCTCCCTCCGCTTCCTCCACCCATGCCTTCTCCCTCCACTTCCCCCACCCATGTCTTCTCCCTCCGCTTCCCCCACCCATGTCTTCTCCCTCCGCTTCCCCCACCCATGTCTTCTCCCTCTGCTTCCCCCACCCATGTCTTCTCCCTCCGCTTCCTCCACCCATGTCTTCTCCCTCTGCTTCCCCCACCCATGTCTTCTCCCTTCGCTTCCCCCACCCATGTCTTCTCCCTCCGCTTCCCCCACCCATGTCTTCTCCCTCTGCTTCCCCCACCCATGTCTTCTCCCTCCGCTTCCTCCACCCATGTCTTCTCTCTCCGCTTCCTCCACCCATGTCTTCGCCCTCCGCTTCCCCCACCCATGTTTTCTCTCTCCGCTTCCCCCACCCATGTCTTCTCCCTCCGCTTCCCCCACCCATGTCTTCTCCCTCCTCCACTGCCGACCCACTGAGAATAAAAAAAACGTTCCTCCTCCAACGCTGGCTCCCACCGTTCTGTGAGCTCCGGTGTCTGACAGTTCTTATATAGCTATGGGGCCCCTTGTGACAACACGGACCCAGGCATGATGGGTCAAAGGAATAGTTTTGATTGGTAAAAGTACAAGTCACAATCATCTCAAAGTCGGATCAAAATCGGATCCCGTTCATTGAAGTTGCATGGAAGTCGACCTGAAGTCGCAGGGCAAAGTCGGATCGGAGGTCTTGCGGCTTCCGTGTCGGATCAGTGTCAACATGGCCTAACTGTGTGCAGCTACACCTTCTGATTCATCTCAATTGGGCAGCTACACACGGCAGCTGTGGGTCCCAGGAAAGTGAATGCGCAGGTTCTTCATGCTTTAGGGCCCCTGTTCAGCAATGTATATAAAGCCTTGGGGTCCTTTCACAATAGTGGTCTGATCAGATCCCTCTGTCAGTGTTCAAGCGAATCTGATTGGAAACTCAGTGTTACTGTACATCTAATTACCTCCAAGACCACCTAGATTAAAAAAAAAATGGAAAAGGTTTGCATCCTTTTCCATTTTTTTTGGACCTAAACATGATGTTTGTTTACATTCACCTGCCCATAACAAGGGTCTGTTTATCTCCATTCACAAGCCACTGGAAAAAAATGAGCAGACATTTCTACAAAAGAGACATCTGTTCCCTTTTGTTAAGATTCAGCAGACGATCTGTTCACCAATCCCGTGCTAATCAGAATAAAAGAATGGATGTCTGATAGAGGCTTTAGGCATATTTATGTTAAAGTGTTACTAAACCTACAACAGTAATATCAGTCTGTATATGCAGTAAAGCATGCTAGTTATTCTCACTGTGGAACCTAAGGGGTTAATCATCTGCATTGTGTAAAAAGGCTCTTTGATCCTGTCTTCTCTGATCCTCCTCTTCTTACACTGTCCCCAATCCCCAATCCATCTGCTTGGGGGCACTCTGCACATACTCAGATTAGTGTGCATTGCTAGAGAGTTTGTTTTTTTTGGAGGGGGGGGGGGGGTGCATGTGATCAGCACAGGGACAATCAGCACTGTCCAGACAGAGGGTTAGGGGTATGCAGCCTCATAGGACACTCAGAGTAGAATGAAAACTCCTCCTACAAGATTTAACCAGTGCTCGGGTGGACACTGATAGAAGTCACAAGACTGCTGATAAGAAACAATATTTAGCAGTTTATATTTACCTAAATAATTGCATTTCCATGTTCTGTGTAGTGTGGGAGACCAGATATAGTGAATGCAGGATCCTGGGTTTAATAACACTTTAAGATCAATGGCAGTATCTTCAGTTGATGGTGCTAGGTACCACAAAAAAAGGTATCTGGAGGCCCCCATTAGAATTTTACTACAGGAACCCTGATATGTAGTTGTGCCCCTTGAAATATGCCATGTACATTAGAGGTTGTGCACCGAATATACAATACTTCTTTTTTTTTTTAAACAATAGATTTTTATTGGTATTTTTGCAAAATATACAAAATTCAGAATGCAAGTAGATTATACATTTCTCATATGTTCAAATTGTTCGACATTCAGGATCTTACTACATTAATAGCGTAAAACAGATTAACTGGTAGGGTTACTAAGAAATATTCTCATTGAAGCATTGTGCATTTGTCAAGCCTGTCACCCCTTGTGGGTACACACTGTAAACAGACTTTCTGCTTAGATTTTCAAAGTTAGCCCTGAGGGGACCTTACTGAGGGTCCACTCAAACATACTATCACGTAAGTTCCTTGTAAGCTTGTCGTTAACCAATAGTAATAATAAACTTAGATTGCCTGATATATATCAGTTAAACTTTCTCAGTCCTTTAATATGAGGTAAACCGTGTATTATTGCTATGGTATGTGCTAACTATAATACCATTTCCTATATGACCATACTCAACATTGGATTGTACCACTAGACATTTGGTGGTTGTGTTTCAGTAGTGGAGAGGTAGGAATAACTTTCACACATGTGAGGAGGCATATTTAGAGGAACTCCAAGTCTCCCAATGTTTGTGGAAACTCAGGGTTCTCCTTTCTGTATATGCTAGCATTTTTTCCATAGTGAATTGAGCGTTCACTCTAGAAATGACTTCTGCAAGTTTGGGAGGTGATGTAGAGCGCCATTCTTTGGCTATTGCTATACGTGTGGCAAATAAAACATGGGTTACTGCTTTTCTCTTCAAGGGAGGATAGTTTTCGATACCTAGGCTCAGAAGAGCAAGAGCAGGGCTAATGTCACAGTCAAAGCTGGTGATATTTCTAAGTAGTGTCTGTATTTTTTGCCAGAAAGGTTTTATAGTTGCACAGTTCCAGAATATATGGAGGATATTGCCAATAGCTTGACAGTTTCTCCAGCAGAGAGTCGTGATGCTAGGGTTCATTTTGTTTAATCTATACGGAGTTATGTACCATCTATGTAAGAGTTTTTGTGCATTATCCCAGTGATCTACACATGCAGAAGATTTATGATTGTATTTTATCGCTTCATGCCATTGGGACATAGAAAATTCTTTTTGTAATTCAAATTCCCATTTCACCATACTGGGGGTTTTGGATTGCAAGTAGAGGGGAGTGGTGAATTTGTAAAAGAGCGATATTCCCTTACGAGTATTGGAGGATTGGCTTAAAAGGAGGTCCCGCAGAATCTGTGGTATGTCTATCTGTCGTGTTGGGTTTTTGCCCTTGTAGTGATGTATTTGATATGCTCTATATCTATCTATCGCATTTTGATGTGGTGGAGCAGGTGTGGTGAAGTTGTATCCTGAGGATTTCCATGTTAGGACTGAGAAATTTGGGATTAGGTATTAATATACAATACTTCTAAGATACTTATTTTCCTTTTATCTGTATGTAACCATTGAGCCGTTCATGTAAACCTTATACCCCCGGGTACTGGTAATACACTGTTCAGATGCTGACACATACCTCCATGTGTGTCTTTCATATTGACAGCTTTTAAACAGCTTGACTAAACAAGCATAGTGTCACCACATTTGTTTGGAAATGGCTAATTTACTAGACAGACCTTGGGATGGGTTACAGGCTCCCAGCTGTCACAGAGTCATGTTACATCGCTACACAGAGCGAACAGAAACAATGGGGTTGATTTACTAAAGTCAAATCCACTTTGCACTACCATGGCTCCCAACTGTCCCTGATTTCGAGGGACTGTCCCTGATTTGGAGCAATGTCCCTCTGTCGCTCTTTCCTGCTCATTTGTCCCTCATTTTGGTCTGATCTATATAGTTGTATATAAAATGCACTTTTTATCTTTCAAAAAGTGTTTTCCAGTGCTAAACATTTCTACCAAATTCTAAATTGCTGCATTTGTAAAATTTAAAAGCCAATATAAAGGAATAGTAGTGCTAAAAATAAAGCCCTTGTTGGTTTAATTAACCTTTTTTTCTGGTTAGTTCTCCTTTGAGGGGGTGTGGCAGGGGGCGTGTCCTGTGCCAACATACGTTTGCTACTAGGTGTCCCCCATTCCCATCTCAAAATGTTGGGAGTTATGCACTACTAGTGCACTGCAAGTGCACTTGAAAGTGCATTTGGAAGTGCAGTCGCTGTAGATTTCAGGGGAAGATCTGAAATGAGGTGAAGCTCTGCTGATTTTATCATCCAATCATGTGCAAGCTAAAATGCTGTTTTTTATTTTCCTTGCATGTCCCCCTCAGATCTACACCGACTTTACTTCCAAGTGCACTTGTAGTGCAAAGTGGAGTTAACTTTAGTAAATAACCCCAAATGATTCCTTGCAATGCAATGTATCCAGGGACAACAATGTAACTGATCAAGCTTCATTGTTTTTTTTTTTTTACAGGTATCAATACAGCACCCACAATTTCTAGAAAGCTTTACCTACTGCGCAATTATATCAGTCCCTGTGCTCAAGGAGCTTACAATCTAAGCTCCCTATCTATTGTCATATGTGTGTGAACAAACTAGCACCAATTTAGGCAGGAACCTACCAGCACATCTTTGGAGTGTGGGAAAAGAATGTGCAGACTCCATGCAGACAGCGTTCTGGCCAGGATGTGAACCAAGGACCTCAGTGCTGCAAGGTATAAGTTCTAACCACAAAGCCACTGTGCTTCCCTCTGCCCAAAACGTTTTTTCTTGTGGGAAATTATTAAACCCCCTGTGAGGTCTTGCCATCTGCATCCCATTGGAGGCATTTCCCTTCACTTCCTGTACTGTAGATGTACGGGAAGTCTCTAAAGTTTTGAAGGATTTTCCTCCTATTGTTCTGGGGACAACAAGTTTTGGTTTCTCTCTCATTTTTAGTCGCAGTAACAACAGTTGTCAAGACAAATAGAGAGGGTGAAATTCCCTAAAAAGATACGAAATAAGGTAGTACTGAGTATTACCAGGGAAGCGGACTTTTTAGGCTAAAAAACAGTGGAGAAGATATAACAGTCCACATAGTGGTGTTGGTGTAATACGTGCGAAAACTCAGAATTAACTGGTGCACATCTTCGGTATATCTTTCTGATATTTTCAAGGCAAGTACCATTGAGGTGATGGCCATGATGTTGTAGGTGGTCCGCTTCACCGTGAGGTTAAGTAGGAGCCTGTCCAGGTAATTTATGGCCAGGCACAGGGACTCCAAGCTCAGGGAGTGCTTTGAGTGTGATTTGATAAGGCTGAGCACCATTTTTCTTCGGTCTTCTTCATCCAGTTCTGTATGACTAAGACAGTTGTCAGGTAGGAAGTAGAGTTCAATGCTCCTCTTGTAGGCATAGTTTTCATTTCCATATTCCATAACGTACTTCAGGTCTTTTCTCAGACTATGGAGGTTATATGGTCCCACATATGGGTTCATTGACCAGATAGGTGATTCATAGGGCTTCAGCTTTTTTAAAGTGGGTTCAACAGAAGGGGAACTAGACTGGCTAATTGCCCCTCTGTTGTCCATTTTTCTTTTGCTTGGCTGAGTGAACTCCTCTAGTTCAGATGTGAACTCCTCCTCATCGGAATAGCTCACAGTACTGTTAAGCTGTGAGCTGCTGGAGGAATCAGTCTGAACAGATGTGTCTTCATTGGAATAGGTCACTCGAGGTTTCAGCTGAAGTGTTAAAAGCGGAAAGGACACCTCTCCATCGGAAAAGATTTCAGAACTGTCCAGCTCAGAGCTTATGGCTCCATCAGACTGAACAGGTTTGCTTTCAAAGGAATAGGTCACTGACACTGTAGTGCTCAGCTGAGATGTTTCAAGCTGAAAGGACTCTTCATCAGAATAGCTTACAGGACTTTTAAGCTGTGAGCTGCGCTGGAAGAATCAGACCTATCAGATATGTCTTCATTGGAATAGGTCACTCGAGGTTTCAGCCGAAGTGTTAAAAGCGGAAAGGTCACCTCTCCATCGGAAAAGATTTCAGAACTGTCCAGCTCTGAGTTTATGGTTCCATCAGACTGAACAGCTTTGTCTTCAAAGGAATAGGTTACTGTAGTGCTCAGCTGAGATGTTTCAGGCTGAAAGGACTCCTCTTCATCGGAATAGCTTACAGGACTGCTAAGCTGTGAGCTACTGGAGGAATCGGGCCGAACAGATGTGTCTTTAATTGAATAGGTCACTGTAGTTTTCAGCTGAGAGGTTTCAGGCTTTGACCTCTCTTCATCAGAATAGCTTATAGGACTGTTTAGCTGAGGGCTAAATTAGGATTAGAAGCTGTTGTTTTTTTTTTTTTTTTTTTTTTGACAGCAGATTGGATGGGGCTTGAGCTCAATTTTGTTTTAGAAGCCAGGGGACGTTTTATTGCAAACATTTAAACCCATTTAAAGTGAACCTGTGTCCAGATCATGTGCTGAGAAATATTTACATAAATTGAACAAGCAGTAATTCCAATAAAAATAGTTCGCCTTTATCTCTGTATCTATAGACATTGTGGCGTGCATTGTAATTCATTTTTTGAACAGAAGCAGTGAAATCTCAGCTGTTTTTCTATGGAGGTCAGAATCTTGGCAGCCTGCCAGTCTTCTCATGTAAACAACCTGCAGATATATTAGGTGTATATATATTATACCAGATTAGGCGCTTGCTGACCAGGCCTTTTTCTGACACTTTTTTAAGAATTTAAATCAATGTTTTTTGCTCTAAAAATTACTTAGAACCCCCAAACATTATATATATATATTTTTTAGCAGAGACCCTAGGTAATAAATTGGCGGTCATTGCATTTTTTTATGTCACATGGTTTTTGCGCAGCGGATTTTCAAACGCAATTTTTTAGGAGAAAATACACTTCAATTAATAATAAAAAAAACCATAATATATACCCCAATTTTTTTTGTATAATAAGAAAGATGCTGTTGCGCCAAGTAAATACCCAAGATGCCTTGCTTTAAAATTGCGTGCGCTCATGGAATGGCGCCAAATGACGGTACCCAAAATTCTTCATAGACGCCGCTTTAAAAATTTCTACAGGTTACCAGTTTAGAGTTTTAGTAATATTGCTCTCGCTCTGATATTCATGGCAATACCTCACATGTGTGGTTTGAAAACCGTTTACATATGTGGGCGTGACGTATGTATGCGTTCACCAATGCACGCAAGCACGCTTTCAAATCTTTTTTTTTATTATTTTTTCCTACGTTTTATATTTACACTTTTCCTTTATTTTTTTTTATCACTTTTATTGCTGTCGCAAGAAATGTAAACATCCCAGAATTTAGGATAGAGATGGAGTCTCAGATTGGTGGATGATCCACAGTGACATCCTGAGTACCTTACGAAGTCACCTGAGGGATGGGGACGGTATTTCACTGATTACGACAAGGAAGCCTCTTGTCCTCACAATAAACCGAACCAATCATCTCTGCTAAAGACCATTTTATTCAGTTGAACTTTCTACCTAGGATCTGTGCTATACCCTCAGAGATTGCATCACATCAACCCCACTGTCTCCCCTATCTGTAGCAGATATCAGACTGAGATGGGCACCATTTATCACACAGTGTGACGTTTTCCTTAAATCCCAAATTGGTGAACCACAGTGGTCACCTTGAGCTACAAAAAGCAAGTGCAAGAAACAGAATCCACTTATGCGCTTCTTACCTTTTTAGTCCCCCTATGGCTCCTCTTCTGTTTAGCAGAGACCACCCACAAACATGCAGACTATAAGGGGTGGGCTGCAGGTGGACACAAGCTGAGTGGCTCACCTGTGGGTGGATTCAACTGAGTCACTCAGCTTGCATTAGTCTGTGTCTACCCTTTGCTGCTCCCAAATACAGGGGGAATGGCGGTTTTGAACTGGGTGGTAGTTTCTAAAACTGGTGCCAGTGAGAGTAAGCAATGTCGTCATTGGTGTCAGTGGGAAGTAGAGTGCCCTATTTTTAGTGTCAGTGGGAGGAATGGAGCCCCAAGGACCAGATAAAGGCAAATGGCCACCTCTGGCCCCTGGGCAACAGTTTGGAGACCACTGGTCTACATCCTTCGGGGGAAAAAAAACAAACAATATCAGGTGATTAGGCATGGTCTATTATAATCTGATAATCCTGGTTTCAGTGGGAGTAAGCAATGCCATCATTGGTGTCAGTGGGAGAAATAGTGAGTGTCCCATTGTTGGTGTCAGTGGGAGGAATAGCGCCTCATCACTGGTGTCAGTGGGAGTGATATTGCCCCATTGTTGGTGTCAGTGGGAGGAATAGTGCATCTCTTTGGTGTTGGTGAGAGGAATAGTGTCACATTGTTGTTGTCATTGAGAGGAATGGTGCCACATTATTGGTGTCAGTGGGAGAAATAAGGCCCCGAGGGCCTGATAAAGGCAGGCAATGGGCCAGATCCGATCCCTGGTCTGCAGTTTAGAGACCCCTGTCTTAGAGCTCTGACCTGCCATGCAGTGGTTTGCCTCTGATAAATGCTGAGGTAGGTACACTGCTATGTGGAGTTGCACAGGGTACCACATACATTATTATGGTGGTTCCTTTATTTAGGGGTAGGGATCTGAACTCTTGGTGCAGATTGCGCTACCCACACAATCCCCAGCAGCCTGTTGTGTTATGCATTGGTAGCGGATCTGGCCTACCTCCGATTCCTATAGTTGGCTATAGGTTTAGTTTTGTTTGGTGTTCACCTCCATAGGATAGTTGTAGACTGACCTTCCTGCTGTCCCTCAGTGTCCTGGACCTGCAGATCACAATCTGTACCTCCTACCTATAAATTCCATTATCGACCCTTACAATTGTACCCAGGCCCAGATCACACGTTTCTGGTATAAATACTTCTATTTTATGGAATATATTTTCAAGGAGAGCTGAAGTCTTATGCTAACAATATTTATTGTAGTTGAGTTGCTCCTACACCTTCCCATCTCGTGAGCTTCCCTGTCAGTGATTGAGGCTGCTCATCACACCCAATGACCCCAGAGAGACTCAGGAGCATGTCAGATTGTGCTAAATACAGTTACTGCCAGCGGCTATACAATTAAAACATTTACTAATCCTTTTTAACTATATCTAAAACAAACAAAACAAAAAAAAAGTTTTGGTTACAGATGCAGCTTAACACCTTCCCACCTGGCCTATAGCAGAATGGCGGCCGGGTGGGGGCTCCATTGTCCTGACTGGACGTCATGTGATGTCCTTCAGAACAAGCTGCGCAGCACAGCGATCGATGGTGCGGCGTGTTGCCCGGACACACCGCATCTCCAATCACGGTAAAGAGATTATGACGTAGGCTCTTTACTGTGTGATCAGCTGTGTCCATATACAGTGTAAATAGGAAGTGCCGGTTATCAGCATTCCTCTACTGGTACTGACAGGGCATGAGTGAAGAGTGCCGATAAGTGGCTCTCCTGACGGGGGTCTGCACTGATAATCAGTGTATTGATAACCAGTGCAACCCCTTCAGCGATGCCTGCCAGTGCCCCCCAGTGATTCCCACTAGTGGTGCCAATCAGTGCCCATCAATGATGCCAATCAGTGCTGCCTTTCAGTGATGCCAGTCAGTGACTCCTATCAGTGTCGCTTATCAGTCCCCATAAGGGGTGCATAATAGTGCCACCTCTTCAGTGTCCATCAGTGCAGCCTCATCAGCACACATCAGTGAAGGAGAAAAAAAAAAATATTTTCAAAATTTTGTAACAGAAACTAAGAAAAACTTTTTTTTTCAAAATTTTCTGTCTTTTTTTTCGTTTTGTTTAGCAAAAAATAAAAAACCCAAGGTTGAGTAAATACTACCAAAAGAAAGTTCTATCTGTCACAAAAAAAAAATTATAAAAATTTCATTTGCGCACAGCATGGCATGACCGCGCAATTTTCATTCAGCGCTGAAAGCTGAAAATTGGTCTGGGCAGGAAGGGGCTGAAAGTGCCCAGTATTGAAGTGGTTAACTTGTAGAGGATCTGTAGAGTTTTCATATAGAGCTTCAACACATTCTATCTGTGGACAGGTACAAGAAGATGGTTTTCATTGAAGATGATCTTTTTATTATTCTTTTTTTCAAAATATGCTGAGTATAATTTTCTTGGCTTGTCACAGTTGTGCTTCAAAATAAGCCATGTGTGGTAATGTTTTCATCTTGAAGAGAGTTTGATGTAATCTTCTTTGTCTTCCCCCAGATGTGTTATTATGAAGAGGTGAAATTCTTGGTAGCGGAGCCCATGCAGCTGGCACAGGGATTCCGGAAGTTTGATCTCAGTAGTACATGGAAAAAAAGAGGGGGGGGGGAAAGGCCGGAGGCCAAATGGGACTTTAAATGAGGCAGCAGACAGGTTGGAGTAAGATCAAAAATGTGTACAAGTTTATTAGTAAAGAATTCTGGGTATACAACACATGTAAGGGTTACGTGTGCATGCGCACAGACCATATTGGGGATGATGCCGGTGTGCGCCTGTCCTGCGCTTGAGTGCCTGCCACCCCAGCTCCGGGGGAGAGCATATTCCTTGCCCAGTCCTTGCCCTGTACCACAGTCTGGCTACATTGTGAGTACCCAGAAATTGACATATTGTCCTTTCTGGTTGTATTTATTTTTATTTTTTGATGGCTTCATATTTTGTAATTTCAGAAATCCTGTAGCATCCGCCCCTGAAGAAGTGTATTCACAGAAACGCGTCGGGCACCAAGGATGCAGCCACTGGGCTTTTAATTGGATCTGATATTGATCAATTTTTTGATGTACCTCATCATTTTATTATTTTTTATTTTTCATACTCACCTTTTACATCATGTGTTTTGTGCTCCCCAGCATATATCTATGCATCTATTGTACAGTGTATATTTGCTACAGTTTTATATGGTTAGATACACTTTCTTTGATTGTTTGTCTACATATGCATTCATGTAGGCTATGGTCTGTGCGCATGCACATGTAACCCTTACATGTGTTGTATACCCAGAATTCTTTACCAATAAACTTGTACACATTTTTGATCTTACTCCAACCTGTCTGCTGCCTCATTTAAAGTCCCATTTTGCCTCCGGCCTTCCCCCACTCGTTTTTTCTTGCATTCGGGATGGAGGCACAGTCCCATGCCTCATTCAAAGTCCCAACCGTTCCATTAAATTTCAGTAGTTCATGGAGGGAGAAGAAAGCCTTTTGGGCCAAGTTCCCTATCGTTCGGGGCCTCCATTGCAGACGCTTTAAAGTGATAATAAAGGGTTTTTTTTTTAAATGACAAACATTTTATACTTGCCCGCTCTGTGCGGTTGGTTTTGCCCTGATTCTCCTCTTCTTGGGTTCCCTGCCGGCGCTCCCTGCTCCTCCTCTTCTCCAAGTCCCCCCATAGCAAGCCACTTGCTATGGGGACACTCATGTGTGCTCACTCCCGAGCTCTGCTCTGGGTGTCCATATGATACACAGAAGGCGGCTTGGCCCCACCCCCTGCTCCCTCCTCACTATGTGTGATTGACAGCAGTGGAAGCCAATGGCTCCCGCTGCTGTCTTTTAGCCAGTGAGGAGGCAGAGACCTGGAAGAGCTGCTTCTCTCGTGCACAATGCTGGATTGCAATCGGGCTTGCATAAGTATTGAGAGGGGGGGGGGGCTGCATGCTAAAGGCTTTTTTATCTTCATGCATTGAATGAACACAGAGGCCTCGGGAAGGTACTTTATATCAAAGCTCAGAAGTTTTTAGGAAAATACTTGGTACACTAATGATTTGAGTCCAACTGTTTTATTTGAAATTAGTATTTTTTTAAAAAACAGTTCAACACATTTCTGGGATTCTAGGAGGCGCCTCAATCTATACTGTGATGGCCAATTTCTTTTAGGTCCTTTTCTTCGGTATTGGCCTGCAGCGTTCACCTAAAAAGTGCTATAGGTAATTTAATTTTACATAGGGATCACTTACCAAAGATTAGGCCTGATGTCATCACAGAGAGAGGAAAGGTGACATATGGACACCACCAAAGGCTTATCCCCATAAAAATACTAATCATTTTTAATGTCGAATATGTAGCCACACAGTCAAAATTTAACAAAAAACACACACACACATTTACCCAATTAAATGCCAAGATATCCCCTTGGCCAGGGGCGTTGCTAGGTCTACAAAAGATCTGGGGCTAGAGCCCATAACAGCGTAGTAAAAAAAGTCATACGCTTGGGCAGGCATACACATGTATATACAGTAATATACGTTTGTGTGTATATATATCCCCAGAGAGCCCCCCACTTACATCAGGGTCCCCAGAGATCCCCCTTACATCAGGGTCCCCAGAGAGTCCCCCCTTACATCAGGGTGCCCAGAGAGCCCCCCTTACATCAGGGTACCCAGAGAGCCTCCTCCTTACATCAGAGTCCTCAGAGAGCCTCCTCCTTTAATCAGGGTACCCAGAAGGCCCCCCATTTACATCAGGGTTCCCAGAGAGCCCCCCTTACATTAGCCTCCCCCTTAAATCTGGGTCCTTAGAGAGCCTCTGCCTTATAATCAGGGTCCCAAGAGAGCCTCTCACTTGCATCAGGGTCCCCAGAGAGCCCCCCACTTACATAAGGGTCCCCAGAGAGCCTCCCCTCCCCTTTGGGGGTCCCTGCAGAGACTCAGGGCTATTGGCCCCATATTCGGGGCTATAGCCCCAAAAGCCACCCCCTAGCGACGCCCCTGCCCTTGGCACATAACCTCCTTCATTCATCTAATCAACTAATGTATACAGATAATCAAAATCTAGAAACACAGAAGAGTGATGGTAGGAAAAAGATCAAGTGATCCATTAAGTCTTTTAATATTTTTTGTCTGAAAATAGATCAAGAAAGACACTACTAAGAGTTGAACTCAGTTCTCCTGTTTACTAGACAGGCGCTTTAACCAGCTAATCTACAGTGCCGCACAATGTTTTATAAAAGATGCAATACTCCCTGAAGTCCTTTTACCTTTGGGGTTGGTTTTCCATTTAAAATAAAAGGTGAACTAACACCCTACCACCTGCCCCTCATCCCCACTGCACTTATCTCCATGGGTGAATAGATGTCAGTGCCCATGCAGCCGGTGCAGTAGTTGAGGGATTTGAAATCCACGCTCCTCTGGCACCCCCGTGTCAAATTTAATTTAACATGGGGATCGCTTCCCACAGCCCCCCCCCCCCCGTACTTGCCTCCGAGGATGATTAGCTGTCATTGCACACACAGCCGGTGCAACGGATTTGAAATCCCGCTCATCTTCCCCTTCTATCTGTAGTGCTTCTGGGACAAATCCGAGTGATTTTGATTGCTCAGCACCTACAGAGGTTAGTGCAGTGGGGAGGGTGCTGGGTGTTTCCTATTTCATTTATTTCTGACAAGGTTTTAATTTTATATATCGTATATACTCCAGTATAAGCCAAGTTTTTCAGCCCGTTTTTTTAGGCTGAAAAACTCCTCCTCGGCTTATACTCGAGTGAGCCGTACCTTTCATTACTAAAACAGCGTATGTCTCCCGCTGTGTAATGCAGTCTGTTCGGCCGTCCAATGTAACAAAGCCCCGCCTCCTCCTCGTCTGTGATAGGTGGAACACTGATACAGTTTCCCAGCATCGTATCAGTGTTCCTCTATCACGGACGGACGAGAAGGAGGCGGGGCTTTGTTTCAATGGACAGCCGAACGGACTGCATTACACAGCGGGAGACACACGCTGTTTTAGTAATGAAAGGTGTCTCCCGCTGTGTAATGCAGTCCGTTCGGCCGAACACACTGCATTACACAGCGGGAGACACACGCTGTTTTAGTGATGAAAGGTGTCTCCCGCTGTGTAATGCAGTGTGTTCGGCCGTCCATTGAAAGAAAGCCCCGCCTCCTCCTTGTCCGTTCATGATAGAGGAACACTGATACGTTTATTGTTTAAAAAAAAATCCGACCTCCACCTCCTCCCCTTATAGTCGGCCAATACCTCTCCTTTGTAGGATGTTAAATAAATGACATAAAACAAATGTGCTTTGCTGTTTATATTTTGAGTTTGTAGCTACATTTTGTAGTCTGGTCTGGAGTTCTCACCTGAGAGGTGGTGGTTCAATCAGGCTGAAGAGACTCCTTTTCTGTGGTAATGCTCTGGAGTGCTCACCTGAGCCCTAGAGGCTGCATCAGGATGAAGTAGCGCTATACGATTCTGGCCAAATAAGAATCACGATTTTTTTTTGCTTAGAATAAAGATCACGATTCTCTCGGCGTAAAATCTTTCACATTAACCAGTAAAGTTAGCCCAAATGTTTTTGTATAGTTTTTTTTTTAATTCATTGAAGTGTCATTTTTTCCCCCAAAAATTGCATTTGAAAGACTGCTGCGCAAATACAGTGTGACAAAAAATATTGCAACAACCACCATTTTATTCTCTAGGGTCTCTACAAAAAAATATATATATATAATGTTTGGGAGTTCTAAGTAATTTTTTAGCAAAAAAAAATAATTTCAGCTTGAAACCAACAAATATCAGAAAAAGTTTGTGTTTAAAGCGGTGTTCCGCCCAAAAAAAACAAATTAAAACCCAGCAGCTACACATACTGCAGCTGCTGGCTTT
This sequence comes from Lithobates clamitans, assembly GCA_037952925.1. Lineage (NCBI taxonomy): Eukaryota > Metazoa > Chordata > Amphibia > Anura > Ranidae > Lithobates > Lithobates clamitans. The sequence continues at coordinate 134,259 of JBBGZY010001670.1, read as the reverse complement.
TAATAATAGGACACTTACCTGTCCTGGAGTCCAGCGATGTCGGCACCACAGCTAATGTTTCCATCAGCTGTCAGGTTATGCCGCCGCCATTGCGGGTAAGGGTACCCGGCAGTGTAGCCTTACGGCTTCACGCCAGGAACCCTACTGCGCATGCACGAGGCCCCGCTCCTGTCTCCTACTTGCAGAGGGACAGGGAGAGGAGGAGGAGGGAGCCCTGCGGTGGAATCGCGGGCCGCGGCCCGGACTCCTGGAAGTGTGAACAGAATAACTCAAAGACAGGTATCTTGACTCCCCCCCGAAAGGTGCCAATTGTGGCACCAGAGGGGGGAGAGCAGACAAATGAGCAGAAGTTCCACTTTTGGGTGGGACTCCGCTTTAAGTGGTAAACTTTCCTCATTTACACACGGAAGTGTTTTCCTTTGATGTAAAGGACAAATTGTTACAATGTTTATACTTAGTTCCACTGCTAAAGAATGTTGTGATACTTGTCAGACTGCCCGTTTTTTTTCCCCTTCTTTTGAGGGCTGTCGGCTTCAGCAGAGCAGAGAGAATTCTCTGCATAGAAAGAATCGGGAAATACTTTGTCAAGATCGCAAGGGGGAAAAAAACACGATAACGATTCTTAACGATTAATTGTGCAGCTCTAGGATGAAGAGACTCCTTTTCAGTGGTAATGCTCTGGAGTGCTCACCTGAGAGGTGGTGCTAAACTCTGGTTTTAAAAAATATCCAATTCAGGTATGTGTTCGTAACCCAAAAATCTGTTTTTTTGGGGTTTTTTTGTAAACCAACTTCCTGCTATGGGATTTGCAGTGTACATAGAGCCGTGTACATAACTGCAACTAACGTTTAATGCTCATTCCAAACAGACATAAGTGAAGGGTTTAAATGAGAGGTGTGGGAGTTCATGCAGGATCAGTGGCGACCCGTCCATAGGGGGCGCCCGGGCACGAGACTGCAGATGTGGCGCTTCATTTGCGGGCATTTAACCCGCCTTACGGCGCAATACAAAGCGCCGAGTAGCTTCCGCCCGTAAAATCAGTGTGATTCTACGGGCGGGAGCATTGTTTTTCAAATCTCGAGGTCACTTCCGTGTTTCGTGAAACAGACGAAAGCCGAAAGTGAGGTCGGCAGCTCCGTTCTTTGGTCCGAGCGGAGCTGCAGGAGGAAGGTAAGAGAGCAGCATGAGGGACAGGTTCTGGTCTGGTTTATGTGGCGGCCGCAAGGAGGGTGAGCTCCAGCACAGCACAGCTGCATCTGTCCCTCTCTTCCCCATCCCCCCCCTCCTGTCTCACACTAACACACGGACTGAAGCCACCTCCTTCCACCGCGCCTTCCTATACACAGACAGAGGGGGAGGAGAATAGACACAGCATCAACAGGACATGCTGATCTGAGGTTAGGTCTGAATCCAATATGACACTTGCAGGGGAAGGGGGGCAATTTATCAAAGAAAGATACTCACAGTGATTTGGGGGGCTGGAAGAGGATGCTGTATGTGCTAGGGGCCACTTTGGGAGCAGAGGGGATTTGTGCTAGAAGGGGGGTTGAATTTAGACCCCCCTTCTAGCACAAATCCTCTCTGCTCCCAAAGTGGCCCCTAGCACATACAGCATCCTCTTCCAGCCCCCCAAATCACTGTGAGTATCCTTCTTTGATAACTCCCCCCCCCCCCTTGTTCAAAGATATGCTGGCTGCTATTAAGGAGACAATCATGGTGTCTGGGATCAGTGGACACAGTGGCTGCGTTTTGATAACACAGTGGCTGCGATTGATTTTTTTTTTTTTTTTTTAGAATTTTTGTTTGTTTGCACCCCCCCAAAAATTTTGAGCACCAGCCGCCACTGTGCAGGATGTTACAGTACAAGGAAGCAGAAAAACAAAGTGAGAAATGAATTAATGAAAACTAGATAGCAAGGCTATTTCCTAGTGGATGTGTATTGATTTTTATTAAAAAATAAGGATATTGGTTAGCGTTGCAAAAAAAAAATCCGACCTCCTCCTCCCCTTATAGTCGGCCAATACCTCTCCTTCTTTGTAAGATGTTAAATAAATCACATCAAACTCTGGTTTAAAAAAGAAATGTGTTTTGCCGTTTATATTTTGAGTTTGTAGCTACATTTTGTAATCTGGTCTGGAATAAATAAGGAAGAAAAAAAAATTAAAGTGCCCTGTCTCGCCAAGCTCACGCGCAGAAGCAAACGCAAACATAAATCGCGCCCGCATATAGCCCGTATCGCTACGATCGTTAAGGCGAGAGCAATAATTCTAGAAGTAGACCTCCTCTAACTCAAAACTGGTAACCTGTAGAAATTTTTAAATGTCGCCTATGGAGTAGGCGACATTTGTCATCATTCCACAAGTCATTCCACAAGCGGGCGCAATTTTGAAGCGTAACATGTTGGGTATCAATTTACTCAACGTAACATTATCAAAAAAAAATGGGCTAACTTTACTGTTGCCTTATTTTTTAATTCAAAAAAGTGTATTTTTTGCAAAAAGACCGCTGCGCAAATACGATGTGACATATTGTGATATATTGTGAGTATTGCAACGACCTCCATTTTGTTCTCTAGGGCGTCTGAATAAAAAAAAAAAAAAATGAATGAATGGGGGTACAAAGTAATTTTCTAGCAAAAAAAAAAAAGATTTTAACTTGTAAACACCAAGTCTGAACAATAGGCCCGGTCCTTAAAGCGGAAGTAAACTCATCCATAAAACAGTTTTTTCAGGTACATGCTGGAAATGTAACACTCCCATTGGTTGTGCTCTCAACCAAACTGTCAAACCATCCAATGGCTGGTGTCATAACTGATCACATGTGCAGCATCATTGCAGTTGTAGCAAAGATGGCAGCTTCCTTGGCTGAAAACGATAGGGGGGTTTACTTACACTTTAAATACTTAAAGCTGATTTTAGCTGCTGGAGGGAGAGACACAGACATGGCCGAATCCAGGGGGGCTGATTTACACCCAGATTTCAGTGGCCCCCCCCCCCCCCTCCACGCCAGCCCTCCCTTTTTATGTGATGCCTGATTGGCCGCTGATCTCTCCCCACCATCGCCGGCACTCAGAGCCGGGAAAAGGGAACGGCATCCTGGAGCAGTGAGAGGAGAAGTGGCAGAGTGGAGAGATGGCATCGGACTGACTACACACACACACAGTTTGATTACCGCCCCCTATCTCCTCCAAGGGCTGCTCATCTCCCAGCAGCAGGAAATGTGGATGGGGGGCGGTAATCAGACAGTGTGTGTGTACAGTCCAATGTGATCTAAGAGCGATCCTATCTCATGTGCTGGAGGAGAGCTGTAGTGACAGGAGAGGGGGGGGAAGGTCACAGGGAAATTGTACATGGGGGGGGGGGTAATTGTATGTGCTTTGGATGTTTCTGGAGAAGGGGGGATGGGCAGCTATCTGTGCTGAGAAGTGTAATGGGAATTGGGGGGGGGGGGTTGTGTATGTGCTATAAGGGTGAATGGGGAGGGATATCTGTTAGGAGGAGGGTTTTGGGGGATTTGAGCCAGGAGGGGGGCATTTGGGGGGGATGTATGTGCTAGGAGGGGGTTGAAAATGTCTGCTATTGGGAGGGGGGCTTGAGTTGGGATTGGGTGGATTTGTGCTGGGGGGGGGGATTGGGGGAGATTTGTGTTGGGAAGAGGGATGGGGGGGAATTTGTGCTCAGAGGGAGAATGAGGGGGATCTGTGCTAGAAGAAGTAATTGGGGGATATGTGCTAGGAAGAGTGATTGGTGCTTGGAGGAGGGATTGGAGGGGGATTTGTGCTGGGATGGGGAATTTTGGGGAGTAGATTTTTGCTAGGAGGGAGAATTGGGGTGGGATGTGAGTTGGAAGGCGGGATTGAGGGGCAAAGATTTAAACTTGGAGAAGGGGGGCCCTGTCAGGTAGGCCCCAGTGATTTCTATGCCCTCCCACTCAGGTAAAACCAGACCCATCTATACCCCCTACTCGTAGATAACACCACAACCATTATACCCCTATGCCTAGATAACAACAGACCTATTATAACTCCCATATTTAGGTAACAGACCCCCCTATACCCCCTACTTTTGGATAACATCAGAATCACTAACCCCCCCCCCCCACACACACACACACACACACACTATATTACCAACTGTGGGAAATGTGTGCCCCCCTGGCAGGGAACTCTGTGCCCCCACTGGGTAGTGTGCGCCCAATGGTGGGGATCTTTGTGCCCCCATTGGATAGTGTGTGCCCCCTGGCAGGGATCTCAGTGCCCCCATCAGGTAGTGTGTTCGCCCTGGCAGGGATCGCTGTGCCCCCATTGGGTAGTGTGTGCCCCATGGCAGGGATCTCAGTGCCCCCATTGGTTAGTGCGTGCCCCATGGCAGGGATCTCAGTGCCCCCCATTGGTTAGTGCGTGCCCCATGGCAGGGATCTCAGTGCCCCATTGGGTAGTGTGTGCCCCCTGGTGGGAATCGCTGTGCCCCCATTGGGTAGTGTGTGCCACCTGGTAGAGATCTCTGTGCCCCCATTGGATAGTGTGTGCCCCCCTGGCAGGGATCTCTGTGCCCCCATTGGATAGTGTGTGCCCCCATTGGGTAGTGTGTGTGATCACTGTGGGGGGTAAACACATATCGTAAATGCCGCTTCAAAGTAATCAGCGGTGAGTGAGAGGGGGCGGAGTCTATGTCACAGGCAAGCTGCTTTTGGTCCAACCAGAAAGGATCACGGTGACCGCGCATGCTCATGCGGCCCCCTGTATCCTAGCAATGGGCCCCTGGGTATGGTCACTGTGCCCCTGGTTACATTACATTTATTCATTTTTGTATAATAAAGTGCATTTTGTATTTTGTCTAATTCAGTTTAGGTTATACTTTGTCACTATACATTGGTGGTGCTATTATGGTCCTTATAGCAGTTTCTCCTTCCTGCCGTCCCTTTTCTATAGGAATGGAGGGGATGGGAGTTGGGATTGGGGGGTAAAGATTAGAACTGGGGGGTTCGGGGCCCCCCGTCAGGTACGGTGTTTGGGGCCCCCCGTCAGGTACGGTGTTTGGGGACCCCTGTCGGGTACGGTGTTTGGGGACCCCTGTCGGGTACGGTGTTTGGGGACCCCTGTCATGTAGAGTGTTGGGGGACCCCTGTCATGTAGAGTGTTGGGGGGCCCCTGTCATGTAGGGTGTCGGGGGCCCCGGGGATCTCTAATGACAGCTCTGATCCTGAGTGTGAAAAGTGATTTCTCCTCCCTCAGACCAGAAAGGAGGAGAGAAAACACTGACAGATGATTACACAATCCGGGTCCCGCCCACACATCCCGACACTGGACCCGCCCCCCTAGTCAGGTGACATCACTCTTAATCACACTTACTACCTTTAGATTGGATGAAGAAGCTGTGGCTGTGCTCTATGGGTGGTTTGTAGTATCAAATGATTCCACTATGGGGCGCTCTGCCGGCAGAGAGAGAAAACACTCCGTTGTCTCCGTGGTCACCTACAATGAAAATGGCGATGCCCCGCCCTCGCGCTGAATGATCATATGAGCGTACTGCGTCATCTGCCTGTCCCCGCCAATCAGTGGAAGCGCGGGCTCACCGCCCTCAGGTAGACAAGTCAGAGCCGCGCTGGGCGCGCGCTGCCTCTCATCTCCCCTCTACACTGACAGCTGGAGAGAGGATTTGGCGTTATCCTCCTTCCAGCCTGCAGGTGGCAGCAGAGAGCGTCACTGAGCAGTGGGGGGGGGGGGGGGGGGCAAGCTGCCTCTTCTTCCTCTCCTCTATCCCCTTGTCACATGATTGGAGGGAGGAAGAAGACGCTTCCCAGTGTGGTCATGTGTAAGTACAAGAGAGGGGGTGGGGGGACATCTTAGCTCACACCTTCCCTCTCCTCCATAGACCCCTCCAGACCTCCCTTTCTCTATCTCAGCTATCTGTGCTGAGAAGTGTAATCAGGATTGGGGGGAATTGGAGCCATGAGGGGGGAATGTTTGAGCCAGGAGGGGGAGGGGATTTAGGTAGAGAAGGGTGTCAGTGGGAAGAAGAGTTCCAGTTTGGAGACCGCTGATCTACATCCTTTAACCACTAGCCGACCTGACACCGTCATTATATTGCGGCAGGTCGGCTTTCCCTGGGAAATCGACGTAGCAGGCATGCCCGACGTAGGAGCTGATGCACGATCCGCGATCGCTCCTGAGAGAGAACGGGGGATCTGTCAATGTAAACAAAGAGATTCCCCCCGTTCTGTCAGGGGAGGAGAGAGATCGTCTGTTCCTAGTGATCAGGAACAGCGATCTGTCCCCCCCCCCCCCCAAAGTTAGAAACACCTCCCAGGGAACACTTAACCCCTTGATCGCCCCCTGGTGTTAACCCCTTCCCTGCCAGTGACATTTATACAGTAATCAGTGGCTATTTTTAGCTCTGATCGCTGTATAAAAGTCACTGGTCCCAAAATAGTGTCAGAAGTGTCCGATCTGTCCACCGCAATGTCGCCATAATGCAAAAAAAAAAAAAAAAAATGCCATAAATCTATCTCCGATTTTGTAGACGCTATAACTTTTGCTTGTACTTTGCTCCTCCATGGATGATTAGCTGTCATTGTCATTCTGTTGTGCTTCTTGGATGGTACAGCACTGAGAAATTGGCACTTCTCTGATCTGTCCCAGAAGTACTTCAAAAAGAAGGTGAAGAAGACAGAGGATATCGAACCCCCCCAGCCCGCTACACTGGCTGAGTGAGCACTATTAGCCCATCACCCATGGAGGTAAGTACAGTCGGGAGGGCGCTGGGTGTTCGTTTACCTCTTCATTTTTTCTGACAAGGTTGTCATTTTATATAATAGATAAAGGTGAGTGTTTGCTGGTATAATTTGAGTTTGTGACTACATTTTGTAGTCTGGTCTGGAGTGCTCACTTGAGAGCTGCTGGTGCTTTCAGAATGAAATTTAAAATGTAAACTAAGGCCCTATAATCTCACCCCGCCTGCCCTCCTTCCACCCCCTGTACTTACCCCGAGGGTGATTAGCTGTCATTGCCCACACAGCCAGTGCAACGGATTTGAAGAGGTCTCTCTCCAATCTCCCCCCTCACCCTCCTCTCAGCCCCCCTCCTTCCCTCCCTCCCCTCTCTCTCACTCCCTCCCCCTCTCTCTTAGCAAGACCCCTTCCCTCCCTCTATCTCTGTTCCCCCCCCTCTATCCCCCCCCCTCTACCCCCCCCTTTCCTCTCTCTCTGTTCCCCCCTTCCTCTCTCTCTGTCCCCCCCCTTCCTCTCTCTCTGTTTCCCCCCTTCCTCTCTCCCCCCCCCTTCCTCTCTCTCTGTTCCCCCCCTTCCTCTTTCTGTCCCCCCCTTCCTCCCTCTCTGTTCCCCCCCCCTTCTTATCTCTCTCCCCCCCCCCCTTCCTCTCTCTCTGTTCCCCCCCTTCCTCTTTCTGTCCCCCCCTTCCTCCCTCTCTGTTCCCCCCCCCCTTTTTATCTCTCTCCCCCCCCCCTTTCCTCTCTCTCTGTTCCCCCCCTTCCTCTCTCTCTGTTCTTCCCCCCTTCCTCTCTCTCTCTGTGTTCCCCCCCCTTCCTCTCTCTCTGTCCCCCCTTTTCCTCTCTCTCTGTTCCCCCCCTTCCTCTCTCTCTGTTCCCCCCCCTTCCTCTCTCTCTGTCCCCCCTTTTCCTCTCTCTCTGTTCCCCCCCTTCCTCTCTCTCTGTTCGTCCCCCCTTCCTCTCTCTCTCTCTGTTCCCAGCGTTCCCCCCTCCCTCTCTCTTTCCGTCCCCCCTCTCTCTCTCTCTGCCCCCTCTCACCCCCCCCCCTCTCTCTCACACACACACACACACACGCTCTGTCTCTCTCTCTTTGTGGAGCGCTCAGTAGTGATCTAGGTAGATGTCTTCAAATTCTATGAGGCTGCTGAAGTAGTCATGGTTGTCTTTGATGAGAGTAATCGTGTACTCTAGCACCTCCTGCACCATTTCATTTGGGTATCCTTGTACACCAGTGATGCTGACAGTCTTGTCTGCGGAGAGCACCCATTCAGCAGCTTTGACACAGCAGATGGCCTGCAGTGATGGAGGGATAGAGCAGTAATAGTACTCTGTCAGGCAGAGTTTAACGACTGCTTTTGCACATCCCATCAGAATATGGTTATCCTCCACTGTCTGTGCGGTGAACTCTGCACTGGCCATCCGCTTCATGATAAGATGCTCCAAGAACAAGTTGGTGGTTGGAGCAATTAGCCGGTACTCGAGTTTCCTCATGATCATTGCCTCCATAGTCCACATAGTGGTGTTGGTGTAATACATGTGAAAACTCGTAATTAATTGGTGCACGTCTTCGGTATATCTTTCTGATATTTTCAAGGCAAGTACCATTGAGGTGATGGCCATGATGTTGTAGGTGGACCGCTTCACCGTGAGGTTAAGTAGGAGCCTGTCCAGGTAATTTATGGCCAGGCACAGGGACTCCAAGCTCAGGGAGTGCTTTGAGTGTGATTTGATAAGGCTGAGCACCATTTTTCTTCGGTCTTCTTCATCCAGTTCTGTATGACTAAGACAGTTGTTAGGTAGGAAGTAGAGTTCAATGCTCCTCTTGTAGGCATAGTTTTCATTTCCATATTCCATAACGTACTGCAGATCTTTTCTCAGACTATGGAGGTTATATGGTCCCACATATGGGTTCATTGACCAGATAGGTGATTCATAGGGCTTCAGCTTTTTTAAAGTGGGTTCAACAGAAGGGGAACTAGACTGGCTATTTGCCCCTCTGTCGTCCATTTTTCTTTTGCTTGGCTGAGTGAACTCCTCTAGTTCAGATGTGAACTCCTCCTCATCGGAATAGCTTACAGTACTGTTAAGCTGTGAGCTGCTGGAGGAATCAGTCTGAACAAATGTGTCTTTATTGGAATAGGTCACTCGAGGTTTCAGCTGAAGTGTTAAAAGCGGAAAGGTCACCTCTCCATCGGAAAAGATTTCAGAACTGTCCAGCTCTGAGTTTATGGTTCCATCAGACTGAACATCTTTGTCTTCAAAGGAATAGGTCACTGTAGTTCTCAGCTGAGATGTTTCAAGCTGAAAGGACTCTTCATCAGAATAGCTTACAGGACTTTTAAGCTGTGAGCTGCTGGAAGAATCAGACCTATCAGATGTGTCTTCATTGGAATAGGTCACTCGAGGTTTCAGCTGAAGTGTTAAAAGTGGAAAAGTCACCTCTCCATCGGAAAATATTTCAGAACTGTCCAGCTCTGAGTTTATGGTTCCATCAGACTGAACAGCTTTGTCTTCAAAGGAATAGGTCACTGTAGTGCTCAGCTGAGATGTTTCAGGCTGAAAGGACTCCTCTTCATCAGAACAGCTTACAGGACTGCTAAGCTGTGAGCTACTGGAGGAATCGGGCCGAACAGATGTGTCTTTAATTGAATAGGTCACTGTAGTTTTCAGTTGAGAGGTGTCAGGCTTTGACTCCTCTTCATCATAATAGCTTATAGGACTGTTTAGCTGAGGGCTACTGGCTCCATCAGACTGAACAGATGTGTCTTCATTGGTAATAGGAGTGTTCAGTTGAGGGCTACTGCCTCTCTCAGAATGAACAAACTCCTTTACATCAGTATAGATCACTGGAAAGGTTTCCAGTTGAAGGGACTCCTCTGGTTTGCCATTAATGGCAGTTGGCCAAGCTCCACTAGGCATAATGGGCACATCATGGTAGAGAGAGACAGCAGACTGACATGTCTGTTGTGTTCCAGTCACTAAGGGCTTAGATGTAGATTTTGCCTGTGACTTGGGACGGTAAGCTGTCTTATCAACACAAGTGCGTTTTTTTCTACAGCAGTTTCCCATTTTTTCAGGAAATCACAAAGAAATTGCAATATAACCAACTCAACAAGGTTCAGAACTAACAATGTGCTGCTAACTCCTTCTCCTCTCACTGCTGGTTTGATCTGCTGACTCACCTGCACAGCTATTTATATCCTCAGACCCACTATGATGTCATCACCAACTGCCACAGTTGTTGCCATGGTGACAGTTAAAGTGACCTTTGCTTTCAGGCAGACTCTGCAGTTCAAATGTTGTGAAAACAATGAATGCAATTAGAAATAAAACTCCAATAGTCTCTGATGGTTTATTTCTAATACCTGCATAACACAATACTGCTGACATTTTTAAAAAGCCACAGTGCTTTCTCTGACAGCAATTTCCTTATGATCTCTGTGAATGGCAGTTACATTTCTGTAATTTGTGATAGAATGGGGAAGGATTAGAAGCTGTTTTTTTTTGACAGCAGATTGGATGGGGCTTGAGCTCAATTTTGTCTTAGAAGCCAGGGGACTTTTTATTGGAAACATTTAAACCCATTTAAAGTGAACCTGTGCCCAGATCATGTGCTGAGAAATATTTACATAAATTGAACAAGCACTAAAATTCCAATAAAAATAAGTCTGCCTTTATCTCTGTATCTATAGACATTGTGGAGTGCATTGTAATTCATTTTTTGAACAGAAGCAGTGAAATCTCAGCTGTTTTTCTATGGAGGTCAGAATCTTGGCAGCCTGCCAGTCTTCTCATGTAAACAACCTGCAGATATTTCTACCATATTAGACGCTTGCTGACCAGGCCTGTTTCTGACACTTGTTTACGAATTTAAATCAGTGTTTTTTGCTCGAAAATTACTTAGAATCCCCAAACATTATATATCTTTTTTTTAGCAGAGACCCTAGAGAATAAATTGGCAGTCATTGCAATTTTTATGTCACATGGTTTTTGCGCAGCGGTTTTTCAGACGTAATTTTTAGGAGATAATACACTTCAATTAGTAAAAAAAAAAACACAATATATACCCCAATTTTTTGTATAATAAGAAAGATGCTGTTGTGCCAAGTAAATAGATACCCATCATGCCATGCTTTAAAATTGCATGTGCTCATGGAATGGCGCCAAATGACAGTACTTCAAATTCTCCATAGGCGCCGCTTTAAAAATTTCTACAGGTTACCAGTTTAGAGTTTTAGAAATATTGCTCTTGCTTTGATATTCCTGGCAATACCTTACATGTGTGGTATGAAAACCGTTTACATATGTGGGCGTGACATATGTATGCGTTCACCAATGCACGAAAGCACGCTTTTAAATATTTTTTTATTATTATTTTTTCCCACTTTTTATATTTACACTTTATTTATTTATTATCACTTTTATCGCTATTGCAAGAAATGTAAACATCCCAGGATTTAGGATGGAGATGGAATCTCAGATTGCTGGATGATCCACAGTGACATCCTGAGTACCTTACGAAGTCACCTGAGGGATGGGGACGGTATTTCACTGATTATGATAAGGAAGCCTTTTGTCCTCACAATAAACCGAACCTCAGAGATTGCATCACATCAACCCCACTGTCTCCTTTATCTGTAGCAGATATCAGACTGAGATGGGCAACTTTTATCACATGGTGTGGCGTTTTCCTTAAATCCCAAATTGGGGAACCACAGAGGTCACCTTGAAAAAGCAAGTCGAAGCAACAGAATCCAGTTATCCTCTTCTTACCTTCAGTTCCCCTATGGCTCCTCTTCTGTTTAGCAGAGACCACCCACAAACATGCAGACTATAATGGGTGGGCTGCAGGTGGACATGATCTGAGTGGCTCACCTGTGGGTGGCCTCAACTGAGTCACTCAGCTTGCATTAGTCTGTGTCTATCCTTTGCAGCTCCCAAAGACAAGGGAAATGGCGGTTTTGAACTGGATGGTGGTTTCTAAAACTGGACTGGCAGGTTGCAAACCCAGATGAGAACTTATCATTCATTGCCAATGCTCACTAGCCCATAACATCCCAGTAAGTAAATGTATCACTGTTATGTAGGCACAATTACTGACCTTTGCATACAGTGACTAGGAGAAATGAGCAATGACAGGGGAGATCTCCACTCTTCTGTCACCACTCACACACCTGTACACAGCACTGCCTCCCATGCCAAAGAGCTCACCCTAAGGACTCCTGGGGGTTGTAGTATTTACACATTATCAACAAATTCCTTGAAAAGCCAAGAAAAAAAAACAAAACATATTTATGTCAAAATACTTTATTAAAAGAGCTCACACAGGTACAAAATGTTTTCATACAATGTTGTAACAAATAATAAACGACTTTCAACAAATACTGTGCACCAAACAAACTGCAAGGAACATTTCAAATCAGAACAAAATACTAAAATATTTAAACATCCATTAATAATATATTCTGTGAAAGTAGCAATAAACCCTAACTTAGGCAGTGTATGTGTGTGTGTATGTGTGTGTGTGTGTGTGTGTGTGTGTGTGTGTATATATATATATATATATATATATATATATATATCACACTTACAGTGCATAGACTGTATTATGTGGACTGGATTGGCCAAATTTAGGCTGGGTACACACCTCCGACAGATGTGGCTCACGGGAGGGGTCCGGTGCATCCCTGTTCTCCGTTTCAGGGATGACTTTTTGCCTGAGTTACCTGCACAAGAGTACTTACCTAGCCACACTGAGTGCTCACATCAGAATACTGCATTCCTTAAGGCTAGGCTCACATCTCAGCTTGTGTTTTCAAGGGTAGAGCAGCCCATTTATTTGAATAAACTACCTGCGTTTTCCACGGAAAAAAAAGGCCCCTCACCTTTTTTTTTTCTCCAAATGCAGCCACGTGGAATTATATGGTGCTTTCGCACTATGGAGTTTCATGCATGCAATAAATGTGCATTTTCTGATGGGCGGGGTACCATTTAGAATTGATAGCACCCCTGTCCATCTGCAAAGACCAGCGTGTTTTGGGTGCAGGAATGTATGCAGTTTACATGCTCTCCCGCACCCATAACAGTGTGTACCTAGCCTAATAGAAACAACTGCTGGGAAACAGACACTTCCAGGAGTGTTGATCTCCTGGGTTTCCCACACCACTCAATGGTTCCTCCTGCTAAACGTCACATCACTGTATTTACGTACATGGAGACTGTGGGAGGGACCACAGTGCTGTGGGGGTGGATTTCTTTTAGCGCTAAAGCAGAAATCCATTTATTTTTGTTTATTAAGTCAGCAGCTATGAAAACTGTAGCTGCTGACTTTTATTATACACACACTTACCTGTCCCACGATCCAGCGGTGTACTCGCCCCAGCAGTTTTCACCCTCTCTCCTCCCTCGGCGGCGGACCCAACAGTGACAGCTTGCGGCATCACAGCCAGGAGCCCACTGCTCATGTGCAAGCGGTACTGCGCTCTGTGACTAGTCCCACCTTCTTCTAGGACCTGTCATGTGTCCCACCTAAGGCGATCGGAACGGAAGTGGGAGCAGGTACCTCTCAAAATCAGGTAAATCCCCCCCCCCACCTCCTCAAAAGCTCAGTTTCACAAACAGGAGCTGGGGAGGAGGCCTTAAACTAAAGTTCCGCTTTAACCACTTGAAGACCAAGCCTTTACTGGCACTTTGTTTACAAATTTAAATCAAAATATAATTTGTTTCCTGATTTATTTTTACACATCCCTTGTAAGGCTGTTTTTACACTGGGGCTTCGGTGGTAAGGTGCTGCTATTTTTAGTGGCGCTTTACCGTCGTTTTTGCGGAGGTTTTGGGCCACTAGCGGGCGCTTTTAACCCCCGCTAGCGGCCGAAAAAGTGTTAAAACGACCTGCAAAGCACCACTGCAGCGGCGCTTTGCCAGCGGTGCTGCCCATTCATTTCAATGGGCAGGGGCGCTTTAGGAGCGGTGTGTACATTGCTCCTTCACCGCACCAAAGATGCTACTTGCAGGAGGTTTTTTTAACGTCCTGCCAGCGCATCGCCTCAGTGTGAAAGCACTCAGACTTTCACACTGAGACTGCAGGGGAACTGTTTTTCAGACGCTTTATAGGCGCTATTTTTAGCCCAAAAGCGCCTAAAAAACCACCTCCATGTGAAAGGGGTCTAATAGAAATAACGATGACAGGTCCTCTTTATGGGTCAAAAAAAGGCCCCAAATCTCTCTACCTAAAAAAATACAAATAAAATTTGACCTTTTGCTTAAAAAAAAAAAAAAAAGTTTTACTTCCACCCTGGACTACAAGTGACATAATGACATCGCTCGGGAATGGTAAGCGGGGGGAGGGGACAGTTCTGCAAGCCAGTGCTGTGTAATCGTCAAATCAGGAGAGATGGAGGAAGCACAGAACGAAGCCGGGTGAGGTAGCGTGAATGCAGGAGATTCTTCCATTGTCGCTCCTCTGGCACAACTTCCTTTCCAGCACCAAGATTCATGACCACTACAGATGTGACATCAGCAAATCTCGCCAAAAATGTATTATATTATTAGATGTGATGGCTGTATTAGTTTTCTTTTTTTTTTTTAGGCTTATCCCCTGTTTTCACCTCGTGATCGGACCAGTAACACGCGTCTTGTATTAGTGAGCCACAACTCCAGAGGAATGAGCAGAGGAAGCACAGCATACATTAGCATTTTCAGTCTCGGGGGGGGAGGGGGGTGTTAAATATACAAACAGATTTAAATACATTAACAATGTCAGTGGTAAATGGTTTGTCACATCCCTGTAATGGTTACATTCTGCTGGATAGCTTGTTCTTTTGAAAAACAATAGTCTTACTAGCCAGATCACCAGACGGAAAGAAAGTCTAAAAAAAGAAAACTAATACAACCATCACATCTAAGAACTGGTAAGCTGCAATAGAAGAAATGTTTGCTTTTGGGTATAATACTGCTCTGCATCTGGTGAGGCGACAGACTCAGATCTCACACTTCAGATATATGGCTATGAGGCTGAGGACACAGCAATCCCTAACCACAGAGAACAGAACCTTTTATTTTATAGGAGGAATTCAGGACAAAGAAGGGATCACTGAGGTACAGTTCACATTCTTCTAGGAGATGGAGAACCTTCAGTCCCCGACTTCTCTTCCACTTTACAGAGGATGAAATGCGTCAGCAGATTTCCTTCCAATCCGGAGCCCATTCTGATCTCTATTCCTAGAGGAGAAAATAGATTGTGTCACTGTCATCACTTCCAGACAAGTCTACAATCATCACCGGGCGGGGGGATGGGACATTACAATACAAATTCACTAACTTCTCCTCTTTCCTCCCCCTGCAAATTGCTAAATACCCACCACAACCCCTCCATGCCCTTTACACTCCATAATGCACCCCGTTAGGTCTTGTCCCCCCCCCCCCATCCATCCATCTATCTATCTCTCCTCATATACACCGCAGTATCCCTACTAATCCTGGGATTTATCCCATCCATTCCCCTCCCCCATCACACACACTGAGCCCTCATCTATATCTTTAGTATGGGGGCTCATAGGAGACCCGAAACCCACCCCATCTCCTCTACTGCACCCCCTGTGTGCTCCTTATATACTCTCCTATACACCATGTTTCCTATTCCCAATACACTCTTCTACAGCACACTCCATGCGTCCCCCATACACTCTCCTATACCCCATAGCGCACTCCATGCATCCCCCATGCTATCTCCTGTACCCCATAGTGTACTCTATGCGATCCCCTATACTCCATGTCACACTCCATGCAAAATATAAATTTATTGAGAATTACAAATATATAAAAAACAGGAATGAAAGTTGTAACATATATGCATCTATGATTATTGTGCAGTGAGCCCTTGTATGTCTACGCGTTTCGCCGTTAGGCTTCCTCAGGACACGGCCAAGGTTCACAGACGAGACAGATAAGAGAGTATGTCTCTCTATCTTGTTTTGAAATGCAACATCATGTAAGTCACTATAGGGTGAGTGAGTTCACTCAGAAGTGAGAAAGTATATTGGGTATAGCTGAATATAAACAGGGGCATGTAAATGGTATTCCTGATTATGGGAACGGCCATCGAAGGGAAGAGGGCCATCAAAGGGTATCCCACACTGAATCCTGGGTTTAATCTCAGCATTGCTGATGGCTAAATACAGCCCAAAAGTCCATCGCTGTATATTAAGGATACAAATATCACAGCATGCCCCTGGGAGACAACAATCCACTGCTTAGTCATTACACCAGTATCATTGTAATGACTAAGCACTTATAATCGTGTGAAACGCGTCTACCCGGGACTCTGGTCTTGTGGTGTCACTCTGGGATGTCCCAATAAAGGATTTTGGATCACAATCGTGCAGCCTATTCTTTTTATACATTGCAGATTACCTTTCCTTAGCCAGGCCATACACAGTGAAAATTCGCATGATTCCCCCATCAACACAAACACTGCTGACAGGGGACAATTGTTTTGCTGTAACTGCTATAAAGTGTGAGCTGGAGTTTGGCTTCAGTTTGTGTATTTAAATCTGCTAGTACATGTAACGCTTCTTTCCCCCCAGACTGACAATGCTGCTGTCCAAAGGTGCCCCCTGTGCTCCTTCATCCAGAATGGGAGCACTCTATTACAGGAGGTGTATTACTGGCCAGATCACCAGGTGAAATCAGAGAGAAAAACTAAAAGAAGAAAACGAATGCAACCACTACATCTAAGGATTGGTAAGCTGCAAAATATTACATTCTTGATTTGGGGTTTAATACGGCTTTAATTGTGAACAAAGTGTACAGTGCCAGACCACCCTCCAGGCTTAGTACTCAATGCTTTTTTCCCATCAATGAGCTGCCTGTTTAGTTCTACTCCATGAACGGCTGTTGGAAGCCTCCTCTGAAGAAGAGCCTCTCTGTTCAGCAGTTTATAGGATTTATAGGGATTTATAAGGATATGGGCTTGTTATGTTCTCTGCCTGATAAATGAGGCATCTGCAGGCTGTCATCTTTCAGGTCACCTACCTACCACAAAGTATACAAGTGATTTTTTTCGATTTTCATTCCTCACCATGTGCATCAGAGACAAGTGTCAGGCTGGTCATAGATGAGTCCGTTTTTACCAGCAGGTTGAAACGAAAGAACAGACCCGATTCCCTCATCCACACATTTGAGGAGGAATCCTCCCTGCTGTGTCATTGTATTATGACAGTGGGGATACCTCTCTACTGTCAGAATAAACTGATCAGCGCTGCCAGCTATAGCCTACAGCAGTGATTGAACCTTTTTATTTTTGTCAACAGGGCGGTTGAACAGAAGCCAATCGATAGATCGAATTCTGTTCAACGACCGTGGCCATGACCATCCCTGCTGAACCGGCTGAATTTCAAACCATGTAATGGGCCTTACACACAATACGATTTTTTTCCGACAACAAATGTTGGATGTGAGCTTTTTGTCAGAAAGTCCAACCGTGTGTATGCTCCTTTGAAAATTTGTTGGCGGACAAATGTTTGAGAGCAGGTTCTCAAATTTTCCGACAACAAGACATGCTCTCAGAAACTTCTGAGCGTGTGTACACAATTCCGACGCACAAAAGTCCACGCATGCTCGGAATCAAGCAGAAGAGCCGCACTGGCTATTGAACTTCATTTTCCTCGGCTCGTCATACGTGTTATACGTCACCGCGTTCTTGAGGTTCAAAATTTCCGACAAGATTTGTGTGACCGTGTGTATGCAAGACAAGTTTGAGCCAACATCCGTCTGAAAAAAACCCACGGTTTTGTTGTCGGAAATCCTATCGTGTGTGCATAGCTAAAGACCAGCTTTATTCTAGCAATACATCCAAAGCTCACCACACGTTTCATGTCTGATTGTACAATCTCCTTTAGTTCTACCAACAACTATGTAGTACAGGAGCCTGCCTTGTTGGATACAGGTTGATTGGATAAATTAGGTAGGTCCTTACATTCCATAGTTTTTGTAAATCTAAAGTTGATTGCATGCTCAGATTATAATGTGTATAGTGCCCCTTAGTGCACACTCTTTAGAGTAACATACAAATGCATTGTTAACCACTTCAGCCCCGGAAGATTTTACCCCCTTCCTGACCAGAGCACTTTTTACAATTTGGCACTGCGCCGCTTTAAATGACAACTGCGCGGTCGTTCGACGCTGTACCCAAATGAAATTTGCGTCATTTGTTTTCTCACAAATAGAGCTTTCTTTTGGTGGTATTTGATCACCTCTGCGGTTTTTATTTTTTGTGCTATAAGCAATAAAAAGCGACAATTTTGAAAAAAAATATATATTTTTCACTTTTTGCTATAATAAATATCCCCCAAGTTTTTTTAAAAAACAAATTTCTTCATCAGTTTTGGCCAATAAATATTCTTCTACATATTTTGGGTAAAAAAAAAATGCAATAAGCGTATATTGATTGGTTTGAGCAAAAATTATAGCGTCTGCAAACTATGGGAGAGATTTCTGGCATTTTTATTATTATTTTTTTTTACTAGTAATGGTGGTTATCTGCGATTTTTAGCAGTACTGCGACAGACAGATCACAGACTTTTAAAACTTTTTGGGACCATTGTCATTTATACAGCGATCAGTGCTCTAAAAATGCACTGATTACTGAGTAAAAGTCACTGGCAGGGAAGGGGTTAACACTAGTGAGCGATCAAGGGGTTAAATGTGTGTTCCCTCAGGATGTTCTAACTGTGTGGGGATGGGAGTGACTAGGAGAGGAGCCATATTCTTTTTCCTAATTAGTAGGAACAAACAATATGGCTCCAGCCACGCGCATTAGATCCCCCACCCTGCAACAGGCACGCGCTCGCACCCTCTGGTGGCCGAAAACAGGTAGGACGTACCTGTACAGGTTTTCGCCCATGAGAGCCATTGTGCCGCAGTATATCTGCGTGACACAGTCAGCAAGTGGTTAAGTAGGCCATACATTTTTCAATTTGCTTTTCTTCCACGGATGGAAGGAAATATTATTGCTTGATTCCTCCATCAACACAGTCGATTTTGATGGGAGAATCCCTTCTTCTGCGCTATTGTGTTCTGCTGGCGGGGAGCCTTTCACTGCCAGCAGAACACGATTAGTGTTGCTGGCTATGGCCGATGACACTAATTGTTTGGGAAAAACCCAACAGGCTGGTTGTACACAAGTCGATTATTGTATCGACTTGTGTACAACGAGGATGCCCATACATGGAATTGAATCTAGGCCGGTCCCTGCTGAACTGGCTGAATTTCGATCCATTTATGGCCAGCTTTAAAGACTACCTGATTAGATGTAAATTGCTTGGGTAGTTTATGTAGCCTCTAACATGATATACTTGTACGTAAGCAGGGACGTAGATAAGGGGGGGGGGGGGGGGTTGAGGGTTGAAACCCCCCCAGAGCATCAGTACAGAAGTAGTAATATTATGTGTGCTTCAACTACATCGCCGCACTCAGCAGGCACTGACTCACACATGCTGTTGTTGTGTGCTGCCTGAGCCTGCTGTTACAACAGCCGACTACCGGGGTGCGCCGGCCTGGCTAATGGGCTCGGCTTGGGCTGAGGGAGGCTCTGTCAGCAGGGAGGGACAGGGCCGGGAGCTCCATTGACGCTCTGACCCTGCCCTGCCCCATATAGCCTGTATGTGCTAGGAGGCTCGGAGAGAGGGAGCACTAAGAGTGCCTCCACTGTACATCTGAGAGCCCCGCCATGGACCACTTAGAGCCCCTCCCCTATCAGGAAAGCCCCACCCCCGGACCTCTGAGTGCGGGAGGTGAGCCTGCTGGCCAGGTAGGTCTTTCTGTAAATACACACTGCTTGTAGACATTAGTCTTTGGTCATTCCCTGTAGTCGCACCCGCAGTCTCTGGTCATTTCCTGTAGTCACATCCGCAGTCTCTAGTCATTTCCTGTAGTCGCATCCGCAGTCTCTAGTCATTTCTTGTAGTCGCATCCGCAGTCTCTAGTCATTTCCTGTAGTCGCATCCGCAGTCTCTGGTCATTTCCTGTAGTCGCATCCGCAGTCTCTGGTCATTTCCTGTAGTCGCATTGGCAGTCTCTGGTCATTTCCTGTAGTCACAGCCGCAGGCTCTGGTCATTTCCTGTAGTTGCAGCTGCAGTCTCTGGTCATTTCCTGTAGTCACATCCGCAGTCTCTAGTCATTTCCTGTAGTTGCATCCGCAGTCTCTAGTCATTTCCTGTAGTCGCATCCGCAGTCTCTGGTCATTTCCTGTAGTCGCATCCGCAGTCTCTGGTCATTTCCTGTAGTCGCATCGCAGTCTCTGGTCATTTCCTGTAGTCGCATCCGCAGTCTCTAGTCATTTCCTGTAGTCGCATCGCAGTCTCTGGTCATTTCCTGTAGTCGCATCCGCAGTCTCTGGTCATTTCCTGTAGTCGCATTGGCAGTCTCTGGTCATTTCCTGTAGTCACAGCCGCAGTCTCTGGTCATTTCCTGTAGTCGCATTGGCAGTCTCTGGTCATTTCCTGTAGTCACAGCCGCAGTCTCTGGTCATTTCCTGTAGTTGCAGCCGCAGTCTCTGGTCATTTCCTGTAGTCGCATCCGCAGTCTCTGGTCATTCCCTGTAGTCACATCGCAGTCTCTGGTCATTTCCTGTAGTCGCATCGCAGTCTCTGGTCATTTCCTGTAGTCGCATCGCAGTCTCTGGTCATTCCCTGTAGTCGCAGTCTCTGGTCATTTACTGTAGTCGCATCCGCAGTCTCTGATTATCTCCTGTAATCCACCTGCAATCTCTGATTATCTGTGCATTTGGCTTGTGGCTGCGTCTACTGTGACATCAATGGGCAAGTTTAATGGCGGCACTGTGAAGCTAAGCATTGATGTCACGGCAATGTGTAGTCAATGATGCAGCTGCTATGTTCATTCAGAGGTAGGTGGTCAAGGGGTGGTTCTGTTTAATCATCCTCTTTGAGTCCCAGTTCACATTGACTGCGGCTTTGAAATTGTGCAACTTCATCTGAAATCGCATTATTTCAAAGCCACATGTGAGCGCATCTTCAGGTGTGACTTGGAAGACATCTGTGCGGCTTCATGCACATATGTCTATGCAAGTCGCACCTGAAATCACCATAAGCAGTGCAGGAACTACTTTTTCAAATCGCACAAGTTGCTCCAATGTGAACGGGGGCTTAGGCCATTCTTATACCCTATCTGGTCATAACACTACTCTCTGGGGCATGATCAACAGAATTTGTTTTTCAACTGTATCCCAGGAGGACTGGTATTTTATCACACTGCTGTAATCTCTAGCAACCAATCAGTGAGCGGTTATGATAAGAAGTAATCTATCACTACCAATCAGTGAGCAGTAATGTGCAGTAACCTCTAGCAGCCAATCAGTGAGCAGTAATGATGTGCAGTAACCTCTAGCAACTAATCAGTGAGCCGTAACGTGTGCTGTAACCTCTGGCAACCAATCACAATCGCCGCCTGATCTGCCGCAGTAAACTGATTGTGAAAATGTTTGCCCAGGGTCCATTAAATTTTAAAGAGGGTCCTGGCTCTCGCTGCTCCACCTCCGTACCTCAGTGCTCCTTTATATGAGATCATGTCTTCTTGACTTGTCTAGCTGCAGCCACCAGGACAGGAAGAAGCACTGAGCAGAGTGGGAGCGGCCGGCGCCTACTAGCCCACCGTTCCTCTCTGATTCCATTGGCTCTGCCTTCTTGCAGTGCCGCTTCATACCTTTGAGTGCCACTTGGGTGAGGAGCTGGAGCCTCAAGGGTACTGTTAGCTGCCAGCCTGCCACGTGGACATGGATGTGGATGATGTTCTGAAGTGGTGCTGGCTGCTGCTGCTGTCCATTGACCCAGTCCACCCCAGGTCACCAGGTGTGTCCCTCTTTCCCTTGTTTCCTCCTCAGTCAGGCTAGATTAGAACTGCAGTTCTGCAGAATTTATTCCTGTCATTCTACTGGTATCTGAGATTGTGGCAACTGCTGGCAAAGTTGGTGATTGAGGTGCTGGACTGAGTCTTTCATAATTGCTGTTGTGTTAGCTTGTTAGGCACATGTAGCGATTTTGGATCGTGGGCAGAATATTGCTGTGATTCCAAATCACACTGCAATGCTGGCCCAACGCAGCCCATGTGTTTGTGTTCCACTCATTTTTTACTGGCACCACAATGTGGTGTCTTTTTTGCTGTGATTGTTCCACTAAAAATGAATGGAACGCAAACACATGTGCTGTGTTTTGCCAGCATTACAGTGTGATTTGGAATTGCGGACAGTTTTACAGGGATTCTGCCCACGATCCCAAATTGCTACATGTGAACAGTCAGGGCTTAATAGGCTAACACAACAGCAATTATGGAAGACTCAGCCTCGGCATATTTATATTTATAGGTACAAGGAAGCCCAGGTTTTGTTTAGTCATGTTCCTTAAGACCCTCCCACGATCATGTTTGGCCACACCCACTTTTTTGCAGAGGCGCGCTGCACGTGCCACAGGACACTGCTTCCCTGTCATGCCCCTCATTCTCAAGCTCAAAAATGTATAGGTACATTCTGTATGTATGGACTCTGCACAGTACCACTTCTTTTGTCTAGTATCCCGGGTTAACACATAATCAGTGAGTGTGCTGCCTTCCACAAGATGGTGCCCTTTGCACCTACCCACCCTATTACACCCTACCCTATTACAGTGCACCACCCTGTTATAGGCAGTCCAATGGCAGAGAGCACTGACCGCTGTGGTCTTGGGGGGGGGGACTTTCGGCAGTCGACAGTCGGCAGTCCCCTCTCAGAACACAATAGCACAGCGAGGAGATCGCTGTACTAACACCGAGTGTGTTTAGTACATTGATCTGTCAGTTTTTTTTTCGTTCAGCCAGTACCAGGTTTTAGACTGGACAATAGCTAGGGTGACCACATGTCCCGGATTGCCCGGGACAGTACCGAAATCGACAGGTCTGTCCTAGGTCCCGGGCACCTTCATTCCAGGACAATACAGTTTCCCGCAATGAAGCTGACAGAGGAGCAAACCCCGCCATAGCGCTGGCGCTTGCTCCGCCTCCACCATCACCTGAGAGACTCTTCTACTGGCCAGGCCAGTGATTGTTACAGCCGCCTGGCATCTAACAACCAGTGACGTCACGGCCGGGACTCCCTGCCCTACATTCAAAGCGGAGGAGGAGTTTCCTCCCCCTCCGCGCCTAGTGCTGTCTGCACGGCTGGCTCCACCTCCACCACGGATGCCCACTCCACCCACCTCCTCTATCATCTCTGGGCCGGCTCTGCCTCCACCAGGAATGTCTGGCACCCAACCACCTCCTCTATCATCTCCGGGCCGGCTCCCCCTTCACCTTGGACGTCCACCGGCACAAACCTCCTCTATCATCTCCAGGCTCCAGCATGCTTTAAAGCAGGGAACTCCCCAACCCCTGTGCCACACTGCCACTGGGAGGAGCCACAGTGGTGGGGGGGGGTGTTATACCTTCCCTGGGAGGCCAGGGCACTAGTGTGTTAGACTGGTGGCAGGCTGCGGTGGCAAGCGACACTCTAAGGTGGGCAAGCAGCGGTGGCAAGCGACACTCTAAGGTGAGCAGGCTGCAGTGGCAAGCGACGCTCTAAGGTGGGTAGGCTGTGGTGGCAAGCGACACTCTAAGGTGGGCAGGCTGCAGTGGCAAGTGACACTGCACAGTGAGCAGGCTGCAGGTGGCCTGTGACAAGTGACACACTGCATCTGGCAGCAGGCAACAGTGGCAAGTGACGATGGCAAGTGACAAGCTGCATCTGGTGGCAAGCGACTTGGGCAAGTGGCAAGCTGCATCTGGTGGCAAGTGACCTGCTCAGGGTTCCCACTGATTCTGCATTATGGTGAGTTGAACTATTTCATTATATGTTATAATGTAGTAATAGAAAAAATAGGATTTTTTATAACAGCTTACCTGTAAAATCCTTTTCTTTCGATGGACATCACGGGACACAGAGCCACAGTAATAACTGATGGGTTATGTAGGTACCACTAGGTATTGGACACTGGTCACACCCTAATCAGGAAGTTCAACCCCCTATATAATCCCTCCCCTTCCAGGGATACCTCAGTTTTGTAGCAAAGCAATATAAGTGTATTAGAAGAGGGGCGGGACCTCTGTGTCCCGTGATGTCCATCAAAAGAAAAGGATTTTACAGGTAAGCTGTTATAAAAAATCCTATTTTATTTCTCGGACATCACGGGACACAGAGCCACAGTAATAACTGATGGGATGTCCCAAAGCAATGCCAACTGAGGGGGGGGGGGGGGATCACAACCAGGTAGGGTGCAATCAGACCTGAGGACCCTGTACCGCTGTCTGCAGCACACTACGCCCAAAGGCGATATCCTCATGCCTTCTCACATCCACCTGGTGAATGTATGGACTGAAGACCAGGTTGCGGCCTTGCAGATCTGAGCCATAGAGGCCTGGTGATGCACTGCCCAAGAAGCACCAATAGCCCTTGTGGAATATGCCTTGATCTGAAACGGAGGAATCTTCTGTTTCAAACCGTAAGCCTGAATAATCAATTGTTAGAATCCATTTAGAAATGGTCGCTTTTGACGCTGCCTGTCCTCTATTGGGACCTTCTGGCAGCACGAACAAAACATCCGTTTTGCGAATTTGAGCAATTGCTTCCAGATAGGTTTTGACTGCTCTTACTACTTACAAAGAATGTAGCGATCTCTCTTCTGAAAAACAGGGATCTGGAAAAAAGGAAGGCAAAACAATGTCTTGGTTTAGATGAAAATCTGAAACCTTCGGTAAAAAACTAGGATGAGGGCGCAATACCACTCTATCCTTGTGTACAAACAAATAAGGCTCTTTACAGGAAAGAGCTGCTAATTCTGATACTCATCTAGCGGAAGAGATGGCTACCAGAAAAATTAGTTTCCTTGTCAGCAAGACCAAAGGAATCTGACGTATTGGTTCAAAAGGCTGTTTCTGTAACACCAAAAGAACCAAGTTCAAGTCCCAGGGGTTTAGGGGCGCTTTAACCGGAGGATTAAGACGCATCACCCCCTGCATAAAGTTTCGGACCAAAGAATGCGAAGCAAGTGGCCGTTGAAACAATACTGATAAGGCCGAGACCTGGCCCTTGATGGTACTCAAGGCCAGCTTCATCTCTAATCCTAATTGTAGAAAATCAAAAATTCTACCTATCACATATTTTCTGGGAGGCCAACCTCTGGATTCACACCAGGATACATAAGCTTTCCAGACTCTGATAAATCATTCTGGAAGCTGGCTTCCTTGCATTGATCAAGGAAGATATGACAGGACCTGAAAGCCCACGACTCTTCAGAACGTGGGTCTCAATAGCCAAACCGTCAAATTTAGCGTTTGTAAGGCAGGATGGAACACTGGACCTTGAGATAACAGGTCTGGGCGTACCGGTAGGGTCCACGGGGAACCCACCGTCATCCTTACTATTTCTGCATACCAAGTCCTTCTGGGCCAAGCGGGGGCCACCAGATGTACTGACTTCCTTTCCTGCCTGATCCTGCGAAGGAGTCGTGGCAGTAGCAGAATAGGCGGGAATGCATAAATCAGTGAGAACCGATGCCACGGTATCACCAATGCATTCGTCCCACATGCAAGAGGATCCCTCGTCCTTGCCACAAATCAGTCTATCTTTTTGTTAAATCGGGATGCAAAGAGATCTACATCTGGGACCCCCCATCTTTGGCATATGGCCCAAAAGACGTCGGGGTGTGGAGACCATTCCCCTGGGAGTAACTGCTGGCGACTTAGATAGTCCGCCTGCCAGTTCTCTATCCCTGGAATGAAAACTGCCGATATGCATGGCATATGCATCTCTGCCTAGACTAAGATCTGGTTCACCTTCTTTTGAGCAGCTCGGCTCCGGGTGCCTCCCTGATGATTGACATAAGCCACTGCTGTGGCATTGTCGGACTGGATCCTGACCGGGCAACCCTGTAGCCTGATAGTCCAGGCTTTTAGGGCTAGGTATACCGCTCGGATCTCCAGAATGTTGATGGGTAAGGTCCTCTCAGTCTTGGACCATAGCCCCTGGATCGCAGACTGTTCCAGAACTGCTCCCCAACCTGACAGACTGGCATCTATTGTTACCACTGTCCAGGTAACCGGTAGAAAGGATTTCCCCTTCTGCAGGTTTTCGGGTATGAGCCACCAATTGAGGCTCTGACGCACCGCATGCAATAGGTGCATCGGAAAGTCTAATGCCTGAACCTTCTTGTTCCAGGCCGACAAAATACTGTGTTGCAGTAGTCTTGAATGGAACTGAGCATAGGGAACTGCTTCGAATGAAGACACCATCTTCCCCAGCAGCCTCATACAAAGGCGGACAGAAGGACCCTTCTTGGTCCTTACTGTCAGAATCAGTTCCCTTAAAGCAGTAATCTTTGCCTGAGGAAGAAAAACTTTCTCCTGGCTTGTATCTATGATCAGACTCCAAATACTCCAGTCTTCTTACTGGTTTTAGGAAAGACTTTTCTAGGTTGAGGATCCAACCTAGGTGTTCCAGATACTTGACCATGGTCCTCAAGTTCCCGTTCAAGGAGGCTACCGACCGGTCTATCAAGAGCAGGTCGTCTAGGTATGCTATAACAGTTATACCCTGAGCCCTTAATCTGGCCAGAGGAGGAGCCAAGATCTTTGTGAACACTCAAGGTGCAGTGGCTATCCCGAAGGGCAGAGCCACAAACTGGAAATGGCACCCTCCTAACTCGAAGCGTAGAAACTTCTGATGAGCAGGAAAAATGGGCACATGTAGATATGCATCTCTGATGTCTATCGATGCCAAAAATTCTCCTCCCTGCAGGATGGAGACTACTGTCCGAATTGATTCCATGCGGAAGGACTGAATCCTTAGGAATCGATTCAGATCCCTTAAATCCAGAATGGGTCCGACATCCCCATTTGGTTTTTGGACCGTAAAAAGGTTGGGATAGAAGCCCAGTCCTTGATCCTTTGTGGGAACCACCATAACCTCTTGCGACAAAAGTCGCTCTAACGCTAGAAGGAGCGACTGCTTCTTCTCTGGGTCTCTGGGAACACTTGATCTGAGGAAACGAGGAGAGGAAAATTCTTGGAACTCCAGCCTGTACCCTAAGGTTACCGTGGAGATTACCCATCTGTCCTGGAAGTCCTCCTGCCAGAGCCTTGAGAACTGCAGCAGTCTTCCCCCCACTCGAGCGAGCGGGGGCGCCCCTTCATGAAGAGGCCTTAGTGTCTTGTCTAGAAGACTTCTTCCCCCAGGACTTCTTTTGTCCCTGGGGTTGACTCTTGTTTCTTGCCCCAGACGGAGGAGGCCGTCGTGACTGCCTGGAGGCTGATGCCCTTGGCGCTGGGGAAAGAGTCCGTTTGAAAGAGGGATGCTTACTCTTCTTCTTAACAGGTAAGAGAGTGCTTTTCCCACAAGAGATTCTCTTGATATAGTTATCCAAGTCTTCTCCAAACAACCTTGCACCACGAAAAGGAAACCCAGCCAAGAGCTTCTTACATGGTGCTTCGGCTGACCAATTTTTCAACCATAAGATTCTACGCATATGCACGAACCCAAGTGAAAGGCGAGAGGTTTGCATGATAGAATCTCTGATGCCGAGGGGGCGTGGCCAAGCGATGGCAGAGTGAGGACGCACACCTCGGAGCTCTGTGCGGGGAAGCCCTGAGAACGGACAGTAATCCTGCCCTGAGAGAGCCTGAATTCATGCCAGGGGACCGCAAACACCCGCTGGACTCAGGGGTGCAGAAGGGACCCGAAATAACTCACTATTTCCTCAGGCAACACGCTGCATCTTCCCCGGCCACCTCGGCCAAGATGGCGCCGCCTCGAGTACCTCCGTCGAACGCTGCCGCCACAGCTAAGAAAAGCACTCAGCCGGGAGCGAATGCAGGGGGAGACCGCTCGGCCCAGGGTGACAGGTCAGCATCTCCTATTTTATCCCCCGTGATCCCCATCACTGACACTCAACTTAGCTCCAGCCACACAAGGGAGACGGGGGGTAACATGGAGGAATCCCTCAGAGACATAGTGTCTGGCTTACCCTCCAGACAAGATCTACAGGAAATGGCTGCATCCATTGTTAATGCACTCTCAAGGGAATTACATGACCTCCGCCAGCAGGTGAATACAGTAGATGAAAGGGTCACAGTACTGGAAACCTCTGCATCCACATCGGATGCCCGGATTGCCGCCATGGAACAGGAACAACGTGGCTTCCGCCGCCATCTTGTGGACATACAATTAAAGTTGGACGACGGCGAAAACAGAAGCAGACGTAATAACCTACGCCTCCGCGGCATTCCTGAAGCCACCATGGGAACGGATCTCTGTGCAACGGTGGCGGCTATCCTGAACCAAGTTCTTGGAAAACCACCAGCGGCAGAACTAGAGCTGGACAGGGTTCACCGGATCCCGGGCCCCAGGATTCCACCCGCAACATCTCAAGATCCTGATGCCACGGACCTCCCACGGGATGTTTTATGCCGGGTACATTTTTTCACCATAAAGGAAGAAATCATGCGGTTGGCCTGGGAGCGCGGCCCCATAGACTTTGATGGCGCACTGATCCGGATCTACCCGGATGTCTCCAGGCAAACGAGAGCAATGCGAGGTCTCATGAGACCACTGCTGGAGGTTGTCCGGGCAGCAGAGGCGACGTACCGCTGGGGTCATCCCTTCCACCTTATTGTACGGAAACAGGGGGCAGAATTTTATCTACGCTCCCCAAGACCAACTTCCAGATCTATTCTGCTTCCTAGCCAAACCCCCTGTGAGTGTCCCCAACTGGTTTGAATACCTGCTGTCACCGGAGGCCTTGGGCCCACCTCTGCCCAGGCCTCAACGCTCCCGTAGGCCGCGCTCACGAGCCACCAGCCGAGAGACTGCTAGACCTCACCCGAGGTCCGCCGAAGCGTGACACCATACTTTCTCCAAGGACCTGGAATAACCAGACGACCGCCTTTGCTACAAAACCCCACTGGGCCTTCGAAGACTTTGGACCTACCTCCCAGGGGTCCCACCAAACTGGGTTGCAAGATGCCTCTCTTGGGCCTGCTTGAACTGCCCTACTCTGTGCAATCCCCGGGAAATACGACTCCTGGCCATACTTGCATCTCCCGCTTTGGACCTATGGGACATCAGCTATCACCCACAAGCCTTACCATTGAAGGACTGAACTGCCATGGCCGTGTGCTAAATCTTGTCTGGTATGACACCCCCTATACAGGGGTTTTCCATCGGAGGCGGATGGGGGGACTGTTGCAAATGGAGAGATCAACGACTGGGACATCAGCTTTGACACCTAAAGATGGCTCTCCAGAACTCTGACACCACCGGGAGAACTGGTCCTCCATTCCCAGATAAGTGTCCTGAGGATCTGATCTATATGTTTGCCCCCCCTCCATCTGCCCCCTTATGTTTCAGTTATGTCCCCCCCCCCTTACATTAACTGGCACAGTAGCCATACGGGACACCCCTGGGACCCCTTGCCCTCCCCAACCTCACTATGAAGGATGAGCAGATGGTCTTGCAATGGGAGGGGGAAGGGGACTCTGGGCCTTAGTGGTTAACACTCCCGGGGTCATGTCAATAGTTGGCGATACACTCTCTTTTATCATTTGTTTTGTTATGTTTTGGTGTTTAATTTCTTGCAGCCTTTACTACATTATTATTGTATTATTATGTTGGGTTCTATCTGCGCTTTGGGTGGCGACCTCTTCCTGCGTAGTCCCCCTGGTCACCCCCGGATGGGAGGGCACGGGACTCTTGATACTGAGGAGGCGAGCCTTGCCATGTGGCGTCGGAGCGGTCCCCGCTGGTAATGTCTATTGCCTGTGTTGGCAGGGGGGATCGGTCTGACATTCATGAGTTTCTTATGGGGTCACCTACACCTAACAGAAGGTGTCTACCAGCTACGATGCAGATACCAATTACTAATGGGTATTGTTGTTTGATATGGTTCTCATGTTTAGACATTATATAATTCTCAGTGGCACTACTCCCCACACATCTCCATAAATTTTGACTAATTTGAATTACTGCCTAAACTCTACTTATTCGTAGAGTAGATTTCAACGCTCCTACCACCCCCACATTAGGGCGGACTCCTGTGTAGACACTTTTAGTGTATACCAGGGGCCCATAGTTAGTCTAAGACAGAAACCGTTCACCTCCCCTACCCCACCCTTCCTCCCCTCCTCCCTCCCTCCCTCTCTCTCCCTTCTTCCCCTTCTGGTATACCTCTCTCTCTAAACTCTGCCCTCTGCCTGTGAGGGTGCCTGTTTTTGTGTCTTTTACACACGTATACTGATTTCCACTTTCACGCCAGAAGTCATGATGGGTCACTTAAAGATTACCTCTCTGAACGTGCGTGGCCTTAATGTACCAGAGAAGCGCTCGCAGCTATTGGCTGACCTGCGCAGGGGCAAAACTCATGTCGCTTTTCTACAGGAAACGCACTTTCGTGCAGACTCCATACCCAGGCTAGCCAACGGGACCTTTCCGTTGGCATACCATAGTGTCTCTCCGGTCTCCAAATCAAAGGGGGTAAGCATTATATTGGCAAGGTCAGTTCCCTGGGTGTTCGAGGCACAGCGAGCGGACGAGCAGGGTCGCTTTCTACTCCTAAAGGGAAGGGTGTCCGGCCTGCAGGTCACTTTCGCAAATGTATATTTCCCCAACGTGGGCCACTCCCAGTTCCTCCGTAAACTTCTCTCGGAGCTCCTGGAGTTCTCGGAGGGGATGCTTGTTTTTGGCGGAGACCTAAACTTTGCCATGGATCCAACCATGGACGTATCGCGGGGTGCCTCACATCTGTCCTATTCCTGCCTGAGGCGTCTCAAGGCAGATCTACATACCCTACATCTTGTTGACCCCTGGCGACTACTCCACAACCAAGATAGAGACTACTCATTTTACTCCCAAGTGCACCACACTTACTCGCGGTTAGACTACATACTGCTGTCACATAAAGATCTTGCCAAGGTAGTCTCGACCTCTATTGATGTCATATCTTTCTCCGACCATGCCCCAATTCACTTGACCCTCTGGCTGGGGCCAGTGACTCGGTCTCCTCCCTCGTGGCGACTGAATGAGGCACTACTCCAATCGGAGGAAACACGTGCGGAGCTACTGAGAGCGCTCCGGGAGTATTTCTCCATCAACGAGGGATCAGTTCCCAACCCCCTTGTGACATGGGAGGCTCACAAGACGGTTGTGAGAGGGATATTGATCAAAATAGGGGCCCGACTTAAACGGGACAGACTGAAACGCACAGAGGAACTTCTTGCACAGATTCGTAAGTTAGAAAGTGTACATAAAGCTAGCCTTGCTCGTTCAACCTTCCGGGATTTACAGAGGGCACGGGAGGAGCTTTGCACACTCCTTTTCCAGAAAACCAAACAGAAACTAGCATGGGCACGGCGTACTATGTTTGAGTATTCAAACAAACCGGGGTCACTCCTTGCCAGAGCTCTGCAGGGCCCTCGTACGAAAACACACATCCCACACATACAATCATCGACAGGACAGAGGCTAAATACCTCCCCAGATATGGCGGAGGAGTTCCGCGCTTTCTACACAGGCCTCTACAACCTGGACACAGGCTCACCTAGGGTGGGCGGGCATACCCCACAATCCTATGTGGCTGCCTCAGGCATGCCATCTTTGCCGGATGAGATAAGGGAAGAACTAGAAGAACCCTTGACTGTAGAAGAACTAGGAGTTGCGTTGGCCTCTTCGAAGCCGAAAAAGGCCCCTGGCCCAGATGGCCTGACCCCAGTGTACTATAAAACCTTCTTTGACATACTAGCGGAACCCCTGGTCTCTGCCCTTAACACCCTCACCGAAGGGAACACATTCCCTGTAGACACCCTTAGGGCCTATATCTCCCTCATCCCGAAGGAAGGTAAGGACCCACAACTTTGTGGGAGTTATCGCCCGATTGCCCTCCTGAACTCGGATCTCAAGCTCTTCGCAAAAATCATAGCTAATAGACTGCTCCCCCATATACCAAATCTGATTCATAGAGATCAGGCTGGTTTTGTACCGCTACGAGAACCAAGGGACAACACCATAAGAGTCGTTAACCTGATTCACTCGGCAAGGACCACCAAACGAGCCCTTCTCCTGCTGTCAACTGACGCGGAGAAGGCCTTTGATCGCGTTGATTGGTCTTTCATCCGGGCAACCCTAGAGCACATTGGCCTCCGTTCCTCTATGCTTCAGTGGATCCTCTCCCTCTACACGCACCCCACCGCATCGGTTAGGGTAAATGAGACAAGATCGGACTTCTTCGATATTCGAAATGGCACGCGTCAGGGATGCCCCCTCTCCCCCCTGATCTTTATCTTATCCCTAGAACCCTTTCTATGCACAATAAGGGCAAACCCAGCCATATCGGGCTACCCGAAGCCATCGGGATCTCACAAGGTGGCTGCCTTTGCAGATGACCTTATCTTTTTCCTAACAGAACCCCTTACTTCTCTCCCCAACCTACTGGAATCCCTCCAAGAATATGGCAAGCTCTCATCATTTCAGATCAACCTGACAAAATCCTCCGTTCTTAACATAACGGTAGATAAAGGGAATGTTCAACGCCTACGCTCAATTTTTCCATTGAAATGGGCAACCAAACATATTCGGTATCTGGGAGTAGACATCACCACAGACCCGGCTGAACTGTATTCGGCCAATTTTGCCCCATTACTCCTGCGCCTTAAAACTGACCTCTTGCACTGGCATTCTCTGACGTTGACCTGGTTCGGCAGATGCAGCGCCCTCAAAATGACCCTGCTTCCAAGGGTGCTATACCTGCTGCAGGCGCTCCCCATCCGACTACCCTCAACGTTTTTTAAACAAATCGATTCCATGTTCCGGGCCTTCGTCTGGTCTCACCGAAAACCCCGTGTGAGACTCCAACTCCTTTACCTGGCAAAGAACAGGGGTGGGGTCGGCCTACCGGACATAAAGGCCTACTACAGAGCAGCTCACTTAACCAGGCTGGTGGACTGGCACTGCCACACAGAGGCAAAGCACTGGGTCGCCATGGAGGAGGAGGACTCCGGGGGGTCAGCCAAGAGTTGGCCCTGGATCACCTCACCACTCCCTAAAGACCTTGTGGAACATCCTACCTTGGGCAGCACCCTAGTGGTGGTTAGAGAAGTTTTCCGGCGCTCCTCGGTATCCCCACAGCCATCTCCCATGGTTCCGATTCTGGGCAACCCGGAGTTCCCCCCTGGTACACAGAATCCACAACTTAAACGACTGGCAATGGGCACGAATTGGCGCCTGTACGACTTTCTGGGACCCAATGGTCAGCTCTCTTTGGAAGCTGGAGTACTGGTGACAGACCCCCCCCTAGAC
The DNA here is from genome assembly GCA_037952925.1 of Lithobates clamitans. Classification (NCBI taxonomy): domain Eukaryota; kingdom Metazoa; phylum Chordata; class Amphibia; order Anura; family Ranidae; genus Lithobates; species Lithobates clamitans. The sequence continues at coordinate 101,174 of JBBGZY010001670.1, read as the reverse complement.
TTTTGGAGTGGATTGCAGCTTCGGAATTTCCTTCGAAGCTGTCTGCGGAAACCAGGCATCACCCGTAAACTCACTGAACTGGAACTCATTTGCCACCGTGGGGAACCGATCCGACACTGTCTCTCACTAATGTACTCATCCTTAACCCAACCAGAGGAGGGGTACATCCCTCAGTTCATCTCCAAGTGGGAGGAAGAGCTTGGAATCCAATTCACTGGGGTACAGAGCAAGAAAATTCTTTACTTCGCCCAGAAGTCCTCAATTGCCACTAGAGTACAGGAAACCTGTTATAAAATTATGACACGTTGGTACAGAGTCCCCACCATCCTGCATCGTTTCTTTCCCCAGGTGTCCAGCCTTTGCTGGCGCTGCGGCTCTGAGGAGGGGACGATGCTGCACATCTTCTGGTCCTGCTCCAAGCTAGCCCCATTCTGGCTCGGGGTGGCACGCACGGTCGGACATCTCACTGGTGTTTCCCTGGAGGGTGATCCTGCGGCTTGCCTGCTCCACCTGTCAAAACGACCCATAAAGAAATATAAGACCTCCCTCACCATTCAGCTGCTGAATGCCGCAAAGGCCTGTATTCCTCTCTGCTGGAGATCGGAGAGACCACCGACATTATCCCTGTGGTTTGCTAAAGTAAACGAATTAAGGGACATGGAGGATCTCACTGCCACCCTGCACAATAGAGAGGAGACCTTTCGAGAGACCTGGAGACCCTGGCAGCATTTTGTATACACAGAAGTCTATCTCCAAGAAATGGCTCAGTCAATCTAATTTCAGCAGATTGGCGCCTGTCACAGGCAGGGGGCTCCACCCCTTGCCCTGTCATACTGCACCTACTCATTCTGTCTTTACCCTTTCTCTGTAGCTAATCACCTATATCCCTTCTACTTCTTCCCCTGTTCCCCCCCTCCCCCCCCTCCTGAACCGTCCCTAACTCCTTTTTTCCCTTTACTTTTTTCCTCTTACCCCGGGGGACCCCCGTTCCTGTATAATGCATTCTCATGCCTGGGTTCCTTACTGGCACAGATATAAAGAAAATCTTGTCAACCATTACCTGCTCATTGTGTCCCATGTATGGGTTTTACAGTGCTTTAGTCCCCACCTTACCAAATACATAGAAAACATTATATCTCACTGAGTGACAACTACTCACAGACAAGGAAGTTAGTTAGCAACCAAACAACTCAGAACCTAGAGTGCCTTTCAGGCCTCTTTTATGGACAGTATTGATATCTCAGGGAACCTTCCCCACAAATTTTGACTGTAATGCTTGTTTTAATAACCTGAAATGTCGAGTCAGTTGTTCTTTTTGTCATAATTGTTTGCAAACACTTACCTGTATCACATTTACCTGTCTATTACACTGTATTACAACAGATTATGTATTTGTCTGCATTTGCTCAGTGTCAAAATAAAGAATTAAAAAAAAAAAAAAGAATCTCTGATGCCGTCAACAACATAACATAAGGCCGCTGGAAGGTTAGCAAACCCCTGGGCCTGTTGTTCAGGTAATACTTTGATGACCTGCTTAACATGGTCTCTTAAGTATTGACAGACTCCAATCGCTGCTACTGCAGGTTGGGCCACTGATCCTGCTAAGGAAAAAACATCCTTTAATAAGGATTCCATCTTTTTATCCACAGGATCCCTGAGCATCTGAGCGTTGTCTACAGGACAAGTCAGACTACTATTTATAAAGGAAATGGCCGCATCAATGGCCGGCATTCCCCACATCTTAATACATTTTTCTTCCATAGGATAAAGTGTTGAAAACTTTTTCGGCGGAAGAAATCGCTTATCTGGGTGATCCCACTCAGAATAAAGGAGCTTTTCAAGTAAATTGTGAACAGGAAAAGCATGTGCTGTTTGAGAAGGTTTCAGCGACCCCAAAGAAGATGAAGATTCCTTAACAGATTCAGGTACAGGCAACTTAAATGTGGAGCGGACCAATCCAGTAAGGATCTGTACTAAGACTTTCTCCTATTGGGAAGTCGAAGAGGGTTCCTCTCCACCCGATTCCTCTGAAGAGGAATCATCCGTCCCATCCTGATCCTCTGAAGGGGATTCATCTCCTTTATCCCAGAGCTCCTCTGTCTGAGGGTCTTGGGAAACAGAGGAGGGCCTAGTACGTTTTCTTCCACTGAGTGAAGAAGTAATCACGGCCATAATCTTTCCTCTAACCCAGTAATGGTTGAGGAAAAAAACTCTTCTGTAATGTATACAGGGGCTGAAGTGCCGGAAGCAGGTGTAGCCCCTGACCCCAACAGCTCTCCCTGGCTAGCCGTCCCTGGCCCCTCAGGGGGGGAGGGTGTAGCAGACAGGGGGTCCTCAGAACCTGACCGAGATCCCCTAGTGTCTCTGGTTCTGGGGGTACTTGAACCTCTTCTACCCATAGTGCAAAGCAACAAGGTGTGAGGTATCCAAAAAAAAAATGAACACTGACTGCTCAGCGATGTAGTCCAGCAAAGCCTTGCTACCAAATGCCCAGTCTGGTGTTACCTTAGTAAATGCAGCCTAGGAGAATGCCTTTGTCCCACCTTACATGCGACTGTCAGCTCTGTGTCCCTCCAAGGCTCAGAGCACCTGTAAAGTGTGCTTAAAATATCCATGCTTTCTGGCACTGTGGGCGTCTGAGCACGCTGAGCTGACACCCCCCCCCTCGTTTTCGAAAAACGAGCGCTTCCCGCGCGAGCCGACCCTTCCTGGACAAGCATGGAGGAAGGCTGGGGGTGGAGGAAGAAGGAGGAGGCCGGCAGTGATGGGGCCTGCATTGCAATGGCGGCCTGGCGGTGACAGTGCAGTGTAAAACCGCCTTACAGCACACCTGTAGCCTCCCCCTAGCATGGGGGGAAAATCTCAGATGAGAAAACCCCCCATTTATCCTACCTGGAGCCGGTCCGAAGAGCCTGTGCAGCGCCGAACGCTGAGACAGAAAACAGATGAGAAGGTATGTGCTCTTGGCAGCCCCCGGTGGTCACAATAGGCATAGCATGCATTTACCTTAAAGGAGAAAACCCACTAGAATTCAAAAATTCTGTGGAATCTCCTCTTACCTTATCCAGCTGCAGGATTCTGTCTACACAGACCCAATCTTTACCTCTCACGGTGGGCTCCGTTTGAAAAAAACATCAGAGACTGGGGCCCCCTACGATTGCTGATCTGCAGGGTCCAGCTCTCTAAAAAGAGAAGCGTTACAGGTAAAACCTTGTTTCTTCGGACACGAGGCCCAGGTACCATACAATTCGGCTATGAAAGGACACTTTGAATGGATGTGGTTCGCTTGGCTTGCCCCATTATAGGATATCAGGATATTCCCTTTGGAGATTCAGCACAGGACATCTTTACACGTCCAACACCTAAGACACTGGCGTAAAAACTGAGGTATTCCTGGAAGGGGAGGGATTATATAGGGGGTTGAACTTCCTGATTAGGGTGTGACCAGTGTCCAATACCTAGTGGTACCTACATAACCCATCAGTTATTACTGTGGCTCTTTGTCCCATGATGTCCAAGAAAGAAAATGTGCTTCAATCATCCTGACACCATATCCATACCTCCCAACATTTTGAGATGGGAATGAGGGACATCTACTATCAAAATGTATGTAGGCATAGGACACGCCCCTGCCACACCCCCTTAAAGGAGAATTAACCAAAAAAAAAGGTTAATTAAATCCACAAGGACTTTTTTTTACCACTACTATTCCTTTATATTGGCTTTTAAAATGTACAAATGCAGAAATTTAGAAATTGGATGAAAGGTTTAGCACTGGGAAACACATTTTGAAAGATAAAAAGTGCATTTTATATACAACTATACAGATCAGACCAAAATGAGGGACAAATGAGGGGGAAGAGGGACAGAGGGACATTGCTCCAAATCAGGGACAGTCCCTCGAAATCAGGGACAGTTGGAAGCTATGCATATCAAGCATGGTGTTGGGATGATTTAAGTGCTAATACCAGCCATTCGCCTTACAAATCACCCGCCGCCAAATTTCCAGTCAACCTACATTCTCCCATCCCCCAACCTAACCCCCCGGGGGGGTCCCTGAATGGCAGTTTGGAAATGTGGTCACCCTAACCATAGCTAACCACACTGGGCAACGTTCAAAGAAACTGGAAGAAAGCAATACTGAAATCCGGTTCAATTTTTAAGAGGATCTGAGAAAATAGAATTAAGAATGCGATTGCTTACTATGAGCAACACATAGCTTTTCCTTTTTCCAGTCTTTATGAATTTGGCACAATTTGTTTTGTTTAAAAATGTTTTACTTAGTACCTGCTGCTGAACCCCCCCCCCCCCCCCGAGCAAAAAATTATCTACGGCCCTGTACGTAAGTATTATGGGTATTGTACAGAAATTGTACAATCAGATTTTACATGTGTGGCCACCTTTTGTTTTGTGAGCCTATTCTGTGTGTGGTGCTCTATGATTCATAATGAATGGCACCCCAACGCACTATAGAGAGCAACTCAAAATGTAAATTATTTATTCCATTGCGGTGTGTTGGCGGCTGATCATTTATAATGAATGGGCTGCTGCATTGCATGGTAAAATGAAACTAAAACCAATGGCCGGTGTCTGATCACTGATCACTTGTACAGCATCATGGCAACTGCAGATCAAACAAAGGCCAAGGTGACAGCATCGTCGGCTGGAAAGGATCAAAAGGGTTTAGTTCAACTTTAATGTGCTATGTAGCGCTCAGGATGCAGTCTAATTTTTTTGGAACTGTGTAGTTTTTTGGAATTGTGTCTAGATAACACATTGCTTGCAGAATATTCATAGTGATCTATAGGAGAAGGAAGTGCTGCAAAAGAACTATATATCTATTTATCTGTAATCTTTCACACGCTGATTGTGTTTGTCTTCACAGAACCCATGATTTATCTAAATCCATCATAAAATAAAGGGGGAGCTGCAATGGTGAGGGGTGCACCACAACTGTTGTAAGGTTAGTTGGAGACCTCTAATCATTAGTATTTTATGTTATTTTATCATATTGCTCCGAAACCTGTAATGGGATCAGTGGTGATGGGATGAGATGAGTGGCAGCAGTGGTGGGGAACGGGATCAGTGGTGGTAGGAAGAGTGGCAGCAGTCCTGGAAAAAAAGTGTGGCAACTCACCCAAAATACCCCACCTCAAAAATAAAACTGTGTGTGTGTGTGTGTGTGTGTGTATATATATATATATCTAATATATATATATTTAAGGTGAAAGAGCTAAGGATTAGGAGATATACAGTAAAGCATGCTTGTTATACTGTGCAACCTTAGGGGTTAATCTTTTGCATTGTGTATACAGGCTGATGTGATCCTGTCTCTCTGACTCTCCTCTTCTTCCATTGACTCCAATCCATCTCCTGATAGAACAGAGCATTAGGGAACAAGCTGCACATGCTCAGTGTGGTGCGTATTGCTAGAGAGTTTTTTTTTTCTTGGGACAGTGCATGTGATCAGCACAGGGCCAATCAGCACTGTCCAGACAGAGGGTCAGGGGTCCTGCAGTCTTACAGGACAATCAGGGGAGAATGAAAACCCCTCCTACAAGCTTTAACCAGACACTAATACAAATCACAGGGTTGCTCTAACTGCTGATGAGAAAAAGTATTTAGCATTTTATATTTACTAAAAAATATAGTTTCCATGTTCTGTGTACTGTGGAAGACCTGATTCAGTGAATGCAGGGCACTGGGTTTAGTAACACTTTAGCCCGGGTTCACACTGATGGTGGGTTAGAAATTGTGTGAGTTCAGCTTAACTCGCATGATTTCAAACTGGCGATGCAGTCCGACTTCGGGGTCGATTCGACAGACATCTGTGCGGGTTCATGCACAGATGTCTATTCAAATCGCCCCCGAATTTGGCAAAAGTAGTACAGGAACTACTTATGGGAACTGTTGCGGCGCAGCAAAGCTGGCACCGCACCGATCCAGACAGTGCCATTGCTGGCAATAGCCGCCGATTTGGCGTGTCAAATCGCATGCCAAATCGGCCCAATGTGAACACGGGGGCTTAAGGTATTTTGACAGCCAGCAGGGCCGGTTGACAAAATACAAAAGGCCGCAGTGGGAGATTTGTCCATTCACACTGTATAGCGTATGGCCAGTATATGGCCAGCTTCTGAAAATCAGATAAAAGCATAAGCTAGCAAGAGAAAACATGTCCTCTGATTCAATGAGCTATTATAGCAGGGATATTCAATTAGCGGACCTCCAGCTGTTGCAAAACTACAAGTCCCATCATGCCTATGCCTCTGCCTCTGGGTATCATGCTTGTGGCTGAGTCTTGCTATGCCTCATGGGACTTGTAGTTCTACAACAGCTGGAGGTCCGCTAATTGCATATCCCTGTATTATAGTGTGCATTGCATAAAGACAATGAGTAAAGAGATCAAACTGCCTGGGCTATTCACTGCATAGCACTAGCAGGAGTGATGAAGAGCACATATGAGCATGTTATGGTAAATAAGAAATATTCATATGCAATACTTAATATTTTTCTGACTAAATAAAAACAAATGAAAGATTGACGGATTTACCGATTGAAACAAATGAACAGATTGCAGCATGCGTGGTAATAATTACTGTGATCATACTTCCTACAGGCCGCTTCTGAAGCATTTGCAGGCTGAAGCAGCATCTAGCGCAATGTAGCAGATTGCTGCTAAAGAGGAAGCTCCTATCAACAATGTGTGGCAAGAACCAGACCCCTCTAAGTGCTGGTATGAGGAGGAGGGATCGAGCAAGCCCAGGCACATGAAGTTCAGAATAAGGAAGAAACCACAATGACAACGAGACAGGAGACAAGAACAGGAACAGAAAAAACAAGTACGTGACAAAATGCAACAAGATAATACAGAAAGAAGAAAACTGTCAAAGAAATGCTGTGGCATCCTGATCAGCAGCCAGAGTGACAGGTTGATGGACTGTCACAGCTGTCACACTACGCCAGCACTTCGCAGCAAGGGAACCTGCAGAAGAAGAACAACACTTCTTGTGCCAGAAGGAAGAAATCCTCCTAAATATCAGCAGATGATTGGGGTGAGGACAGAAAGTTTCCCTCTACTGTATGTACTAATGACATTATAGGAGGTGACACATATTTAAAGGGCTGATCGAGATCCCCACCCTTTTCTTTATCCCCGCCCTAGTCTATATATATAGATCAATGTACGTGCTTATCTGAACGTTTCATTTTAACCATTACAGTACCGGTGTACAGATCACCAATAGGAAGCTGGGAGAAGAAACCCCTCCCTTGTCGAAGGATAGTGGACTTTACACCTGACACTGGCATTGAGAGCAGCACCTGACACTTGCTGAGACTACAGCCATGGCACTATTTACAAGGGCGATCGGCCTCCTGCGCCAAACAGTGAACCCTCGCATCACCAACAAGGCATGGGCTTCCCAGAAGGCGAGCAATAATTCACTTTCGGTAAAGGTAAGTCAAGAAGTGGGACGTTAAAGTTTAACTTAGGGGGGAAGCATGCTTTAAAAGTGATACGGAACGCACTTTCCAATCAAATGTATTTTTTTATGTCTACAAAAAAGGGATTCAAATACAGGAAATAAAACACACGTTTTACATTTTATTTTTTTTTTCATGTCTCGGTAACCTAATCACGTATTTGTAGTTGATTTATCTTTTACAAACCCGTATGAATTTCACAGCAAAACGCAGCACAATGCAAATAGGATACAATATAAAGCAAACAAGCTCTTCGCAGGGTATCAGGTTTCTGATGCTTTGTATAAGCCTTTGTTAAAAGGAACATCCCCCTTCAATGGGACTGTAAAGGCCACATAAACATTTTTTTATATTATATCAGTGTATCGAGTACACATAAAAGTCTGCGATCAAAACAGAATGATCGATATTAAAAAAACATCAAAATTGATACAAAATGTACATACATGTGAGAAAAAAGCAACAAAAACAAAAAACAGCAATTTACATGAAAAAATATGACAAAGAGATGATAATACTCTCCAGTAAAATAATCCCGGGTACCCGGGGAAAGTATAATCATCAATTTTTTCATGTAAATTGCTGTTTTTTGTTGTTGATTTTTTCTCACATGTATGTTCAGTTTGTATCAATTGTGATGTTTTTTAATATCGATCATTCTGTTCTGATCGCAGACCTTTATCTGTACTCAATAAACTATTTTTCATATTATATCAGTGTATGTGGCCTTTAAAGTCCCATTGAAGGGGGATGTTTCTTTCTTTTAACTATATCTCAGGGATGTGGCTACTGCACTGTTTCAATCTGATATGGTGAAACCGTCTTTTTTGTTGTATAAGCCTTTGAGTATCACGTCCCGCGTCTATACTAAACAAAGTTACATTGGGGTTGATTTACTAAAGGCAAATCCACTTTGCATTACAAGTGCCCCTGGAGATGCAGTCGCTGTAAATCTGAGGGGTAGATCTGAAATGAGGGGAAGCTCTGCTGATTTTATCATCCAGTCATGTGCAAGCTAAAATGCTGTTTTTTATTTTCCTTGCATGTCCCTCTCGGATCTACAGCGACTGCACTTCCAAGTGCACTTGCAGTGCAAAGTGGATTTGCCTTTAGTAAATAACCCCCTCAAGTCTGTCTGGTTGAAAATAAACGCAAGTCAGTCAAGTTCAACCAATCAAAAAAAAAAAAAAACCTCAAGCCCCATGGGTTCTGAAGTACGTTTCAATTTCCTCATTGCACAATTATGATAAGAAGGGCGGTTGCAAACAAGACGAAGGTCACAAGACTAAGGCAAAAATAGGACTTCCCCGTGAGTGTAAGCTCTGCTCTACGAAGGCGCTATAAGTCGCACACCTGTTTCCTGGAAAGGTTGAGTCATGATTATCCCATAGGACTAAGCTGCAGCTCTCTACGAATACGTCCATGGTCAGTGCAGAACTGCATCTTATAGAGTGTGAAAAGAATCATATCCTCCATACATCTGTTCATACTCACCCCCTCAATCCCCCCCCCACAGAGCTCCCATCCATATGCTATAATTTACTGGTTGTCTCTGCTGTGCGAGAGCTTGGCAGGCATTCATTCATACACCCTCATTCTAATAGTCGCAGCATGCAGCCCCCTACCCCTCCCTTGTGAAGGTTTCTGTTAATATTCCACGGAAAGGGGGCGGAAGCGGCACGAGGCTACTGACCTTGGGAAATGTCCCCGTCACTAAACAGAGGCCTGCAACTCCCAGAGGACACAGCGGTCACATAGATCCATCTTGGCGTGCGCTCTTAGAGAAATAAAAAATAAAATCAATTCACTTTAATAGCAAAATGATGTAATCTGTATTTATGATGGAAAGAACAATACAATCTACAACACATACCCCGAGTTATAAGGAAAGTTCCAATTATAATGTTCTTTATTTAAACCATGCGGTGTTTGGTATGCTGCAGTCTCATATAAGGATTGCAGTTGAGGGGGCGGTGCAAATAGGCAGTTGAGCCACATTTTTAACACCTTCTCCTTGCTTTACTTGTAAAGGCAGACGAGGGTGTACACATGAAGTAGCAAAAAATGACCCCCCCCCATGTAGTGTTCAGCAGAGACCTCCGCTGCTAAACACGGGCTTTTCAAAAGGATGGGGCCGCAAATGCTAGGTTCGCAATTGTGATGCAATATTCCCATTGCAAAAGGCTGTTTAGCTGTCAAAAATAAAAACACAAGGCATTCAGGATGCAGTGTAAGGCCGGGTTCACACCTATGCGAATTGGATGCAAGTTTCTCCACATCCAATTCGCATAGCAGGAGAATGTGACTGGCTCCCTGTGAAGCCGGTTCACATATATCCGTTGCGATGGCGTAGCGCACTGCACAGAAACGTTGTGCGTCTTTGGCTCCATTTCAGAGCCAAATTCAGGCATAGAATCGGCCCCGATTCAGGAAACAGGGATGCACAGCGCTCCTGTGCGATCCGCAGCCGGTTCCAGTGTGAACCAAGCCTTAGACCCCATACACACTATTAGATTTTCTGCAGATTTTTGTCTTCAGATTTACCAAAACCATATAACATGAGGTCAAACCTTAAGAGTTTCAATTTGTATGCAATCAGTCAGGCCCTTGCATTACATGGTTTTGGTAAATTTGAAGGCAAAAATCTGCAGAAAATTGAATAGTGTGCATGGGGTCTTAAGGCTGGGTTCACACTGGTTCGATCACAGACATCGCATGTGATTCGCACCTCATTGCTGTGCACATCACATGCGATGTCTGTGAGATGCAAATTCAGCCATACAAACTGTAAGGCTGAAATCGCATCGCATTCACACCAAAATGGTGCAGGAACTTTTTATGGTACGCGCTTGAAATCGGATCGCATGGGTGTCCACACACATGCAATCCGATTCCTGTACCATTTCACAGTTTGCACTGATCTGCGAACCGATCTGGGGGTGTCATCAACTTTACATTTACACCCGCAGCGGTTCGCAGATGTCAGTGTGAACCGCCTGCGATACGGGAACCCACACAGGAATCGCAGGGTTTCCCGCATCACACCAGTGTGAACCCAGTCTCAATGAGCCCTTACTGTGTATAATAGCAAATTTGTGTAGTCAGACCTCTGTGTGGAACAAAATGCCTGCAGATTTCTTACAGTAACTCCAAGCAGATATAAATACATAGATTTACATAGCTCTGTATTCATTAAGGGAAAATGTATATATATTTTTTAAATGCAACCAATGAAAACACCTGAATTTGATTTGGAATTGGCTTCTTGCCTGCCCCTGTACAGCAGAGCTCGGACTCAAAAAGGGATTGTCAGTATCCTTGCACAAACTACAAAACAACAAAACAGAGGGCGCACGACCTAGTGCATTATTATAACAAAAAACAAAACAAAAGTGGAACTTCCGCTCATCTGATTCCTCCCCCCCTCCGGTGCCACAATTGGCACCTTTCAGGGGGGGAGGGGGGGTGCAGATACCTGTATTAGACAGGTATCTGCACCCACTTCCGAGAATAGACTCCTGCGGGAGTCACGCCCCCTCCCGAACCCCCCCGCTGTCTCCTGGGAAACACATAGGTCCCAGGAGATAGCGGGGACCACTTAGGACGCATAGCGTGACTCGCGTATGCGCAGTAGGGAACCGGGAAGTGAAGCCGCAACGCTTCACTTCCTTATTCCCTCACCGAGAATGGCGGTGGCGGCAGCTGAGAGCCGAGCTATTGCTTGGCTTTGGCTGCCGACATTACTGGACTCCAGGACAGGTAAGTGTCCGTTTATTAAAAGTCAGCAGCTGCAGTATTTGTAGCTGCTGGCTTTTAATATTTTTTTTTCAGGTGGACTCCCTCTTTAAAGAAAAACAAGTGAGTACTCACAAACATGCGTTTGACACAAGCATGTCTAACCTCTAGCACTGAGGAAGAGGGCCTAACCCTCGAAACACGTTAGCCTCCTATGGAGGTTTAGAGGTCTTCCCATGCCATCAGCTGATTATGGTGTATTGGAGGCGGTCTTGTCTATGTCTTTAGACCTGCTTGTGTCAAACACTTGTTTGTGAGTACCCATTTATTTTACTTTTTTAATAAAGATTTTGTTATGAACATGCACTAGGTCAGTGTGCCCCCTGTTTTGTAGTTTGTGCAAGGATACCGACAGTCCTAAGAGGGCAGCAAGACGTGTGTGCTCTATACTTGCAGGATCAAAGCTGAGAGAAGAGCCCATCTTACCCCTGAGCACCACACCAAAGTGCAGGAGGTTATGTTTCAAGTTACACTGGAAAAGGGATTGGCAGGACTTGCCTGTGGATTGTGTTGATAAGGGACATGCTGAAAGGAGGAAAGATCAGAGTAAGCAGAAGGATTATCTCATCATTCTGCTGCTGCTCTTTTACTGGCTGGGAGTGGAGAGAAGACACCACGTTATTCCTTAAAAGTGGTTGTAAACCTCAGATATAAAATCTGAACAAAGCACATATTCCTAAAGTTTTTGCTTACCTCTCTCCAAGTGTCATTTCTCTATGCTGTCTTGTTCCTCTGCTATCAGCATAGGTCCATTATGACAGGTTTTTCTGACACCAATCGAAAAAAGGTGACAGGGGAGGGATCAATCTATGATTAACCACTTAAGACCCGGACCATTTGGCTGCCCAAAGACCAGCGCACTTTTTGCGATTCGGCACTGCGTCGCTTTAACTGACAATTGCGCGGTCATGCGACGTGGCTCCCAAACAAAATTGACGTCCTTTTTTCCCCACAAATAGAGCTTTCTTTTGGTGGTATTTGATCAACCCTGCGGTTTTTAGTTTTTGCGCTATAAACAAAAAAATAGCGACAATTTTGAAAAAAGCGCATTATTTTTTTATTTTTTGCTATAATAAATATCCCCAAAAAATATATAAAAAAACATTTTTTTTTCTTCAGTTTAGGCCGATACGTATTCTTCTACATATTTTTGGTAAAAAAAAAGTCGCAATAAGCGTTTATTGATTGGTTTGCGCAAAAGTTATAGCGTCTACAAAATAGGGGATAGTTTTATGGCATTTTTATTAGTAATATTTTTTTTACTAGTAATGGTGGCAATCAGCGATTTTTATCGTGACTGCGACAGAACGGACACTTTTGGCGCGATTTTGGGACCATTCACATTTATACAGCGATCAGTGCAATTAAAAATGCATTGATTACTGTGTAAATGTGACTGGCAGTGAAGGGGTTAACCACTAGGTGGAGCTGTAGGGGTTAAGTGTGTCCTAGGGAGTGATTCTAACTGTGGGGGGGAGGGGCCATGTGTGACACGACACTGATCACCGCTCCCGATTACAGGGAGCTGTGATCAGTGTCACTAGGCAGAACATTGAAATACTTGTTTACATTAGCATTTCCCCATTCTTCCTCTGCATGAGACGATTGCAAGTATCCCTGCGGACATCGAGTCCGCGGGACCCGCGATCACACTCACGGAGCTCGCGGCATGCGCGCACAAACCGCTTCTTAAAGGGCAACGTACAGGTACGTTAATCTGCCTGTACGTGCCCTTCTGACGACGTATATTGGCGTGAGCCGGTCGGTAAGCGGTTAACAGCTTCAGCTCTGTTCCTGTGTGGAGGGGGTGTGTCGTGTTCATTTAAATCAAGCCTTTTTACTAGTGATTTAAATCAAATCCACCCTGCCTCTGTGGGTTTTATTTTTTGCGCTATAAACAAAAAAAAAATAACGGCAATTTTGAAAAAAAAAAACATTTTTTACTTTCTGCTATAAAACACATCCAATAAAAAAAAAATTAATCAATTTAGCTCAATGTGTATTCTGCTACATATTTTTGGGAAAAAATACCAATAAGCATATACTGATTTTTTTTAATTGATTAAAAAAAAAAAAGCACTGTCACTGTACTGACACTGGCTAAGAAGAGGTTAACAGTGGCAATCAAAGGGTTAAATGTGTTCCTAGCCAGTGCTTGTGTACAGTGGGTGAGTCACTTTCACTAAGGGAAGGCATTGATTTGTGTCCCTGTTTTGTTGAAACACAGGATCTATGCCTTCCCTACTGACAGAACAGCAATCTACCTTGTTTACATAGGTAGACTGCCATTCTGCCTGTGTAACGAATGATCGTCAGGTAGTGGCGGACATTGAGTCTGCGGTACCCACCGATCAGCTCCCGCTGTGTATAATCACAGTGGGTGCGGGCTGCCAGCGGTGTGCCTGCATGCCCCCAACCCAGAAGTGCTGGATCACGTACTAGGCACGTGATCCAGTGCAGTAAAGCTGACTTGCCCGCTGTAAGTGATACGGTCGGCAAGCGGTTAAAGGAAGTTGAAAAATAATTGACTTACTGGACAGATCACCAAGTGAAAATAAATTAAGAAAAAGGAAAACTAATACAGCCACCACATCTAAGAATTGCTAAGCTGCAATATCGTACATTTTTGCTCATTTTGTTTCCCACGAAAGTGGAGTTACCCTTTAAAGGGTAAGTTCGCCTTTGTACACTTTTTTTTCCAAATTCCAGCTCCCCTATGCACCAATATAGCATTCATGTACTTTTTTTTCAAAAATATCAAAGCTTTCGATTAAAGCTACAGTCACTTACTTTTCTTGTCCTAATCCACGTTTCCAGACGTTTCCATTAGTAATGTCTTCTTCCTGATCAGACTATAGGTCATGACACAGGAAGGAGTTGACCAGCTGATCTCGTGAAACCAAACACACATTTTGCCATGTGAAAAAACAAGGGGCAAATGCTTCAAAATGCAAAGTAAAAAACACACAAAACGTCAAAATGTCCCAATAACAACATGTAGTGCAGCCAGTTGGAATCAACAGGCTGCTCTATGCGTGTCACAGGAAAAAACGAGACACAAAACGTTCGCTCCCCCTATGCTAGATGTGAATGAGGCCTGAAAGTGAAATTGGTGCAATAACACAAGAACAACGAGGCTCCATTCACATCTGTGCTTTTCCTTGCATTTCAGAAAAGCGCAGCACCAAAAATCGCAGTAAAAAATGCACCAAGCTCCACTCTACAAAAATTGTTCTGAAGCTTCTTTGGGGCGAGTGCTGTGTGTAGGGCAGCCCATTCAAATGGATAGGCTGCCCCATGTGTTATCAGTGAAAATGCTCCAAAATGCCTCCTCCCTCGCTAAAAAAACCAAAAAAACGCATGTGGGAATGCGAGTTACCGCTATGCAGAGTTGTGAAAGGGGCTTGACAGCTGAGTGTTTCTGTCCCCTCCCTTCCATGTATTTAGTGAGAAGGGTGATCATCACTGATTGATTGCTATTAATTTTAAAAACGTGAACCTGGGAATGGGTGGGTGGATGATGCAGGGTGTGTGCTAATGAGATCAGCTGGTCAACTCCTTCCTGTGTCATGACCTATAGTCTGATCAGGAAGAAGACATTACTAATGGAAACGTCTGGAAACGTGGATTAGGACAAGAAAAGTAAGTGACTGTAAATTTAATGGAAAGCTTTGATATTTTTGCAAAAAAAAAAAAAAAAGTACATGAATGTTATATTGGTGCATAGGGGAGCTGGAATTTAGAAGAAAAAAAAAGTGTACAAAAGGTGAACTTACCCTTTAAAGGGTAACTCCACTTTTGTGGGAAACAAAATTACCAACTAAAATAAAAAATAATATAGCATATACATTTGCTACACAAGTCATATTGTAATTGAGTGTTATTAAAAATTACCTTTCCTTTTCAATCTGCAGTTGCTGTAAGTTTCTGTAAAATGCAATGCAATATGGCTACCTAGAGTCATTCTGTACACAGATGGTGTACAGAGCGCCCCCTAGATATGTCATTTCCTGCTTGTGTGATTGGCTTACTGATTTTCCCAGAAGTTTGCACTAAGATACAAGTTAGATTTTAGGTATCCCCCTGCAGCAAAAAATTTAATTTTTTTGGTGAGATATTCTTAAAGGGAATCACATATAAAGGGATGCAGACCCTGCAAGTTTCTTCATTAGAGCCCTGCAGATGCAGCAGCTGATTGATAATTATAAAACCACTCCCATGCTTGTTCACTGTGCACATAGACACAGACAAGCCAACAGCTATTACTTCAGAATAACAAAAGGTAGGAATCTGCAACAAAGTTTGCAATGTACACACCCAGAGGGGGAATTATTTTTTTTTCTCAACAAAAGTGGAGTTACTCTTAAAACGGGCCATGGACAGTTCGAATCTCGTATGGGCAGGCTGATTGTATCCAAGTTGATCCATGGATCAACTTGGGTACAACCAGCCTGTCTGATTTCTCAGGCGATTATTGACAGTAGCTATAGCCGCTAGCAATAATCACTGCATGTTCTATGGGCAGGGACAGCTCCCTCCTGCCGGGAGAACACAATGGCTCTACGGGAGGGATTCCCATCAACGCTGTGTTGATGGGGAAATCTAGCAAATTTCTTTCCTGCAACCCGTGGTTACAGAAAAGAAAATGGCTTCATCTATAGCCAGCTTTAGGCAACAGTTTCAGAGGGCTCCGTCAGTGAATTGGGCTCCATGTAGTGCAGGTAAGGCAAGTATGGGATGCTTATAGTGCCTCCTAAATAGCCGACCTGAACAAAGCTCCTTGCAGCACAATGCATCGTACACACAATGAGAATATCGGACAAATGATTTTCCGTTTTTTTTTTTGCATGCTAGTCTCATAAAGAAAATGAAGAGGTTACTAAAGTTACAAAAATTCTCTTACAACAGAATAAAACTTTGGAAGTGATGTATTGTATGGTATAGTAATTGATTCTTTAGTTTCCAAGCACGCACGGTCTTGGTCAGTTGATTTTTTTTTTTCTAGACGAATACTGTACTGAATAAACGAAAATCGATCGTTCTGATCTATGAGAAAAATGTCCTTTCAGATAAATAATTTTGCATGAAGTGTCGTGATCAGCTCTGGAAAAGCTGTGTACTAACAATCAGATTGTACGGTCGCTTCGAAAGCGGTATTTTTCATCCGATTTTTTTCATTGTGTGTACTAGGCTTTAGAGTATACCAAAATCATAAGTACACCACACACCTTTCTTTATTATATTTCGGGATTTTTTTGCATATATTTGTCAGATTTTCTCTTTAGACCAGCAGTTTGTGTTTAGATTACAGAAACATATACTTGTACCATAAATCAAGCACAGAGAACGGATTTCCTCACAGATATGACCATATTCACTGAACAGGAAAGAAATGATGTGTTTCCTGCTCAAACCACTTGTAAAATCTAAGATGTTTTTACATGAACCTCAGTGTTACCTACATTACTCACTAGTAAATCTAATGTGTGTTGGAAAATGAAAGAAGCAATCCATTAGTTACTATAGGTAACATACACACCAAAAGTATATAAGGGGTGTAGAATTGGCTGCCTTTACCAAAAGGGGGGGGGGATGTAAGGTTGGCCACAGACAGATCGAAATTAATTTTGACTGATTCAGCAGGAACGTGCAATTTTTGATCTGTCTATGGATGGCATTACATCCCCCCCCCCTTTCTTACTGTCTTTGGTAGAGGTAGACATTTCTACACCCCTTATACACTTAGTGTATGTTGCGCATAGTAACTAATGGATTGCTTCTTTTATTTTGACTCGTGGATGAATGGAGAAAACTGAATAATCAATGGCTTGCTTAAGGTGGGTGTACTTAATACCCAACCTAAGGTCCAACCTTTGTGACCACTATGGCTGTCTCCTTAGACAGAATGGAGAATAAGTTTAGATATGAAGGGACAGGAAGTATGGTGGCCAAAGGACTATCGGGTAAAAAAATAAAGGGAAAAGAAAAAAAAAGAAAACTAATGCAGCCACTACATCTAAGGGCTTGCAAGCTGCAAAACATTTCGTTTTTTGGTTTAGATATGCTTTAAAAGGGGAACTAACCTTCTACAGTTGCTTCCTGGTTTCTGGCCTAAACCAGAATGGTGTCGTACATCCCATGCTTTTTCATCATCAAACATGGGAGTTGGAAACATTATAAGGGGACAGGACAACTTCACCGCATCAAAGGAATAATGGACGGGCCCATGTACTGTCAAATTTTGGAACCTCCTTCCCTCAGCCAGGGCATTGAAAATGGGTCGTGGATGGATATTCCAGCATGACATTGACCCAAAACACACGGCCAAGGCAACAAAGGAGTGGCTCAAGAAGAAGCACATTAAGGTCCTGGAGTGGCCTAGCCAGTCTCCAGACCTTAAAGGGGTTGTAAAGGTAATTTAAAAAAAAAAAAAAAAAAAAAAAACACAACAAACATGTTATACTTACCTTCACTGTACAGCTCGTTCTGCATAGAGTGGCCCCGAACCTGCTCTTCTGGGGTCCCTCGGCGGCTGTTTCAGCTCCTCCCCGCAAGAACTAACCACCTTAATGCAAGCTCCCTCGCATGGTGGTTAGTTATTGCGGACGCGCTCCCGTGATACAGCCGGCGGCTATAGCCGCTCGCTGTATCACTCTGCCCCGCCCCCCCGGCGCGCCGCGTCATTGGATGTGATTGCTTTCAATCCATCCACTATAGCCAATCAGCGACCAGGCTGAACGGCGAAATGGAGGTCGGGAGCGAGCGGCTGAGTTTCGAGGTGTCAGGTAAGTAAAACGGGGGGGGGGCTGGGGGCGGCGGTATTGTCAAAAGTTTTTTCACCTTAATGCATAGAATGCATTAAGGTGAAAAAATGTATACCTTTACAACCCCTTTAAAGAAAATATGTGGGAGGGAGATGAGGGTTCGAGTTACCAAACATCAGCCTCAAAACCTTAATGACTTGGAGAGCATTTGCAAAGAGGAGTGGGACAAAATCCCTCCTGAGGTGTGTAAACCTGGTGGCCAACTACAAGAAATGCCTTACCTTTGTGATTGCCAAAAAGGGTTTTGCCACCAAGTACTAAGTCATGTTTTGCGAAAGGGTCAAATACTTATTTCACTCATTAAAATGCAAATCAATATAGAACTTTTTTGAAATGCGTTTTTACTGGATATTTTTGTTGTTATTCTGTCTCTCGCTGTTAAAATAAACCTACCATTAAAATTATGATGGGCAAAACATACAAAACCAGCAGGGGATCAAATACTTTTTTCCCCCTCACTAAGCACGTCTTCTTGCCTGTGTGCCTGAGCTAAGGGTAGATGAATACCAGGAATAAATACTACATGAATCATCTGCCATTACTCAAGATAGTAGTGGCTAGAAACACTAGGAGGGTGTTTTTCAAAGTGATTTCTCAACAAAATAAAGCATGGATGGAGGGGTTTTGCTTTGAATATTAAAAATGAATTAAATAGCATTTTGGTTTATGGTGCTCAGGTACAGTTAATCACCACTATCTATTTATATTTGCATTCCCAATACACTGTGGTGTTCTTGATTACATACACATGCAAATCTCTGATTGACGGTGATAACTGTAGAACTTTTCCACTTAGGTAAACCATCTACCTTATATCTTTTTTAGGACCAAGCCATTGGACTGGTCGTATTGTTCTCAGTTTTCTTGATTCCATCTGGATGGGTCCTGGCGAACATGGACCACTACAAGGGCAGGCCAGAGTAAACAGTTTGCCTGAACTCTTTGGACTAGTCTATGGACTGAATGTGGAACAGAGATCATCAGCACAAAGTCGGGTATCCTGCTGAGGTGGTGGAACTACTGTACTCCATGGAGTGTGCTGTCCTTACTGCTTATTTTTATACTTAATAAAACTATTTTAAACCTGTTTCTTTTGTATAAAAATGTGTGTGTGTATTGTGTGGGCAGTAGGGATTTATATGCAAGGATCTTCATGTGATTGGTTATGCTCCACTAGCCATTTATACATAACCAGCAAAAATATATATTGATATAGCACAGCACCACCTAGTGGCCCATCAGTAATGGATGCAATGCAGGGTAGACAGGTTTCATTTTTGTATGATTCTGAGTAGCTGGCTATAGGATGCTGACGAGGAAAGGGAGCCACACAGGAATGCTGGACCCTTTCAAATGGGTGTTCCAGAAATGTTTTTGAATTGTCATTAAAGGATCAGAAACTGACAGCACTATATCCCTACAGGTGGCCTGCTGTAAGTAGATGTTTATATCCTTTCACATTCGGGTTTATCAGAACGAGCGCAATAGGTTTGTGTATCCAGTCTGCTTTTACTGACCCTTATATGGGCAGATATAGGTGAAAATATGTACACTTACATCCTGCCACTCATAGGAATTACATGGGTCCCTTCTCCCTCCATCACAGGAAAATTATTCTGACCTGACCCAGCAGGGGATCAGTCTAAGATCCCTCTCTATTACCAAGCAGAGGGTGCCCCATGTGAAAGGTGCCTTCAACTACTCTGTATCTAAAGTAAAGGCTATGTCTAAATTACTTGGAACAATTTTATTTTATTTAAGCAAATTTGTTCTTTTCTATGGAAATGCAATTTGTAGCTCAGTGATTGGGTTTTTTGTACAGGGGTACACAGTTATGTTTTTACACATCTTGCTAACTGGAGTATCCAATTAAAGTACAAAAAAAACTGAAAAAAGAGGGAGCACCAGCCTTGTGCATTATCCTTTGCTAAATTTATTAAGAAGAAAACATAATTTAAAACTACTCACAAAGGTAGAGAGAAAAATCACACTTGTAACAGTCTTTGGCTTGTGACAATCCATGTACTGATGGCAGTCTCCTGATCCTGGGACACACGATCAATGCTTTGCAGTCTAGGGATGTAAACAGGCCTTATCCTATTAAAGTAACCTGAGAGAAACATGCAGGCTGCCATTGCGGACCACTTATTAAAAATGCTACTTACCTGTCTGGCTTTAGCACTTTGATGCACTGACCTGGAACAAGCATACTGAAGCTACTGGATCAGAATGACAGCCAAGTAACTAGTATTCTTAGAAGGAGAGGACAGTAATGTTCTCTCAGTACAGGTTTCTTGTGTTTCATTTCCAGCAGGGACACCATCTGCCCAATTTTGATGCCACATTGTGTATTTTCTCTGAATGTTCTAGCTCCTCCAACAATTCCAAAACAAAACTTATATGCTCAAATGCCTGTTTATAAAGCAAACCGAGTTGTTTCCTGCAGTGAGCAATATGATTCCCTGTTTTATTATCCCAAAGAATATTGGGTGCAACCTAATTAAACTTCATACAGTTATCCCTCTTTGCTGCTGTTCAATAGTTTACATGGTTATATAAAAGAAAAAAATAAGAGATTTACTGGACTCCTGTCTTCTGGCATACATCCAAACACCTAGGATTTAAGCCATACCACATTTATTTTATCTCAATAGAGCTCTTGCAGAAAGCGCCTTGATTCTGTATTGCTGCTTCAGCTACTGTGCCAGTCAGCATATTCCCTACTGATATGAGATGAAGCTTAACCCAGGCCGTGCTGCAAAGGGAGTCTATGAGTGGAGTAATAGAACATAGACAGGTGTTTACACTGGGACTTTATAGGTCTGTATTACAGCTCACACTGGGGAGATGATCATCTACTCCAGTGGTTCTCAACTCCGGTCCTCGGGACCCACTAACAGGCCAGGTTAGCAAGATAACTGAAATACATCACAGGTGATATTATTTGCTGCTCACTGATTGCAGTAGTCTAGTCTGCATCTCCCCCAAGGTAATACTTATAATCTGGCCTGTTGGTGGGTCCTGAGGACTGAAGTTGAGAACCACTGATCTACTCAAACCCAAATTGATCTTTTGAGTAAAGGCGACAGTCTTATAAAATGATGGTTAGGGCCAGGGTAAGGCCTCTTTCACATGGCCGATCCGTTCAGGTCCACCTGTCAGTTTTTTAGGCGGACCTGAAAGGACCCTCCATAGACCTCTATGGAGCGTTGGGTGTCAGCGGTGACATGTCCGCTGACATCCGACCCGCTCCGATCCAAAAAAGTGTAACGGAGGAAAAACCTACTTTTCCATCCATTTTCGGATTGGATCGGGTGACGACGGACTCTACGGTCCGTCGTCATCCGATCCCCATAGGGGAGAGCGGCGCTCTGACAGGTCAGTCGCTGCACAGTGTGCAGCGACGGACCTGTCATCTGCCTGCTCATCGGGGATCGGCGAAGCGGTCCCCACTGAGCAAGCGGATGTTCACAGGGCGGATCATCATGGATCCGTCCCGTGTGAAAGAGGCCTAAAGGAGAAGTTCAGCTTTCCCAAAAAAACAAACAAAAAACCACACATTATATTTGCAGGTAAAATAAGCATTTATTTTTGTTAGGGACCTATAAAGCATTGCACCCACAATCAGCAGATTGTGGGTGTAATGCCACAGTCCTGCAGACTGTTTGTGTAGCTTGCACTCTGTTAGGTAGACTCAAAGAGCAATCAACAGCACTCTGATAGTTCATTGAGAACAAGTTGACAGCCAAAGGCTGTCAGTACTTGTAGTTGTCACATTCACAGAACACAGCAAATGAATGAAGTGGCCGGGCAGGAGGAGCCGGATTTTTTTTTTCCCCGATTGTGACAGCGAGCATGGGAGAAGATCCCCTGCTTGCTGTCAAAACGGGGATCGGGCATCTGTAACATTTTACAAAAAGGTGAACTTATCCTTTAACTGTTTTCACAAATTATAAGATTATTTTTCATATACAGCTTTTCCTTTTTTTTTCACTCTATAAAAAGGCACAAAAAGTAATTTAACTAAAGCTAATAAAAAAAACATACAACTCTTAAAAAGGAATGAACATGTTAGTGGCATAAAATGACAACTGAATACATTTATATTCATCTTGCAAGTTACTTTAATGCAGTGGTTCTCAACCTTCTAGTGCCGTGACTCCTTGATAAAATTTCCCAAGTTGTGGGGACCCTCCAACAGTAAAATTATTTTCGTAGCGTGGGTTGTCAGCACTCAATGCAAGACAATTTGCGCCCCTAACACACGGATATTTAGCACTCCCTGAGTCCCTTCCACTCGTACAGTATTAATACCCCTTATAGTGAACTTTAGGATGTACCACTCTTTATTCTCCTTTCTTTCCCTTTTAGCTCTAGCCTAATTTCTTGTTCCCCCCCCCCATCCCTTTCTCTAGCAGTCTTTCGCTTCTTTTTCTTTGTTCCTTCCACTCTTTTCCTCTCCCTTTCATGTATTTTCTATTTTTATTCCTTCTCTTACTCCTTAATGGTGGTAATGGGATCATTGGCAGTGCTGGCGGGGAGTTGGGATGAGTGGCAGTGCTGGTGGGGGGATCGTGGCAGTGCTGGTGGGGAGTTCTGATCAGCCAACTTAGGTGCTCTTGATCAAGGTCATCTGCTGATCTGAGAACTATAGTGGGAACTTTTAATAGCAACTATAATCACAGGTAGTGTTACTCACTGTGGGGTAGATTTGCTAAAACTGGTGCACTCAGAATCGGGTCAACTGTGCATGGTAGCCAATCAGCTTCTAACCTCATCTCGTTCAATTAAGTTTTGGCAATAAAACCTGGAAGCCGATTGGTTTCTATGCAGAAGTGAGCCTGGTTTTGCACTCTCCAACTTTAGTAAATAAACCTCTGTGTCTCCATCTTCACTGTGTCTTCGACTTTGTGGTGTCTAACAGCAATGATACCTATGCCGAAATCAAGAGATAGTGTCTCCTCCATCCCCTCCCACTTCACATTCCTCACCAGTCAGCTGACCTCTAGTCTCCGCCCCCCACCCATGCCATGAACTAAATGGGTGGCTGCGAAGAGGCTGAGTGGGTGGCCGCAGGCTCCAGGAACAGCCCAGCTGGGAGGCCACAGGCTCCAGGGACAGCCTTGCTGGGCGGTCGCGAAAAGGCTGAGAGATCGGTGCAGGCTTCAGGAACAGCCCAGGATTCGGTAATCCCTGGCAAATAGTCATTCGACCCCCAGGTTGAGGACCACTGCTGTAGTGCATGCTGCGATTGATATATTATGTGATGAGAACAGTAAAGAATTTTACAGAAATTTATTTATTTGCCATCTCAGTGCAGACACAAACCCTAAAACGTAACAGAGGCTGAATCCTCTACATAAAGTCAGGAAGCTTGTCAGATGCCTCAGATATCGGAGGTACTGGACTGTACTGCTCCCAAATGAGTCCTGATTTAATTCTCAAATTGTGCTGACAACACAGCAGATTCCTGTGGCAGAGAAAGGACTGTTGCAATCTCTGGTCCTGAATTGGAAGGATTCTACGTCAGGATGTCGTGGGCTTGGTGTTCTACCAACATCTCCATGCTCTTCACATCTGTGCACCAAAACTCTAGACGGTCTTTCATACCCTTGATCTAAGAGATATAAAAAGGGGCATATCAGGAAAAAAGCTTAGGGAAGCACAAGTCATTAGAACTAAATAAGTAAGATTTAGGGCATGAATGCACATCCCCTAACAAAAACACCAGTCATCAGTGAACTGCTACTGCTGACAAGGGAACAATAACTGTGCAAAGCAAGTCCTCCAAATTACCAATACTACAAGCGTTACCAACTATAGCCATATTCATTAAGCTATCTCCCATATTTTAGGTGAAGCCGATTGTGTGCAATCAACCTCTGATGGTGCTGTTTAAAACCCGAGAGCCTTTGACCTGCATTTTAACAGCGTTAGATTTATTAGGAAAACGTTCATAGTAAAAAAGTAGATTTAGTACGTACAGCAGCCAGTGAAAGTAGTCAGGCTTTGCTCACAAGTACAGTTTAAATACAAGTTTCTCATTTTCCTCAAATAATTTACCAGAAGTCCAAAAATGTAGTTGTGAATGCAGATCATAGGCAAACTGTGAAAGTAGAACTTTTACAAACTATCGCATTACCTGTTGGATATCAAGAACCCGAGGCTGGACCCATGTGATGTGTACTCGCTTGTCTACTTCATCAATGCTGCCCCGCAGCAAACCAACAGACAGTGCTTTCATAACCAGCAGCTCCACCTTTAAAAGAAGCAAAAAAGGGATGGTGTTCAGTAAAGTACCATTTGAAAGGTCCCATGAAATATTTATTTTCAAAATTAGGACTCTTGTTTCGCTTCAATCTTTCAATATGTATTCTGGTTTTGGATACATTTATAGTTTTTAAACAGGTAGCAAGGTAGGACATGGGTGAAACCCACACAGAATGATTTTTTAAAGACACTTTTTATGTCATTTTCACTTGACTGCTGTTCCCCATTTTGATAACGGTATGCCAGATTTGAAAATACTCCCTCTAGAGGTCATTTGTATATCGGGTAATATAATGATCTTTTCCTGTTGATACAAGCTCTGCAAGGACCCATTTACACCTGTGAATGGGGCCATTAGCGATTAGATGCAGGAGACCCAGGGGGGTTCTTGGCAACTAGTTGCAGGAGGAAGTCCCACTGAAAACAATGAGAGGATTACAGCTCCCCCAGCTATTTGCAATCGATTGCATGTAATTGCTCATAGATTGATTACCTTTGAATGATGGATGCCCTGGATGCTTTGAATGCCCTAGATGCAGACTGTGTTGCTTTCAATGGGGCTTCTGCCTGCAGAGAATTTCTTGAAGCCCCCGTTGGGTCTCCCGCTACCAAATTGCTAACAGTCTCATTCGCAAGTGTGAACAGGGCCTTAAACTGATTGAGAGTTTCCAGTCAGGTCAGACATGAACCACAAATTTTTACTGAGGGAATAGCAGTAAAGCACAGTCACCGTGCAGCACAATAAAGCAGGAAGCTAGTGAAATGCGTGAAGAGCAAATATAGCCACCTTCTTATACATATATTATTTTACAAACTACACACAGACATCGTTTGAAGCCAATCACATTTACATGTATATCTCCAAATCTCTTACAAAGTTTTATATTTATACATGTTCTGTAGTGTAAATCACTTTATCATAAAAGAAGCAGATAGAGACTACCATAGTTTAAAACAGTCTGAACTCACGTCATTAACGTTGACTTGGGCACTCTTTGCTATCTCTTCAAAGGTTAGCTGGCGGTGATTTGCAGGTCGTGTAAACGTCATCTAGAGGTGAAACAAAAGATGCCAGAGAGTGCAACATCAACATAAACACAAACCTGACGAAGGTTCCGGTACACAGGAACGAAACATGTAGATGCTGACACTGGGACAAGCCCCCCTCAAAGGCTCAGCCACTATGATCTTCAGGGACTCTAACCCCATGTTTGGACTTTTGGCCTGCAGCTTCATTTGTTTATTCATCTGGATTGGAGAGACTAGCCGCGTCCGATTGTACTGGACTGCACCAGATAATTAGCACATCATGTGCACTCTAGCTGAGGACATTATCTGCAGGAGAGCTGTACAGTATTTGCCTGGACATGGCTGAGTGGCTCGCAATATTGATCTATGTGCAGAGGATCGTGAACGGAGGTCAGAGTACACCTGACATCACCACACTGGAGCTTTGATGTGAAAAGCTACACTAGACTGGACAGCTTGTATCAGGCATCAGCAGTCGGGACTGTTCACTCATATGGCTGATCTACTTACCTGTGTTACCAGTGCTAAATAGCTGGATATCAGAGAATCTTTGAGCCTATTTGTATAACGGGGCACCTATTCCAATCACTGACCACCACTGCTTTGCATTTGACAGACTGACTTATGACTGTATGGGTATATTAACAGGTTCAGCAGGTTGTGTATTCCATCGGGGCTGTTGCACCCTAGCTTCATAAGCCCATTGTGGCTTTAAGGTGGAACACTGCACCTCTTGGAAGCGGGTCCATACTGGTCCCCACCTGGTTGGCTTAGAGCCATATTTTGAGTGAGGGGATGGTTGTTTAGGAGAGGGTGGGCTCAGCTCCCTGCCGAGACTGCATCTCCTACCCCTCGTTTGGTATACGAGGGGAGTTATTATCTTGTCCCAGTATGCAGGGTGATATTTTTGGATGAGTTTAGGTGGGGGCTCTTTTGGAAGGTTATGGGAATTGTTAGGGATTCCCCTTTTTGCTAGTGTATTTTGTATTGGGTCATAAAATAAACATGTAGTTCACTAATTTGGGAGTGTATAGTCTTTGTTTGTCGTTTTGCTTTTTGGCTACAGTTATTTTGATTACACCCCCTTATACATAGGGTGAGTACTACCTCCTTTTACTAGGTAGGAGTCCCATTTTCCTTTTTTTTTTAATACATAAACAAAAACCACACACACTGTTCCTACAACACATCAAAAGTAACATTTAACAAACACCTCACCTCCATTAAACATAGGAGCTGAATCTTCTTAAGCAAAAGTGTTTCATTGGCAGCAAGGTCGGGCTAACAGGAAAAAAATATGGTAAGACATACATAGTGAAGCAAAAAATAGGCAATTTTTTTTTTACAATGTTGATTCTCACCTGCTGTCCCCATGCTGTTTTCAAGGCTCGGAATGTCTCCACATTACCGCTGTTAAAGGCATAGAGTGTGTCTATCAGCCACTTTCGATCAGAAGTACGCAGCGACTCCAATACTGGATGCATCAACTGCAGCAAGAGGCCAAAGTGTCTTAATGTGTGAATTTATTGAAACAGTTAATAAAGTCACCTGCCCTGCTACTAGTAAACTGTTTAGGAAGCACTACACACATCAATACATTAACACGTACTAATTAACATACCATAAGAAGGTACTTACCAGTTCTCCAAAGTTATAGACCCCATCACCAAGTAATCCAGCTAGGCCAAGCGTAAAGGCTCTATCTTGCTGTTCTGGTACTGCAACCAAAATACAGCAACAAGTTACATCAGACTCTTAACCACTTGCTTACTAGGCACCTAAACCCCCCTCCTGCCTAGACCAATTTTCAACTTTAAGAGCTGTCACTCTTTGAATGACAATTGAATGACAAGACTGTACCCAAATGAAATTTTTATCATTTTTTTCCCACAAATAGAGCTTTCTTTTAGTGGTATTTGATCACCTCTGGGTTTATTTTTTGTAAACCAAATTAAAAAAGACCAAAAAAAAAAAAAAAAAAAAAAACAAAAACAAAAAAAAAAACGTTTTATATTTTGTTAATAAATTTTGCAAACAGGTAATTTTTCTCCTTCATTAATGTACGCTGATGAGGCTACACTGATGGGCACCGATAGGCTGCATTGATGGGCACTGATAAGGCGATGCTGGTAGACACTAATAAGGCGGCACTGGTAGACACTAATAAGGCGGCACTGGTGGGCACTAATAAGGCGGCACTGGTGGGCACTAATAAGGCGGCACTGGTGGGTGGCACTGATGGGCGGCACTGAAGGGCACTAATAGGTGGCACTGATGGGTGGCACTGATGGGCACTGATAGGCAGCACTGCTAGGTGGCACTGATTGCTTTCACTTATGTACTGGTGGGCACTGATTGGTGGCACTGGCAGGCGGTACTGGTGGGCACATATGAGGCGGCCTTGCCTCTTCCAGACCGATGTCCCTTCAACAGAAGCCGGTGACAGGCTTTTTTTCTCCTCCCGCTGTCAGCGGGAGAAGAAAAAAAAAAAAAAAAACCCATTGCGGATCTTCTGTTTACATCACATGATCAGCTGGACACGTGGTAATGGGTCGGGATTGACTCCTCACTCCCATCTGTGATCACTCGAGTCTCATTGACTTCAGGGGGGCGTGGCCAGCTTACAAAGGGGAGGACGTCTACTGATGCCCTCCCGGCAAAGCAGATCCGCGCTGTAGCTGTCATTCGGCTATAGCCAGGATCTGAAGGGGTTAATAAAGTAGCAACTGTAACCCCAGGCAAAAAGTATGGAATCACCACTGTTGGAAAGTGTTCAACTGTTTAATTGTGTAGAAAAAAAAAAAATTACAGACATGCCTCAAAAGTAAATTTTCATTTAACTGTCCAAATTTCTGGCTTTAAGAAACACTTAAAAAAAATGAATAAAAAAAATTAAAAAAAAAAAAAAAAAAAGAAAGCTGTAGTCAGTTGCAACTGTTTTTGCAGATCAAGCAGAGGAAAAAAAATGAAATCACTCAATTCTGAGGAAAATTATGATGGAATCACCATGTACTTGGCAGTTCTAAGACAAACATCTGCGTCAGATTACACCCGTTATCACTAAACATCCTTTCAATTGATGGAATAAGAAAAGTGTATAAAAATCTCAATATAACCTTGTGCGTTTATTGAAGATTTAATGACTGTCCTCTCCCACGTACCATTACTTGACATGCAACCCCATATCATCAATGTGGATTTGCATGTTTTCTTTAGGCAGTCGTCTTCATACATTTCATTGGAACGGCACCAAAAGTTCCAGCATCATCATCTTGCCCAATGCAGATCAGTAATTTATCGCTGAATATCACTTTCATCCACAATTCATGATTGCTTTTCTTTAGCCCACTGTAACCCTGTTCTCTGTTTGTCTGTTAATGATGGTTTTCATTAGTAAAAATCAAATGGGAAGGTGATTAAAGGGAAAGCGTACTGGTAAGCCAAGGAAGACCATCAAAGCGTCAAGTTAGAAAACCTAAAGTGATGTGCCCTAAAAACTCACAACAAATGAGGAACAAATGGTCAGAAACTGGAGTCAATGTATGAGACCGAACTGTAAGACATTGGCTAAAGAAAATGGGATTTACATACAGAAATTTAAAAAGAAAACCATCATTAACACCTAAACAGAAAAAAACAAGGTCACAGTGGGCTAAAGAAAAGCAATCATGGACTGTGGATAATAGTGATATTCAGCAATGAATTATGGATCTGCAATGGGCAGGGTGATGATGCTGGAACTTTTGTTTGGTGCTGTTCCAATGAAGTGTATGAAGACGACTGCCTGAAGAAAACATGCAAATTTCCACAATCATTGATGATATGGGGTTGTATATCAGTATGGGGGGAGATGACAGTCATTAAAATCTTCAGTAAATGCACAGGTTTATATTGAGATTTTGGACACTTTTTTATTAGATCAATTGAAAGGATGTTTGGTGACAATGACATCATTTTCCAGGATGTAATCTGAAGCAGATGATTGTTATAGAACTGCAAAGTACATGGTGATTCCCTAATATTTTACTCAGAATTGAGTGATTCCATATTTTTTTCCTCCGCTTGATCTGCAAAAACAGTTGCAACTGACTACAGTTTTCTTCTTTTCTTTTTTTTTTTTTTTAAGTGTTTCCCAAAGCCAGAAGGTTGGAATGCAAGACCCTTTTCACACATGTGGACCGTTTATTTCATCAGTTCAGTCACATTTTTTCAATGAAAAAACACCAGTTTTTCATGCGTTTTTAAACATCCTCCAGCTAGAGTGCTTAACCCCTCAAGTGCCGGAGCCATTTTTCATGGAGAAAATGGACTGTGTATGTTTAGGCCGGGTTCACACTGTTACGACAAACGCTCCGACGTTGGGAGCTCATGTCGCATGACATGTGAAAACCAATGTTTCCCTTTGGGAGCCGTCTTAACTGGTTCGACACAAGTCGGTTCGACTTTGAAAATGCTCCCTGCACTACTTTGGTCCGACTTTGATCCTACTTCAGCCCATTGAATGTCACTGAAGTCGGGTCAAAGTCAAATTGCCATCTTAACTGATCTGACTTTGGCATGCGACTTGTGCTCCGATAATCTTGAAGGGGAACTCCATGCCAAATAAATTTAAAAAAACAAAACGTCATGGGTACCCCCTCCAAGAGCATACCATACCATACCATACCGGTCCCCCCAAAATCCATACCAGACCCTTATCTGAGCACACAGCCCAGCAATTCAGGTCAGTAAAAGGGGGTGGGAACGGGCGAGCGCCCCCCCTCCCCTGCATTTCCTGCTGGCCCTGGTTCCCATCAACATCAGCCATGTTGATGGGGACAAGGGCCCCTTCCCAACAACCCTGGCTGCTGGTTGTCGGGGTCTGCGGGCGGGGGGCTTATCAGAATCTGGAAGACCCCCTTTAACCCCTACCCATTCACCTAAAAAAAAAGTGTCAAAAATGAAACGCAGTACACAGGTTTTTAAAGTAATTTATTAAGGCAGCTCCGGCGTCTCTTCCGACTTCTTCTCCCCTCTCCGGCTCTTCTGCCTCCTCCGCTGATGTCTTCGGACTCTGCCGGTTCTTCTCCCCTCTCCAGGTCTTCTCCGCTCTCTCAGCTGTCTCCTGCTGGGTCTTCTCCGCTGTCTTCTGCCTCTGATGTTGACTCAACGCTCTCTCCCGCTATAATGTCGTGGTGCGCAACTACTTATATTGGCATAGGGTGGGGTCACCGGGGGCAGTGACGTCATAAGGGGTGGGGCCTCCGGATGACGTCACACAGTGACCCCGTCCATGCCAATATAAGTAGTGGCACACTGCACACCCGGCATTAGAGCGGGAGAGAGCGTCGAGTCAACATCGGAAGAACAGAGGGAGATGACAGTGGAGAAGACCCGGCAAAAGAGCAAGAAGACCCGGCAGAAGACATTGGACAGAGGGAGAAGAACTGGAGAGAGAATGGAGAAAATCGTCAGAAGACATCAGCGGAGGAGGCAGAAGAGCCAGAGAGGGGAGAAGAATTCGGAAGAGATGCCGGAGCTGCCTTAATAAATTACTTTAAAAACCTGTGTACCTGGTCTTATTTTTGACACTTTTTTTTAGGTGAATGGGTAGGGGTACAATGTGCCCCATACTCATTCACATAGGGTGGGGGGGGCCGGGATCTGGGGGACTCCTTATTAAAGTGGGCTTCCAGATTCCAATAAGCCCCCCGCCCGCAGACCCCGACAACCAAAGACCAGGGTTGTCAGGAAGAGGCCCTTGTCCCCATCATCAACATGGGACAAGGTGCTTTGGGGAGGGGGCGCAGGGCACCCCCTGCCCCAAAGCACCCACCCCCCATGTTGAGGGCATGTGGACTGGTACAGTTCAGGAGCGGGGGGTGGGGCGCTCGCTTGTCCCCATCCCCTTTTCTGACCTGCCGGGCTGTGTGCTCGGATAAGGGTCTGTATTGATCTTGGGGGGGACCCCCTACATGTTTTTTCGGTGGGGGGATTCCCCCTAAAATACACACTGGACTGAAGGGCCTGGTATTCTCTTTGAGGGGAAACCCAGGTCGTTTTCTTTTTTTTTTAACAATTTGCACGGAGTTCCCCTAAAGATGTATACCAGGCACAATGCCTGGTATTGTCGGGGATCAAAGAAGAGAGATTTTTGTTGTGTTAAAGTCTCCCTGTTTGTCCTCCCAGAACAAAATATCAATAGTTTGAAGTGCAAAGACAGCATACAATTTATTCAGGGCCACTGTATTTATAAGAATGGGATGGAGAACATCGTGGAAGTTTAGGTCTGCTCAGCCTTGCAGACTTTGTGGTATCAACCAGAACTTTTTCATTTCTGCATTGTAGAAAATGAGGTCTCCTTCCCCGCCAAAGAGGGCTATGCTGTTGCTGTGTGTTTAGCAGTTTGCTAATATACTGTATATGTATTGAACTGCAGCTCAATTCATGTGCATTTTTTATGCTTCAGTTAGGTAACACTTACTTACAGGTCTTGTCCCTTCCCCAGCATGGACTTTGAAAGGAGAAGCAGCACAATAATAAGCCCTTCTCTTATGTCATGTCGGATTAAGTTGAAGGGCAAAGTCGGATCCAAAGTGGTACGACTGTCGTACCAGTGTGAACCTGGCCTGACATCTGTTTTTTGTCCAATCCGATTTTTAATGGAAGAAAAATAGTGCTTTGATTATTTCCAAAAACAGATGTTGACGGAAGCGGATGTAAATGGATGAGCGTCCATTTTTCCATAGAGATGCATTGATGTCCTTTTTTAATCCATCAATGGATGGATGAAAAACGAACAAAGCAGTCTGCATGTGTGAAAGGGGCCTTAAATGAAAATAGTTTTGAGGCCTGTCTGTGATTGTTTTTTTTTGCCAGGGGTTGTATGTGATCCTGCTGCAACATCAACCTGTAGTCTGAGAAAATCCTCACCTTTACACTAGTAGCACTCAGTTTCAAACAAACCTTAAAGCTGACCTCTAAGCAGAAAAGACAATTTAACTTAGCTCCGTATTCACTAATACATTGATCAATGTATTCTTTAATGCAAGCAGTATAGGTACATGAATCTGACCTCGTATCAGCCACTTGCTATACCCTATAAAACAAATCTCTGACTCAGAGGCAGGTCAAGAAGCATGCTGATAGGAGAGGGAGTAGAGTGACAGAGAGAAGGGCTTATTATTGTGCTGCTTCTCCTTTCAAAGTCCATGCTGGGGAAGGGACAAGACCTGTAAGTAAGTGTTACCTAACTGATAAAAAATGCACATGAATTGAGCTGCAGTTCAATACATATACAGTATATTAGCAAACTGCTAAACACACAGCAACAGCATAGCCCTCTTTGGCGGGGAAGGAGACCTCACTTTCTACAATGCAGAAATGAAAAAGTTATGGTTGATACCACAAAGTCTGCAAGGCTGAGCAGACCTAAACTTCCACGACGTTCTCCATCCCATTCTTATAAATACAGCAGCCCTGAATAAATTGTATGCTGTCTGTGCACTTCAAACTATTGATATTTTGTTCTGGGAGGACAAACAGGGAGACTTTAACACAACAAAAATCTCTCTTTTTAGACCAATGGAAACACAATCCCTCCAAATAACGTCCAGGTAGCCAAGTATTCATGTTGTGCTGGTCACAGAGCTAGACAGTAATTAGCCTATTATACTAATATAGAGTGTCCCAAACTAGCTGAGAGCAATAAGGTCAAATTCAATTTCTACGCTTCCCTTGAACTTGGGGCACATTTAGAACCTGCCATCTTGGTGTGCTGTGTTAATGTGGGGTTTCTCCTTTTGAAAGTTGGTAATACACCAAAAACGGGGCATGCATCATTTTTCTCAATGCAGTGCACCACAACATGCAGTGAAGCTTTACTATGCATTGTGGTCTACTGCAACATTTATGCATTGGAGCTGCATTGCCTTAGTGTGAAGGGGTGCCACTCAGAATAAATTGCATTGCTGAACACTAACACTACTTGCACTGTGTTAACACACACATAACTATGATTACCATACTGGAAAGGAGTTATTGGGCCCTTAGAGAAAATACATTGCCAGCAAACATTTTTTTTCTGTGTAGAAAACCAGCAGCACACAGGTACATTTATTTATTGTAAGGGTACAATATTATACATGAAACACAAATGTGGGAACTTACTTGGTAGGTCTTTGAGGTCTGTGCAGCCTAGAAATCTCAGAGCATCTTTGTAATAGGAAGCATGATTTCCAATGGTCTGGTAATATTTGCTAGACAGGTCATAAAAGCGGCTGTGCACAGACGTTACACCAGCAAGTCCTCCAAGCATCTCCTCTACACCTTCAATGGTTTCCTAAAATAAAATAAGTTGACACATCAAGACTACACAGAATTTGGCCAACCCTACATCTTCTAATCAAAGCAGGGTTATTTCAAACAGAACCTTTTAGGTAAACCATATAATCAACGGGCTTATGAGCACCACAAGCAACTGAATCACTGTAAGTTATGTTTATTAGTACAGTTAAGGTTTTTTTCATGATGACATTATGATACATGAACGATGCTTGACCAGAACATCATTGAAAGATACATTGAAAAATATAAGTCATAGTGGAATATGTGGGTTTTTGTTTTTTTTAACGAGCTTAAAGCAAACCTTGCATGCATGGCGCACATCTGGTGGCAATGCACGGAAATTAAAAAATACTGGGGGGAGCTCAGGCAAACTACCAGTGAGATAACGAACATAGAGGTCCCAGACGACCTGTGGGGGTGCTTATTCCATGGGATTGGAATGCCTATGGGGAAATACCTGAGAACGTTACTACCACAGATCTTGAATGTGGCTAAAAGCCTTATACCTAGATATTGGCAAGAAAAAGGTAGACCCACGTTGCAGAATTGGTTCAATAAAATAAATGAAATTCAAAGCCTAGAATACTTAAGGTTCAGCGAGGGTACGGAAATGAAAGAGTTTGAAGAGAAATGGAGGGATTGGGTAGTGTATAAGCACTCAATAAGGTGCGCCGAGGTGATGGGAACATAAAAAAAATAACTATTAGAGGCCCTAAAGTAGTTAGACAGTCTGACGGCATTTAAGAGAGGCTAAATGGATATCAGAACAGATAGGAGTAAGGGTGAGGAAGAAAGGGGTTAGAGGGGTGTGCTCTGGGGGGGGGGGGGGGGGGGGTGAGGGGAGTGGCAAGTGTATTGGGGAAATATTTTTGTGTTTTATGTTTTTATGTGTTTTAATTGTTGGTGTTCAAATGTACCACGATGTTTGAATTAGATAAAATCAACAAAGTAAAAGACTTCATCCCACAATGATATGAAAACGAGCAGGGACGAAAATGAACTGTAAAGCTGAAATAAGTCTCTCGGGAAATTTTCGCTGAAGTGGGAAAAAAAACCCAAAAAAAACCAGCAAACCTTGCATGAAAATCTCGAGTCTGCTTCTGTTGTAACCCATGCCATTAAAAAATGCACCTGGCGTCTAGCGCATTAATTTAGGTCAGGGTGACTTCACTGATCCTTTTTCCTAGTAAAGCAGAGGAGACCAAATTTCTCAAAAAGTCGCTCCCACACACCGCTGGAGTGAATCTTATGGGATTTAGGCTTCTTATGCCGCGTACACACGACCGGACTTTACGGCATACTTGGTCCTGTGGACCGGAGTCCGTTGGACAATTCGATCGCGTGTGTGGGCTCCAGCGGACTTTTTTTCCCCAAAAGTTTGACGGACCTAGAAATGAAACATGTTTCAAATCTTTTCGACGGACTCGAGTCCGGTTGAAAAGTCCTCTCATCTGTATGCTAGTCCGACGGACAAAAACCGACTCTAGGGCAGCTATTGGCTACTGGCTATGAACTTCCTTGTTTTAGTCCAGTCGTACGTCATCACGTACGATTCCGTCGGACTTTGGTTGATCGTGTGTAGGCAAGTCTGTTCATTCGTAAAGTCCGTCGAAAAGTCCGCCGGACAAAGTCCGCCGTAAAGTCCACTAGTGTGTACGCGGCATTAGTGTTCCCAGGATCCTGAAAATGGGCCCAATAAAGTCAACCTTGCATTGAGGAAGTGGACAGATGGCAGGGTGTAAAGTAAATAACATTTTATATTACTTTAAACATCCAGTAAAAGAGAATAACTGTCACATACCTTGGTAGCTTGCAAATCTCCAATGTTCAATTTCAGAGCTCCAATGGCGGTTCTACACAGTATCACTGCCTCATCACTACTTTTCACCTAGAGGTAAAGGGGTCAAATAAAAATATCAAATAATAGAAATCAAAGACTTTGTCATCTTACATCACTTAGAAAAGTTATTTCTACGTATTTGAAAAGTTGAATAAAATAGGGAGGAATAAACATAAGAAGACTTGCACCTTGAGATGAAGATTAAAGATGCAATGTTATCTGTTACACTCACTTGACAATGGCGATTTGAAGCTCAGACCTGAGCATTTGAACATGGGGGATGCCACATGCCCCTTCATATCCAGAAGCCCTGCTCCATTACAGCAACTAAGGGAGGCCTCCAACAGAGTAAAGGGGTGGTGAAGAAGCACAGGTGGGTCAGCATATCTTGTATGGGAGGAGCAGGGGGCTATCAGAAGGCATAGTCACACAACCTTGGATGGGCAAAAGTAACACCTAATAGATTTGCATTGAAGCATCATCATAAAGAGTTACTGTCCTGCATTTGAACTTACATTTCAAAAGGCTTGGTATTTTTTTTCCCGGCAGAAATGTTTGAAGTGAATCTAAGAAATAGAGTCCAACAACTGTTAGATCTGCAGTGAACAGTTCACAGTTTAAATGAGATTACAGTGGCTGCAGTAACCAATATTCAGACAGAAAACTGGTCAAGTGATGGCCCTCTAAGGAGGGGAACAGAGCCCCAGTCTGGTTGCACAGCTAGGCACATCAAATAGATGATTTAATGACACATGCAGCCCTCTCACTCCTTTGCATCCCTCAGCCCTGTTATTTTTCCACTTTCTGTAACATGCTGTTACATAACTGTTTCTGTAATCTGTCCAGAAAAAGTGTAAGCGACAAGGGCTGAGATGAAACATATTCCAAGTGGTGGGGGTCCTTACAATGTCAGCTATATTTATGTGGCCTTAACCTTTTTTCCAAAAGAAAAAAGAAATTTGTTGCCATAACTGCTCCAGTTTAGTGTAAAGCTGAATTTTTTTTTCATGTTATACTTGCCTGCTCTGATGCAATGGTTTTGCAAACATCTGCCTCGATTCTTCTTTTATGGGGCTATCCGCTGCTTGCTCTCTCTGCTGCTCCTCTTCCTGGTGGGCCCCAATAAGCAGCAGCTTCCTTTGAGGGCTCACTCTCGAGCTACGCTGATTGCATCCATTGACACAGACAGCGCATCTCACCCCTGCCCCCCCTTCTCAAATTTGATTGACAGCAACAGGAGCCAATGGCTTTCGCTGCTTCCTCTGTTAGCAGAGAGAAGGGAGAGCCACTGCAGACAGGCACAGCTCTGGATGGAGAAAGGACTCAGGTAAGTTTATCAGTGGAGATACAGAGACATTTTTAACCTTAACCCTTTCGCTGCCAGGCCCTGTGCTCCAATTTGTTCACTCAGGTGGCCAGACCATTTTGCAATTTTCCCTTTGTTTTTTATTTTTCACTTATAGCTTTCAGAATTTGTGAAAGACTCCCCAAACCATATATTTTCTAAAAGCACATGATAAGTAGAATAAAAAGAAGGTGCTACTGATTATTTTTAGACCCCGCGGTATTTGCACAAATGTTTATCGAACCAATATATATTGGCAAAAAATACACTAAAACCATTATTAGCAGATAAAAACACAGCTAATTTTACAAAATTCCTGCTAAATCCCTATTAAATATAAAAGCTTAACCTGTATGGAGTTAATAATAAACAAATATTTGTAAATATTAAATTGCACGTTTTTGCAAAATGGTGAAAATCTAACATACTCAAAAATTTCTCAAAAGATCTGGAGGTTTTCATTTTTCACTTACAGCTTTCAGAATTTGAAAAGACCCCTCAAACTAGAAATTTTCTAAAAACACATGGCCAGTAGAATATAAAAATAAAAAAAAAAGTGCTACTGATTTTTTGGGCCCCGCAATAATTGCTCAAATGTTCATCATATCGCTATTTTCACAAAAAATACACTAAAATCATTAATATTGCACTTTAACACAACGTAACTTACAAACTTTCTGCTAAATTAGTAATAAAGCCTCGTTCACATGTGGCATACTACAGTGTACACCCATGGGGGGGCCATGTTTACCCGCACAGGGATGCACTGGTGTTCCGTGCATCCCTGTGTCAATTGGGATGCAACAGCTGCACAGGCATAGCTGCTGTCCCCAATCTGACATCCGTGTGAGTACATGACCCCGAACACAGACAGTGTGAGCTCAGGGACATGCATGAGGACCTACATGGATATAAAATTGGGAGCAACGGCTCTGTTGGTGCAGGTGCTACATCCCAAATTACATCAATAAGACTGCCTGCACAGAGATGCACGGCACACCTGTGCATCCCTGTAAAGGTACGCTGTGTATGTCCTGTGTGAACATGGCCTTAGGCCCTTTCACACAAGCACACCGATCGGATGCCTTTCCATTTTTCAGGCAGGCCCAATAGGACCACCCTTGTTTCTCTATGGAGAGACTGATGTAAATGGACATGTGTCCGTTTACACCCGCATGTATCTGATCCAGTCCGCTAAAAACAGACGGATGGGGATTCCATACACCATCCATCTAGCAGATCGGATGGTATCCGATGGAAATGGTCAGGTGGTCCGTTTCCATCTGACCGTCCCATAGAGAATAGCATGCTGTGTCTGTGTCCGCTCTGCATCAGCGGAGCAGCCACTGACCTGTCATCTGTCTGCTCAGCAGGGATCAGCAGACAGATCCTCCGCTGAGCAGGCAGATCTGCTATTTCAGATACCGCTCCATGTGTAAGTGGGGTCTTACCAGGAGCGGCCGGTCCATTAGGGGCGCTGCTTCCCTGCAGGGCGCCAGACATTTCAAAGACCAGATTGATGCAATTTGTGAGGACACCTTCACTGTGTGTACATCTTCCCCACCCAACATACCTTGCCTAACAGCACATTCAACACTCTGCTCTTTTGAATTGGCTACTACTGAAGAAGAGGTTACAAAACTTCTCAGATGCCCACCTAGCCAATTGTCCGTTGGATCCTGTTCCCTCACAATTACTATGGTCACCCTCTTCTACTATCCTATTCTCCCTCACTCACATCTTCGAATTCTCTCCCTCTCTAGTGGCACCTTCCCCTCCCCTCTAAAACATGCCCAGATCCCTCCCATACCTAAAAAGCCCCCACCAGACCCCACCAACCTGAACAACTTAAGACCCATCTCATTGCTCCCATTCACCTCTAAACTTCCAGAACACTTAGTCTACAACCGTCTTAGCTCCTACCTCAGTGAAAATAACCTTTTTGACCCCCTACAGTCTGGCTTTCACTAGCAGCACTCCACGGAAACTGCCTTACTAAAACTCACTAACGATTTACTAACTGCTAAAACCAACAGCCAGTAGCCCATATACTCCTACTACTTGACCTCTCTGCGGCCTTTGATACTGTTGACCACCCGCTCCTCCTCAATAAACTCCATTCCCTTGGCCTCCAAGGTTCTACTCTAACCTGGTTCTCTGCCTACCTATCACAGCACTCCTTCAGTGTCACCTACAACTCGGTCTCCTCCTCTCCATTGCCCCTTTCTGTGGGGGTCCCCACCACGGCTCTGTTCTTGGACCCCTTCTCTTCTCTATCCACACCTCCTCCCTTGGTCACTTGATAACTGTCCACGGCTTCCAATACCACTTATACGCCAATGACAACCAAATCTGTCTACTTCTCACCTCACTCCTTCAGTCTCCTCTCGCATTACTAACTGACATAACAGCATGGATGTCGCACCACTTCCTTAAACAAAATCTCTCTAAAACCGAGCTATTAATATAACCCCCCGCCCATGCCCCCCTCCATGACTTTTCAATCAAAATCAACAATGCAACCATCAGTCCCTCCCCTCACTCCAGGGTACTAGGTGTAAGCCTAGACTCTTGACTTGTCATTTCAGCCTCGAGTCCCATCGTTGTCAAAATGTTGTAGAATTCACCTCCGTAACATATCTAAAATTCGCCCCTTTTTAACAAATAAAACCACCAAGCCCCTCATTCGCTCCCTTGTTATCTCTCGCCTTGACTATTGCAACTCCCTTCTCATTGGCCTGCCTCTCCATAGGTTATCCCCTTCTTCAGTCTATCATGAATGCTGCTGCCAGACTTATCCACCCGCTCAGTGTCTGCCAACCCTCTCCTCCAATCCCTACACTGGCTCCCAATCACCCAGCGAATTAAATTCAAAATACTAACCGCAACATACAAAGCCATTCACAACTCTGCCCCGAGCTACATCACCAATCTTGTCTCCAAATGTCATCCAAAACGGCATCTCCTTTCTTCTCAAGACCTCCTACTTTCATGCTTTTTCTCGTCTCCTCTTCCCATGCTCATCTCCAGGATTTCTCTAGAGCCTCTCCCAATCTCTGGAACTCGCTACCTCAACCTGTCCGGCTATCCCCTACTCTTGCTACCTTCAGGCGATCCCTGAAAACTCATCTCTTCAGGGGAGCCTATCATGTCTCCAACTAATCTTTTACCACTTCCATCAGCTCATTCCCCACAGTTACAACCTTTTGTACCACCTGCCCCATCCTAATAGATTGTAATCCTCTTGTATTTTATTGCATTATAACTGTATTGTCTCCCTTTTATATTGTAAAGTGCTGCGTAAACTGTTGGCACTATATAAATCCTGTATAATAATAAAAATAATAATAATAATAATTAGTTATTTAGCAAAAGACATTGGGCAGGCCTGACAAACTCATCCTATAAAATGCTATGGGGGGGGATTTACTAAAACATAAGCAGAAAGAATCTGGAGCAGTTGAGCATGGCAACCAATCAACTTCTAGATACAGCTTGTTCAGTTAAAGAGGAGTTCCCACTATAAAAAAAAAAAAAAAAAATTAAAAAAGTCAGCAGCTACAAATACTGCAGCTGCTGACTCTTAATAATCGGACACTTACCTGTCCTAGGGTCCAGCGATGCGGGGAATCGAAGCCCGCTCGTCGGCATTGCAACTGTGGGCGCTTGGTTGTGGCTTCACAGCCGGGCACCCACTACGCATGCACGAGCAACCTGTCACGTGTCGCATATGATTGACAAGAGGGAGGGGGCAGAGCTGAGCCCTTCGTGCGCCAAGGGGAAGTGATGTCACCAGCCCAGGCACTGAAGGAGGCAGACTACGAGGGACCCCCTAGCAACAGGCATTTAGAGGCGAGTAAAAAAAAAAAAAAAAATTTTCAAAAAATAAATATAGCTAGATGCTAATTTGTTGCCATACACAGCTGCTCCAGTCTTAGTAAATTCCCCTAGGTGTATTTTTTAGCCTACAACAAGTCTTAAGAATTGAGTGAATTTCAGATATTATTCTGTACATGCTTTTTTTTTTTTTTTTTTTTTTTTAAATACATGTTAACATGCATATTCTAGGTTTGTTAGTTCTATTAGTTAAAACCCCATTTTCTGAAAGCAGAGACTCCGGAAAATAAAATGGTGGTAGTTCCAATTTTTTATGTCACACGATATTAGCACAATGGTTCATCAAACAGCTTCAGCTTTTTGGTCAAAGCTTAATTAAGCAAGCTGAGGTTAGAAGCCAATTGGCTACACTACACAGCAGCACCAGATTTTCACTCTCCAGTTTTAATAAATCAAACCCATTGTCTAGACCAGCGTTTCTCAATCCAGTCCTCAAGGCACACCAACAGGTCATGTTTTCCCTCAGATGAAATGGCTGTGGTAATTACTAAGGCAGTGAAACTGATCAAATCACCTGTGCAAAATAATAGAGAGCCTGAAAACATGACCTGTTGGTGCGCCTTGAGGTCTGAAATTGAGAAACACTGCTCTAGACAGCAGGCTATAAAGCAAAGAGCTGTGAGGGGGAGCTGCAAAGCTGTCAGCTGCCTAGCTGTCCAGTGTGGCATAGTTTTGTGATTTACAAGACTGGCTGAACAGAATTACAGATTCTGACAAGTAAAAAAGACCACATGCAGTTTATCTGAAAAAAAGACGCATATAGCCTTATCGCTGCCCCCTACAGCTCGACTGTATTTACTCTGGATTATGGATTATTTAGCTGGATCATGCAGAACAATACTGCATTATTAATGTGGAAGTCTGGGCTAATTCCTTGTCAAAAGAAGTTTATTGAGTATACAATATTATAAAGATACATAAAGTAAGTTTACAAGGATCTATAAAGTAAGCTCATTGTTTTACAGTAGGGTTTATATAGGTAAATATCATGAAATTTCAAATATTAAACATTGGGTTCACGTAAACCTAAATTAAAGATATATATCATTTCCTTAGTCACTTTTGTAGGTATTTAAATGATTTATACCTACTATACATATTGTTTACAGGTAGAGTGTATATAGGTCAAATAAATTCTGATAATGAGCTTTAATCGTAAGGTGGAGAAGGGCTAATTCAATCTAATCTTAAAACTGCTCACACCCCCATTCTAGGACCTATACTAACTAGCCTGTAGAAGAAAAATGTCTATATTTACTTATTCTAATCGCGCTCTGGTCCGGTCATGTAATCAGCTCCCAGTAGCGGCTTCAGAAGGGAGGAGGGACAAACAACAGGTAGCCTATGGGTGATATCACCGCCCAGGCATTGCAACCATTTGCATTGCTCTCCTCTCCCGGGAGCTGATCATGTGACTGGACCAGACTGCCCTTAGAATAGGCAAGTATAGACGGCCTTCCTCTACAGACTAGTCAGTACAGGTCTTAAGCTGGATACACACTATACAGTTCTCTCTAGATGTTTTCCTTTAAATTTACCAAAATCATATAATATGAGGTCAAACCTAAACATTTTCAATTTGTATGTAATCAGGCAGGCCCTTGCACTACATTTAGTTGAAGGTAAAATCTAAAGGAAATCGAACAAAACTTGCATAGTGTGTATCCCACTTCAGAATTGGGGTGGGAGCAGATTTCAGATTAGACAGGATTCGCCTGCACTTCCACTTTAAGCATCATTTAGTAAATACTGCAAAAACCTGCTTACCTTCTCCCGAGTCTTTTCTAGAAAACTAAGTGCTACTGTGGGATCTAGGAAAAAAAAAAAGTAAAAAATGTTTATACAGTAATAATTCATTGTCTCTAAAATGTCATACACCTGACAAGTCCTTAATTGTTTTTCTACCAAAGACATTTTTTTTGTTTTCAACAAAAAAAATAAAATAACTGTTGAAAGCAAAGTAGGAGAATAAAATGATGGTTGTACCAAATTTTTAATGTCATGATATTAGCGCACGTTTTTTCAGTAAAAAAGTTTGTTTCAGTGAACACAAACAATTCCTAATTTTTGGTAAAATAGACACCCAAAATGTTTTTTGGCATGCTGAGGAAGTGACTGGGCGACTGCTTTACAGCTATAGCATTTAGCAACGTGCTTAATCCCTTTATAACTGCCTAACGCATATGTGCGACAGGAATAGGGTGGGTTTTACCACTCACATGCCGCACATATCAGTTGCTGGGTGGCCAATGTGTCTGTACTGAGAGCACAGCTCTTGGTCACCACTAATGATCGGCAGCTGGCGGAGACCGACTCTCACTCACGTGACCACTGCGAGCCTATCACAGTGGTCAGGTGATTGGCTGATCTCCCCCCCCCCCACCCCCGGTGGTCTTTTAAAGTGATGCCAGGGTGGGTGGGAAGGTGTTAAAAAATGGATTTTTAAAACAGCTTACCTGTAAAATCCTTTTCTTGGAGTACATCACGTGACACAGAGCGCCATAATAATGACTATGTGGGTTATACGCTTACCTTTAGGTGATTGGACACTGGCAACCAATAGTAAGACGGTTCCTCCCATATAACCCCTCCTACACAGGAAGTGCCTCAGTTTTGTAGCAAGCAATGACGATCCCAGAAAAAGAGGGGAGGGACCTCTGTGTCCCGTGATGTACTTCAAGAAAAGGATTTTACAGGTAAGCGGTTTTAAAAATCCATTTTTCTTTATCGTACATCACGGGACACAGAGCACCATAATAATGACTATGTGGGATTTCCTAAAGCAATGCATCTGAGGGGGGGACACATCATCCCTAGACCCAATGGATCTGAGATTATAAAGCAGCCTGTAACACGCTGTGGCCAAAAACAGTCACATTTTGAGACCTCACATCCACCTGGTAAAACCTGGTGAACGTATGAACTGAAGACCAAATGGCTGCTTTGCAAACCTGAGCGATAGACACCTGCTGGCGTACTGCCCATGATGCACTTCTTCTAGTGGAGTGTGCTTTTAAATCCTGGGGTGGAACCCTGCGCTTTAATCCATACGCCTGGACAATAGTCTGGAGAATCCACCTGGATATAGATGAACTTGTTGCTCGGCTGTCCTCTTTTAGGACCCTCAGGCAAGACAAAAAAGACAGTCAGTTTTCCGAAAGGGAGCCGACATCTCTAAGTAAACTTTTATCGCTCTCACCACATCCAGTGAGTGAAGCTAGACTATGACAAAGCGCTCATGCGCGAAACGCGTCGTCAAGGCAACCCTATGACAGTGGTCCTATCCAGAACCATGTCACGGTGATCATCCACCCATTCATCCATCCACCCATCTATCTATTTCTGTGAGCTCCACATTGGCTAACAGCGGTATTTCCCCTCAGCATTGCCAGCTCCATCAATTCCCCTCTGATTGACATTTTTTCCACTGGACCCCCTGTGTGACGCCATTCATTATTGTAGTTTTTTTTGAAGGGTCACAGTTTGATCAGGCATATGGGATTTTTACCAGCGCTGCTGGGGTTATTTTTTCCCCTCCTATTTGACTTCCCAGGTTTATCTCTGGATCCCCTCAAGTGACAACATCCACCATTGGGGTTGATTTCATCCCTGAGGAGACACAGCCGGGAGAGTCAGCAGCCTACGTTTACCAGCTGACACTCCGGCGGCTCTCCTGTGCTGACGTCATCGGTCACCGCCACGGAGCCTCGGGAGGCTGCTCTCCTCTCGGCGGAGCTTCGGCTCCTTCCACGCTACACCTTCTGCTCGGTAGAGCCAGTGAGTCGTCCTTCCCGACATCAGATCACACAGCCAGCGGGGTTACTGTAAGTCCATTTGACTCTTTGGGCGAGGTGCCCCTTTTCCGTTCCACTAACTTTTTCCCATCTGACTTTGGTTGCAATATACACCTGGATGGATCTCCCGTGTGGGTTTTTTTGTTGTTCAAGGGCCAACTGTCTTACATATAGATGTTTTTATCCCAAGTACACATTAACATGTCTTTATTTAGTGC
This sequence comes from Lithobates clamitans, assembly GCA_037952925.1. Classification (NCBI taxonomy): domain Eukaryota; kingdom Metazoa; phylum Chordata; class Amphibia; order Anura; family Ranidae; genus Lithobates; species Lithobates clamitans. The sequence continues at coordinate 56,355 of JBBGZY010001670.1, read as the reverse complement.
AATATAGTACTGTGTTACTGTAGGTTCAACTTTAACTGTTTAAAACTTGTTTTTACAATTTATGAATCATCATTTACATATTATTATTGGACCTAATAAACTGTCCATTTTTCATTGTTGGACTGCCAGAGTTTATTTTTGTGAAATCCAGAGCGCTGGACATTTTTTGTTTTAACAATTTCTGGTGACCCAGGAAATCCGCCTGCCAACTGTCCACCCCCAGGATAAACACTGCCGACAGAAACGGCACGTTTTTCTGCCCAGGTTAGTATATGATTTACTTCTCTTTGGGCTGCCCGACTCCTGGTACCTCCCTCGTGGTTGATATACGCCACTACTGTGGAGTTGTCGGACTGAACTCTGACCAGAAAACCCCGCAATCTGGACGTCCAGAATCGCAGGGCCAGACGGGCTGCCCGAATCTCCAGGAGATTGATGGGCAGAGTCTTTTCTGTCTGTGACCATACTCCCTGGACAGAAGCATCCTCTAGGACTGCTCCCCAGCCGAGAAGACTGGCGTCCGTGGTCACCACTCTCCAGGCTACTGGTGGGAAAGACTTCCCTCTTTTTAAGTTGCTGGTTCTTAACCACCAAGAGAGGTTCCATAGAACCTGTGGAGATAGAACCATTGGTTGATCCAAGGTTCGAGCAGACTTGTCCCAGGCTTTCAGGATACTGTTCTGGAACACTCTGGAGTGGAACTGTGCATACGGCACTGCGCTGAAAGATGACACCATCTTGCCCAATAACCTCATGCACAGCCGAACAGAAGGTGTTGGTTCTTTTTTCACCTTCTGTACAAGTTCCACTATGGAGGCGACCGTTAAGGGCGGAAGAAACAGTTTTTCTTGGGCATTGTCCAAGACTAGACCCAGATACACCAAGGTTTGGGTCGGACAAAGAGTTGACATGTCCAAATTTAGTACCCATCCTAGGCGTTGTAAGACCCGCACCGTACTTGACACGTTTAGAACTAGTGTAGGGCGAGAGCATTCCCTTAGAAGTAGATCGTCCAGGTATCCTATTATGGAGACTCCTTGAGATCTTAGGGAAGCCAATACTGGGGCCAGAACCTTTGTGAAGACCCTGGGGGCCGTGGCTAGACCGAAAGGCAGTGCCACAAACTGGAAATGACTGCCCTCTACAGCGAAACGTAAGAACGTTTGGTGTGGACCGAAGATCGGCACATGAAGGTACGCATCCTTGATATTTATGGATGCCAAATAGTCTCCCTTTCTCAGGGACCTTATTACTGAATGAACCGACTCCATGCGGAAAGATCGGACGTCTACAAAGAAGTTAAGAGCCTTGGAGGTCCAAAATGGGCCTTACTTCCCCATTTGGTTTCTGCACGGTGAATAGGTTTGAGTAAAACCCCTTGAATCTCTCCTCGTGCGGGACCTTTACAATTACTCCCTGCATCAGCAGATGGTGTAAAGCTAGGAGTAGGCAACTTCTTTTCTCTGGATGCGCCGGGACCCTTGAGTGTAAAAAGCGGTTCGAGGCAACCTCCCGGAACTCTATTCTGTAACCGTTCTTTACAGTGGAAATGACCCATCTGTCTTGAACCAGTTCTTCCCAGGCCTCCCCAAACAGCCGAAGCCTGCCCCCCACCCGTGAGAGCGGGGGCGCCCCTTTACAAGGTAAACTTGGAGTTGGGCTTGGGTGGCTTTTGGGTCCAGGGTTTTTTCTGACCCTGGGGTCTTTTAAACCCAGACGGCTGAGGCCGTCGATACCGCTTAGGGGAAGAGGCACCAGGCCCTGGAGGATTAGGAATTTTATAAGAGGGCTGTTTCCCCTTCCTTTTAATAGGAAGCAGAGCGCTCTTTCCTCCAGAGATCTTTTGGATATATTTATCTAGATCTTCGCCAAACAGGCGCTCTTCATGAAATGGAAAAGCAGCAAGTAGCCTTTTACATGGCGTCTCAGCAGACCAGTTCTTTAGCCACAATACTGGGCGCATATGAACTGATAGTAACGCAAAACGAGACATCTGTCGGATAGAGTCTTTAAAGCGTCTACCGAAAAACACAAGGCCTGAGGGATCTCTGATCATTCCTCAGCAGATTCCTCCAGGCCAGGTATGTTCTTTACTATCCTCTTAAAGCGATCCTTTAAGGATTGACAAATCCCAATGGCTGCAATAGCAGGCTGAATTGCTGCACTGGCAACCGAGAAGGCCTTCAATAAGGACTCTAGCTTTTTATCAGCCGGATCCCTGAAAACCTGGGCATTATCCTCTGGACAGGTTATGTTTTTAGTCACGGAAGATATGGCAGCGTCTAACAAAGGTGTGCTCCATTTCTTCCTAAACTTCTCCTCCATAGGGTATAAAACAGAAAACCTTTTGGGAGGTAAGTATATCCTGTCAGGATGCTTCCAGTTCGCATATATCACCTGCTCCAGTAACTGATGCAAGGGAAAGGCTTGGGAAATTTGTTTATGTCGCAAAGATCCCAGAGTGGAACAAGCGAGTGCAGACTCCTGAACTAGGGGTAACTTAAACCCAATTCGTACAATCTCCATTAGAGATTGGATAAACAATTTCTGGCAATGGGAGGCTGAAATTGGCTCCTCAGAGCCAGAATCCTCCGCTGAGGAATCTTCAGCCTCTCCTATCTCCTGGTCCTTCATGACCACCTCCTCTGGATCCTCTGCCCATTCTGGTTCCAGGTTACCTGGACCCATCTGGCTATAAGAGTCCTGGGGCTCTAGTGACTCACCACTTGGCCCAGGCCCGGGGGAGGGAGATCTATTACGCTTCCTTCCCCCCTGTGTTACAGAGGCAATCATGCCAGCTATTTTGCCTTCAAGACCCGCTAAGGCAGATGTCAAATCATCCTTTGTAACATAAGCCGAGGCAGGTACATTGGTAGTGGCTACTATGCCTGACAAGTGCAATGGCTCAGCCAGGTCAGAAGCTGCAGGTCCTTCAGGAGAAACTGAGGCTGCATCAGCATGGGGTTGGTCTCCTGTCTTTTGTGGAGGGACTCTTACCCCTGTGCTTGCCTAGTTCCCTGTTCCTCGTTTTTTGGAAGACATTGCTTACACACGAGGAAACTAAAAAGGAGTACTCCCCACAAACTACAATTAGTTTTTAACCTGTCACCGCTGTGTCCAAGACCACCAGGCTCACGTGCCCACCATTCAATCCTCTATGCGCACGGCAGGAGCTCCATGCTTGTAAACACTAGCATGAGAGCGAGCACATCAGCGATTTGCGACCCGCCTACCGCATGCGCCGTCCTGGCGCTCGCGCCGCACCTGTGATGCGAACAGCGGCGGCGCAGTCGCATGCCGGTGATGCGCACGCCAACATTTTTAAAAATGCGCGCCAAACCGGCCTCTGTAATCCAGGCTCAAGGCTTATACTAGCAGTTTTGCAAGGGGAAAATTATATATATATATATATATATATATATATATATATATATATATATATATATATATATATATATATATATATATATATATATATATATATATATATATATATATATATAAAAGGCCCCAAAGGGAGTACTCACCATCCCAAGCAGCAGGGCCTGTCTTGCCAGGCCCAATCTTCCCCCATCACGACGGGTAGCGCCTCTAGGGACCGGGTCCCCCATATTGGGGTCCACACCCCTGGACCTGTAAAGCACCCTTTATGGTTTCCTTGGGCAAGATTGACCAGGAATACCAACTTTAACAAGGGTCCAGCGCCTAAAAAGGACACATTACAAGCAACACCTCGTTCTTGAACCGAGGTTCGGGTACCATCCACTTTAGCTTAGTAAGCCATCCGAATGGATCCGATTATAACGTCCTCAGTGGGACATTTCTTTGAAGAAACTGAAGAGCTTCAACAGCCGTGACCATCACCTTCAAGACACTGGCGAAAAAACTGAGGAACTTCCTGTGTAGGAGGGGTTATATGGGAGGAACCATCTTACTATTGGTTGCCAGTGTCCAATCACCTAAAGGTAAGCGTATAACCCACATAGTCATTATTATGGTGCTCTGTGTCCCATGATGTACGATAAAGAAATCCTGGTCTTCCAGACAGTGGTTAAAAGAACACTCTTACCCAGGTTAGTTACAATATTAGTGTAAAACTTCTCACCTGTCATTTGTCTCACTACATGAAGGATTATTTCAACCAGAGACAATGGGTTAATTCTGAAAAGAAAAAAAAAAAACCCATATGAATGAGAAGAACATAAATTATTACGTGAAAATCTGAAGGTGGTGGGTCTTGGAAAATTTATAAGGATTTAGAGCTTAATGTGAACAAACACTGTACCCAAAGTAAATTTAAGACTTTTTTTTCCCCACATATACAGCTTTCTTTTGGTGGTATTTGATCACCTCTGCATTTTTTTTTTTTTTTTAATAGCGAAAAAAAAAAAATATATAAGGACTAACAATTTTGAAAAAATAACTATTTTTTACTTTCTGCTATAAAATAGATCCAATATAAAAATTGAAAAAAAAAAAAACCATACTTCTTTATAAAATGTAGGTCAATATGTATTCTGCTCACACTTTTGTTAAAAAATAAAAAACCCCAATAAGCTTATTTTGATTGATTGGTTTGCGCAAAAGTTATAGTGTTTACAAACTATGGGATATTTTTATTCATTTTTTTTTTTTTTTTTTTACTAGTAATGGCAGTGATCAGCAACCTATAGCAGGACTGCGATATTGCTGTTAAAATTCTGACACTGACACTTTTTGGGAACCAGTGACACTAATACAGTGATCAGTGCTAAAAATATGCACTGTCACTTTACTAATGACACTGGCTGGGAAGGGGTTATACATCTAGGGTGATCAAAGTGTTAAATGTGTGCCTAGTCAGTGTTTATGTTAACAGTGTGTGGTGCTTTTACTAGGGAAAGTATTTGATTTCATTCCCTGATTTGCGGGGAAAGTAAATCTATTACTTGTGTGCTCCGGACGATCGACGGGTGCTGGTGGTAATCTATTGGCCGGCACCCGCTGATCAGCATCTGCTGTGGAAAGTCACAGCAGAGCCCGGTTTGTTGGCAGCTCGGTCGCACACCCCTACTTGGAAGTGCCACATCACATACTAGGTACATGATCTTGCAAAGCAGAGCCACCGTATATCTATGTTATATGGTCGGCAAGGGGCTAAAGCAGCATTCCTGCCCAACACTAACTAGCCTTAAAAATGCCCCCTTCCCATTCTGCTACCTATGCTGACTAACCTGTGTTAAAAAAAACAAAAACAAAAGTATATTTACCCGTTTTCAGCCTACTCCAGTCATGTGATCTGTGTCAGTCAGTGGGGGCTGCAGAAAAGGAGGGAGCGATGACAACAGTTGGGACATAGAAGTCTATGGATGACTTCACCACTCCCAGAATTCCCAGCAGTTGAGTTCTCTCTCCTCTCCCCTGTAGCCCCCACTGACTAACACGGGATCACATGACTGAACTGGAGAGGGCTGAAAATAGGTAAGTATACACATTTTGGCTTACACAACATGAATCCTGTGCGACAAGGTAGAACATGTGTTACACTATCACGTGAGCATTGACTAAAATCCATAAGAATAATTTGTAGCACCTTCTTGAGTTTATGCTACAAAATGTAAGCTGTTTTGAAGGTTAAAGCAAGTCCAACATTATCCTAGACAGGTGTATCTCAAAGTGGCCACTGAGTTAAAAAAATTTACATGGTACTTCATACATTGGCTGTAAGTTGTGTACTAACTGCTCTATTCTCCAAGGAGGTAGGTAGGTGCATAATGAGTGCTTTAAACTGTAATAATGGCCAAACTAAAACATGACTCCTTCACTTACTAGAAATGATATTTATAGCAAAAGAAGCATTCTTAAAATGACTCAAGTTCCTAAAAAACTGAAATTCTCCTATGTAACTGAGCCTGAGCTTAGCTAGCTATTCTAGCAGATGTTTTACATCCAAGAGAGACAAGCAGCAACAAGATTGTAGGACATTGCCTAGTAAAAAGATGTGCTCTTACCTGTGCTCAAAATCACTGATAAAGTTTTCGTAAAGCTGTGGAAAGACAATAGAATAGAATTACATACATTACAGCTGTTTATAAAACAATTTTAGATCTGAACAGGCATTACAGGGATGTAAACAATGACCCAGGGCATGGGCAACTGCCCAAGCGGATAAGGGCTGCCAAACTGGGGCTGCAGCTGTCCCAAACTAAAAGACCAATGAGACGGGAGAACCCAAAATTGGGAATAGCGCTGTACCGTGGCAAATGAGTAAAACTCAACCTTGGGTGTAGAAACAAAAAGCATTTATTCCATTGGGGATGAAGATAAAAATTGAGGCATACAACAGTCATGGATGGGCCAACCAGTGGACATAGAGAACCACAGCATGAGATGTGAGTACCTGGAGGCTGAAGCCACATGGATGACAGGGGAGCTCCAGTGTGTGGAGGCGATAAACCACGCTGGGGGGTGAAAAAGATGACCACATTCAGAAGGTCCCAGGCTGAGGTGGTAATGTAACCCAGACCGTTGTGGGAAGCAGCGATATCTCAGCCTCTGTACCAGGATGGATGAACAGTGGCCAGGGGCACCAGGAAGTGTCGGTCTGCTGGGACCTGCATTCGTCGTCCGGAAATTACGTCACAGGCTGGCGGGAGACAGCCGAAAAGATCCAACAACCGTAGACAAAGCCAGGCATGGGAGCCGGCCCAGAAGGCGCTGAAGCCTGAAAGGCAAGGGGTAACGGAGTGCCAACAAAAGTGATTACATGCTTCGGGGCATAGCCCCCTCTTCAGGTAATAAAGCTTGTCAGCAGTGGATACCAAAGAAATATATAGGAATGGGAAGGGGAGGAAAAGAGGGGGGCCACCGGGAGCCTATGTCCTTAATGATTCTCCACCCTCCACAAACGTAACCATTTAAAACCCCATTCATCACAAGTGCTCAAAGAACATGCATCGGCATGGGCTAGCCCGACACACTTCAGGAGTATTTCAAATCCTGTCAAACAGGGCATCCAAAAACCACAATTGTTCCTTCTGGGCCCAACGCTAGATTTATCACGGGTTTTAATGGCAATTTTAAGGCCATCACTAACATTATCAAAAAACATTGGTCCATCCTTCATTCTGACCCTAAATTGGGTCCCCACCTACCGCCAGTTCCTCGGGTTGTTTTTAGGAGAGCACGGACCCTCAGAAATAGCATTGCCCGGAGCATACCTAAAAAGACTGAGCACGATAGAACGGTGGACATTAGAAGTTATTTTGACAACTGGGTTGGCATCTTTCAGTGTAGGAAATGGGGCTGCCTGACATGCCAGTTTATAAATCATGGCCAGTCTTCCTTCCGTGGGAATATCTATTCCCGCCAGCCCATTACATCATTTTCGAATGACGAACGCAGATTCCAGCAGACAGTCACTTCATGGTGCCCCCGGCCACTGTTCATTCATCCTGGTGTCTCCAACCTGTCACCCACACAGGCTGAGATATTCCTGCTCCCCTGACGGTCTGGGTTACATTACCGACTCTGATTGTGGTCTTTTTCACCTTGCCCCCAAACACAGTTGGCCTCCTCCACACACAGGAGCTCCCGTCATCTATGTGGCTTCAGCCTCCAGGTACTCACATCTCATGCTGTGGTTCTCTATGTGCACTGGTTGGCCATTTCATAACTGCTGTATGCCTCAATTTTTACCTTAATCCCCAATGGAATAAATGCTCTTTGTTTCTACACCCAAGGTTGAGTGTCACTCATTTGCCACAGTACAACACTATTCCCAATTTTGGTTTCTCATTACAGGGATGTAAATTTGCAAAATACTGATGTTAAAAGTAGACACACACAGCACAATTTTTCAGTCGATTCTTGCTGAATCAGATAAATTTGAGCTGCAGGTTGCCATGTTGGCACCACAAAAGCCAATGTAAAAAATGAAAGGGTGGAAAATTCTCAGCCAAACATTGACTGCACCCTATCTGTTATAGTCAATGTTCAGGTACTCAGACACCGTCCGCTGCTGTGGCTGCTTGAATACAATATCCAGCAGTGGAGATTTCTCCATCCATGCTGTTTTGGGTGAAAGGGGAAATCAAGCGATTTTCTCATGACCAAACTGCGAACCGGCAAGAGAAAATCTGTGTGTGTATTGCTTGCTTTACTCCAAGATGAACTGGTCTTGTATGAGATACCATCCATACCTTGATAAGTCCATCTCCTTTAACGCACTCAGGATCTTGCACAAAGTCCAGCAGTTGCAGAGTCAGTTGATGCCATAACCTGAAAATAAAATGTGTTTACTGCTGTCACAAATCAGATAGCCAGAACTACATGCAATATTCTATCAATTTAATTCCAACTGCACATTTCAAAGAACATGAAAAGAAACTGAAGCAAAGAAATGTTTTGGCAGCACCAGTAGTGCAAAAGGTCTCGTCTTTTGCAAGTATAACTGGGAAGCCTGTGATCAATGCACAAGAGCTGCTTCAGGGGACCAGAAGGCAAGTACCGCTCATTCCTCTACTCCAAACCACTGCCTAATCTTATACATCCCTCGGAACACCTTTCATCCCAATGACCCCAACAATGCTGCAGTCTTGATGAACAAAAGGCAGACATGTTTGAAGTCCGGAGTATGCAATAACTATGTTTGCCCCCATAGATACAATAGAGAAATTAATGGAGGATTATCAGGTTAAAAATAAAGGCAAAAAAGCAAGAGAAATTAAAACTAATGCTTTAGAGCAGCAGACTCCAATCTACAGCCCTTTGCTTGTCTGTATATGGCCCATAGGGCGCTATCCCTCCCGCTGACACCAGTGTAGGGGCGCTATCCCTCCCGCTGACACCAGTGTAGGGGCGCTATCCCTCCCGCTGACACCAGTGTAGGGGCGCTATCCCTCCCGCTGACACCAGTGTAGGGGCGCTATCCCTCCCGCTGACACCAGTGTAGGGGCGCTATCCCTCCCGCTGACACCAGTGTAGGGGCGCTATCCCTCCCGCTGACACCAGTGTAGGGGCGCTATCCCTCCCGCTGACACCAGTGTAGGGGCGCTATCCCTCCCGCTGACACCAGTGTAGGGGCGCTATTCCTCCCGCTGACACCAGTGTAGGGGCGCTATCCCTCCCGCTGACTCCAGTGTAGGGGCGCTATCCCTCCCGCTGACACCAGTGTAGGGGCGCTATCCCTCCCGCTGACACCAGTGTAGGGGCGCTATCCCTCCCGCTGACACCAGTGTAGGGGCGCTATCCCTCCCGCTGACACCAGTGTAGGGGCACTATTCCTCCCACTGACACCAGTGTAGGGGCGCTATCCCTCCCGCTGACACCAGTGTAGGGGCACTATCCCTCCCGCTGACACCAGTGTAGGGGCACTATCCCTCCCGCTGACACCAGTGTAGGGGCACTATCCCTCCCGCTGACACCATTGATGGGGCACTATCCCTCCCGCTGACACCATTGATGGGGCACTATCCCTCCCACTGACACCATTGATGGGGCACTATCCCTCCCACTGACACCATTGATGGGGCACTATCCCTCCCACTGACACCATTGATGGGGCACTATCCCTCCCACTGACACCATTGATGGGGCACTATCCCTCCCACTGACACCATTGATGGGGCACTATCCCTCCCACTGACACCATTGATGGGGCACTATCCCTCCCACTGACACCATTGATGGGGCACTATCCCTCCCACTGACACCATTGATGGGGCACTATCCCTCCCACTGACACCATTGATGGGGCACTATCCCTCCCACTGACACCATTGATGGGGCACTATCCCTCCCACTGACACCATTGATGGGGCACTATCCCTCCCACTGACACCATTGATGGGGCACTATCCCTCCCACTGACACCATTGATGGGGCACTATCCCTCCCACTGACACCATTGATGGGGCACTATCCCTCCCACTGACACCATTGATGGGGCACTATCCCTCCCACTGACACCATTGATGGGGCACTATCCCTCCCACTGACACCATTGATGGGGCACTATCCCTCCCACTGACACCATTGATGGGGCACTATTCCTCCCATTCTTCCATTAGCACATTTGTGAGGTCAGGCACTAATGTGGACGAGAAGGCCTAGCTCACAGTCTGTGTGTTCCAAAGGTGTTCTATCGGGTTGAGGTCAGGAATCTGTGCAGGCCAGTCAAGTTCCTCCACCCCAAACTCACTCATTCATGTCTTTATGGACTTTGCTTTGTGCACTGGTCCAAATCAATTGCTGGAGGGGGGATTATGGTGTGGGCTTGTTTTTCGAGGGTTGGGTTTGGCCCCTTGGTTCCAGTGAAGGGAACTCTTAAGGCGTCAGCATACCAAGACATTTTGGATAAATTCATGCTCCCAACTTTGTGGGAACAGTTTGGGGATGGCCCCTTCCTGTTCCAACATTAATGCCACCAGTGAAAACGCAAGGTCCATAAAGACATGGATGAGCGAGTTTGGGGTGAAGGAACTTGACTGGCCTGCACAGAGTCCTGACCTCAACCCAATAGAACACCTTTGGGATGAATTAGAGTGGAGACTTTGAGCCAGGCCTTCTCGTCCAACATCAGTGCCTGACCTCACAAATGGCTTCTGGAAGAATGGTCAAATATTCCCATAGACACACTCCTAAACCTTGTGGACAGCCTTCCCAGAGGAGTTGAAGCTGTTATAGCTGCAAAGGGTGGGCCAACTCAATATTGAACCCTACAGACTAAGACTGGAATGACATTAAAGTTCATGTGTGTGTAAAGGCAGGCCCAATACTTTTGGCAATATAGTGTATGTGTGTATATATAACACACACACAGTAATTGCAATGTGTGGTAGTGTATATGAATGTGCAGTATACGTAGATAAGTAGTGTGTGTATATATGAATATTTGGGCAGTATATGAATGTTTAGTGTATGTATTGTATGGCAGTGTATATCAATGTGTATTTTATGTGCAGTGTGTCCAATATGTATATGGTAGTGTCTATGTATATGGTAGTGTCTATGTATATGGTAGTGTCTATGTATATGGTAGTGTCTATGTATATGGTAGTGTCTATGTATATGGTAGTGTCTATGTATATGGTAGTGTCTATGTATATGGTAGTGTCTATGTATATGGTAGTGTCTATGTATATGGTAGTGTCTATGTATATGGCAGTGTCTATGTAGTATACAATCTATGTATATGGCAGTGTCTATGTAGTATACAATCTATGTATATGGCAGTGTCTATGTAGTATACAATCTATGTATATGGCAGTGTCTATGTAGTATACAATCTATGTATATGGCAGTGTCTATGTAGTATACAATCTATGTATATGGCAGTGTCTATGTAGTATACAGTCTATGTATATGGCAGTGTCTATGTAGTATACAGTCTATGTATATGGTATTGTCTATGTAGTATATAGTCTATGTATATGGTAGTGTCTATGTAGTATACAATCTATGTATATGGTAGTGTCTATGTATGGCAGTGTCTATGATATACAATGTATGGCGGTCTCCTCTCTCACTTCTTATTGTAGAGTTCCTCCAGTCGGTGCCACACTCCGGCCACCTCGGGTGACGAGCTCTGGCTTTGCTGCTGCTGTAGAAATGCGGTCACGTCCCTCATGTTTGCCGAGAGAGTCCAAACCTGCTACCCAGAAAATGTGAAAGAAACACCGGCCTGCCACCACCGGAAACGTCCTCAGCAACCTGCACACTCACTTCCGGTGACGTGCGGCGCTGGCGGCCGTAAAGCGCAGCTGTGCATCACATGACTGGCTCAGCCTGCTCTCTCCTCAGAAAGTTACACTGTCAGTGCCAGGCCTGGGCTGTTCAGTAGTATGAAGGATGTGTAGAAATGATAGAGTGTATCTGACAAACTGAGGACACACATTTCTGTTGGCCAGTAATAAGTCTGTGTGTATTCTGCAATACTGGAGTGTATGTCCACACAAAGTATTGTTTAGTTGTGCATAGAGTGGGGGAGGGTTAGAGCTCCTGTCAGTTTTTTTCTGCTATCTGGGGCTGCTTTAGAAAGTTTTAGGCCCCTTTCACGCGGGGCTGACGCTGGCGGCATATCTGCTTGTTTAGAAGGGGATCTCTCCACTGATCCCCACTGAGCAAACAGGTAATAGGTCTGTGTCTGCTCCACTGATGCAGAGCAGACACGGACACAGCCTGCTGTTCTCCAGCTCGATCCCCATCTATCTGGTTTTTAGCACCGTAAGCACCGCTTACATCCACCGCTCCATAGAGAAGAATGTAGGTTCCGATCGGGTTCACCTGAAGAACTGACAGGCGGACCAATCAGAACATCCGTGTGAAAGGGGCTTTACCCTCACTTCCTGTCCATTTGACATTCTATCAGACAGGAAGTGATTAGAACTCTCCAATTCCAACACGTCAATAAAACTGATTTTCTTTAGGAGTGTAGAAAAGGGTTAAAACCTCTGTCAGCTTTTTATTTTTATTTTTGTCTGTGTGGCTGCTGAAGATTTCCCTTCACTTCCTGTATGGCGAAACCGTTGTCATCAGGACAGGAAGTGATGGTAAAACTTTCTAAGGGGACCCTAAGTACAAGTAAAAGCTGACAGGACTTCTATTCCTTCCCCACTCTATCCAGAAAATACGTTTTTGGCCGGACACACACTCTAAGAAATCTGTACTGAGGTAAAAAGGTGGGCTGCGGATGCTGAATCTCTGCTTGGCGTCTAATTGAAGAGAGACTTTAGCGCCGGCTCGCACTTGTGTGATGTCAGACATCGCATGTGATTCGCACTTCATTGCAGATCACTAGCGATGTCTGTGCGATGCGAATTTAGCCATACAGATTGCATGGCAGAGATTGCATTGCATTCGGACCAAAATCATGAAGGACCTTTTTTTTTGTCCGCACCAGAATCAGATTGCATGGGTGTTCACACGCGATCTGATTCCTGTCCGAATTCACAGTTCGCACTGCGATATGCGAACCGATCTGGGGGTGTCATCAACTTTCTATTGACACGCACAGCGGTTTTCATAGGGCAGTGTGAACTGTCCGCGAGTTCTATGCGATGCAGAAACCGGCACTGGAATCGCGCTGGTTCCTGCATCTCGCTGGTGTGAACCAGCTCTGAATCCCCTTTTTTTGTTTTGTTTTAAAGTATTTGTAAACCTCAGACATGAAATATGAACAAAGAATATCCCTCTATAGTGTGTGTTTGTCTCAGATAAGAGCACTAAGTGTCATTTCTGTCTGCTGCTTCCTTCCTCTGCTATCAGCATGAGTCACTTCTGACAAGTTTTCCTGACACCCAGAGAAAAATGGTGACAGGGGAGGGACCTGCAGCTGATTGACAGCCTCAGCTCTGCTGCTGTGTGCTGTGTGGAGGGGTGGGGGTGTGTCCCTTCCCTCTAATCAGCTCCCAGAGCTCTCCATATTGAGCTCTGCAGAGTGTAATTTCTGCTCTCAGTCAACCTTTTTCTGACAGCTCAGACAAGCTCTTTAAATTCTACACTTTGAATGGCTGTAGAGAAGACTACAGATAAACAGGTACAACTTATGTAGGAGGATTTGTTTCATCTCTGTGTATCTTCTGAAGCAGGTCACTTCACTGGATATATGGAACAGTTTACAACCACTTGAAGGCTACTTTCACACAGCGGAGGGGGGGCATTAACGGTAAAGCGCCACCCCAGTGTGAAAGCACTCGGGCTCTCTGGGGCTGCAGGGAAGGCATTTTTCAGGCACTATTTTTTAGCCCAAAAGCGCCTGACAAACGCCCCAGTGTGAAAAGGGTCTAAGTTAGAACTAAAGGTAACATTTTTTTCATTATGGATAGAGTAAGTGAAGGTTATAAACCCTGTCAATTGTTTTGCCATCTGTGTTCCATTGGGGAGATTTCTGTTCACTTCCTGTTTCATAGCCAAAACAGGAAGTGAGAGGAATGACCCCCAAAGTGAGGAAATCCCTGGTTGTCACCAGAACTATGGCACTAATTTCCCTTTGGGATCAATAAAAGTATTCTAAATCTGAACTAATGTCCCCATTGAAAGATTTCCCTTGTCTTGCTGTTCTGGCGACAACCCAAAATATGTGATTTCTTATTTTTTGTTTTTACTTTCACTGTTGATGACAATGGGTCACTGCGAGGGTCATTTCTGCAACAATCCCAGAGTTCAGCCTTTAAAAGGGACTGTAGTCTGGAACCTGGAATCTGAAAAAAGCAGACAGGGTACAAAGAACCAGTCACTACCATTCACATTGCTTGTACTCCTCCTGAAGTTCTTTTCCCCATTACTGACTTACCATGCCTTGTTCTGAGCTCCGTCTCTGTATGGAGGCCGCCATCTTTGTAGAGACACAATTTCCCTTTCTCATGTCAGAGCCTCACAATGCAACCCACAGAAGAGTAATGTCAAAATGTGTCGTGTCTCACTTTCGGTGCTAAGGATCACCAGGACCAATAGAGAGGCTAAATCTCCCTAACAGGGGCACAGACAGCAATAAAAGCCTGACAGGTGTTCTAATTCATCCCCACTCTATCCAAAACTAAAAAAAAAAAACATGATCCTGTTTGCAAATCTTTGGAAGTTCTAATGTTAAAAAGAAAATTAAATGCTAATTCCTTTTACTCAATAGGAATGCATTTATTATTATTATTAGGATTACACTGAGGCTGGGTTCACACTAATGAGATTGCAGTAAACATGTGCGGTTCATTTCGTTCCGAATTAATATTCTGACAAATTTTTCATTATTCGGATATATCCGAATACCTGAATTACAATATAAACCAATTTTACCGAATGCTCCGAACAACATAACGAAATTCATCTGAATTTAGGAAATTCAGATTGAAATTCAAATCGAAATTTACATTGAATTCCAGTCGAATTCTCACTTCACATATTGCTGAAATCAAAGATAATGCTGTTTTTGTTAAGCCAAAGGTGATTTAAAGAAGAAGTAAACCCCAATGGGTTTTACTTCCTCTTTTGCTCCCCGCAAGGCCTGCAAATTAAAAGCATAATGGGCTAGTATGCATCATATACTAGACCATTATATGACACTTACCTGCAAATGAAGCCCGCACTGTCCCCTGTGCAGGCCGCGTCCATCTTCGCCCCTTCTTCCTTCCTTGGCCACTGACTCTGTGACAGGCGGGAGCCACGTGACGTCACTCTCACGCATGGGCGTGGGAGCCGTCAGTCACGGCACACGCTGGGGGAAGAAACGGCATGGTGGTCTGTTTCTTCATAGCGCATGCGCCGACGATGACATTGGCGCACTACAAGTGAATTATCTCCTAAACGGCGCATGTTTAGGAGATATTTCCACTACCTATAGGCAAGCCTTATTCTAGGCTTACCTATAGGTAAAAGTCAATTAAAAGGGTTTACAACCACTTTAAAGAGTCATTGTAATCATTTGATGAAGATTTTTCTTTTGTTTGTTAACTTTGCTGCACTCGAATCGAAAACAATACAACATTTTAGTATCGACCGATTCGAAAATTTATCGATTTGATCGGTTAGAATCGAAAAAAATGGGTAAATTCTAAGAAAATTCGAAAACTCTGAATACGAATTGAACGAATCAATCAAATTTAACTAAATGAAATAACTAGATTATCGAATCAAAACAAAACAAAGTTTGTCGTCATGCACATGTCTAGATTGCAGACATAGAATGTGATTCGCATTGCATTCTTGTGCACATCACATGACATGTCTGTGCGATGCGAGTTCCCCCATACAGTTTGTATGGTGGAAAAACGCATCGCATCGCATTCGCACCAAAATAGTGCAAGACCCTTTTTCTGGTGCGCACTGGAATTGAATCGCATGGGTGTTCAGACTCATGCAATCAGATTCCATCCGATTTCCACATTTCGCACTGCGTTCTGCAAACCAATTTGGGGGTGTCATTAACTTTATATTGACACTGACAGCAAATTGCAGAGGGCAGTGGGAACTGCCTGAGATTCTGAAGTGGTGTGGGTGTGGTTCCCGCATCGCACCAGTGTGAACCTAGTGATACTGTTTTTTTACGTACTCCCCGATACTGTGTACCTTTGCAGTGCGATTTGAGCCCATACAAAATGAATAGGCTCAAATCACACTGCAAAGAATCGCATGCTTTTGAACAGGAATTCACTGTGATTCCTGCCTGAATTGCATGCAGTTTCCCGCACTGCTCCTGTGTTAATCCAGGCTGATAAGCGGTGCAGGAAAACCGCATGTGATTCAGACAGGAATTGTACTGCATTCCTGTTCAAATGGCATGTGATTCCTTGCAGTGCGATTTCAGCCCATTAATCTTGTATGGGCTCAAATTGCAACGCAAAGGTATCGGTTTCAGATACTGGAGCATTTGCACTAGTACTTGTGAAAAAAAGCTCAGTATCTGCACCGATACCGGTATTGTTATTGTTATAATTTTATTAATTAGTATTATTTTATTTTATTGTATTTTTTTGTAATAGGTGGAGTTAACCTTTAAGTTTCCAGTAACGTTGAGGTTAACAGACATAGAAGTAAACAAGAGTTTGCTGCCCCCTGGAGTCAGAGTCCAGCTATGAGCAGATTGCACAGACTGGACTGACTGGGAGCTTATTGGTATGTGCTAAGGGGAGGAACACGCTGCACTGACACATGACAGCCCATATAGGAAAACACAACTTTATATACACATATAGATCTTAACATGGTGTCAGAAGGACACAGCACACTGATAAGTAACAGGAGTTGCATACAGCATCATCAGATTCTACACCAACACTGACTGTTGGGGATTGACCTGTATAATAATACTCAGTTTAGGAAGGAGACCCACACAGCACACACATTGGGTAAAGTCATATAAACTTTGATTTTCTTCTTCCATCCTGCAGAAGGACTGATCAGCAAGAAATGAAGGTTATACTGAACGTTTCCTGTCTGTCTCTATTAAGGAGGGCGGCTCTGGGGTCAGCGAATACTCGTCTGATGACAGGTAACACTGATATCCTCTACAGCCTGATAATTGGTGGTATTTGTGCTCTCTCTGTATGATCCCTGCAGACTCTGCCTTCATTATTTACTGTGTGCCCACTTTCCAGTCCTGACTCGCTCTCTTTAACTCTTTCACTCAGTGAGAAGGATTTCTGCAAGCCCGTTCCAGCTGCTGCCACACACTGATCGAAATAGAATCTCGCTGTCAGCCTTCTGCGTTACAAAGGAATCTAATTTCTGCCATAGGTAAGCAAGAGAGATAGCATTATACATAGCTCCCAACTGTCCCTGATTTCCAGGGACAGTCACTCGTTTAGAAAAAAAGTTCCTCTGTCCTTCTCATTTGTCCCTCATTTCGGTAAGATCTATATAGTTTATAAAATTATATAAAATGCACTTATTTATCAAAAAGTGTTTCCCAGTGCTAAACCTTTCATCCAAATTCAAAATGGCTGTATTTATAAATTCTAAAAGCCAATATAAAGGAATAGTAGTGGTGAAAAAAAGCAAAAAAAAAAAATTTTTTGTACAATTCTCCTTTAAGGGGGCATGGCAGTCCTATGCCTACATACTTTTGCTAATAGGTGTCCCCCATTCCCAGCTCATGGAGTAGGGAGGTATGCATTATAGGCTTGTCCGTAAGTCTTACATATGTATTATATAAATCTGGAGAAAAAGGAAATTGGAGATATTTGTCTAAGCAGTTAATTTTTTTTCCATGGCTAGTCTACAATGAAACTACAATGTGAGGGCTGAAGTTTGATTGCTATATACTGTATACTTTCACTAAACTGCTGTTAATAGTTGCAGGTTTATCTAAAATTAGAACTCCACCTTTCTAAAAAAAAAAAAAAAATTAACATTTTTTTTTTATTTGAACCTGCAAAACATTGCAATACTGATCAGCAGGGATCTACTCAGGAGGGTTCAGACATGAAAAGAATAACAAATGTTCCTGTGCTTGAGTGGTTCCTGTGCGGATGATTAAAAACATGTCTCCACTGATACAGCCACCACAAAGGCTGTGCTGCCACTCACAACTAAGGATGAGCTCCGGCATGTTCGCACAGCCCACTTGCAGAGCCCGCCAGAAGGTCGGCACTGCGCTAATCACAGGCAGTGAGACATTTTCCGATCTCTGCAGCCGCGCATCTGGACAATGTCTTACTGCCTGTGATTAGCGCAGCGCCGTGCCGACTTCCTGGCGGGCTCTGCATGTGGGCTTTGAGAACACGCCCGAGCCCATCCTTACTCACAACAGGTCGGTGAAACCCAAAGGGACTCTAGAATGACAGAAAACAGAGGGCGCACCAGTCTAGCGCATTACCTTTGCGGCAAATTAATGTTTAAAATGTGTACAGTATACTCACAATTAAAAGGCTTATGTCAAGCAAAACATAAAATCCACCATGTGCTCCATTCAGCAAGGTCAACTGATGGTATTGGTCGTGGAATAAAAGTCCAAACAGAGCTGACGTGTTTCTTTGAATTGTGAGTATAATGTACACATTTTAAACATTAAATTGTCGCAAAGGTAATGCACTAGGCTGGTGCGCCCTCTGTTTTTTTTCATTCTAGGGTTCAGACTGTCTGAACCCACCTTGGCTATCCCACCAGCAATACGTCAAAGCAGACAGCCAATCAAAGGCATTCAAGAGAAAAAGAAACCTTGTGGTGCTGCATCCCCTGAATTTAGTGTCCACTGGAACACTGGAACAGGTGCCATAGCCTATGCCAGGCTATACGTTGTGCATACCGTAGACAAACGAAAAAGAAACTAGGAAATCTGGTGTTCTGCCGAGAAAGTTCCGCTCTGCGGCTAAGTTCCCCCCTGTACTGCGCAGGCGCTGCGCCTGCACAGTAGGAACCGGCGGAAATAACTGAAGCGGAATAGCTGAAAATCAGCTGTACACGGCACCTGTAAGAGGGCCCCTCGCGGGCTCACTTCGCTCGCCACGCTTTGGGCACGGCCTCGCTTTGCTCGGCTCTTTTAGATTCCCGCTCTAGGTCCACTTGGATGGTGGGGAAGGAACCTGGACCCAGAGCGCAGGCGCCGTGTACAGCTGATTGAAGCGTTTGAGCTTCGGCTATCTCCAGCGGCTGATAGTAGTCCGTACTGCGCAGGCGCTGCGCCTGCGCAGTACAGGGGAGGAACTTATCTGCCGAGGGAACATTCTCGGCAAGACACCGGCACTGACTTGACTGATGATAAAATAGTTCAAGCTTTAATCCATATCCATCAAGATATAAAAGGATTCATCATATAAAAGAATTGCTGTGTTTCATCCCCAACCTTTAGAGCCTTATGTGGCGTACACACGGTCGGACTTCACGTCAGACTTTGCTCGGCGGACTTTACGACGGACTTTCCGACGGACTTTACGACGGACTTTCTGAATGAATGGACTTGCCTACACACGATCCACCAAAGTCCGTTGAATTCGTACATGATGACGTGCGACCGGACTAAAACAAGGAAGTTCATAGCCAGTAGCCAATAGCTGCCCTAGCATGGCTTTTTGTCCGTCGAACTAGCATACAGACGAGAGGACTTTTCGACCGGACTCGATTTCGACTAAATAATTTAAAACATGTTTCAAATCAAAGTCCGACCAACTTTTGAGAAAACAAAGTCTGCTGGAGCCCACACACGATCGAATTGTCCGACCAAATCCCATCCGCCGGGCAAAGTCTGCCATAAAGTTCGCTCGTGTGTACGCGGCATAAGTCGTAATAAAATCTTTATTATAACTAAGGCGCTTAATTTGGTTCAGAAACGTGTCAGTTCTTGTATATGATGGATATTTTTATGTCTTGATGGATATTGAATAAAGCTTTGAACATTTTTATCAGTCAAGTCGATGCCGGATTGCCTAGTCCAATCAAAGGCATTCCCTGCCCGCAGTTGCACATATACATGCCTCTTGTAGTCACACAGCAGCAGGGCATGCCTCCAACACCTATGACTGGCTGTCCGTTTTGACAGCTTCTTTGTGTCTAAACACGCCAGAATTTATGATCAATAGATTGTGGGTTCAATGCACTGGCTCCTGCAGACCCTTCGTCCAGTGCAGGTTCATACAGAGCTTCAGTTGCAGAGCTAGAGGAAGTATCAGCAGACTACAAGTGTGGTGATCGCACTGCACTTGTGCTACATTGTAAACTACAGTCCCTCTGCTGCAGTAGTTTTTTCATTCACAACTTTCTGGGAATTAATGATGCAGGCAGAGCTACACACAGATACTCCTAATTCAAAATTGAAAGGAGCTGGCAGGGAGAAGAATCCCCAGATTCTGTAAGTGTGTTGGGCAGTTTGTGGGTGCAAGGCTATGACTATATATATTTCATGTTATATCCTAAATATGGGTATTATTTGAAGCGTGATCTGAAAGGTGGAGTTAGCTTTCAATAATGGTAAAATTACCGTATTTTTATACAGAAATCTAATTTAGTGGTTGTACCTGAAGTCTCTCCTGATGACATTACCCCATAAGGGGTTGCATCAGAAGACCATATGACCTGTGCCCAGGTACCATTTCCTGCTAAATACAGCACGTGTACGTGTGCCTAATTTTTAACACTGGGGGCATAGGTCTGGTATTTTGGTTTTTTTTTTTAAAACCCAAAATAAAAATATTTTGTCAATATTAATCTCATATTAGCCCCATCATGATACCAGTCAGAAAAATGCACTTGCACCTATGGTATGGTGTGTTTTTGACCAAGAAAACATTTAGCCCCAGAGGGCCTGGGCTCACTCTTTTACTGGGCTTTTAAGATAATGATTGGCTCAAAGCTAGGCCTCACGTCCTGTCCGACCTGCTGCAGTACTCACAAGCCGATGTTGCCCGACATTTGGCCTGTGTACTAAGCTTTAGTCTTCCAGCAGATCGGACTTTAGATTTTTGTCAGTGCCAAAAAAAAAAGAGCGACTAAGCATGTGCAGAGCAAGGTAAGACAGTGTATTACTGGGTATGAAACAGTATAGGCACTTACTTTTAGGCTAGGTTCACACTGCAGCACGCTCCGGCTCACAGCAGGAGTCTGGTGCGTTTCCATCCACCGCTTCAGGTCCGATTCCAGCCCGAATTTTTGGCTGAATTTGGACCAGAAATGGACCAAAAGATGCACAGGACTCCTGTGCAATTCGCACCGTAGCCGCTCCAGGGGTGTATGAACCGGCTCCATAGAGAGCCAGTCACAATCTCCTGCTATGTATTTTATGTGATAGACCAACACAAAGTGGTACATAATTGTGAGGTGGAAGGAAAATGGTAAATGGTTTTCAATTTTTTTTACAAATAAATAGCTGAACCACCTTTTGCTGCAATTACAGCTGCAAGTCTTTTTGGGGATGTCTCTACCAGCTTTGCACATCTAGAGAGTGACATTTTTGTCCAATCTCCTTTGCAAAATAGCTCAAGTTCTGTCAGATTGGATGGAGAGTGCCTGCGAACAGCAATTTTCAAGTCTTGCCACAGATTCTCAATTGGATTTAGGTCTGGACTTTGACTTGGCCATTCTAACACATGAATATGCTTTGATCTAAACCGTTCCATTTAAAGCTCTGGCTGTATGTTTAGAGACGTTGTCTGCCCCAGTCTCAAGTTTTTTGCAGACTCTAACAAGTTTTCTTTTAAGATTGCCCTGTATTTGGCTCCATCCATCTTCCCATCAACTCTGACCAGCTTCCCTGTCCCAGCTGAAGAAAAGCATCCCCACAACATGATGCTGTCACCACCATGTTTCACGGTGGGGATGGTGTGTTTAGGGTGATGTGCAGTGTTAGTTGTCCTCCACACATAGCTTTTTGCTTTTAGGCCTAAGGCCTCATGCACACAGGATGTTAAAATAGCGTTATGAAAACGCCAGTATCTTTGCAGTGATTTTTTTAAAACTTTTTTCAGCTTTTTTCAACGTTTTTGCAATAGCGTTTTTTAGCATATATTAGCAATTTTTAGCATTTTTCCGCGTTAGCGTTTTTTTTTTTTTTTCAAAATTTTTTTTTTTTCAAAAATTTTTTTTTTTTTTCAATGGATCAAAAACATTAAAAAACGTTGGTCAGTGACGTTTTTGAGCGTTTATCAGCGTTAGAGCATTTTTATAGCTGAAAAACGTCTCTCAGAACCCACTGGTCCTGGGTTTTTTTACAGCTTAAAAACGCCTATGCCATTTGCAGCTCAAAAACGCCTAGGTGGGCATGAAGCCATAGACTAACATAGACAGGCCTTTTTAGGCTGCAAAAAACGCTCAAAAAAGCGGCTGTAAAAACGTCCGTGTGCATGAGGACTAAAAGTTCAATTTTGGTCTCATCTGACCAGAGCACCTTCTTCCACATGTTTGCTGTGTCCCCCACATGGCTTCTCACAAACTGCAAATGGCACTTCTTATGGCTTTCTTTCAACAATGGCTTTCTTCTTGCCACACCAAAAGGTCTTTGTGGAGTGCAGAACTAATAGTTGTCCTGTAGACAGATTCTCCCATCTGAGCTTTAGATCTCTGCAGCTCCTCCAGAGTTACCATGGGCCTCATGGCTGCTTCTCTGAGTAATGCTCTCGTTGTTCACCCTGTCAGTTTAGGTGGACGGCCATGTCTTGGTAGGTTTGCAGTTTTGCCATACTCTTTTGATTTTCAGATGATGGATTGAACAGTGCTCTGTGAGATGTTCAAAGCTTGGGATATTTTTTTTTATAAGCTACCGGTAACTCTCCTTTAAACTTCTTCACAACTTTATCCCTGACATGTCTGGTGTGTTCCTTGGTTTTTATGATGCTGTTTGTTCACTAAGGTTCTCTAATAAACCTCTGAGGGCTTCACAGAACAGCTGTATTTATACTAAGATTAAATTACACACAGTTGGACTCTATTTACTAATAAGGCAACTTCTGAAGGCAATTGGTTCTACTAGATTTTAGTTAGGGGTATCAGAGTAAAGGGGGCTGAATACAAATGCACGCCACACTTTTCACATATTTATTTGTAAAAAATCTTGAAAAACATTTATTTTCCTTCCACTTCACGATGATGTGCCACTTTGTGTTGGTCAATCACATAAAATCCCAATAAAATACATTTATGTTTTTGGTTGTAACATGACAAAATGTGGAAAATGTCAAGCGGTATGATTCGTTTTACAAGGAGGCACTGTTTGCGGTGCGCACTTGCAGGGCCTTGTTTACCCACCTGGGGATATACAGGTGTTCCATGTAGGTAGTCCCATTGATGCCAATTGGGACACAGCCACTGTGTCCCAATATGACATCCATGCGGGTCCTCAAGCTCACACTGATTACATTCAGGGACACGCACCTTCATGCACCTGTTCCCATACTGATGTCATATTGGGACACGGCTGGGTCTGTGCAGCCATTGTGTACAGAACACCTGTACACCCCTATGTGGGTAAACACGGCCCTGCACAGGTGTACGGTATAGTATGCACTGTGTGAATGAGGCATACCTTTTAACATAGATGAACATTTTGTTTTTTAAATGAATCAAAAGCAGAGGTTGATGTATTAATGTTTCTCAAAAAATTCCCTTATTAGCCAAAAAATAGTAAAAAATATCAGGTCAATCTACCATGTACCATAGGATGCAAAAGTGATCACATCTACCTTAATGCTATTTTCTCTCTAGGCACAGGTGGATACAAGCTTACAATAGCATCTTTCTCCACAGAAGAGGATACAGCAAAAACGAGAAGCTTTTGCTCACTGATGTGGCAGACAGGATAAAGCAGGGTGTATACAAGCGTATTGTAGTGATGGTGGGTGCTGGTATCAGTACTGACAGTGGGATTCCAGATTTCAGGTGATTACGCCTGACACTAACCCACAGTCGTATATCTCTTTGCTTTTATGACATCCTCATCTAATGCTTTGCTTTGTACTTGAGACACAGAAGTATGATCGGTTTAACCTGTCTTAGAATTTTGCAATTGAGTTCACCAGAGCACTGGAAAGTTGGCACACCTGAGTGCTCACCTATAAGTTGTTCTGGGTTCATTGCCCAGGTAATGGAAGTAAAGAGAAGAGGTGTATGGGAAATCTCTGCTTACTCAGACATTACTAGACCCAGGATGTGTCTCTCTATGGACCAGACTTAACCTGTGTGGTGGGGGAAGGATAGTCACACTGTCAGGAGGAAAGGGGTATTTTGGATAGCTGAAAACCTAATGGCCATTTAATCACTCCATGGGCCTGCAGATGGTCTTGTATATTCTTATATAGGTAAAGTATCTGCCTCACTGTACCAGTATAGTAGGAACAAGTCAAACGTGAGATAACACAAGTGACACGGACTACTTAAAGCGCATCTAAACCTGAGAACAAAAATGTAATACCAGGCAGTTTGCCATTCCTTAGGTTGGCCATAGATGAATCGAAATTCAGTCAGTTTAGCAGAAACTAGACAAATTTCAATCGGTGTGTGGCCATGCATGTTCACCAGAAGTAGATTGTTCAACTTTTGTCGAATGGACTTGTTGGAATTTTTTTCTCAATCAGCCAGCTGCAGCCACTGAGCAGCGTATTCTGATAGCGGAGAGTCCCTCTGTCAGAATACAATGTCCCAGCAGGGAGGATTGCTTCAGCCACCTTGTTTGTGTGGATGGAGGAAACGGTTTGTTTAATCTGTTCAGACCATATATGGCAGGGGTCTTCAAACTACGGCCCTCCAGTTGTTCAGGAACTACAATTCCCATCATGCCTAGCCATGTCTGTGAATGTCAGAGTTTTACAATGCCTCATGGGATGTGTAGTTCTGCAACAGCTGGAGAACCATAGTTTGAGGATCCCTGATTTATGGCCAGCTGTAGATGTAGTGGCTGCATTAGTTCTATTTTTTCCCCTTTATTTTGACCTGCCGATCTTATTAGTCACGTACTTCTATCCTATGGTAACAACACTCACTCACCACACATCGTCTAGTGTTGACACCCTAGAATGCCTGTTCCTAATTTGAAAAACAGAACACCTCACTCTCTTCCCATCTCCAGGGGGAGGTGTTCTGCAGTATGCAGAAGTAGCCTGGTTGGGGCTGATAAGACTGCATTTGTAGTGCAGCAGAGGCTCTGGATTGTCATCTCAGGATTTAATAAGCTCACTGGATTTCTGTAAGGGTCAACCATTTTTATTTGTACTTCTTGAACAGATATAACAAAACACTTTCAAATGTATTTTTAACAGGCAAGTTGGAGCAGTTCTTGTTAGGATTTACATATACTGTAAATGAAAACTTTACAATAATAATGTTTAAAATGTGCTCATTGAAAATATTTTATTACACGGAAGATGAATTTTTTTAAAAACAGCCAAAACGCTGAGGTCAGTTGGCAGCACAGAGAGAATGGCCAAAAGGGCGTGTCGCTGAAAAGTGGCCCTTCCCAACTCTTGTTGTTGTCATTCATTAAAGCGGACGTAAAGCCTGATGGGTTTTATTTTTTTTTTTCTAACAACATTTTATTGAAGAAGATGGAAGAACTAAGTGCTTTTGCCTCCAGAACATGGAGGGGTGGAGTGTCAGCATGAATACAACAAAATCAGTGCATGATGGGTTTTACTTCCTCTTTATTCCTCTGCAAAGTAAAAGCATAATGGGCTAGTATGCATCACATACTAGCCCATTATGTTGCACTTACCTGCAAACAAAGCCTGCAATGTCCATGCTGGTGGAAGCACCCATCTTCACCCCTCTTCCATGGGGCCGCAGACTCTGGCTCTGTGACTGGCCGGAGTCGCATTACGTCACGGCATGGGCCCTATAGAAACGACACGATTGTGCCTTTCTAAAGTGCGCATGCGCCCATGAATTTGGCGCAAGCGTATATGGTGAATATCTCGTAAACCGTGCAAGTTTAGGAGACATTTCCAGTACCTACAGGTAAGCCTTATTATAGGCTTACCTGTAGGGAAAGTTGTCTGTAATGTCCCATACACACGGTCGGATTTTCAGATGGAAAATGTGTGATAGGACCTTGTTGTCGGAAATTCCGACCGTGTGTAGGCTCCATCACACATTTTCTATCGGATTTTCCGACACACAAAGTTTGAGAGCAGGCTATAAAATTTTCCGACAACAAAATTCCGATCGTGTGTACACAAATCCGACGGACAAAGTGCCACGCATGCTCAAAATAAATAAAGAGATGAAAGCTATTGGCCACTGCCCTGTTTATAGTCCCGACATACGTGTTTTACGTCACCGCGTTCAGAACGATCGGATTTTCCGACAACTTTGTGTGACCGTGTGTATGCAAGACAAGTTTGAGCCAACATCTGTCGGAAAAAATCCTTGGATTTTGTTGTCGGAATGTCCGAACAAAGTCCGACCGTGTGTATGGGGCATAAGGGTTTACAACCACTTTAAGAACACAGGGGAGTGTAAGGTGGGATTCTGTTCAGGTGAAGCTAGAGCCAGAAATATTGTGTTGACCAATATTTACTTGACAGCCATTTTCCCCACTGTATCTTTTAACAGCTGCCTTTTTCTCCAGGTCTCCAACCAGCGGCCTTTACAGTAAACTGCAGGAATATAATCTACCATACCCTGAAGCTATATTTGATTTAAGCTACTTCTTGCATGAGCCTCATGCCTTCTTGCGCCTTTCTAAGGAACTGCTACCTGGACGACACTTTCCCAATCCAGCACATTATTTTCTGCGGCTTCTAAATGACAAAGGGTTATTGTTACGCCTCTACACACAAAACATAGATGGACTGGAAAGAGGTAACTGTGCAGGAAAAGTCTAGGACATCAATAATAGGAGGTTATTTTCCACACTGGTCAATGAGAAGGTTGTTTAATAGGAAATTACAATAGTTTTCTGTTTAAGAGCAATAAAGAAATGTATAGGCTACGAGGATGGGCAAGGTAGCAGAATGATAGTTAGCTTATTAAAATACAGTGTCATTAAATTAATACATATGTGTTAATGGGAAACTGCATTTGTATATAGAAGATTAAGTGTATAAAGACTAGTCAAGGTAGATGTTTGGGTTGAACTAGACCACAGCCATCCAACTGGTGGCCTATGGGGCCTTCATCTTTTGCCCCCCCCCCCCCCCCAAATACAGCTTAAGCAGGATTCCGGGGAATGTGGAGCGCTGAAACAATCTCTGTGTTTCAGCCCTTACTATCTGACGTAGTTATCAATCCTGATGATATTGGTGAGAAAGAAAGCAGCGCAGTAGCATGTATTCAGGTAAGAAAAAACTGAGCACTGATGAAGAAAGAGGGTTTGTTATTACTACGTCTGAGAACAATGGGGATTGGGGGGGTATATTTGTTGCTGCCACTGACACCAGTAAAGCAGGTTGTGGTTATTATTACTATCTCTGTTCTGAGATAAATTACACTTCCCAGAAACTGTTTCACAGCTCTCTGTGGCAAAGTGTTGCTTCCATACAGGCTGGTATAAGAGTGGAATATAGGGAAAGTATGCAGGAGAGTGGAGGGGCCTTCGAGGACAGGCCTCCCTACAATGAGGTTATCCCTGTTATCTGCATGACCTTTCCTGGTTTTCCTATGATACATGTGACCATTGCCTGTAATTTTGAATTAGAAATTGTGAAAAAAAAAGTGGTTAATTTTAGATGTGGGCCTTCATTCAACTTGTGGATACAAATATGGCTCTTGAGTCCTTTTTAGCAGGAAACCATTGAACTAGAATTTTGGCAGCTGAAATCCGATTGGATGGTGTGGATAACACTTGCACATTATATTTCTCTAGCTTTTGAACATGAGGTCCAATATGTATTATCAATTGCATATTAATAAATGCATTCATTAGATTCATAAAAAAAAAATTGTATAAAGAAAATACTTAGGTTTAACAACAAAAATATTCAAGTCTTATATTTTTTTATATTTCAGTGGCTGGGATTCCAACAGAAAAATTGGTAGAAGCTCACGGCTCTTTTTCTTCAGCCACGTGTACCATGTGCCTGAAAGAATACCCGGGCAAGGCCTTTCGTGTAAGTGATTGATGGTTGACTGTAGCGTCAACAGTGTCTGTGTAGCAAAATCTACCATACCATTTAGTACGATCTTCTATCCTATAAATATATTAAAAATAGGTTGTAAGAAAGCCCAAAGAAGGCTTGAGTACAGCATTTGCTTTATCTCCAGACATACTTGCTTACTCTGTAGTAAATTTCTAGCCCTTCCCTGATTTGCTGCACCCCTCAGTTTAAAACATTCTTAGGAGGTACACTACAAGATATGTATGGGCTTCTCGCAGGCTGCATGTGCAAAATATCTAACATGCTGGATATATGCTTGTTAGGGTGGATTTCAGGATGTTATGGCCAAGGTAGCCAGTGTGGATTTAAAGGCTATGACATTCTGTTGAGCTAGGTAGTCTATGTTCACAAGACCTGAAATGTGACGTCATGTGTTCAATCAAACTGCAGTCTCATAAATTGTGCATGGAACCCCATAACCTAGGAGAATAAAATTGCTAAAAAAGACCATAAGGTCCTAAGTAAGCTTAATAGAGTGTGCATGCATGGAACATTTAACGTCTAACATTGTGACAAATGAAGGCACAGGAAATAATAAACTTTGTATAAAAGGCAGAACTAAACTGTATCTGAGCACCACAAACCAAACACTATTTAATTTATTTTTAATATTCAAAGCAAATTCACTCATTAATTAATGTCTCCATCCTTTATTTTGCTGAAAAATCACAGAAAAACACCCCTTATAATTTCTGACTGTGGTCATCTTGAGTAAGGGCAGATGACTTATGTAGCAAGTACATCCTAGAATCCATCTGCCCTTAGCTCAGACTCCTGGGATGTATGACATCATTTGCCTAGGCATGGGAAGCAGGAAGTAACTGAGGAAATGTAAAAAAAACTGTTTAAAACAAGTAAATATAATATATTTCCCCTTCAATTTACTAATGCTTGCAGCATAAGGATTCAAAATAGGCAATGTTGATTGAGAGAGTGACACTCCACTTTAACCACTTGCTTACTGGGCACCTAAACCCCTCCTGCCCAGACCAATTTTCAGCTTTCAGCGCTGTCACACTTTGAATGACAATTGCGCAGTCATACACACTGTACCCAAATGAAATTTTTATCATTTTTTTCCCACAAATAGGGCTTTCTTTTGGCGGTCACCTCTGCTGTTTTTATTTTTTGTTAAAAAATTTAAAAAGACCGAATTAAAAAAAAATATTTATATTTTGTTATAAAATTTTGCAAACAGGTAATTTTTCTTCTTCATTTATGTACGCTGATGAGGCTGCACTGATGGGCACCGATGGGCTGCAGGTGACACTGAGAGGTGGCACTGAAGGGCATTGATAGGTGGCATTGGTGGGCACTGAGAAGTGGCACTAACAGGTGGCACTGATGGGTGGCAGTGATGGGCACTGATCGGCACTGGTAGGTTACACTGAAAGGCAGCACTGCTAGGTGGCACTGATTGGCACCACTGGTGGGCATTGATAGGTGGCACTCGTGGGCATTGATAGGTGGCACTCATGGGCACTGGCAGGTGGCAATGGCAGCTGGCACTGGCAGGGGGTACTGATTGGCACAGAGGAGGAGGATGTGCCTCCTTCCTCTTCGGGACCGATGTCCCTTGAACATAAGCCGGTGATCGGCTTCTTTTTCTCCTCACGTTGTCAAAAAAAAAAAATTACCGAGCTTTTGTTTACACTTGTGATCAGCTGTCATTGGTTGACAGCTGATCATGTGGTAAGGAGCCAGGATTGGCCCCTTACTCGGTCGGGGATCACCCGAGTCTCGGTGACTTGGTGGTCACAGGCGCGCGGGAAGCGCGCAAAGGGGAGGACGTCATATGACGGCCTCCCGGAAATTCAGGTCTGCACTGTAGCCATCATTCGGCTATAGCGCGGACGTCAAGTGGTTAATTAGTCAATTTTTAAAATCTGAATGGCTTTTTAAGGCATGTTGTCTAGTGGTCATGTTTACATTTTTCTTGATACAGTTGAGGTCAGTCTATAGCATACATTCCTTCTACAGGTAATGCAAGGCACAAGAAAAATGTAAACATTCTCAAATGGGCAACGAGTAAGATTTAAGACCATATGGAAGCATGATATAATAAAATAAGCAATGAATAGAAATGCAAAGTTAATTATTTTGAAGATCTGGCTTAGAATATCATATTGTTCAGGAAAGTATATAGTTACCCTTTAACTATTTGCCATCTCGTCATGTGTACTATGTGTCATGACTGTACCCTCTGTTACCCTTTAGACTGCCTGTGATGTATACTATGCAACACAGCTGCATCCTGCTAAGTACCCATTGATCTATGAAATAGGTTATAGCAATCAATGTGTTAAAATATGCTCAAGCTTACAACAGCAGTTGTGAACTTTGAAGTTTACACAGTGGCCTTTGTGCTACCAGTACAAATAATCAAGGCAGCTATACAACCACCGGACCCAGTCTACAAAGTGAAATCAAAATCCCCCCTGAACCCAATTTGGTCTCCAGCACAAAGGTCTCTTTAGATCTCTGATGTCTATACTCTACAGAGAACCTGTTATCATTTGTGTATACGGGCATATCCCAGCCCCGTGGTAACAATAATACAATTAATAAGTAAAACAAATCAAAGTTAAATCAAGTTACACGTTATTAAAAAAATATAAAAATCACATACAAACAAACAATGCATGTTCACACTCATAACTCAGAGGTATACAAATGAACACTTTTATACTATTAGAAAAAACATCCCTGCACAACTTGGAGGTTTAAGAATAATGTTAAGGGGATTATATTTGTATACTGTGAAGCGCATAAAAGTAGAACTAAAGGCAAAACTTTTTTTTTAAAAAGAGTAAGGGAGGTTATCACTCCTGTCAAGTTTTTTTTTTGCCATCTGTGTCCCATTGGGGAGATTTCACTTCACTCCCTGTTCCATAACCAAACAGGAAGTGAGAGTAAGCCCTCCAAAATGAGGGAATCCCTGGTTGTCACCAGGGTCCTCAGAACTTTTGTCCCCATTGGAAGATTTTCTCCATTTCTGTTCTAGGGACAGTGCAAAATCTGGAATTTTCTATTTACTTCAACTTTCAGTGATCATGGTAAACATAACAAATAGAGAGAGTGAATCTCCCTAACTGGGGCACAGACAGCAAAAAAACCCTGACAGGTGTTCTAACTGCTCTCCACTCTATCCAAAACTAAAAAGATTTGCCTTAAAGAAGAAGTAAACCCTGATGGGTTTTACTTCCTCTTTTTTCCGCTGCAAAGTAAAAGCATAATGGGCTAGTATGCACTGCATACTAGCCCATTATGTTGCACTTACCTGCAAACAAAGCCTGCTATGTCCCCGCTGGTAGTCACGTCCATCTTCACCCCTCTTCCTTCAGGGGCCGTGGACTCCGGCTCTGTGACTGGCCCGGAGTCACGCGGGAGCTGATGGTCATGGCACGGGCCCTTTAGAAACAGCACAATCGTGCCCTTTCTTCAGTGCACATACGCCGATGACGTAGGCGCAAGAGTATATAGTAAATATCTCCTAAACCGTGCAAGTTTAGGAGATATTTCCAGTACCTACAGGTAAGCCTTATTATAGGCTTACCTGTAGGGAAAAGTGGTGTGTAAGAGTTTACAACCACTTTATTAACACTTGAAGTCATACAATTATATGTATTTGTTATTTATTATCTTGGTGCCATTTTATCTTCAGTAAATTTAGCAGGGATTTGATGTATACTGATAAAGATAGTTATACATTTTTATTTAGAATATTGTTTGATAAACATTTTGCAGCCATCATGGGATGTACAAAATCAACAGGAAATCTTCTATTCTGTAGTGCGAATGTGCAGATTATAAAAAGTGGTCTGGGCACCTGAAAATTGAAAAACAGGGTTCAGCAGTGAAAGAGTTAAGAGTAGCTGTGTTGTCCATTCAGTAACAGGTTCAGCGGATAGTATGACCCTCCAATGCTTGTACTTACCTTCCTTACATTCCCCGAAGCTCAGAAGAGATGATTAAACCATGTTTCTGTTTCCTGTCTTATATTACAGGATTCTGTGCTGGAGTCTCAAGTCCCTCGCTGTTCAGCATGTGGTGGTCTCATCAAGCCTGACATTGTATTTTTTGGAGAACAGCTTCCCGCTCGTTTCTTCTTGCATCTCACCGACTTCCCCACGGCAGACCTTCTAATTGTCATGGGCACCTCTCTAGAGGTCAGATTGCTGATGAAAAGAAAGAGGAAAGGTTCTCAGGACCTTACATTATAGTTATTTTGCATAGCACTATAAGCCCACCATCACCCAGCTAAGAAAAGAATATACATTGACCCCATATGAAATATTGATGGATGCCAGCCTATGTAAGCCAACAACAAACTGCAGTGGGCTTCCAGTTCTTTATATTGACGTTGATTTATTCAAGGAGTTGGGCATGTTTACTTTGCAAAGTGAAGGAGGTGAAGCCATGCTAACTTTATTCATCCGATCATTTGTGAGCAAAAATCCTGTTTTTTAAAAATTTTCTTTAACACGATTGTGTATTCATTCAAAGTAAATTTTCACTTAGCTTCACTTCAATCACCAAGCTATGTGAAAATTAATTTTGCAAAGTGAACACTCTCTACTCCTTTAGTAAAACAGTCCCTCTGTGTTGATGAAACAAGACCCTTTGCTTAGTTAGCATTTTCCTCATGTAGAAATATACAGTATCTCACAAAAGTGAGTACACCCATCTAATTTTTGTAAATATTTTATTATATCTGTTCATGTGACAACACTGAAGAAATGACACTTTGCTACAATGTAAAGTAGTGAGTGTACAGCTTGTATAACAGTGTAAATTTGCTCTCCCCTCAAAATAACTCAACACACAGCCATTAATGTCTAAACCGCTGGCAACAAAAGTGAGTACACCCCTAAGTGAAAATGTCCAAATTGGGCCCAAAGTGTCAATATTTTGTGTGGCCACCATTATTTTCCAGCACTGCCTTAACCTCTTTTGGGCATGGAGTTCACCAGAGCTTCACAGGTTGCCACTGGAGTCCTTTTCCATGCCTCCATAACGACATCACGGAGTTGGTGGATGTTAGAGACCTTGCACTCCTCCACCTTCCGTTTGAGGATGCTCCACAGATGCTCAATAGGGTTTAAGTATGGAGACAAGCTTGGCCAGTTTATCACTTTTACCCTCAGCTTCTTTAGCAAGGCAGTGGTCATTTGGAGGTGTGTTTGGGGTCGTTACCATGTTGGAATACTGCCCTGCGGCCCAGTCTCCAAAGGGAGGGGATCATGCTCGGCTTCAGTATGTCACAGTACATGTTGGCATTCATGGTTCCCTCAATGAACTGTAGCTCCCCAGTCCATGCAGCCCCAGACCATGACATTCCCACCACTATACTTGACTGTAAGCAAGACACACTTGTCTTTGTACTCCTCATCTGGTTGCCACCACACACGCTTGACACCATCTGAACCAAATACATTTATCTTGGTCTCATCAGACCACAGGACATGGTTCCAGTAATCCATGTCCTTAGTTTGCTTGTCTTCAGCAAACTGTTTGCGGGCTTTCTTGCGCATCAACTTTAGAAGAGGTTTCCTTCTGGGGGGACAGCCATGCAGACCAATTTGATGCTGTGTGTGGCATATGGTCTGAGCACTGACAGGCTGACCCCCCCACTCCTTCAACCTCTGCAGCAATGCTGGCAGCACTCATACGTCTATTTCCTAAATACAACCTCTGGATATGACGCTGAGCATGTGCACTTAACTTCTTTGATTGACCATGGCGAGGCCTGTTCTGAGTGGAACCTGTCCTGTTAAACCGATGTATGGTCTTGGCAACCGTGCTGTAGCTGTTTCAGGGTCTTGGCAATCTTCTTATAGCCTATGCCATGTTTATGTAGAGCGACAATTCTTTTTTTCAGATCCTCAGAGAGTTCTTTGCCATGAGGTGCCATGTTAAACTTCCAGTGACCAGTATGAGAGAGAATGAGAGCGATAACACTAAATTTAACACACCTGCTCCCCATTCACACCTGAGACCTTGTAACATTAACATGACACCAGAGGGGAAAATGGCTAATTGGGCTCAATTTGGACAGTTTCACTTAGGGGTGCACTCACTTTTGTGCCAGAGGTTTAGAGATTAATGGCTGTGTGTTGAGTTATTTCAAGGGGAC
Source organism: Lithobates clamitans (assembly GCA_037952925.1). Lineage (NCBI taxonomy): Eukaryota > Metazoa > Chordata > Amphibia > Anura > Ranidae > Lithobates > Lithobates clamitans. The sequence continues at coordinate 22,236 of JBBGZY010001670.1, read as the reverse complement.
AGCAAATTGACACTGTTATACAAGCTGTACAATCACTACTTTACATTATAGCAGTGTCATTCAGTGTTGTCACATGAAAAGATAATAAAAAAATGTGAGGGGTGTACTCACTTTTGTGAGATAATGTACATACAAATACAATCCATCACATACAAATACAAACCATCACTTACAAATACAACGAACCATCACATGCAAATACACTGACCCATCACATGCAAATACATCGGTCCATCACATACAAATGCAACGACCCATCGCATACAAAAATAATAACCAAAAGCTGTGCTCTGAATTTTCTGGAGAGATGTCTTTTTTTTCCCCAAGTACATGTTCTCTACTAATTATGATAGTCCACCGTTTTCAAGCTTGCCCAAATAATAACTCCTCATCCTATATACTTGACAAGAAAAGCTTTACAGGAAATTACAGCAATAGTTAATATACAATGTAAAACTATATGTCTGGTTTACAGGTGGAACCATTTGCCAGTTTGGTGTATGCAGTCAGTCGTTCTACACCACGAGTTCTTATAAATCGAGATAATGTGGGGCCATTTTTGGACACTTCAGATGGACTCAATGTAGTGGAGCTTGGAGAAGTCACCAGTGGAGTGAAGCATTTTGTACAACTGCTGGGCTGGGAGCGTGAACTTGGCAAGCTAGAGGAAAGTGGCAAGGTAATGTAAAAAAAAGAATTAAAGTGACACATGACAATATCCTTATTTTCCAAAAATAATCACATACACTGCTCTATGCATCCCTTAGTCCATCTCGGGAGTAAGCAAGGTAGGCTGGCTATGTTCCCACATACAGTGGGACCATGGTTTATGAGCATAACCACCCTCTAACAGCAGCCAAATAATAATTTGGAGGAGGCTGGGAGCAATAAAACACAACATATGTCATCAGCACACTAATGATCTTCAAAAAATGGTCTAGCGCTTTATTTGATGATCACATCAAAGCTAAAACAGCGACTTTTCAGGGCCACACAGGACCCCTTCATCAGACATTGGAGATCCTTGGTGTACTGGGTGTTTCTGGTTTCCAGCCAGTGGTCGCTACGCATCCACTTACCTGACAGCCATTTCCAGGAATGTGTGCGTTGGGAATATTTATTTGGACTTAAAAGCAATAGAAGGTACTTTGAGTTAGGAATACATACCTCAATATAATTTTTTTAAACCAGAGTTTAAAGTCACTTTAAATCAACTAACCAGATAGACAAATATACTGATACATTCCTCTTGTTTCAGAACACAGAAGATCATCAAGCATGAACGGTTTGTAGTGAAATCCTAAGTACGGTGTAATTCAGGAATGACGGGTGAAGAAATGTTACTGTATATAATAGTAATAACTAACAATAAGTATGTGTGTAATAAAAATTATAAAGGGAGCTACTATGAACCTGTGAGAAGTGCTTTAGCTAATGGTAATAATTGAAAGAAGTAATACTGTCAATGTGACTACTTACTGTACTCTTTACCTCAGCAACTGTGTTTTTAAATAACAATAAATTCAAAATGTATTAATATATTGGTAGCAGTGTATTGCTGTATTTACTCTCACAACATTAGTGGTAACTAACGAATTATGCCCCGGTGAAAGTAGCAGTCACATTGGTGATTCACTATATTCATAAAAAGTACATTCACCTGCACGTTCACTCCTTCAAGCAACATTCACCAACATCTATTCCTCTTGAAACACGGCGGAGGTTACCAGGACACGGGTGTGAAATCACACATCACGTGCTGCTTGTTGAGGCTACTTTCACACTTGGGCGGAAGGGGGGGCGGGGGGGCGTTAGCGGTAAGGCGATGATAGTTTTAGCAGTGCTTTACCGCTGAGATATTGGCGCTTTTCGGCCGCTAGCTGGGTGTTTTTAACCCCCGCTAGCAGCCGAGGAAAGGGTAAAAAGCGCCCAAAAAGCGCCGCTGCCGAAGCGTTTTGCAGGCACTTCGGCAGCGCTCCCCATTGATTTCAATGGCAGGGGCGGTTTAGGAGTGTTGTATACAGCGATCCCGCACCGCCCCAAATATGCTGCTTGCAGGACCATTTTCCTGTCCTGCAAGCGCACGGCCTGAGGGTGAAAGCACTTGGGCTTTCACACTGGGAAGGCATGAGAGGTGCTTTTCAGACACTATTTTTAGAGCTAAAATGCCTGAAAAGTGCCCCAGTGTGAATGCTGTGTATGCACATGTCCAAGCTGCCGGATGGGGCAGTGATGTGAATTATTATATACAGTTATCCCTACAAATATGAAAGCTGAAGTTTAATCTGCTTATTTTACTCCCTCCTCATTAACACGCTCATTATATTTTAAATTACTAAACTAAACTTAAATTCAATTCCTTTTTTATAGTTTGGATTTAAATATCTGTCAGGCTTTTATTGCTCTCTGTGGCCCCCGTTATGAAGATTTACCCTCTTTATTTGTCTTCTTTACCGTTATCAAGTGAAAGTAAATCACAAATTTTGGGTTGTCATCAGAACAGGAAAAGAGCAGAAATCTTTCAATGAGGATGTGAGTTCTGGTGACAGCCAGAGATTTCCCTTCGGAGAATTTTCTTCTTACTTCCTGTTGTCTCTATGGGACAGGACGTGTCCCATAGAGACACATGACCACAGACCAAAATAGAAGAAAATTATATTTTTTTACCTCACATGGACTACTGTATGGGGCATGCATGGAGTACATTTTGAAGTATACTGTAGGAGAGTGTGTGGGGCATACATGGTGCGTGGAATGGCATATAGGAGAGTGCATGAGGGATGCATGGCGTGTGCTATGGGAGATGCATGGAGTGTGCTATGGGGTATAGGAGAGTGGATGGAGTGCGCTATGGAGAATAGGAGAGTGTATGGGGCATGCATGGAGTGTGCAATGGGGTATAGGAGAGTATATGGTGCATGCATGGAGTGTGCTATGGAGTATAGGAGAGTGTATGAGGGATTCCTGGAGTATGCTGTGGGGAATAGGAGAGTGCATTGGGCATGTATGGAGTGTGCTATGGGGTATAGGAGAGTGTATGGGGCATGCATGGAGTGCAATATGGGGTATAGAGGAGGTGATTGGAATATAGGAGAGTGTATGAGGGACACATGGAGTATGCTATGGAGTATAAAAGTATATGGGGCATGCATGGAGTGTGCTGTGGGGTATAGGAGACTGTATGGGGCATGCATTGAGTGCGCTATGGAGTATAGGAAAGTGTATGAGGGATGCATGGAGTGCAATGTGGGGAATAGGGGAGTATATGAGGGATTCATGGCGTGTGCTATTGGGTATAGGCGCATGCATGGGTCATGTATGGAGTGCGCTATGGAGTATAAAGAGTGTATGGGAATACATGGAGTGTGCTTTGGAGTATAAGAGAGTGTATGAGGCATCCATGGAGTGTGCTATGGAATATAGGAGAGTGTGTGCTAAGGAGTATAGGAGAGTGTATGGGGACACATGGAGTATAGGAGAGTGTATGAGGAATGCATGGAGTGTGCATTTGGGGTATAGGTGAGTGTATGGGAACACATGGAGTATAGGAGAGTGTATGAGGCATCCATGGAGTGTGCTATGGAATATAGGAGAGTGTGCTATGGAGTATAGGAGAGTGTATGGGGACACATGGAGTATAGGAGAGTGTATGGGGACACATGGAGTATAGGAGAGTGTATGGGGACACATGGAGTATAGGAGAGTGTATGGGGACACATGGAGTATAGGAGAATGTATGAGGAATGCATGGAGTGTGCATTTGGGGTATAGGTGAGTGTATGGGAACACATGGAGTATAGGAGAGTGTATGAGGCATCCATGGAGTGTGCTATGGAATATATAGGAGAGTGTGCTATGGCGTATAGGAGAGTGTATGGGGACACATGGAGTATAGGAGAGTGTATGGGGACACATGGAGTATAGGAGAGTGTATGGGGACACATGGAGTATAGGAGAGTGTATGGGGACACATGGAGTATAGGAGAGTGTATGGGGACACATGGAGTATAGGAGAATGTATGAGGAATGCATGGAGTGTGAATTATGGAGTATAGGAGAGTGTATGGGGACACATGGAGTGTGCTACGTGTCCCATAACCACAACAGGTGACACATGACCACAGACCAAAATAGAAAAAAATTATATTTTTTCACCTCACATGGACTACTGTATGGGGCATGCATGGAGTGCATTTTGGAGTATACTGTAGGAGAGTGTACAGGGCATGCATGGTGTGTGCTTTTGGGTATAGGAGAGTGCATGGGGCATGCATGGAGTGTGCTATGGAGTATGCTATGGGGTATAGAAGAGTATATGGGAGACACATGGAGCGCACTCCATAGGAGAGTGTATGGTGCATGCATGGAGAACCCTATGGAGTATAGGAGAGTGTATGGGGCATGCATGGGGTGTGCTATGGTATATAGGAGAGTGTATGGTGCATGCATGGAGTGTGCTATGGGGTATAGGAGAGTGTAGGAGGGATGCATGGAGTGTGCTATGGGGAATAGGAGAATGTATGAGGGATTTGCTTAGTGTGCTATGGGGTATAGAAAAGTATATGGGAGATGCATGGAGTGTGCTTTTGGGGTATAGGAGAGTTATGAGGCATGCATGGAGTGTGCTATGAATATAGAAGAGTGTATGGGGACACATTGAGTGTGCTATAGAGTATAGGAGAATGTATGGGGCATGCATGAAGTGTGCTATGGGGTATAGAAGAGTGTATGGTGCGTGCATTTAGTGTACTATGGGGTATAGGAGAGTGAATGAGGGATGCATGGAGTGTGCTATGAAGTACAGGAGAGTTTATTGGGACACATGGAGTGTGCTATGGAGTATAGGAGAGTGTGTGAGGAATGCATGGAGTGTGCTATGGAGTATAGGAAAGTATACAGGAGATGCATGGAGTGTGCTTTTGGGATATAGGAGAGTGTATGGGGCATGCATGGAGTGTGCTATGGAATATAGGAGAGTGTATGGGGAGTGGGACACATGGAGTGTGCTATGGAGTATAGGAGAATGTATGGTGCATGCATGGAGTGGAAGCTGCTGTGATGTCGAGGAGCAGGAGACGCAGAGAAAGCCGCCACCAGGAGGAAGTGCTGCCCACGACCTAGATGGGGTAAGTGTTTACGGGGCTGGTGGCTGTTGGTGCATTGTTTGCCGCCCCCCCCCCAAAAAAAATATACCACCAGCGGGCACTGCCTGGGACACCTTTTGGGCACTCCAAAGTGAATAGTAAAGAATAGTAATGCAACACATTATTCTCCTGTCATGTCCTGTTCCGAACCACATTCCTGTCTGAATAATGTGTCCAGGTTTCAAGTGGACTGAAACCCAGACTAGGGTTGCCACTTTTTCTTCAAGCCAAACCTGAACACTTTAGCGGCGCACATTAATTTTTTTTTCCAATATACACTATAGGATTGTAACAGACCTGGGACACCTTTGGGTACTCCAAAGAGAATAGTAATGTGGTTCACATAGTGCACCCTCACCTTCCTGTCAAGCCCTGTTCTGAGCCACATTCCTGTCTGAATAATGTGTCCGGGTTTCAGGTGGACTGAAACCCGGACACATGATTCAAAACCCGAACTGTCCGGGTGAATCCCAGACAGGTGGTAACCCTAACCCAGACACATAATTCAAAACCCGGACTATCCATGTGAATCCTGGACAGGTGGCAACCATAGGTATAGAAGAGGGTATGGGGCATGCATGGAGTGTGCTATGGGGTATAGAAGAGTATATGGGAGACACATGGAGTGTGCTATGGGGTACAGAAGAATATATGGGAGACCCATGGAGTGTGCTATGATGTATAGAAGAGTATATGGGAGACACCAGGAGTGTGCTATGGGGTATAGAAGAGTGTATGTGGGATGCATGGAGTGTGCTATAGTGTATAGAAAAGTATATGGGAGACATGTGGAGTGTGCTATGGGGTATAGGAGAGTGTATGAGGGGTGCATGGAGTGCGCTATGGGGTATAGGAGAGTGTACAGGGCATGCATGGAGTGTGCTATGGTGTAAAGAAGAGTATATTAGAGACACATGAAGCATGCTATGGGGTATAGGAGAGTGTATGGGGCATGCATGGAGTGTACTATAGGGTATAGGAGAGTATATGGGAGACACATGGAGTGTGCTATGGGGTATAGGAGAGTACATGGGGCATGCAGGGGGTGTGCTATGGTATATAGGAGAGTGTATGGTGCATGCATGGAGTGTGCTATGGGGTATAGGAGAGTGTAGGAGGGATGCATGGAGTGTGCTATGGGGAATAGGAGAATGTATGAGGGATTTGCTTAGTGTGCTATGGGGTATAGAAAAGTATATGGGAGATGCATGGAGTGTGCTTTTGGGGTATAGGAGAGTTATGAGGCATGCATGGAGTGTGCTATGAATATAGGAGAGTGTATGGGGAGTGGGACACATGGAGTGTGCTATGGAGTATAGGAGAATGTATGGTGCATGCATGGAGTGGAAGCTGCTGTGATGTCGAGGAGCAGGAGACGCAGAGAAAGCCGCCACCAGGAGGAAGTGCTGCCCACGACCTAGATGGGGTAAGTGTTTACGGGGCTGGTGGCTGTTGGTGCATTGTTTGCCGCCCCCCCCCCCAAAAAAAATATACCACCAGCGGGCACTGCCTGGGACACCTTTTGGGCACTCCAAAGTGAATAGTAAAGAATAGTAATGCAACACATTATTCTCCTGTCATGTCCTGTTCCGAACCACATTCCTGTCTGAATAATGTGTCCAGGTTTCAAGTGGACTGAAACCCAGACTAGGGTTGCCACTTTTTCTTCAAGCCAAACCTGAACACTTTAGCGGCGCACATTAATTTTTTTTTCCAATATACACTATAGGATTGTAACAGACCTGGGACACCTTTGGGTACTCCAAAGAGAATAGTAATGTGGTTCACATAGTGCAGCCTCACCTTCCTGTCAAGCCCTGTTCTGAGCCACATTCCTGTCTGAATAATGTGTCCGGGTTTCAGGTGGACTGAAACCCGGACACATGATTCAAAACCCGAACTGTCCGGGTGAATCCCAGACAGGTGGTAACCCTAACCCAGACACATAATTCAAAACCCGGACTATCCATGTGAATCCTGGACAGGTGGCAACCATAGGTATAGAAGAGGGTATGGGGCATGCATGGAGTGTGCTATGGGGTATAGAAGAGTATATGGGAGACACATGGAGTGTGCTATGGGGTACAGAAGAATATATGGGAGACCCATGGAGTGTGCTATGATGTATAGAAGAGTATATGGGAGACACCTGGAGTGTGCTATGGGGTATAGAAGAGTGTATGTGGGATGCATGGAGTGTGCTATAGTGTATAGAAAAGTATATGGGAGACATGTGGAGTGTGCTATGGGGTATAGGAGAGTGTATGAGGGGTGCATGGAGTGCGCTATGGGGTATAGGAGAGTGTACAGGGCATGCATGGAGTGTGCTATGGTGTAAAGAAGAGTATATTAGAGACACATGAAGCATGCTATGGGGTATAGGAGAGTGTATGGGGCATGCATGGAGTGTACTATAGGGTATAGGAGAGTATATGGGAGACACATGGAGTGTGCTATGGGGTATAGGAGAGTACATGGGGCATGCAGGAGTGAGCTATGGGATATAGGAGAGTGTATGAGGGACACATGGAGTGTGCTATGGGATATAGGAGAGTGTATGAGGGGTGCATGGAGTGTGCTATGGGGTATAGGAGAGTGTATGAGGGGTGCATGGAGTGCGCTATGGGGTATAGGAGAGTGTACGGGGCATGCATGGAGTGTGCTATGGTGTATAGAAGAGTATATTGGAGACACATGAAGCGTGCTATGGGGCATGCATGGAGTGTACTGTGGGGTATAGGAGAGTGTATAGGACATTCATGGAGTGTACTATGGGGTATAGGAGAGTGTATGGGAGACACATGGAGTGTGCTATATGGGGTACAGGAGAATGCATGGGAGAGTTATGGAGTGCGCTACAGGGTATAGGAGAGTATATGGGAGACGCATGGAGTGTGCTATGGGATATAGGAGAGTGTATGAGGGACACATGGAGTGTGCTATGGTGTATAGAAGAGTTTATGGGGTATGCATGGAGTATAGAAGAGTATATGGGAGACACGTGGAGTGTGCTATGGAGTATAGGAGATTGTATGGGGACACATGAAATGTGCTATGGGGTATAGGAGAGTGTATGAGGGGTGCATGGAGTGTGTTATGGGGTATGGGAGACTGTATAGGGGACACATGGAATGTGCTATGGCTTAAAGATGAGTTTATGGGGCATAAATGGAGCGCGGTATAGCATACCTCCCAACTGTCCCTGATTTCACAGGACTGTCCGTGATTTGGAACAAAGTCCCCCTGTCCCCTTCATTTTGGTCTGATCTATATAGTTCACTTATTATCCTTAACCACTTCCATACTGGGCCATAGTGAAATGACGGTCGCAGGAACCTTTCCTCCACCCGGGAGGACGTCATATGACGTCCTCGGCTTCCCGGGATTGTGGTAAACGCGCGCCGCATCACTGGAGACCAGGATTGCTTGTCACAGAGCAGGGACGTAGATCTGTATGTGTAAACACACAGATCCACGTCCTGTCAGGGGAGAGGTGAAGTGATCGTATGTTACTTGTATATAGGAACACCGATTGGTCTCCTTCCCTCACCAGGCCCCTCCCCCCCAGTTAGAGTCACTCCCTAGGACACACATTTACCCCTTCAACGCCCCCTAGTGTTAACCCCTTCCCTGCCAGTGACATTTATACAGTAAATCTGTGCATTTTTATAGCACTGATCGCTGTATAAATGTGAATGGTCTCAAAATAGTGTCAAAAGTGTCTGCAGCAATGTCACAGTCACGATAAAAATCACAGATCGCCGCCATTAGTAGTAAAAAAAAAAAAAATAATAATAAAAATGACATAAATCTATCCTCTATTTTGTAGACATTATAACTATTTTGTAGACGCAGTAACTTTTGCGCAAACCACGCAATATACGCTTATTGCGATTTTTTTTACCAAAAATATGTAGAAGAATACGTATTGGCCTAAAATGAGGAAAAAAAATCTTTTTTTAACCCCTTCCCGCCAACCGTACGCAAATCTGCGTACTCGGCTTTCAAGGGTTATACCGGGATGATGCCCGCTGCTGCAGGCATCATCCCGGTACCATTGTTTCGAGCGGGCGATCAGCTATCCGTATATAACAACCGATGCGGCTAAACCCCCCCCCATTCTCCCGCTGCTCCCCGCCGCTCTTACCGGGCCTCCCGTGCTATCGGGAGGCCGGTGTCCAATCGGCTGCCTCCGACGGCTGTGGGCTGGCTGGAACGTGGGTGTGGGCGGGCTGGAACGAAGCTGTGGGCGGCTTCGTTCCAGCCTTCTCAATGTAAATGCGGAAGCGACGTCATGACGTCACTTCCTGTTTACTCGGCTGCCAATGGCGCTGAATTTAAAAAAATGCACAGTATTCAGAATGGCCATTTTCGGCGATCTGAATACTTTGAAGTGCAGAGGAGGGATCCCTCCATAAAGAGTACCTGTCACCACCTATTACTGTCACAAGGGATGTTTACATTCCTTGCGACAGCAATAAAAGTAAAAAAAAAACATTTTTTTAAAAAAAACACAATTTATAAGTATAAAAATAAATAAAATAAATAATAAAAAAAAAAAAATTTTTAAAGCGCCCCCGTCTCCGCGAGCTCACGCAGCGAAGAAAACGCATACGGAAGTCCCGCCCGCATATGTAAACGGTGTTCAAATCACACATGTAAGGTATCGCCGCGATCGTCAGAGCGAGAGCAATAATTCTAGCCCTAGACCTCCTCTGTAACTCTAACCTGGTAACCGTAAAAAAAATTTAAAGCGTCACCTATGGAAATTCATAGCTACCATAGTTTGTCGCCATTCCATGAGTGCGTGCAATTATAAAGCGTGACATGTTTGGTATCTATTTACTCGGCGTAACATTATCTTTCAAATTATACAAAAAAATTATGGTAACTTTACTGTTTGGATTTTTAAAAATTTGTGGAAGTGTCCCTTTTCCAAAAATTTGCGTTTAAAACACCGCTGCACAAATACCGTGTGATATAAAATATTGCAACAATCGCCATTTTATTCTCTAGATTCTCTGCTAAAAAATATATATATAATGTTTGGGGGTTCTAAGTAATTTTCTAGCAAAAAATATGGATTTTAACTTGTAAACACCAAATTTTAAAAATAGGCTTAGTCATGAAAGGGTTAAAAAAAAAATTGGAATATTTATTATAGCAAAAAGTAATAAATATTGTGTTTTTTTCAAAGTTGACGGCCTTTTTTTGGTTATAGCGCAAAAAAAACAAAACGCAGAGGTAATCAAATACCACCAAAAGAAAGCTCTATTTGTAGGGGAAAAAATGATCAAAATTTAATTTGGGTACAACGTCACGCAATGGTAATGCAAAGTGTGACAGCGCTGAAAGCTGAAAATTGGCCTGGGCAGGAAGGGGGTGAAAATGCCCTGTACTGAAGTGGTTAAAAAAGTGTTTCCCAGTGCTAAACCTTTCATCCAATTTCTAAACTACTTCATCTGTAAATTTCAAAAACCAGAATAAAGGAATATTAGTGGAAACAAAATAGCACTTATGTGTTTAACCAATCATTTTTTTTGTATAGTTCTCCTTTAACCACTTCAATACCAGGTACTTACACCCCCTTCCCGCCCAAGACAATTTTCAGCTTTCAGCGCTGTCACTTTTTAAATGACAATTGCGCGGTCATGCTGCACTGTACCCAAACTAAATTTTTATCATTTTGTTCCTACAAATAGAGCTTTCTTTTGGTGGTATTTGATCACCTCTGCAGTTTTATTATTTGCTACAATAATAAAAAAAGACCGAAATTTTTTTTAAAAAAAAGTTTTTCTTTGTTTCTGTTATAAAATTTTGTAAACAAGTAAGTTTCCTCCTTCACAAATGGGCACTGATAAGGCGGCACCAATGAGGTGGCACTGATAATGGGCACTGATAGGCGGCCCTGGTGGGTGACACTGATATGCAGCACTGATGGGCACTCATAGGTGGCACTGATAGGCGACACTGATTAGTACTTATGAGTGGCACTGATAGGCATCACTGGCAGGCATTTTTAATTGCCACTGATTGGCAGCTGCCTGGGCACCGATTGGCATATCCCTGTTGGTCTAGGGTGGCATCCCTGGTGGTCCTGGGCGGGCATCCGAGGGGGGGCTGTGCTTAGAGTTGCCACCTCATCCCTTTAAACCCGAAACACATATGAATTACACAGGTTCTGAGGCTAATTAAATGTAGATAAGGCACCAAGTGAGTTTAATTACCACCTTAATCAGCCACAGAACCTGTATAATTAATATGTGTTCGGGTTTAAAGGGATGAGGTGGCAACTATAGCTGTGCTGATAAACAATCAGCACAGACCCCCCTGTCAGGAGAGCAGCCGATCGGCTCTCCTCTACTCATGTCTGACAGATGCGAGTGAGGAAAAGCCGATCAACAGCTTTTCCTGTTTACATCATGATCAGCTGTGATTGGACACGGCTGATCACAATTTAAAGAGCCTCCATCAGAGGTTAGCCTGCTGGATGTCATATGACGCCCAGTCAGGATAACTGAACCACCGCCCAGCTGTCAATCTGCTATAGGTCGGACGGAAGTGGTTAAGGGGGAGTGGCATGGTGTGTCCTATACCTACATACTTTTGCTAATAGGTGACCCTCGTTCCCATCTCAAAAAGTTGGGATGTATGGTATTGGAGCATGTATGAGGATGCATGGAGTGTGCTATAGGGTATAGGAGAGTGTATGGGGCATGCATGGAGTGTGCTATGGGGTACAGGAGAGTGTATGTGGCATGCATGGAGTGTGCTATGGGGTATGGGGCATGCATGGAGTGTGGTATAGGAGAGCGTATGTGGCATGCATGGAGTGTGCTATGGGGTATAGGAGAGTGTATGGGGCATGCATGGAGTGTGCTATGGGGTATAGGAGAGTGTATGGGGCATGCATGGAGTGTGCTATGGGGTATAGGAGAGTGTATGGGGCATGCATGGAGTGTGCTATGGGGTATAGGAGATACATGGTGTGTGCTGTAGAAGAGTGTATGGGGAATAGGAGAATCTATAGGAAACATATGGAGTGTGCCATGGTGTATAGGAGAGTGTATATAAGGAGCACACAGGGGGCGCAGGAGAGGGGATGGGATGGGTTCCGGGGTTACCTATCAGTCCCCATAGTATATATATATAGATGAGGGGTCAGTGTGGTGTGATGGGGGAGGGGAATGAATGAAATAGATTCCAGGATTAATATGGAGTGTGGCGTATATGGGGACAAATACAAATATGGATGGATATGGGGGGGGGGGGGGGGGGGGAGAGGACAGGACCACCTAATGGGGTGCATTTTGGCGTGTAAAAGAGTATGGGGGGGGGGGGTTGTGGTGGGTATTAAGCCATTTGGAGGGGGAGGAGAAGTTAGTGATTTTTTATTTTATTATGTTTCCCCCCTCCCCCCATGTCCTATGATAATTGTAGACTTGTCTTTGTACCTGGAAGTGATGACAGTGACCCCCCCATACATTGACATGTCTTTTCTCCTCTAGGAATAGAGATCAGAATGGGCTCCGGATTGGAAGGAAATCTGCTGACAAACTTCATCCTCTGTAAAGTGGAAGAGAAGTCGGGGAGTGAAGGTTCTCTGTGTTCTAGATGTGAACTGTACCTCAGTGATCTCTTCTTTGTCCTGAATTCCTCCTAGAAAATAAAAGGTTCTCTTCTCTGTGATTAGGGATTGCTGTGCCCCCAGCCTCATATCTGAAGTAGGAGATTTGAGGTTCTGCCGCCTCACCAGATGTAAATCAGTATTAAACCCAAATGAAAACATTTATATTGCAGTCTTTATTTCAAGCTGGTGATCTTGCGAGCAGGTCTGTTTCTCATAGAACAAGCTCTCCAGCAGAATGTACCCCTTACAGGGATAAAACAAACCATTTACCAATGACGGTGCTTACCATGATCAGCTATTTGTTTACATAAAACCTTTATCTCAAAAGAAAAAAAAAACTGTTTGCTGTAGCTCATTTCAAAGCGTGACGTAGAGTTTGGCTTTAATGTATTTAAATCTAGTATATTTAACACCCCCTCCCCCCAGACTGAAAATGCTAATGTCTGCTGTGCCTCCTCTGCACATTCCTCTGGAATTGGGTCTCACTAATGTAGAAAGTGTGTCACCGACCAGATCACTAGGAAAAAAAGACTAAAAAAAGAAAACGAATGCAGCCACCACATCTAATAATAGAATACATTTTTGGTGAGATCTGGTGATGTCACATCTGTAGTGGTGACAATTTTTGGTGCTGGACAGGAAGCTGTGCCTGAGGAGCTAGAGTGGAAGAATCTCCTGCATTGTGTGTCTCCCCTCGGCTTCCTTCATCACTAGCCGTCATCAGGAGAGGAGGTCTGACATGAGGAAGCAAAGCCCGGCTCCTCTACCAAGATGGTCTTCTCCACCCAGAGACACAGTACAGAGCCAGGCATAGTACCTCAGCTATTCATGGGAAGCTTTGTATATAATGAATGAATACAAGGGCTTCCTCTGATTGGTTGAGACAAAGAAGCAGGTGGGTGTGATCTGCATCTTAGCCAATCAGAGGGGAAGCCTTGTATCTTTTATAATAAACAAAAGCTTACTGTGAGTGACTGAGCAGTGCTCAGCCTGACTCCATTTTTTATTCCAGGAGTGAGAAGTCCCCATCCTGCTGCTGGAACACAGCACTGTATACTGTGTGTAACTCTTACCGCATACAGCACTGACAGCTGGGGCACCCGGACCAAACTAAATATTATAAGGTAACAGGAAGCTGGAATTGGGCTTTAACCACTTGCCAACCGCAATATGTATATATACCGGGATTGTGGCTGAAGCTAGCAGCCGTAACTCCGGTATTGTGTTTTCAGCCGGCGGCTGGCTTTTGCTTGAAAGCGTTCTGAGCGGCTCAGAGGAGATAAATGACTAGATAGTCTTTGATTGCCTCTATGGCCTTGGAGGACCAGAATGACGTCATGACATCACATCCAGTCCAGGGTGGAAGTAAACTTTTTTTTTTTTTTTAAAGCACAAGATACATTTTTTTTCTAAATCTTTTGCTTTTAAAAAGGTAAAGAAGAGATTTGGGGTCTTTTACATTCCTTGTAATAGAAATAAAAGTGATTGATAAAAAATTAAAAAGGGCAGTGTAAAAATAAAATAAATAATAGAAAAAAAATGTAAAGCGCGAGCTTCGTTTGCAGGTAAGTGCCACATAATGGGCTTGTATGGGATGCATACTAGCCCATTATGCTTTTACTTTGCAGGGAACAAAAGAGGAAGTAAAACCCATCAGGGTTTACTTCCTCTTTAACCACTTGCTGCCCGCCCACCGTGAAATGACGGCGGGGAGGTGCGGCTCTCGTTCTGGGTGGAGGTCATATGACCGCACCCAGAACGGCTATACCTGGACACTAGACAAAGATTTAGGGGGCACACCCTAAAAAATGCATGAAAGATGGCGCAGCCATAAGACCATACAGACAGAAAAAAGGATTACAGCGCACACATACAAAAATGACATTTATCCTGCAAGGCTAGTTGAAAACACCTGAACATATTCAATTGAATATGTTCAGGTGTTTTTAACTAGTCCTGCAGGCTGTCAGTGTAAAGCCCCGTACACACGATCCGATTATCGGACGAATGATTGTCCGTTTTTTTTGTTGTTTTTTTTTTTGCATGCTAATCTCACGTCGAATCTGATGAGTTTACTTAAGTCGCGAAAATTCCCGTACGACAGAATAAAAATTCGGAAGTGATGTCATGTGTTGTAATGCATTTGTAATGCATTTTTGAACGATAGGTGTACTGATTAAAGGAAAATTGTAAGTTCTGGATGAACTGTCCAGATCGGCTCTCGAAAGCTCTGTACTAACAATCCAATTATCGTACGATCAATTCGAATGCGGCATTTTTCGTATGATTTTCGGATCGTGTGTACAAAGATTAAGCTGTCTGCCAGATACAAACTGACAGGAAGACTCAATGAACTACCAGAATGCTCAACAGCACCGTGGTAGTTCATTGAGAACTACAAGCCAACGGCCTCAAAGGTTGTCGGTACTTCTAGTTTATTCATTCACAGAACCCTGTTGAATGAATGACGTGGCTGTGCCTCTTTTAAAAAAGCGATAGCTGGTATGAGGAACTTCTCCCTGTACTGAGTGGCTGCAGGAGCGACATGTTCCCGAAGGTGAACTTCTCCTTTAAGGCTCACATCTCAGCTTGTGCTTGTCAGGGAAAAGTAACTATGTTTGTAACAGTGTTCTGTGAATGAATAAACTAGAAGTACCGACAACCTTTGCCACCGTTGGCTTGTAGTTCTCAATGAACTACCACGGTGCTGTTGAGCGTTCTCCTAGTTCATGGAGTCTCCCTGTCAGTTTGTATCTGGCAGACAGCTTACACTGACAGTCTGCAGGAGCCCTGCAATGCTCCCATGATCTGCTGATCGCTAGTGCAATGCTTGCCAGGCTACTACAAAAACAAAAAACAAAAAAAAGGCACATTTTGTTTACCTGCAAAAAAAATATGCATTTATTTTATTGTTTTTAAAGGTGAAATTATCGTTAAGCAAGCGGTATTCTGATGCGAGTGCTCAGAGTGTGGGTAGGTAAGTACTCTGGTGCAGGTATTCCTTTATAGACTTTTTTTGTTTTGTCTCTCAATTATAAATTTGGCCAATCCAGTCCATATAATTATATATATATATATATATACACATATACACAGTTTTTTTCATATTTAAGCAAAGCAGGTCCACATGTGGGTGTGGATTCTCATCCTCCTGTTTAATGAATGGCCTGATTTAGAGCTTAGAACTTATTTGAAAAAAGTTAGGGTATGGATGTAAAGTATTTTGTTCTGGTTCGGGATACTCCTTGCTGTTTATTCTTTGGTGTATTTGTTGAAATGCTGGAAGTCATTTTATAATTTATGTTATATAAAAACATTTTGTACCTGTGTAAGCTCCTTTTAATAAAGAATTTTGAGACAAATATGTTTAGGTTTTTTCTTGGCTTTTCATGGAGGTTGAAGTTAAATGTGACAATCCCACAACCCCCAGGAGTTCTTAGGATGAGCTCTTTGGAGTGGGAGGTAGTAAAAAAATAACAAAAAAAACAACTCTTTTTCTGTTTCCATCATTTTTATTAGTTTTACAAAAAAACAGTAATACAATTTAGTAAACTTTTTTTACATTACTGAAGCCATGAAGAACAGTAAAGGCCTGCCGTCACCTTCTTATGTATCTAGTAATAAGCACCCCCTAAACATTGAAATGCCCTCCGTTCCTCAGGTGACTTCACATGGCACCCAGGAGGTCACTGTGGACCATCTGGCAATCTGAGGCTCCATCTCCATCCTAAATTCTGGGCAGTCTGTGACTCCTGCTCCTCCTCCTGACCACCCGCAAACATGCTGACTGTAATAGGGCGTACACACGGTCGGACATTGATCGGACATTCCGACAACAAAATCCTAGGATTTTTTCCGACGGATATTGGCTCAAACTTGTCTTGCATACACACGGTCACACAAAGTTGTCGGAAAATCCGATCATTCTGAACGCGGTGACGTAAAACACGTACGTCGGGACTATAAACGGGGCAGTGGCCAATAGCTTTCATCTCTTTATTTATTCTGAGCATGCGTGGCACTTTGTGCGTCGGATTTGTGTACACACGATCGGAATTTCCGACAACGGATTTTGTTTTCGGAAAATTTTATCTCCTGCTCTCCAACTTTGTGTGTCGGAAAATCCGATGGAAAATGTCCGATGGAGCCCACACACGGTCGGAATTTCCAACAACACGCTCCGATCGGACATTTTCCATCGGAAAATCTGACCGCGTGTACGGGGCATAAGATATTGATGAGATAGAACTGGTCCAGAAACAGAAATGGTGAAAGGCTTGGGGGGATAAAACATATCGAGTGACTTCAGGAACTTAACCACTTAAAGACCAGGCCTCTTTTTCAGACTCGGTGTTTACAAGTTAAAAACAAGGTTGTTTTTTTTTGCTAGAAAATTACTTACAACCAAACATACAATTTTTTTCCTAACGCCCTAGAAAATAAAATGGCGGTCATTCTGCACGCGAGCTCGACGGGACGGGGCACTTTAAAAAAAAAATTTAAATTTAAATTTATTTTACATGATTTTATTTATTTTTTTACTGTTTAAAAAAAAAAAATTGGCTCACTTTTATTCCTATAACAAGGAATGTAAACATCCCTTGTAATAGAAAAAAAGCATGACAGGTCCTCTTAAATATGAGATCTGGGGTCAAAAAGTTTTCAGATATCATATTTGGACTTAAATGCAACAAAAAAAAAATTGTCATTTGAAAAAATGACAACAGAAAAATAGCCCTTTAAGACGTATGGATGGAAGGGACGTTTTGACATCACTTCCGCCCTCCTATGGTATGGAGATGGGTGGAGGCCATCTTCCCCTCACTCGTCTCCATACACAGCCACGAACAGGTCCCGATCGCCTCCGCCACTGCCGACGGCTCCGGTAAGCGGCTGGAGGGGGTGTGGCCTCTCTCCCACTGCTGATAACTGTGGTCTCGCGGTGAATCCGCCGCAGAGACCACCATTATCGTAAACAGGACCGCCGGCTCAAAAGATGAATACCTCGGTTGTGGCAGCAGCAACTGCCGTTACCGAAATATCCATCTTTAAACTGCCCACGTATATGTACAGGAGCCGGTCGGCAAGTGGTTAATATGTACAGTCATGCCTGTTCACTGATTTAGGTACAAATTTTTGCCTGAATTTGCACCTGAACCGGACCCAAACACGCACAGGACCCTTCTGTAATCCGCTCCCCGGCCACCCCAGACCTGTGTGAGTCGGTCACACTCGCATGTCGTGCGAATTGGCTGTGGGGAAACCAGCACATGTGTGAACCCGGCCTTAAACCTTTAAATACATCAAGGGGGTAAACAAGGTTCAGAAGGGCAGTTTTTTCAATATAAATCCAAAATCAAGAACACGGGGACATGACCTCAAACTAACTGGAAGAAAGTTCAAAACTAATCTTAGAAACTATTATTTTACTGAAAGGGTAGTTGATACTTGGAATAAACTACCAGCAGAGGTAGTGAGAAAGACAGCAGTAAAATGGCTTCTCACATGCTTGGGACAAACCTAGATCTATACTTAGAAAAAAAGCTAAAAAAATAACAAAAAAAACAACTCTTTTTCTGTTTCCATCATTTTTATTAGTTTTACAAAAAAACAGTAATACAATTTAGTAAACTTTTTTACATTACTGAAGCCATGAAGAACAGTAAAGGCCTGCCGTCACCTTCTTATGTATCTAGTAATGAGCACCCCCTAATCTGTGATGTTCACCCCCTTACCTTTCTTAACCGCTTCAGCCCCGGAAGATTTTACCCCCTTCCTGACCAGAGCACTTTTTGCAATTCGGCACTGCATTGATTTAACTGACAATTGCGTGCTCGTGCGACATTGTACCCAAACAATATTGACGTCCTTTTTTCCCACAAATAGAGCTTTCTTTTGGTGGTATTTGATCATCTCTGCGGTTTTTATTTTTTGAGCTATAAACAAAAAAAAGAGCGACAATTTTGAAAAATAAAAAAAACACTATTTTTTAAACTTTTTGCTATAATAAATATCCCCCAAAAATATATAAAAATAATTTTTTTTCCTCAGTTTAGGCCGAAAAAAATAAAAAATAAAAAAAATAAATAAAAAATAAAAATAGCAAAAAGCGTATATTGATTGGTTTGCGCAAAAGTTATAGCGTCTACAAAATAGGGGATAGTTTAATGGCATTTTTATTATTTTTTTTATTAGTAATGGCAGGGATCTGCAGTTTTTATTGGGATTGCGACATTATGGCGGACACATCAGACATTTTTTACACTATTTTGGGACCATTGTCATTGACACTGGCAGTAAAGGTGTTAACCACTAGGGGGCAATGAAGGGGTTAAGTGTGTCCTGGGGAGTGATTCTAACTGTGGGGGGGAGGGGCTTCAACACACACACCAGTGATCACTGCTCTCCATGACAAAGAGCAGTGATCTTTGTCCTGTCACTAGGCAGAACAGGGAAATGCTTTCTTTACAAAAGCATCTCCCAGTTCTACCTCTCCGTGACACGACCGCGGGCACCCAGACATCGAGTCCGCGGGACCTGTGATCACGGAGAATGCGGCGGGCGCAGACGCCCGCTTCTTAACGGGGACGTACCTGTACGCCCTTTTGCCCACCAGTGCCATTCTGCCAACGTAAATGGGTGTGCGCTGGTCGGCAAGCGGTTAAGGATCACCCTGCAAACTGTGACTCCCTCTTCCATCTGCACCTGTACCCAACAACCTGCAATCTAGGATTCCCCATCCATTCCCATCATAAGGGGCACCCTGCAATATATGCACCCCACCACCATACTGATGATCCTGTAATGTGACCCACCATTTCCCCATACCAGGCAGCTTACAATCTATGTACTTGTGTAAGATGTAGAAGATCTTCTGTTTTTAATATCAAATATCGCAAGTGTAATCCTGCCAACTAGCTTCAGAGGGGATGGTCTCATATGGCACAGCAATCCCTCTTCTATGAGTTTCCTGGAAGAAATTCAAAAACATAAGAAAAGCAGTTAGTGCCACACCAATGTTTGTAGAGTCCAGAAAGAATTACAGCATTATAAAGAGTGACACCCAGCATACAGGACAAGAGAAGTGGTGCTGTGTGGTGTTCATACATACAGACAGAAAAAGAATGATGTGTGCTGATGAGGCGGCACTGATGGGCACTGCTAGGGCTGCAATGATAATCAGTGCCCCGATTATCTGTACAGGTCTCCCCTGCAAGGAGATGCCTCTGATCCCCTCTCCTCTCTTCACACTCTGTCTATGTGAGGTGAGGAGAGCCGATAAATACTTCCGTATTTACATGCGATCGCTGTGCTACATGCCCCCTGCCAAGTCCAGGTTTCTTCTTCTCTTTCCTCCTCCACCTGGCACAACTTCGTCCTGGAATTTGTAGTACCACCAAGTATCTCAGTTTAAATTCTCCAGATGGGGACTACATCCCCTACAGATCCTTGCAGTTCCCAGCAGCCCTTCGCAGCTCCCTGGGTGGGCTTTCTCTCCCCGGGATATTCTGCCACCAATCCTTGCCCTCCAACTGTCTGAGTGGTAGGTGGGACCGCCATCCAGCAGCCGCAGAGTCCTCTTTCTCCTCTTCTCTAGCCCAGCAGCTCTGGCAGGGAGAAGTAGAGAGTGTGCAGGGTAAGCTGTGTGTGATGACCCATCATGCAGAGGGACAAAGCAGCACCACTGCCCAGGCTGCAGAGTCAGTAATGTATTCACATAACAGTACAGGGATTTAACCGCTTCAAGACCAGGCCTTTTTCTGACACTTGTTGCTTACAAGTTAAAATTTGTATTCTTTGCTAGAAAATTACAAAGAACCCCCAAACATTATATACATTTTTTAGCAGAGACCCTAAAGAATAAAATGGTGATCGTTGCAATATTTTATGTCACACTGTATTTGCGCAGCGGTCTTTCAAACACAATCTTTGGGAAAAATACACTTCAATGAATTAAAAAAAAACAAAAAACGACACAGTAAAGTTAGCCCAATTTTTTTTATAAAATGTGAAAGATGATGTTATGCCGAGTAAATAGATACCGAACATGTCAAGGATTGAAATTGAGCAAACTTGTGGAATGGCGCCAAACTTCGGTACTTAAAAATCTCCATAGGCGACACTTTAAAAATAATTTTATGGTTACCCATTTAGAGTTCCAGAGGAGGTCTTGTGCTAGAGTAATTGCTCCCACTCTAACAATCGTGGTGATACCTCACATGTGTGGTAGAATGGAGGGATGGGGGCTTTAAAAAAATATATTGTCTTATTTCTTTCATTTTTTACACGGTCACTTGAATTATTTTTTTTGATCACTGTTATTGCTGTCACAAGAAATGTAAATATCCCTGTGTCAGCAATAGTCACTGTCAGGTATTATTTTGGAGGGTATGACTAAATAATTGATAACACCGGGGTTAGTAGTCAAGGATTACAGCTTATAGCGAATCAAAAACCCGTCCCACCCATCAGGGTGGGGTCCCTCAACAACAGAATCCAAATAAGAATGAATTAACCGCACTAAGTGCCACAAATATTAAATAAATATCACATTTGAAACTGATGCGACCTTAAATTGAAAAAGTTGCTAGAAAGTCCCATACAAATTATTTGTAGCAAACATCAAAAAACTTTAAGCAATAAGAGTCCCAAATAAAGGGCTCTACAAAGTGGATGCAGATCTGTGCCTGATAAGTGCTCACAAGACGGAGCCCCCACATAGATGTGAACTCTCCCTTCTAAATGGACCAACTATTTCTAATTTGGTCAATCACACATGTGGGGCAGTCCCCGTGGGTCCTCTATGGACTGGCGTGGTTTGGGATGGATGTTCCTCATATGAATGGATATGACAGAGAAACCCTCATTCCTCTATGGACTAGCAATGTTTGGGGCAGATGTTCCTCATGTAAATAGACATGACAGAAAAAGCCTCATTGCGCATGGGCAGATTTCCTGGGAACTTACCTGCTGTTCACACCGGGTGCCAGGCTTTTAGGCACCTTTACATGTGAGTTTAATTACTAAAAGCCTGGCACCCAGTGTGAACAGCAGGTAAGTTCCCAGGAAATCTGCCCATAGGCAGTAGTAAGCCACCGCCACGGTTTACTGGTCAATTTACGGGACCGGAAGTGTGTCGTTTCAGCCAATCAGCTGAAAGCAAACTTCCGTTTCAGCAACTTCCTGAAGACGGCCCGTTTGGCTGAAGCGCGTAGAGGTTGGCCCGCGTTACCGCATCGTGACACACTTCCAGTCCCAGAAATCGACCAGAATTCGGCTTACTACTGCCTATGGGCAGATTTCCTGGGAACTTACCTGCTGTTCACACCGGGTGCCAGGCTTTTAGGCACCTTTATATGTGAATTTAATTACTATGTCTTTCTGTGGGGGTCCCCCAAGGCTCTGTTCTTGGACCCCTTCTCCTCTCTATCTACACCTCCTCCCTTGGTCACTTGATAACTG